>OZ017742.1:162129200-162821700 GCA_963969285.1 Odontomyia ornata
TACGACGTCAGTTGCAGATCATTGTATACCTACAAACTCGCCAAATGAAGTCATAATGTCAGAAGTGGAAAGCACTTCAAAGCAAGCCTTAGACATAGCGATTGAAAAAGATATTCGCTAGTGCGAAAAAGTAACGACTAAACTAGTTTTTAAACCGATTTATAATGATAAATCTGATTTTAATAGTAATAGAATTACCCTAATAATTATGACATACAAAATAGCTTCTCACCCTTAGTAAGTGGAAACGTTACTCATGGTAATCCTCACAGCTTCAACACATTTTTATTAATAATATTAGCCCTTTAACGGTAAAACTTATTTTTAAACAACACCCTACGTGCAAGTACTGGATTAAGTCATTTTCGGACTCGTTCCACACAATTATTGTACAAAATCGAGACGTTTAACTTCATTCTTGATTTAATAATTTCGAGATAACAAATTGATCTACATTATCGTCTCGCCATAAAAATGTAAAGTTAAATATATTCAAGTTAAGCATTGACGATGATCTAAAAAGCTTCTAAAAAAGTGATTTGACACAATGCTAAAGATTTCAACGTTTTGGGCACGTACCCTCAAATTGTGGATATGAAAAGAGATGTGTTGCTTGCCCACATAAGGGTAACAATACCTTCTAATAATATAGATTATCCTTCTGTATACTACGTGCTATGCTCCTCGACCGGTCATCCAGCTAATTTTCCTGGTTGCCCAGAAAGGGTTCAATTAAGAACAAAGTTGGCTAAAAAACGTGCTACAAAAGCAAACCCAATGCCGTTTAGTATTCCATCTAATAATATTCCAAGTTCCTCTTTCACTCCAGCTAATAACAATTTGCTTTATTCTAATGTCCTAAAATCAAATAATGAATCTGAAACAATGAATCTCTTCTCCACTTTGGCGTATCTTCAGTTATCCTCATTCAAAATCTAAAGAATTTCTTGCTTCATACTGTTTCTTGTCTCCAAAAGAACAACTTGAAGCATTATTTAATTTCTTTATTAGCATTGCGAGGAATAAATAATGAAAAAATTATTGCAATGAACATTTATTCCTTGCATAATCATGATAAGCGGATTGCTCTCCAAAATATTCTTGATGAGTTTGTACCTGACATTCATTGTTTTTTTAAACTGCTTGTTTTTATAAACGAAACTCAACTGAATATAAGGCAAACACCACAATTTCCAAACCACACAATGTTTTGCAATGGTACAGTACACTGATCCTTGCGTTGCTTGAGGTACAGTCATTTTAGCTCATTATAAAAATACCACTTTCCAAATTCGATGTGAATTCTCATCTTTTTCTTATACTTTCGCTTGTTCGCCCCGCGAACTGCTCTATAAATCAGCCATTGCACCTACAAAATTGATCCGCAACGCGTATGCTGTTTTGGCGGCAACATTATGCCACAAACTTTTTGCATAACGCGAGTAGTGATACCCAGCAGGTATCGGTCATTCCAACACCATTTTAATCAGCTGGAAAGTGTTGAATTTCTTTGCGAAAATCTTTCATTCTCGGGTCTTGATTTTGCTGATTACAGCTTATGCCGGAGTTTTTCACATTTTCCCGAATTTCTATTTGAAAAATTTTGACACGTGAATATTTTCCTCCACGCAAGGAAAGTGAAATCGTTGTTCTCAATCACAAAATACTAGTCATGCAATATTTGCACTAGTTTCTCCCTTCGCCCAGTTAGGAAATGATAGATTTCCTTTTTTCCAATTCTCTAATAAAATATTTTAATAGTTTTATTATTATATTTGACACAAACGAAAACACGTCTATGTTTGTATTAACGTGCTTCATTACATCACTCAAAATATATTTGGTATCGGTGTCAAAAACTTAAAATGAAAATTTTGTCAAACAACATATTTACATCAGATTTAGAGTCACTTAAGACACGGTTCACCATCGTCGTACACCTCTGTATGTTGGAAGTCCGCAATTGCGTTTAGGCTGCCTTTCTTTTCTTGCATTTTTGAAGTTCTTTCGGAATCTTCTTGTTCAGCTTCTCTTATCATTGTATCTACCTCTTTTTGCACATAATCTACTATTGCCGCATTTTCACCATAATATGTTTCGACCTCACTAGGCTGTTTATCTCCAGGCTCTGATTTTTGCCCTTGTTCGCAACGTTGAGTCCGATTGATGGATCACAGGGAATCTCGGTGATTTCTGGAAAAAAGTTGTCTTCCTGAGTGAGGCAGGTAGATGGTTTTGATTGAAAAATCTATTATCTTTGTGCTCACTGCTTTCATGACTCGTAACCAGTTGATCGATGCGCCTCGTATGTTGTACGCCTATCCTGTCTTCTACTATGCAGAGACGTGCACCTTATTTTCGCTTGATGACTCCGCGTGACCATTTGGGTTTATCCATACGGTAGTCCTGGAAACTCACGGTTTAATTAACCTCGTAGTTTTGGGCTGCTTCCTGGTGTTTATACCACCGATTTTTGAAGCTACGAACTATGCGTCCTGTCACCCCGTTGGATGGTGGATGGAACGGTGGCGAAAATTCAATTTGTGCTTCGTTTTTCGAAAAAAACACCAGAAATCCCGCGGATCTCAACTGGCGACTTAGCCCAGTCATATTAGGGCTTTCACCTCGGAATGAAAGATAATAAGCTGCAAATTGGTATGAACCTTTGTTTTGTCATTCTAAATGTTGTCTCAAAAGTCACAATCGTTATCGTGTTCGCGTCTCAAGATATTCAAGGTCAAAGGTCACAAAAATCGGTTTTTCGCGAATATCTGGCTTCCTATCGGTTAAATGAGATTTGCATTTATTATAAAAGTTGTAGGCTATAAAATTCCCTACAACTTTTGTTTAAACTTTTTTTTCATACGACCAACCGTTTTGAAGGTAGAGCGCGAAGAGTGCACATCGTACAGTCATATACGGCCTAATGCAAGGTCAAGCGTGAGTTATGGTTATCAGTACGTTATAAAGTCAATTATTTACTTGGAAATTATAATGATTAAACAATGCCTATTATTTATGTACTAACTATTAATTATTTATATTTAATTAAAGTAAGTAACTTGATTTGCAACGGTACAATTTCAAACTAACGAATAATCTTGACTCATACAAAGTGGAGAGAGTGGCCTTGAATACTATAGAACATCTGTCCCGGCAATGAATAGAAAAGGGCATAGGGTAGGGACAAGTATTTCCAGGTATATAAGTATTGAGAAATTTACGCGTTTTAAAGAAAAGATATATAATGTCGTGTTAACTTAAAATAAAACTAAAATATATAATCCAGAATTAATAATATTTTATACTTAAATAGTTAAATATGAATAATTATATATAAATAATCAAGTTACTTACTTTAATTAAATATAAATAATTAATAGTTAGTACATAAATAATATATATAATTATTCATATTTAACTATTTAAGTATAAAATATTATTAATTCTGGATTATATATTTTAGTTTTATTTTAAGTTAACACGACATTATATATCTTTTCTTTAAAACGCGTAAATTTCTCAATACTTATATACCTGGAAATACTTGTCCCTACCCTATGCCCTTTTCTATTCATTGCCGGGACAGATGTTCTATAGTATTCAAGGCCACTCTCTCCACTTTGTATGAGTCAAGATTATTCGTTAGTTTGAAATTGTACCGTTGCAAATCAAGTTACTTACTTTAATTAAATATAAATAATTAATAGTTAGTACATAAATAATAGGCATTGTTTAATCATTATAATTTCCAAGTAAATAATTGACTTTATAACGTACTGATAACCATAACTCACGCTTGACCTTGCATTAGGCCGTATATGACTGTACGATGTGCACTCTTCGCGCTCTACCTTCAAAACGGTTGGTCGTATGAAAAAAAAGTTTAAACAAAAGTTGTAGGGAATTTTATAGCCTACAACTTTTATAATAAATGCAAATCTCATTTAACCGATAGGAAGCCAGATATTCGCGAAAAACCGATTTTTGTGACCTTTGACCTTGAATATCTTGAGACGCGAACACGATAACGATTGTGACTTTTGAGACAACATTTAGAATGACAAAACAAAGGTTCATACCAATTTGCAGCTTATTATCTTTCATTCCGAGGTGAAAGCCCTAATATGACTGGGCTAACTAATTTCCGACACAATGAGTGAAGGCACCCCGTAGTCTGCAAACATTTCTTATGAGCTCTGTGGCGCTCATCGAAGCAACTTTTTTGACGATTGGAAATCTGGAGAAAGTATCGACAGCAATTAGGGATACGTCCCCCTGGATAGGTCCTGTGGATATCGGTCATGAGAGCAGAGGAGCTAACGGCCAGTAATCCCGATTTTCTTGGCACCTCTGGCAAGCATTCACCACAGCTTCAACGTCTTTGTCTACCCCTGGCCACCAAACGTACCCCTCGCTGTCACTTTAGCTCGCACAATACCAAGATGAAGTGCGTGTATTGCTTCGAAAACTTTCTCACGGAGAGATTGTCTCGTAGTAAATGATATCTTTGTAATGAGACTTCCATGCGAACGTTCCAAAATGGCGTTAACTCGGATGGCATGCTGTCTTGCCATCCCTCTCGAACAATTTGACGAATCTTGCTCGGATTAGGTTCGAAGTCAGTCACTGTGGCGATGCCATCCAATTTATTTCCAACAAGCTGGCTTCGTAACTGCGTCTGTAATGCGCATGGCGGTAAAGTTGATATTTAATAAGGTTTTTATACTCATCGACGTAGTAACCACAGATTGTGTGCTTGGCGCCGTCTCCGTGTCCAAACTCACCATTCTTACTAAGCTTGAACTAAATAATGCTGTCGAGCCGCCACTAATTAACTTAAATAAGCTGTAACTTCCTATCTTAAACGATGTGTATTTTATTTTATGTAGACTCTCTCCTCAATTTTAGCCTTGCTGACGTGTCTCAACGTCGAAGGAAAATGGCATTGGCAACCGATGCAAAAAGGCGCGCTTTGTAGACTAACGGATATCGCGAGGATGACTCGCTATCTTCGGAGGGGTTATGTACATAAACTTATTACAAGTGTATGAGTTTAACTGCCCGTTTGCTGCGAGAATGACGCATATCGTTCGGGAAAAGGTTTAACTTTGATTATGCGGGGGAAAAGGTGTAACTTTGATTACGCACACACGACTGATCGTATCAGGGAATTTGTGGTGTAGTTCCGCTATTCCGTTAAAACACGTCGAAGATACAATCTAATTTCGAGAAAATACCAAATTAAATTCCAGTATACACCAGAAAATTTTGTTACAAATGCTCTTAAACTGGAAAAATCAATTGAGACGCGTGGATCACCAAAAAGACTTCACCAGTGACCGACAATCGTACCGTTAAATTACCTAAACGCAACCCGTTTGAAATATCCAGAACGCTTGCCAGTGAAATTGGGAATGTCGTTTCATCACGAGCCGTAAGCGCAAAACTATCCGGTAGGATTAGCCAAAAAATTCTTCTCCTTAAAACTGCACATTTGAGGAAGCGAATAAAGCCTGGTGCAGATCGCAGCACGAGAAAAATGGCGCAATATCCCCTGGAGCTATAAAGTAAAGATAAATTTGTTTGGTAACGATGCGGAAAGAAACTTTCGTCGACCGGAAAGCAATTAATTTTTTGCTAGATTTACAAAAAACAGTGAAGTACGGAGGTGGCAGCGTGATGGTTTGGGGCTGTTTTTCATGGCAACATGTTGGTCCGGTACATAGAATTGATGGCATAATAGATAGATTCATGTATAAGAATTTTTCGGCGACAGCAATGCAACTATATATCGAGGATAATATGCCGTTCTTGACAATGATCCAAAAAACTCATATCGATCAGTCAATGCATGGTTCCAAGAAAGTAATGTGGACGTCCTTGAGTGGTCAAGCCTATCCCCAGACCTAAATCCTATTGAACATCTCTGGGGGAAACGATAAGTTTCAAAGATAGTTTCCCAAACAAAGTCAAAAGCACTTTATTCAATATTAATCGTTATGAATTTTCAAGGGATATAAAGCAAATCCCAAACAATAAAAATACTAAAACATAATGGTCCAAATGTCTCTCTAAATTTATACATTATCAATCAAAAACATTCAATCAAAAAGCAATATCAGATTCAATTTAATAAAAATTATTCTATTGTACATTTTATGCTTCAATTGGAAAAATGAGGAAAACCGACCCACTATTCAAATATTAATTATAATATTGACACAAAAGAACAGTGCATTTTTATCCTACATCTAATATGTTATAACCTAATTCTAATGAAATTCAATCAAAAAACTTTATCTTATCCTAATATAATACTTTCACAATATTCTTAGCCTAAACGTCTGTAGCCAAAAATTTCACGGAAACCCTCGACAACCAGCTGGCTCCCATCTTATTAGACGCATTGTTAAAGACGAGCATCGAGCTCTGGATGGAAGCGAAGGCGGCTATCAGGACCATAGTATACTCAACTAGTAACCACATTCCATCAACCCTCCGGAAAAATCCGAACACAAGCCGAACAGCGAGCCATAAATCTTCGGTAGCAGGTAGGTAGGTAAATGCTGAAGCGAGGATTGGCGCGAATATAAACATATGCTTCGATGAGAGATTTCAGGATTACCATATCTCAAAAAATCAATAACTTTGCAGAAAAACAAATTCGTTCCATGCAATCTTTTAGTTTTTTATTAGGATCTGGCAGCACTCCTTTGTTCTGAAATGCGTAAAAGAACACGTGCGTCGGAAATTTGATTTGCATTTTGCTTTGTTTCTTGAGCGCGCCAAACATGGGATCAGCTGTAATGCCCCTGTAATTCAAAAAGTGTGCAACACAGGGTAAATGAAAGGTGTGGGTACTAGTTGAGTATACTATGATCAGGACCATGGCAGAACAGACGATCGAACATCAAGCCTAGCGGAAGAGGAATGATTGGTTTTATGATGAGTGCCAGAATGTGTTGGATAAAAAGAATCAGGCGTACAAAGAATATGTAGGTAGGAAAACCAGGACGAAGAGAGAACACTATGAAAATCTCAGAAGAGTAGTGAATAAGATAATTAGGTTAAGAAAAGAAAATACTATGACGACCAATTGAGAAGTATAGATGTAAGTTTAGCGAGCAACAACGCAACACAAGCATACAAAGTAGTGAAAAGCCTGAAACGTGGTTATCCGCCCAAAATCACGCTCTGTTGTGATTACATCGGCAATATCAACCAAGATTAAGGAAAGATGGGCATCATATTTCAAGAACCTTCTTAATCCTCCACACAGCTCCAGAACATCGGAGCCTATGGATGTCTGCGGAGAGCTTCCATTGGCCCCACCAACTCTGGATGAAGTTTGTTCCATCATTAAAGCCCAAAAGAATAATAAAGCGCCGGGCATCGATGGGATTTGTAATGAATCATGCGCCGCCGCTGGTGACCACTACCAATACACCCTACTGCCATGTGGCTTTCCATCTCATGTTGGTTCTGACGACTTTCAAATCCCACGTCAGTTTTGGTCGTGGAATGTCAAAGTCAATTGACAGCCACATGGTAGCAGAGTGTGTGGGTAGTGAGTGCCATCGAGATCATTTGCTTTTCTCGCAGCTGGATTCTATTGTGAGTTTTGTGGATAAATTGAAGATTCTGTGTTATAACCTAAACCCAAACGTAAACATTTCAGGCATCACCTGGATCTCCAGACAGACAACTTTTTAGCTCCACAACTACAACATTGGGTGATGGAATTGGTGATTCTGGCAGTCAAAATTCCATAAATAAGGAAATTCCAAGGAGATTATGCCTAGTTCGCGGTGATATAGCCTCTGGCTTTCATTATGGAGTCGCAAGCTGTGAAGCAAGGATAAATATGTGATTTTGTCTGTGGAATACGGGAAAGTAAAAGCAAGGAAGGATGATCTCGGAGTAACTCAACAGAAAAAGTGTATCAAATAGAAATATTCGACGATATGTGGACCCATTTGGAACGTTACAATAGTATTTTGATGCGTGTGCTTCGCTACATAAAATAAACCTTTCGATTTGGGTAATTCCTGCGAGGAACTTGAATTGGTCGAAGATAACAGAGGGGAGCAAGTATTATTTGGCAGAGCGTGAGTAAGCTTTATCGATTTAATATGCACAAGATTTCGACATGTAACGAAGAGCAAATGTATCAGAACCGAAAGAATGAAAAGGGTCACTTACAATAATTTAGGAAATAATAATAATACTCATACATTTGCCAAGAAGAAACTATAAAGTGAAAAGTGATACTAACCAAGTGCGATCAGTGAGGATTTCGTATTAACCGCAAAAAAAAAACAATGTGAGATGGTTTCGATTTCGAGTTTAAATTTTCCTATAAGCTATTTACTTTTTTAAATTTAATTATAATAGCCGAATCTCGCTTCTCTAGCCCATTTAATTGAGTTTATAATAGAAAAGTCAAAATTTTTAACTGCAGGCGTAGAAGTCATTGCAAAGCAAATATTCAGCTATACGGTTAAGATGAAGGTTTGAACTTAGATAATGTTTTAAAGACATGTTTGTTAAGAAATCAAGTAAACGTGTTCAATTATGTTTCTTTAAATATTTTCCTTATCGTCTTTATACAAAAAAGACAAGGAGTTAACAGAACTATATAAAATAATTGAAATTAATAACTGATAGTTTTCAAATACGGCCGATTTGATTTAGAAAGACTTACATTTATTAGATTATCAACTAAGAAAATTACTCTATATATTTTCAATCAAATTCAATATGAGAAACTGAAACCCATTTTATTAAACGATCACAATAAGGAATGAATGATATATCGCACATAAATATTGTACATACCGAGATTCACACCCATTGATCATGACAGCTGTAATGAAGTTGGTTTGATTTGTAGTTTGCTTGAAAGAGAAAAAAAGAAAAAAAAAAACACAAAAAGCGTAATAAGAGTTAGCAGTTTTTTTGGTTAGTTTTGCTTCTCTCAGACAAGGCATCTACAAGTACTTTCAATTTTAATTAATGAGTCATATGAATGCACTTCTTGACGTCTTCCTATTCACTAACGACTGGTTGACGATTGCGCATCATTCAAAACTTATTTATAATCAGAAATTCTTTAAAATTATGTTTCAAACTATTACAAACCAAATTAGCTGAACGAACATTGTAAGTGCAATTTGCTGTTAGTGTTTATGTAAAAATATCAACTGTACTATTTAATGCATTTTTAATGTGTTCGAACCCCGTTTGTAGTGAACCATTTATAATTAGCTTGATTATTTTTAGTTCATAAGCTGACAAGAGTCCTTATTTTTAAGCTATAACTTCCATCAATTATCATTATAACAAGAGTTAATATCAAAGAAAGCGGGGCTTTAAAATTGAGCTCAAGTTAAACATTTGATTAAACGAAGAAACCTAAACTTGCAAGAAGTCTCTTAAGTAACGAAGTAGAAGTGCCTCATACAAATATGTAGTTACAGATTGACCGAAAATCAAAGTTTGACTATAAATACTTGTACCAAGTCGATAAGATTCAGATTATAGTAATTCATTATTGACTAACTCAAAACTAAAGATCGTACATGTTGTTATTGAATTCCTGATTTCTCTTTAAAGTTTGGTACATCATAGAATTGTAAACCGATCGAATTCCTATACGGGCAATGAAAGATATATGCGTATAAACGAAATAATAACATGAATTGCTAAATCTAACTCCGTCTTTCCTTTCCAGTGGTCCTTCTTTTTTATGCGGGAAGGAGAGTGCAGGGTAAGTATGCCGTCAAGAGGGTAGGGTTTGAAAAAATCCGCTGAGGTCGGTTTCACGTCGCGCGCGGTACGCGGTACCTTTGTTGGTTTGCCTTTTTTCTTTAGCGTAGCTTTCTTCGAATTCACGTTAACGTAGTATATTTTTCGGTACCGCGTCGGTAAAATTCGGGAACGCGAAATGGAGATTCGATTTTTGTTCTTTGACTGGATTGATGAAGAAATACGGAGTAACGTAAAATAGGTTTCTTCTCCGTATGATTGTATTTTCGACGAGTTTGAAACGGGCGTTTAATGGTGGCTGAAAATTGTAAATGAGCGTAATCAATTTTGAGACCCGCGACCGAAATCCTCTCCGATCTAGCTGGCCGACAAGCAGCCACCGCGAAAATGGATTACGGTGCACGGATTGGTTGACCGGTTTGTACCATTCGTTGGCACGACTCAGACTTAACGTCTAGAACCGATGAGAGGTCGGTTCCTCGTTCGTGACTTAGACGGGAAAATCATTACAGATTCCAGTGGAGCTCATCAAATATGGTGGCAGTAGTGTTAATTAAGCTATTCACAAAGTCACCCAGTACATTTGGCAACAAGAACATATGCCGAAAGAGCGGAGCCAATCAATTATATTCCCTATCCACAAAAAATGTGACAAGCTACAGTGCAAAAATTATAGAGGCATATCACTACTTTGTACGGCGTACAAAATATTTTCTAAAATCTTAGAAAATAAAATTGGATTCTACGCCAACAGTATTATTGGGGAGTATCAAGGTGGTTTAGGGCAGATAGATCAACAATAGACCAATTGTTCACAGTCAAGAAGGTACTTGAAAAGTGCTGGGAGTTGAACATAGACGTACACCAAATTTTTGTTGACTTTAAGCAAGCATACGACAGTATTGATCGTAACGTACTGTACGAAATAATGCTTGGTTTTGGCATCCCAGCCAAATTAGTCCGTCTTACCAAAATGACAATGACGTCGACGACCTCCCAAGTCTGCATCAATAACCAACTCACCGATGCCTTTGACACAAGTATCGGACTAAAGCAGGGAGATGGGCTGGCCCCATTGGTATTCAATTTGGCTCTGGAGTACGTCATACGGAAGCTACCTGTCGATATGTGAGGTACATTACCATACAAGTCGAGCCAAGTAGTAGCCTATGCGAACGACATCAACATTTTGCCACGGTCACTAACAACTGCCAAAGAACTCTTCCTGAAACTCGATAGCGAAGCAAAACTAGTAGGGCAACAAATCAATGAAAATAAAATTAAGCTCATGACGCAGTCGAGGAAAAATACCTCAAATACACAAAATATTACACTTGGCAAATATAGTATCGACAATGTTAGCGAATTTGTGTATCTAGGGGCCAAAATAATGGAAACGGGCAATAAAAGAGACGAAATACGCCGAAGAATACAGCTCGCAAATAAAATATTCTATTCAGTATTGACGATCTTCAAGACCAGCTGCATACACAGGAAAACAAAGCTCCAAGTATACAAATCTGTGATAAGACCTGTGTTATGCTATGAGTGTGAAACATGGACCCTAACCCAAGCATCCGCAAATGTTTTGAACGCCTTTGAGCGACGGGTCCTGAGGCGAATAATTGGAGCGAAGCTAGACGGGGACCAATGGTGAATTCGATACCACCATGAGCTGTATGAAATTTTCGACGATCCGGAGGTCTCAACGATTGTAAGACTGCGGAAGCTGCAATGAGCTGGACACATGAATCGTATGGACGAACAACGGATACCCAAGAAGGTATTTGTAGGGAGAACTGAAGGCCGGAGGCCAGCAAGGAAACCGAAGAAACACTGACTCTGACTCGGTTGACGAAGACAATTCATCACTGCTTGGATTTCGAAATTGGAAGACGCGGTCTATGGACCCAGAAAGTTGGAGGCGCTGTTTGCAGGAAAGCAAAGGCTTGAAAACGGAATACCGCCGCAACAATTATTGTTACGAGTCAATGCTTCATTGGAATACCGCCAAGTCGTTAGATAACAGATCAAATCCGCCATCAGTAGGCTTCCAAAATTGGAAAAGTCAAACATTTGTTAAAGTTTTTAAAAATGAATGGAACCCAACCCCTGAAGATCTAGCTAAAGGTCTAAGAAACCAACTTGATCCAAACGGCACTGGCTTAAGTAAAGAAGATAATTTTAGAATTCAAATTAAAGTAGATTCAATTAGAGGATGGAATATAACTGGCAGAACTATTGCCCTGTCAGTCAACGATTTTGTCGATTCAACTGCGTCAGCTGATACAGGTGAACGTGATCAGATTTGTGGAATTGTTGATACTGGCTCTGAAAACCATACACCCGCAGTCAGTTATCAATTACCACATCACCTAAAGACAATGGTGCTACGCAACGATGGACTGCAGAAAACGTGGAGGATTTGCCACTTTACAGCAGGAGCTACAGATAATTGTGTTAGCTACGTTAATTTACACTGGAGGTTTGATGGCCCTTCAAAGGCTCCCCAGTTTGATCAAACAATGCAATCATTGCTTAAAGATTTAACTTGTTCTAATAAACTTATAGCAGATATAAATAATAGAGGTTTTTCTAATATACAGCGAGTAATGGAAGGCGCCAGCAGTAGTAATTTTATTTCAAGAGTTGTAGATGGCGCAACTAAAGTATTACCAGTGGTCACTTCAGTTGGTGTGGGCGATGGTGTTGAGAGTACCCAACTTAGCATTCTTCAAAAGTTGGATGATTTATTACATCAGATAAAAGATTTAAAATTAATGCCTCAATTTATACACGAAAAAGAAGATGAGGTAACTAGTCTCGGCTCACTTGATTTAGTCGATGACGAGGAGTAATTCCACCCATAGTGGTGAAGCCTGCACCAGAGGTCACAATTTGAGTGTTACTACTACTTGTGACGCGTTTGAAAACGGGCATGTATTGGTGGCTGAATATTGTAAATGAGCGTAACCCATTCGGAGACCCGCGACCGAAATCCTCTCCGATCTAGCTGGCCGACAAGCAGCCACCGCGTGAATGGGTAACGGTGCACGGATTGGTTGACCGGTTGGTACCATCCGTTGGCACTACTCAGACGTAACGTCTAGAACCGATGAGAGGTCGGTTCCGGGTTCGCACGTAGACGTAAAATCATTACAAACGATATCTTTACTACTTTTGGAATAGTCGATGGCTATCAGTGATGACCTATTTGTGGGAGAGTTCTTCTTCCTGTGTGACGGCCACTACTTCCACACTTTCCTCCCATGTGGCTGTCAAATCTTCTTGACATCCCACGACAAAATTGACGTGGGATGTGCGCTCGTCGCAACCAACTTAAAATGACAAGCCACCTGGCAGCAAAGTGTGTTAGTAGTGGTAGCCAGCGGCGTCGCATGATTCATTACAAGGGGCTGTAGTGCTAAGAAGAAGAAGAAACCTCAAGCATTTCTAAACCCATTATAATTAACATCACATATACCTATCCTAAATATTGACACCTGACCCTAATTTTTTAGATAAACAAACAACAATACACTAAATGTAGCAATAATAAGCTGAAAATTAAATCTTAGTAATGAAAAACATAAAAAATGAATAACCACGAATAATTTAGACATTTTCATTAAGAAATACCTAGATTGCTCCGTCCCAGCTCGAGTAGCAAATTAGTATCGCCATTGGAATTGTTGTTCCCGAGAGCTCGAATTCGGAGAATATTTTATCTTCTTATCGATGGCCTGTCTATATATGTGATATACAATATAATTGGGAGACCATCAGAACCAAAAATATATCAATTCATGTTCAAATACGCGAATGCTTCTGGAGGACCGAAGCCAGTAGTGAGACAAGTCTCAATATAACCGTATGTAAGGTCGAACGGCTGTGAAATCCAGGGGTTTTTACTCACAATTACAGATCTTGCGATATGATTTCGAAGAAGTCTCTGTTTGTATATATTGATTCTCGTCACTTTAGCAATTTGATAAATTCTTCTATTCGATATATAGTGCATCCTATCCGTCTCAGGCTTTCTGTATAAACTAGTACATGAACGGACATTTTCCTTCAAAATTTCAATCTTCCCATAGTACTAGAATCCCGGTTGTACCAGATCTGACATCCATATGTCAAAACTGGTCTAACCAGGATCTTGTAATAGATGACTTTGACCTTTCGAGCAATGTATCTGGAATGAAAGAGCTGTCCAAGGGCCATGACTACTTTTTGTGCTTTATTGAGCATAATTTTGACATGTTCAGTATAGTACAGATACTGATTGAGATGAACACCGAGGTATTGAACAAAGGATTTATATGGAGCCTGTTCTGAACTACCCTCACCAGCCATAATGTGGAAATCCTACTAATTACGTTTCAGATCTTGACTAACCGTCTGCAGCGTTATCCGAAACAAGATTGTTTCGCCCTTCTGCGCATTGATTTTTATTCGCCAATTGTCGAGCTGCATATCATTAAACATTTTTTAAAGAAAGTCTGAACTATTGTAGCTTTTCGATCAGCCGTATAGATGATCAGATCATCAGCAAACGCTACCAATGATTGCATTGGCAAGACGTTAAAATCAAAGCCGTTCAATACAATACAATATTGAGAAAAGCAGAGGCGCAGTAACCGTTCCCTACTGTAGACCATTCAAGGCCTTGAAGTCGCGCATTGTCATTAGATTGCCATAAGTTACAAAAAGTGATTTCCGTATAACATATTGCTCATCATGGCGACAAGGTGTCTGGGGAACTTGCCCTGAAGGAGTTCAAAAGTTACTCCATCTAACCACACCATATCGAAGGCTTTCTCTATGTCAATGAGACACGCTCAACAAATTCTCGATTATTCAGTTTCCAACAGATGTCTGAGGTTACTTTCGTTATTGCATGTGTGGTCGAATGCCTGGCACGAAAATGTAGTAGTTGGCAATTCTGCATCAACTCATGCTTCTCAATGTGGGCGTTAAATGCATTGTTTAGTATCACTTCAAACACCTTGCTGATGTTAGGCAACAAGCTGATTGGGTGATAGCTTTTGGGGCGCAAAGCTTCTTTTCTTTTCTTCAAGATGGGGAATACCTCAGCCTTTTTGCATTCATTTGGGAAATATGAATTGCTCAACATGTTGTTGAACAATATGCAATAATTCCTAATAGCAACCTCAGGCAAATGTCGGAGAACTATATTTGGAATACCGTCAGTACCACATGATTTTTTGTTGTTTATTCTGCGAAATATGAAACGCAATTCTTCATAGCTGACAAAATAATCAATAAGATTCGAGCTCGGTATGAGGTCAGATGTTAATGTTTCATTGAAATGAAGAATTAATTGGCCGTTCAGGCTTGATTTGAAGTCGGAAACTTTTGCTTCAACGACCTCTGAAAATATTTGATTCCCTCTCTCAGGATTTGGTAGATGAACCAACTCAATATGAGTTCCAATTGGAATAAGTTTATGCAAACTATCCCATATAATCCTGTTTCCATTTCTATCCGGAGTCGTACTATCAATTTCGATACCAGCCCTGTCGAGAAGATTTATCTCATCACTAGTGACTTCAAGATCCGATATCTTCACTCGAGACTTCTTGTGGAATAAGTTATTCATTTTCGCAAAAATGCCATCTGGGTCCAGTGCGCTGAAATCCCGCAGTTTTTCCGCCCATTGATTGCTGACCTCATACCTGAAGTATGAACGAATTAAGTTCCGGATATTCTTCAGGTGTAATTTCAACAAAGCCAACGAGGGATGGCTGTAGTTCAAAAACGCCGGTAAATATTGTTGACGCGTGTGAGAAGAAGGCTTTTCAATCTTTTTAACCTTGCGATGGTTGGTGTTTCATATCCTTCCATACTGTTGTGATGTTTAGTCTTGGAAACTACTTTCTCAATCGTTTCCAACGTCAGTTTTTAACTTCGACAAATAGAGATCTATTTCATCGTTAGTTAGATTCTTGTCATAAGGAACCATTGAGCAAGCATTCATCAAAAGGAGGACATTGCCTCTGGTAATACCGATGAAATTTGTTTTGAAACTTTCCCAGTCTGTTTTTTTTAAACAACCGATGATTATCATGCAGAATTGGAATAAGGAAGAAATCATCCATTTGAAGATTGATTTCCATTACGATTGCGTTATGGTCGCTATCATAAGGTAGCATCTGCAGTTTCCGTTGAGGACTATTAAAGCTGAATTCAAGTCTTGTGTCAGCAATGCAGAGGTTCAAATATGAATTTGTCCTAGGGTATGTTGGGAAGTCTGACCCATAGAGATTACACCTGTATTCAATTCGATTATCTGGTATCCACGATTTCAGGAATCTGCCATTTGAATTGTTTGGCCAAGACGTGAAATTTTGATAACGGACACTTCAAGAGATTCAAAGTTTTTGAATTCGACTTTTTCAATATTTTGGAAACAATAGGGTCTTCTCACCAATATCCCGATGCCACCTCCCCCATCACCTATTACCCTATCGTTTCTTACGAATTCAAAATCCTTGAGTGTCATGGAGTGCCATAAATTGAGGTGGGTTTCAGGGAGAAGTATGATGTCAGGCTTTTGCTTAACAAGGATCTCCAAGAGACAGTCACGTCAATGTAGACTCACAATGGACTCAACGTTGATCAAGATGAGACGAAGCCTATCCATGGGAATGTGGCTAGATGAAAAGTTATTTTGAGGCGTTTGAAAGCCCTATATGCTGAAAAACAAGGTTGATTTTCGAATCATGTTTAGCTATTCTCTCTGATAAAGAATTTAGATGCTGGCGAATTTCAAGAAGCAGCTCATTATTGCCACTTACAATATCCACATTATTTACATTGTTGTCTGCTGGTCTTCTAGTAGCAAGTGCAAATGACACTCCGGGCTTGACGAAGTTGGTAGGTATCGACTGCGGTGTACTTGAGTTTGTTGTGGAGTAAATATTACCTTTGCATCTTGATGCCGAGGCCATCCTGTATATGATGCTGGAAGACCAAAGAGACTGCAACTCACTATAACATATAGTTTTTCTTTTTGCTCCGTCTGAGCCAATTTCCACTCGCCGGGAGCATGGACACATTTATACTTTAGACATCTATATTTCATGACACAATTGGCAGCCGAATGACCGAATCCTTGGCACCTATAGCACTGGTTGACCCCACTCTTCTGGAGGCGTTCCCACCTCATCACTCGGAAGTTGAAGTACTTTATCTTTTGAAGGGCATTTGGACTGCTTTTGCTCGAAATCTGGACTGAGTAAAAATGCTATGCATTTCGGTCGATATTGCCGACTATCTTCAGTGCTAGACGCAAAACTACTAGTTAAAGAATTATATCAAAAACAAAGACATTAGCTACTAACAGTTAATTTTAACATATATAATTCAGCCGGATTAAATGAAATATAAATTGCCGGACTAAAGTCAATATTACATCAAAGTTCTGTTATGTTATTTCAATATATTATGAGTTGTGATAATTGAGGCTAATGCTGATAAAGTTAAATTTTAATGTATATTGTATTATCTTGCCAAATTAAATAAATTAAAATTTATTGGGCTATTGTCGATATTTACTAAATTGTCAGTTATATGTATGAATAGAGATTAATATGCGTCAAGTTTTCGCGGATTAGTTACATTTTTGAAAATTATCAACTAACGGTCCCATGTAGCGCCTTCCTGGGTTGTTCAAATCCAATGCGTGTACAGCAATACCTTTATTTACGCCTTTATTCTTGATGTATCTTTCGTTTTCCTTGAGATGAAATTCTACTGTACGTCTAGTTATTCCAATATACTTCATATCACATTCTGTGCAATCGACTTGATAGATTCCGCTTTTTTGTTTTGGTGAAAATGGATCTCAACATAACATAATATTGACGATAGTCCGGTAACTTATATTTCATTCAATCCAACTTAATTATATATGTTAAAATTAATTGTTATTAGCTAATGTACTTTTTTTTGTTATAATTGTTTTAGTAGCAGTTTCACGTCTAGCGCTGAAAGTGTTAATTAAATTAATGTGATTGAACACTTGTTTTATTTGAAACTTTATTATTTGTAGTCCATAAGGGTGTAAAACAATAAATTTTGATCGATGCCGACAAAAGGTTAATTTGTTAGAGAATAGTTTATGAAATTATGAAAACACCCATACCCACTGAAAAGCTGGGTCAGAAATCAGCATCACCATACCTTTGATTTAGCCACGGTCTCAGATCCAGGATGAGCCGCACAGTCCACCTTCCCTTCATGCAATTCACCCAAGACTGCTGCTGATCTGAGTGAGCGCTGTCTCTTCTCGTGAAAAACCGTCTCGCTCCTGTCCTCGTTTCGAAGTAAGTGAATGGCATGTCACTCTCTAGCAAAGAGAGCAATATGTATCACGCTGGCAATAATTCTCACCGCCAAATCATAGACGTTGGCCATAAGTCGATACAGAGCCAATACACCTGAGGCAGCCTTCTTAGGCATTGCCCTGATTTGCTCAGAGAAACTTATCTTTGAGTCGATCAGTAGCCCCAGGTACTTCACCGCTGGTTTCAATTCGATTAGTATGTCTCCAATACTGATCATCCTTACTCTAGGGACTCTCTTAACTTCAGTTTTCTCCAGTGCTAGACTGAACCTACGAGCAGTCATCCAGTCTCTCACTCGATGCATTAGCATACCTAGCCTAAGTTGCGCTTGTTCAACAGCACTTCCAGCGACTAGAGCCGCAACATCATCCGCATATCCGGTCAAGCGCGACTTACCTGGCATTTTCCGTCTGAGTAGCTTATTGTAAGACACGTTCCAGAAGCATTGACCAAAGGTAGATCCCTGGGAAACTCGTGATGTAACTTCCATCCTTTTTTGGTCCTGTATTGTGTCGTAAAGCAGACTTCGGTCCTTCAGGTAGTCCCTCAAAAGCCGCATTAGATATTTTGGAACTTGAAAGTATCCAGAATATTCACCCATCTCGCAGACTTGAAGGGTTCCTATCGTCGAGTGTCGCTGACAAAACGATCCATCGCTGGGAGTGCGTATGTGCCTCTGCCTTTTAGACGACGCTCACTACCTCTGCAATTGCATCAATGGTGGAGCGTCCTGCTCTGCCGTTTTGCCGAGGATAAAGGTCCCTAGCAGCATGAATCACGTTCGTGAGTCTTCCATTGATGAGTTTCTCTAGCAGTTTCCCAGCGTGTCTAGCATGCATAACGGGTGGTATGCAGACGCTGATCCGGAATTTCCCTTCCCCTTGCTGATCAGGACGAGTCTCGCTACCTTCCATTGTACTGGGAAAACCTCGTCCCGTAGGCAAGTGCTGAATGTGCCAAGCATCAAGTCAGGATAATGGTAATAGACAAGTTGCAAAAACTCAGCTGGAACACTGGAGCCTGGAGCCTTCCTCTTTTAGGGTTTTGTAAAAAAAAAATTTCAATACCCTATTAAAATCCGTGCGTCACAGCAAGTTTCCTTGTGAGCTACAGAAGCTACAGTCATCCAATTTTGTGAATAGCTCAGAAGTTATAGGTTAATGAAAATTCCTTAGTTAAAAGAAATTTTAAAGGCTTTTAAGGGGGCTTCCCTATATTTGAACCCTTCAAAAATTATTTCACCAAAGATAGCCGAGTAGGGTATCAAATAAAAAATCTTGATGAGGTCTCTTAGTATCCGTTATAAAATAGCGATATCGAAGACGGGGTAGGCAGGGAAGTGGAAGAACACGAACCTATATCCTCCCCTCCCCCCTTGTGGATAAAAAAATCTGAAAAAACCATTGAGGTGGTTTTTTATGAGTACAACAACGACAAATATCTGAGAAGTTGGAATACGCCAAACATTGTTAGTAATAGTAGGATTAATGCATTTTACATTTTCTGGTACAAACTCGTAAGGGTATCCTTAAATTCGATAAAATTTTAAACTCGTATGACCACTTATAAGGCGATTTCACAAGGATCAGACAGTATTTAACGAAGTTATGATGGTTTAAATTTTCGGTGTTACAACCAACAATAATGCGTGACTATGGAGTAATACGTGCTTCCAACCGACTCCAACACTGCGGGCTTGTTAGGATTTGCATGAAAATTTCAGGAAGGATATACAGGTATATCGTGCACATCTTTGATAATCTGTTCAACGAGTGATATTAACAATTTTAAAATGGCGACCGTTTTAAATGAGAAAATTGAGAAAATTTAAGTTATTTTTCTCCAACTTCAGCATTGAAAGCACATATGTTTTAAAGATGACAAAATCATGGTGGTAGTTTCTCATAGGTACAACAATAATAAATACCTTTGAACTTGAAATCATTCAAATTCGTGAATATAATATTTTTCCCAGTAAATTAATGTGGGTACCCTTAAATTTAAATTTAAGTAGTCCAATAAAGTGAAATGGCATTTACGGAAGTAATTGCAAGTTTAAAGTCCTACAAGTACAACAAAAACAATGTGCGGTTTTCTTACCGTCCGGACTGCAGCGATGATCTGCTGCCTCGGCGGAAGAGGATGTTAAGATCCATCGAAATTGGCCTTGCCTGGGGTCGCGTGAATGCGCTGGCAGGCTAGCGTTGCGGTGTCATGGGGTGGGTTCATTCCCCCGGAACAAGGACCCACTACAAAAAAAAATTTCGCATCATCGAATTTCTGGGGTCAAATAAATGTAAACCGAAGTCGAATTTGTCGTAACCAACTAAGGATCGGAAATTGCATCCCTGATGTGAGACCGTGGCTAAATCGAAGGCATGGTGAGACTGACTTCTATCTGACCCAGCTTACCTGCACAAGATTGGTAAGTCACGATCCCCTGATTGTCGGTTTTGCCCAGGAGATGAGGACAATGCCTGCCACACATTTTTGCGTGTGCAAAATAGGAAAAGCTGCGAAGAGAACTCTACAGGGAGATGGGAGAGCTCACTCCAGATAATATAGTTGCGGTGATGCTCGAATCGGTTGTCAAATGGAACCAGGTGGCACATTATGCTCGGGCAGTCCTAAAATATAAAAGGGACTCACAGCAGCTGGGGGAACTGGGGCTGGGGGATCGCTTTTCTGGCACTTCCTCTTCCCCTCTTCCTTCCCGCTAGGAAAGGGATTCCCCAGTTTGAAGGCACCTCACGCCGTTGCAAAGCGAGACCTGGCCCGAAGTAATGTGTCAAACGGTTCCAGGCTGGGCTCTCAGGTTGACAGGAGAGGTGTTTAGTGGGTAGTCGAGTCGCCTACTTGCGAGAATGGGAGTCCCACACTCAGTGCATAAATAGCATTCACCCCCTACCACAAAAAAGGGTCGGAAATTGCTGACGCAAAGGATAAACTGGACCTGGGGAAGACAGACGGGCTTAAGGGGACTTCGTCGTTACCAACGATCCTTATGGCCCACAAATAAGAGTGAGGCATCCAGATTGAGATGGTACCCCCTCGCCCCCTCCCATCTGGATCAAGATCCAAACGTAGACGTGGCCATATATTTCCCATTTGAGTGAAAAGCTCATACTAAAGCACTTTGTATGACTCTTTCCCCCAAATGAGAAATATAAACTTAACCGATTTATGCTATAGCGTTATGCAATTAAATCACATAACCCTATATCATAAATGGGCACACCAGCGGAAGGCCACTCTACCCGGCAAGAGCCCCTGTTAAACAAAGAAACGGAGGAGCGCACCCGATGGCTAGCCCATGTTTTAGGAGGAGCCTGCCTTCGTTGCGGATCCTATACCCAGTCAGGTAAATCGAAATGGAAAGGCCGGGTTTTAAGGTTTAACAATACATTTTATTCATTTTCATTCACTTTAATTCAATATTATATATCTATTCTTATTTGACTCAATTTCCGACTACAGTAAATCCAAATCAATAATATTATATGGATCAAATATAAAATTTTCCCTTCAAAACCATTTAATTTAAATGGAGAAATGTAAAAAAAACAACAAAATTATTATGCTATTACAATGGCTTTAAATCTCTTATTGCCGCTCATATTATTTCTTTTGTCCTTGTCATGGATTTTGTATTGAATCAGCCAGGTTTGTTTTTAAATTTTTACTTTTGTTTTCTTACAGTTCTCTTTTACAAACTTTAAAGTAAACATCATTCTTTGTATTTTAGCTTACTATCAGTATAATCACATTCTACTTGAAATTGTGGTTTAGACGGGGAAAACGTCTTAGAATTTTACACTCTCAACTTCAAGAACGCGTTTTTTTTTTCTTTCCAATATAAATTCATAATGACAAATCAATCAATCATATATGATTACCTGATTATTGCATTTGTCTCAATTCTAGAGAGATTATTTTTAAATTACGATTCGACTTTTATTAATAACAACATTGAAACTATAAATATAAGCATCGAATAATTCCACCTAACTCCTTAACATTTAAACTAATAATAGTTCGATAATAACCAGCAGATCATATGAAACACCCAATTTTACGGGAAGTGTAAAAAGAAGCAGCCGCCGCTCGACTACAATGTCCATAATCCGACAGAGGTTTCCTCAAGTTTATGAAGCTCGCCATACTTATTATATCGAAAAGGTTCTTTGTCTTATTTTCCTGGCACTCTGCATTTGGACTGCAGGCTTTCTCATATACGGCGCCCTGCTACTTCTAAAGTTATTTTTCTTCCACTAGTACTTTCGAGTTTTGCTTTCTCTACAGAGATTGTACCATGATCTTCTTTTAGATACGATTCGAACTGGTGTGAATGCGATTCGGAACTAATGGCGAGGATACTCTTAACGATCGACAATTGAATAGGGCTTTCTTTGGTTTGTGAAGGGCTTCAGAATTTTCAGTTTCGTTCGAATCCGGTGAACTTATAGTAGGTCATGCTGAACGTACGATGAAAGTGGTAGCATGCAAGTAAATTAAGCAAAAACCCACAGTTTCAATGTTTAACCAACACTGCACCGGCCACTGTACACATGGGTAGATTTTATTTAAAAGCTGGCTGATATTTTCTATGTTACTCATTGTATTCAACGTTTTTTTGCAATCTTCACTTGTCGTACAGAATTCGGTCATGGACGCGCGGGTGGACTCATGGTCTTATGCGTAATCACGTCCAGAGTTTCATTTAAATGCACTTAAACTCACGAACTTGATTTTGAAATTGATTTTCAATTGCAATTGATATCACGCTTGCCGGCGCGGCTCTCCCGACGCGTTTTCTCTGTCGCGATCGTAAGTCCACTCTCGATCCGTCCCAGAAATCGCCGACCTTTCTTCCTTTCATTACCGCGCATACAGTAAATCGCATCAGCTGAGCTCAGCCTAGTTAGCTTGCCTTCGGTAATGTAATACACCGTTGGGGTGCACTAAATCAGTGTTCCCATGATCAAAATTTTATTTGGCAGATTTGTTTTTAAAAACAAAATTTAACTGAAGTAAAGAAAAATGAAGAAGATTTTAAATAGTGACAAAAGTTAAATCTCATGACGAATATAATTAAAGGTTAACATTTAAATTTAATATAAAGGAAAATTGATATCTAATTAAATTTAATAATAATAAGAAAGAAAACTATTTTACAAATTACGATTATGAAAATAATTCAATATTTTTTTAAATCTGCCTTAAAAATTTTGAATAAGAGATAGGAAGGTTTTCGAGCAGTTTGCTTGTGTGACTGCTCGATTACTACACCATCGAACCAGACACTACACTTTTAATGGGATCTTCTAATTTTGAGATAAAATGAATAATAAATGTTTATTGCAATTTCGTCAGTGTTTATTCCCTTTATATGAAACCAAAAATAATAACGACGACGCAACCAGCGGTTGCAACCACGATGTCAACAGTACATCGAGAGCTGTACTAACCACGAAAAAAACGAAGACTAACACGACGACAGTGACGGTAGACGAAAAACGGAGAACAGCAGACAGTCTGGTGCAGACTGAGATTCCTGCGGCGTTTGGGCGCAGCAAAAAAATTATGCGAACGCCCGAGCGTCCTATTAAGGAGAAGCGGGAGACTCGGCAGGATGCTTCAGGTGTTCGAGCAGTGGAAGATAACATAAAGAGCACCGAAAATTCGATTGTCACGGCTGCGATCGTTACTAAAGTGACCGATGCAAGGGTCGCAAATCCCGACATTGCAACGGAAAATCCAGAAGCAAACGAGGAGATTACGGTACTAAAAGCAAAGAGTGACCAGACACCGCGTGATTGTACCGCCACCGTTGAAAATGTGGCGGAAGTACTGCACTCGGAAACGGAACGCGAAAACCTCTCCCAAGGATGGTTGCAAGGTACAATTGCGGCCCAGCGATACGAAGAGGAAAGACTACTTCGAAAAGCGGGAGATGTTCTGAAAAGAATACAAGCTGCATGCGACTCCCCAAAAATTAGCAAAGTAGCAAAGGAAGGGCTCCTTGAACTAGAGGAGCTCCTAGATCACATAGGGCACTATCGGAGGAGCTGGTTAAGGGCCGAAGATGAACAGAAGGCTAAAGAGGCGCTTGGAGCAAAATCTAAAGGCGACATGCAGATAGCTCCATCGTTAAAAGTCAATAACAGAATGGCGTCTAGCCCAATCGAAAGAGATCGGGATAAAAGAAGGAAGGAAGAGGCACTTGACGGGCGTGGAGTACCAGATCGGGGGTTCCAGACAGTGCTTACAAAAGGAGCGAAGAAAGCCGCAAAGAAACTCCTTCAAAAAAAGCCAGAAAATAAAATTCGCACGGACGACCAATTAGAAAAAGGACCTGATGCAAAACAGGAGAGGCCGAAGCCCCGACGAAGACCCCGGCAGTAGGCACTGCTTGTAAAGCCCCAAGATGGCCGATCCTACGCGGAGGTGCTGCGGGACATCAGGGGAAACGTAAGGCCCGAAGACACCAATACTACTATTAAAGTAGTACGACCAACGCGGTCGGGCCACATACTGGTCGAATTCGGAGCAGAGGCCGGCAATAAAGAAGCATTCTGCGACGCAGTAAAGAAAGTCCTCGGCAAAAGCGCAACTATAGCCCCGCTCGAGCCGATGACAACGATCGAAATACGGGACATTGACTGCGTGACAGATCTGGCCGAGGTAGAAGAGGCCATCAAAAGGGAGTTCCCTAGCGTGGGAAGGATCAAAGTGAGACTGACACCAGAAAACAACAGGGGACAACGCATGGCCATAGTTGACTTGACCGAAAAGGATGCCGAACAATTCCTGAACAAGGGCAAAGTACGAATAGGGTGGGTTGTCTGAAGGATACGGCGAAGAGCCACGCCTCTTCAATGCTTTAAATGCCTTGGTTATGGTCACACCACACAAGTATGCAAAGGACCCGATAGGAGTTCCCTATGTTACAAATGCGGTGAAACGGGACATAAAAGGAAAGAGTGTACGAAGGAGGCACACTGTATTCTTTGCAAGGAAGCTGATCCAAAACCTGATTTTGGACACGTCTTGGGATCAGGAAAATGCTGGGTGTTCCAGAAAGCCCTAGCCAAGGCAAAATCAGAGCTTCAATGACCCGCATCCTGCAGCTAAACCTACACCGCAGTTCAACCGCCCAAAATCTGCTTGAGCAGTTTGCGAGGGACAGGAAAGCCGACTTCTTGCTGCTGAGTGAGCAACACCATAAGAAAAGTCCTGCATTATGGTACTCTGATGAAACTGGTACTGCCGCTATCTGGTGACAGTGACTTTCAAGCGGAGAGTTGTGGACGGGGGGATGGTTTCGTGTGGGTTCGGTATTCAGGAATCACCTTCTTTAGTGTGTACCTAACGCCTAACGAGCCGATATCATCTTTCCAAGCCAAGCTTAATGCTCTGGAGGGCGCTGTCTCGAACGCAGAGGGTAAAGTGCTCGTTGGGAGCGACTTCAGTGCTAAAGCAATCGAATGGGGCATACCTCAGACGGATCCGCGGGGAAAACGAATCCTGGAAATGGCGGCCAGGACGGCCCTCGTCGTACTAAACTCCGGAAATACGCCGACTTTCCGCCGTATTGGCTGTGAGGGAACCATACCGGACGTGACATTCGCCTCGGAGTCCTTAGTACGAAGGATACACAACTGGAAAGTATTAGAGGACTACTCAGCCAGTGATCACCAGTGCATTCTGCTTGAGATAAGTGATGCTATCTCCCGACGTCCGTGCTCTCGGCCTTCTACAACTGGATGGAACATTGGAAGAATGGACGTCGAGAGGTTCGTCAAAGTTCTCACAGCAGGGAGCTCCGGAGGGGACGGAAGAACTGGCAGCTGAAGACGTGGTGAACTCTACTATGAGCATAATCACGACTCCTTGCTGCGCTCCTATGCCCCGCCGAAGACCCCGGCACGGCAAGCCCCCAGTGTACTGGTGGTCTACTGAAATCGCTGAAAAGCGGAGGGAGTGTCACAAGCTCCGGCGTGAGGCTCAACGGGCGCGGAACCGTGACGAGGCATGCAACCAGGTGGCAGCATATAAGTCGGCCAGGAAATGCCTTCGCAAACTGATCAACAGTAGCAAGGCTCGCTGCTGGCAAGACCTAGTGGACAATGTGAACAAGGATCCGTGGGGCCTTGGCTACAAGCTGGTCATGGGGAAACTTGGTGCCCTACGGAAGCCTTGTATACATGACGCGGAAAAGATGGACGCGATAGTGCGGGGACTCTTCCCCGCCCATCCCGTCCGTGTTGACGCTGTCCATGGTGAAACAGCAGTAGAGTGCCCACTCTTCACACAGCTGGAACTGGAGGAGGCAGTCCTCTCCTTGAAAGCGAGGAAGGCTCCAGGTCCAGATGGTGTTCCAGCTGAGGTGTTGCGGCTCGTCTATCACCATTGTCCTGACTTGCTGCTCAGTACATTCAACGCTTGCCTTCGGGGCGGTGATTTCCCGATACGATGGAAGGTGGCGAGGCTCGTGCTGATCAGCAAGGGGAAGGGAAATCCCGAATCGCCGTCTGCATACCGCC
Organism: Odontomyia ornata; assembly: GCA_963969285.1. Lineage (NCBI taxonomy): Eukaryota > Metazoa > Arthropoda > Insecta > Diptera > Stratiomyidae > Odontomyia > Odontomyia ornata. The sequence continues at coordinate 162,155,890 of OZ017742.1, forward strand.
CGTTATGCATGCTAGACACGGCTGGGAAAGTGCTAGAGAAACTCATCAAGGGAAGACTCACTGACGCGATTCGTGCTGCTGGGGACCTATCTCCTCGGCAGTACGGCTTTAGAGCAGGACGTTCTACCATTGATGTGATTGCAGAGGTGGTGAACGCGGTCCAAAAGGCAGAGGCATATAGTCGCACCAAGCGACGGATCGTCCTGTTGGTGACACTCGACGTCAGGAATGCCTTCAACTCCGCTTGATGGGTGGATATTCTGGACACGCTGGAAAACTCTTTTCAAGTTCCAGAATATCTAATGCGGCTTTTGAGGAACTACCTAAAGGACCGGAGCCTGCTCTACGACACGACACAGGGCCAACGAAGGATGGAAATTACATCGGGTGTTGCCCAGGGATCTATCCTTGGTCCGGACCTGTGGAACGTGTCTTACGACGGGCTACTGACACTTGAGATGCCAGATGAGTCGCGCTTGGTCGGCTATGCGGATGATGTTGCGGCTCCGGTCGCCGGACGCACCGTTGAACAAGTGCAACTTAGGCTAGGTATGCTAATGCGCCAAGTGAGGGACTGGATGACTGCTCGCGGGCTGAGTTTAGCACTGGAAAAAACCAAAGTGGTCATCTTGACAAAAAAGAGAATCCCTAGAGTAAGGATGATCAGTATTGGAGATATACAAATCGAATCGAAGCCAGCGGTGAAGTACCTGGGGCTACTGATCGACTCGAAGATGAGTTTCTCTGAGCAAATCAGGGCAACGGCTGAGAAGGCTGCTTCGGGAATATCGGCCCTGAGTCGACTTATGGCCAACGTAGGGGGACCCAGCCCATCAAGAAGACGCCTCTTGATGAGTGCTGTAGGGTCAGTGCTACTGTACGGAGCAGAGGTATGGGGCGACGCTCTTAGCAAGGAGGTATAACGGAAACGATTGGCACAGGTACAGAGAAGAGGAGCACTGAGGATTGCATCTTCGTATCCAACAGTCTCCGACTCGGCGGTGAGAGTGATTGCAGGCGTGATACCTGTCGCCCTCCTTGCTAGAGAGCGCCGCGCTATTTACCTGCGCCGAAACGAGGATGCGAGGGAGACAGTTGTCCGCGAGGAGAGACAATGCTCGCTCAACGATTGGCAGCAGTCTTGGGGGAATTGCACGAAGGGAAGGTGGACTGCGCACCTCATCCCGGATGTGAGACCGTGGCTAAATCGAAGGCATGGTGAGACTGACTTCTATCTTACCCAGATTTTGAGTGGGCACGGGTGTTTTTAGTCTTACCTGCACAAGATCGGTAAGTCACGGTCTCCCGATTGTCGGTTTTGCCCAGGAGAGGAGGACAATGCCTGTCACACATTTTTTGCGTGTACAAATGGGTCAGGCTGCGAAGGGAACTCTACAGGGAGACGGGAGAGCTCACCCCGGATAATATAGTTGCGGTGATGCTCGAATCGGTTGACAAATGGAACCAGGTGGCACATTATGCTTGGGCAGTCCTAAAATATAAAAGGGACTCACAGCAGGCAGAGGCGCTGGGGCTAGGGGATCGCTCTTCTGGCATTTCCTCTTCCCCTCTCCCCTCCCGCTAGGAAAGGGACTCCCCAGCTTGAAGGCACCCCACGGCGTAACAAAACGAGACCTGGCCCGAAGTAATGTGTCAAACGGTTCCAGGCTAGGTTCTCAGATTGACAGGGGAGGTGTTTAGTGGGTAGTCCACGGGTATCCTCCATGGGAGTCCCACACTGCCAGACTCGGCGGGCGTAAATGCCTTCACCTCCCTACCATAAAAAAAAAAAATTCCCTTTATTTGGAAAATAGTTCGATTGTTTTGAGCTACCAATAACCAAACCATATCATTTCCGCGTTACCCGGAGCTTTTTCCCTCTTGTTGCTGAATTTACCCGAGAAAATAGCGGACTTGCGATTTGGTTTCTTCTCCATACATTTATACAGAGCATCACTGGCTTCATACCTCCAGAAACATTCGTGTATTTAGTCATGAATCGGTATGCTTTTAAATCTGACAGTGTTGCAGTTACATATCACATATACAGATGGGTCACCGAGAAGAAGATAGAATATCTTCCGAATTTGAGCTCGCTGGATCAACTGTTTCAATGGAAATACTCATTGTCGAGGTATGTGGTGGCTGGTCGAGCTGCAACGGGGCAGTCAAGGTATGGGTGGCTAAATGGCAGTTACTAAATTATTTGTGGTTGTTCGTGGTTTGATTGCACAAGAACGGCTTAAAAAGACAGCCTGCCTCAACATAAAACAAACAACAAATCTTTGACGAAACTATATTTTCAGAGAAGGCCTTCCTAAACCCTCCAAATTTTACTATTTCCACGAGAAATAAATTTAACACAAAAGCTGATCTGATAAATCATAAATTTAATGAAATTTTTATTTTTTGTATGTTTCAAAATGAATTTCCAAATTATTTTAATAGTATCCTGTATCAAATGAAATTTATTATCATGCAGATTCCAGTCTGCACTAATAGTCCATTTCACTACGGTCGAGAATATTTCTTCCTGGGTCTTCGATGACGCTACTCAGACATATGCATATTTGCAAGCAAATAGACTGAGTTTTGTGGTAGAGATCAATTAAATACTTGACCGTTTGCATCAAGAACGCATATAAAATTGGATTGAAGACGGTGCTTGACAGGGACAAGATTCCGAACGAGAATTCTAGAAGCACTGCGTTTACTGCTGATGACTGGTATAGATCGTAAAAAGAAAGCAGAAGAAAAATCCATTCTGGCATCCTTGCTGCCAGATACATGAACATAAGTAGTAGAATTAGAATAAACATTTTCATCTGCCGAGCTTGACGACCCATTTCAGTTGGTTTCAAACTCTGCTTTCTTCTGCCTCCTACAAAACTGAGTTCCTTCGGATTTGAGCCTGATGCGTTGGGGCTTCCTACTGGCTGATTCATGCTCTTCATACTTAATGATATGGTCGACAAAGTGGAAGTCACTTTGCGTCGTTTCCAAATTTGCCTCGCAAGTACTGAGTTGAACCACAGGAACGCAATAAATGTCGGGAGAAAAAGGAAACCAAAGAGAACAGTGTAGTAAATAGCGTATGAGTGCTGAAATAGACATTCTGAATAATTTATTAGTATAACATATGGATAGGTTACCTTATTTGCGGCACACATGTGTCCAGCTGTTATAGCGAATATTATTGATCTGTTTCTACTGTCCTCTTGAAAAATGAACAGATCTGAATACTTGTAGGCTATGATGGATGGGGTGGCGATTGCTGCTGATGCGGTCCATGCGATGAAGGCTAGAAAAATACACATCTTGACGTTTGGCTCCCAAACAGCTTTTTTTGATTTCTGCACGGCCATGTATCGATCGAATGAAATGCCAACAAGAGTGATTCCGTTTACCAATATCGCAGTTGTTATAAGAAATGGTAGTAAACGGCAAACAAACGGTCCAAGGTACTGAAAATATTGTAAATTGTTGTTATAGCTGTTACAGATGGCCAAAATCGTTCAAAGATCTACTGTATTAAAATTTCTAATAGGGGCATGTGAATTTGAAAAAAATAAAAACTTTCACGCTTGTAACTATCGCAAAGCCTGGTTTTGGTCTAATTTCCAATAAAAGTTCATAATCGTACGTTTATTTTGCATTATTAGGGGTTTTTGTAGGGGGACACATATATCCCTACATGCGCCAAGGTATCTTTTTTTCTTGGAATCCATCATTTGCAAAACAACAACGAAATATAGTAAAACATATGATTGACTAATACGTCGAAAATCTTTTTGAATACAAAACAAAAAATTCAGTGATATTCCGCAAAACAATTTCTCTCTGATGTACAACATAAATGAATATCACATCTAGAGCATGTATTATTTGTACGATTTTCTATACGGCTTTCCACGAATTTAACGCAGCGTCTTCTGTTTCTTTTTGTAGTAGGGAGGTGAACGCCCATTTACGCACAGAGTGTGGGACTCCCATGTTCGCAAGAAGGCGACTGGACTACCCACTAAAGACCTGCCCTGTCAACCCGAGAACCTAGCCTGGAACCGTTTGACACATTACTTCAGACCAGGTTTCGTTTTGTTACGCCGTGAGGTGCCTTCAAGCTGGGGGATCTCTCTTCCAGCGGGAGGAGAGAGGGAAAGAGGAAGTGCCAGACAAGCAGTCCCCCAGCCCCAACACCCCTGGCTGCTGTGAGTCCATTTTAACCGTTAGGGCTTCCCGAACATAATGTGCAACCTGGTTCCATTTGTAAACCGATTTGAGCATCACCGTGACTACATTATTCGGGGCGACGTCTCCCGTCTCCTTGTAGAGGGTCCTTCGCAGGCTGTTCCATTTTGTGCACACAAAAAATGTGTGGCAGGCATTATCTTCCTCTCCTGGGATATACTGACAATCGAGGGCCAGTGACTTACCAATCTGGTGCAGGTAAGTCTGAAAACACTCATGCCCGCTCAAAAGCTGGGTCGGAAAGAAGTCAGTCTCACCATGCCTTCGATTTAGCCACGGTCTCAAATCCGGGGTGAGATGCGCAGTCCACCTTCCCTTCGTGCAATTCACCCAAGACTGATGCCAATCGTTTAGTGAGCGCTGTCCCCCTTCGCGGACAACCATCTCCCTCGCATCCTCGTTTCGACGCAAATAAATAGAGTGGCGCTTTCTGGCAAGGAGACCGAAAGGTATCACGCCTGCAATGGCTTTTACCGCTGAATCAGAGACTATCGGGTACGAAGATACATTCCTCAGCACAACTCTTCTTTGTACCTTTGCTAGGCGTTTTCGGTAAACCTCCTTACTGAGAGCGTCGCCCTATACCTCTGCTCCGCACAGTAGCACTGACCCTACAGCACTCATCAAGAGGCGTCTTCTTGATGGGTTGGGTCCCCCTACGGTGGCCATAAGTAGACTCAGAGCTGATATTCCTGAAGCAGCCTTCTCAGCCATTGCCCTGATTTGCTCAGAGAAATTTATCTTCGAGTCGATCAGTAGCCCAGGTACTTCACCGCTGGCTTCGACTCGACATGTATGTCTCCAATACTGAGGGATTCTCGTTTTTGTCAAGATGACCACTTCGGTTCTCTCCAGTGTTAAACTGAACCCGCGAGCAGTCATCCAGTCCCTCACTCGGCGCATTAGCATACCTAGCCTAAATTGCGACTCATCAGGCATCTCCAGTTTCAGTAGCCCGTCGTAAGACACGTTCCACAGGCCTGGACCAAGGATAAATCCCTGGGCAACACCCGATGTAACCGCCATCTTTCTTTGGCCCTGTGTCGTGTCGCAGGTCCAATAAAAATTAAATGATGAGCCGTCTAGGAAAGTGATAAACGCTCCTGAGTCACCGACCTATCCTAAAATTAATATTCAACAAATTTTCATTCTAAAATTTTATTCTTAAAGGATCCAACTCTGGTATGGGAGGAGATTTGTTATCTCGCCTCTCTTTTTATTTTCCTTTTACTGACAAAGCATTATTCCCCTTTTATTTTCCTCTCACTGACAAAATATTACTCTCATTTCAAAAATCAAATTATAATATATCAATACATAAAAAAAATTAGGGACAAGTAGGAAGTACTCGTAAGACTTAAATCAATAATAAATAGTAATCACTGTAGGAGTAAAATAGGAGATCAATATTTAAATTATGCTGAAAAATAAAATTAATGATACATTTGTTATTGTGTATTGAAAATGTTATGAATATTGCTAAATAGTGGTAAATTTTATTTTAATAATCATAAGATATAAATCATATTTTAACAATTTCATATAATTTGAATAAATACTGAAACCAATTATTAGTTAATTTAATCCTTTCTTAATTTCTATAAATAAAAATAAAATGACTTACATTGGCGCCACTTTATCGTTGTCGTATCTTAATTTTTGATGATTTTTCTTGTTTATGATTAATCTTGAATATCCATCTTCTTGTCATTTAAACTATCTATTCGAAATCTTTTATCACTTCTGTTCAAATCTCATGTGTAAAATTGTTCTTGAAAGTGCCAACAAGTCTTCAACAATTTAAACGATGCCAGGTTCTGTCGTTTTTTTTGTTGTAGGGAGGTGAATGCTATTTATGCACAGAGTGTGGGACTCCCATGCTCGCAAGAAGGCGACTGGACTACTCACTGAACACCTCTCCTGTCAACCTGAGAGCCTAGCCTGGAACCGTTTGACACATTACTTCGTTCCAGGTCTCGTTTTGTTACGCCGTGAGGCGCCTTCAAGCTGGGGGATCCCTTTCCTAGCGGGAGGGGAGAGGGGAAGAGGAAGTGCCAGAAACGCGATCCCCTAGCCCCAGCGCCCCCGGCTGCTGTGAGTCCCTTTTATATTTTAGGACTGCCCAAGCATAATGTGCCACCTGGTTCCATTTGTCAACCGATTCGAGCATCACCGCGATTATTTATCTGGGGTAGGCTCTCCCGTCTCCCTTCGCAGCCTGACCCATTTTGTACACGAAGAAAATGTGTGGCAGGCACTGTCCTCTTCTACTGGGCAAAACGGAGAATCGGGGGGCCGTGACTCATCAATCTTGTGCAGGATAGACTGAAAGCCCCCATGCCCGCTCAAAAGCTGGGTCAGATAGAAGTCAGTCTCACCATGCCTTCCATTTAGCCACGGTGTCACATCCGGGATGAGGTGGGCAGTCTACCTTTCCTTCATGCAATTGACCCAAGACTGCTGCCAATCGTTGAGGGAGCGCTGTCTTTCCTCGCGGACAACCGTCTCACTCGTATCCTCGTTTCGGCGCAGGTAAATAGCGCGGCACTCTCTAGCAAGGAGGGCGACAGGTATCACGCCTGCAATAACTCTCACCGCCGAGTCAGTGACTGTCGGATACGAAGATGCAGTTCTCAGTGCTCCTCTTCTCTGTACCTGTGCCAAACGTTTTCGGTATACCTTCTTGCTGAGATCGTCGCCCCATACCTCTGCTCCGTACAGTAGCACTGACCCTACAGCACTCATCAAGAGGCGTCTTCTTGATGGGCTGGGTCCCCCTACGTTGGCCATAAGTCGACTCAGAGCCAATATTCGCGAAGCAGCCTTCTCAGCCGTTACCCTGTCTTGCTCAGAGAAATTTATCTTCAAGTCGATCAGTAGCCCTTGGTACTTCTCCGCTGGCTTCGATTTGTATATTTCCAATACTGATCATCCTTACTCTAGGTAAAATCATGAAGCGGTAAAAGTAGTCTTTATTTGCAAGCAAATTCTCGTAGAATGTCCTCGTTCTGTGGAAGCTTTTCGACCAGAAAACTTTTTGGAACATTACTTTGCAGAATGCAACAGCTCAATCGATTTGGCCAGGTGACCATCTAATTCGACTATAAAAAGATCCATGACCTTTTCCAAGTTACTGTCACCGAGCCCGCAGTCCACAGTAGGAAAGCAAGATCCATTGGTTTTCAAAGAAGAAGGCAGGAAGTGGGTCAAGAAGCAACACCGTCAAGACCACCTGGGACGTCAACTAATCTTCGTGTCGCTGTCACTCACTAAAAGAATATAGTGGAATGTTAAATGCGCCCATCGTAGATTGAATGTTGCTTGTTTCATACGGCTCAAGTTGTTGTTCAGTTATGTTATGGTAAGTTTAAGTTCCCAGCAACCTCCAAGAAGAAGAGCAAAAGGCAGCATGAAGTTCGACAGGTTTTGGTAGCAGTTCATCATCAGGACTACTTTTTTGGCGGGAAGATGATGAGTTCACTAACGAGAGTTTTCATGGGGATTGAATGTCTAACATTGTCCAAGGTTCAAATCTCGTTGGAAGCAACGTGATTTAGTTCAGGGGGTTTTTCGGACAGACTACGAGCGTTCACTCAGTGGTGATATGTACTGATTTAATCGGATCATATCATAGTTTGGCAGGCACACGGAAGCATGGTACTGACCAAACCAACTTCCAAAAAAAAAAATCAATACGGTCATGAAAATGAGATACTCTAACTATCTCTAAGCGAAGGCCCGAGAGGGGCTGTAGTGCTACAAAGAAGAAGAAGAAGAATGTCTAACATTATATATTATTATTATAAATATGTTAAGTCAGGGAGTGCAAACATTGCTTTTCTCCTTCGAATTAAAGTAACATTCCTGTAATGAGAATGTGAACTAGATCTACGCAGTGATAAAATACCGCAAACAGAAAATTTGGGAGCTACATTTGACCAATTCGATACTATAGACTTTTCTGAGAATAATCTACGTAAATTTGTTAGATTTCTGCATATGCTTAGGCTACAACGCCTGCTATTAAACAACAATTGGATAATATGAACCGACTATAACTTGCATGGATTTATTCCCAATCTAGAATCTGTAGGTCTTACTGGTATTAATATTCAAAAGTTGGGAGAGTGGAAACCACTACGTACCTCAAAAAACTGGAAACATCGTGCCTGCTTGTAAACCCCGTATCTACAAAGCCATATTACAGAGAGTATGTTGCATACAAATTTCCTAACTTACGTGCTTTTGATTTCCGTATAATTAAGCAAAAACATCGAAAAGAGGCCATCAAATTTTTCAGAAGCAATCGTGGAAAGAATGATAATAATAATCCACCGCACAACAGTCCAAATCCGAGCCTTTGCTTTGAGATTTATTGTTAGGGTGTCTCATTTCATGATCGTAACGGAATTCGAGGTGATATGGCCAATATCATGCTCAACCATGTGATTATTACCTAATTTTTCAAATAGGACCCATCACCGCTGGGTGGACTGATTGCAGCATCAGAAGCTCAAACTCGATATCTCCACCAAAGTCAAAAGCGCTTTATTCAACACTAATCAGTATAATTTTTCAAAGAATATAAAGCAAATTCCAAACAATAACAATACAAAACTGAATGGCCCAAATGGCTCTCTAAATCATTAAACAGATTTCATCATAAAAAAAAACTATAGCAAATTCAATTAATTAAGATTATTACATATTTTGAAATTCAATTGGAAAAAGGAGGAAAAACCAACTACCACTATCTTAAAATTATTTATAATTTAAACACAACAGTGAACTTTGATCCTATACCTAATATGTTTTAACTCAATTCTAATGAAATTCAATCAAAAACGTTATCTTATACTTAAAAAAATTCTATCACAATATTCCTAACTTACGCGTTTAATCTTATCTGTAACCTAATATATAAGTAATAAACATAACATATACCTAACCTATCCCTAATTTTTAACACAAATAAACAACAACTCAAAATGTAGCAATAATGAGCTGAAACTCAAAAACTAAATAACACATAAACTGGAAATAAACACGAATAATTTAGACATTGTCATTCAGCCACCAATACCTAGATTGCCCCGTCTCAGCTCGATCAGCTTCAAGGAATCTAGCAAATGAGTATCACCATTGGAATTGTTGGTCTCGTGAACTCAACTCCGGAGGATGCTTTATTTTCTTATCGGTGGCCCGTCTATATAAGTGATATATGGCTGGGACGCTGTCAGAATCAAAAAAATATCCATTCATGTTCAAATACACGAATGCTTCTGGAGGAACGAAGCCAGTAGTGAGGCAAGTCGCAATATACCCGTCTGTAGGGTGGAACGGCTGTGAAATCCAAGGGTTTTCACTCACAGTTACAGATCTTGCGATATGATTCCGAGGAAGTTTCAATATGAAGATATCGACTCTTGTCACTTGAGCAGTTTGATAAATTTTTCTATTCGATATATAGTGCTTCCAATCCGTCTCAGGCTTTCTGTACAAACCAGTACATGCACGAAGACAAAGTTTGAACTGCTGTACGAGAGGAGTGTACACTAACCAACTGTTCCACATGGACTGGAAGTCGTGGAAAGGATGTTTGGCAAGAAATAGCAAAGAAATCAAAAAGTGGAATTGCTGCCAGTCAAGGTGCCACTTCTAATGATTTTCGAAATGCCCGTGTAGGACACGGATGCCGCTGGCCTGGCATAAGTGTTAGCGAGCTATAAACAACACCGAGCTCAGCTGACTAGCTTCGCTTAACGACCGCGTACGCGTGCTTGACGACTAGCATTTGCGGGATCATATGAGGCGGGTTCTTGTCGAGCCACGAAGCTACACTACAAAATACTTATCACGCGTACTCTACTCTACAAGACGCACCGATCAATTTTTATTGTCTTTAGAAAAGTTCTATTAGGTGTCAATTAAGCTACTCTACAGTATTTCAATATTTTTTTGCCTCGTTAAAGTTAGCGGACACGAAGGTTTGAGACACACGCAAACATTACACAAAAAGCAACCGTTACTTTCACCGAAGAAGGTCGTTGCATTACAAGGGGAATGTCAAACCTAAAGATGTTAAAGTAGCTGAAGTGAACCACTCATCTCTGCCTGAAGGATGGAAACTTGACGGATGTAGTTTATTTTACACTAGTAAAACAACAAACTAAGCAGTTTCGACGGGGTGACCACCTTTTCTCTTCAGGAGCAGCCACTCCTGATCACCACGGGGCTGCTCGACTGCTTATGTTTATTGCACACTGGCTTTGACAATGAAGAAAAAGTGCATGGAGCAACGGCATAACATATTCAAAAGACTCGGAAGCTTATCAAGAAAGCCAATCCACTTCAAGAAGTTGAACTTCTTACCCATATTCTTCAATCCGGTCAAATACTAAGTGAACTATTTAACAATTGAGATGAACAGGTAGAGTATTAGTAATACGCTTGATAAGAACAGAACTAAAGTGTATGACATTAATCATAACGTCAAGAGGCATTTACGTAAAAGTTGGAATTTAATTTAAAACCTTGAGTGAAAGCGCCATGAGCACTATTCCGTCGACCTGCAGCAACAATAAACAGCACGGTGGGGCGGAATGTAGACTTTGCAAATTGGACGGGCGCTTCGGTGTGGAGGTGAATTTGCAAAGTGCAAGCGGCAGCGGTTCATGAAAAATTAAGAACTCGCAAGCGCGAGTTACACTGGTTCGCTTGGCTTTTCCGCGTTGTCGTCATGAAGTTTCAGTTCATTTGAGAAGATTTTCGAAAAAATAAAACCATTCCAACCGATTAATCGATACAATATAATTGCACGTAAATTGCAATCGATGTATACTTTTCCAGAACCTTTCCGTTAATCGACTAAATTGGTTTTTTATTCAATTTATTGCTCCGCGTTAAATCAGTGTAATTATCCACAAACCATAAAATATGAAAAAAAACCCGTTTCGGAAGTCTAAACAGTGATTTTTCTCTTATTTTCGAGGAAAGGAGTTGAGTGTGACGCCAACCGCAAAAAGCTCAAATCAACGTTTTATAGCTAAACAAAGTATACTCGCGTATGTGAAACACAAGTTATTAGCACTAAGAGTCAATTACAATTAATTATCTGGAAAGCAAATTGTATGTTTAGAAAAGCGCAAACAATTTTAGATTTCGCCAACGAACAATTTACTGCAAAGTCAAAGTCAAAAGCGCTTTATTCAATACTAATCGGTATAAATTTTCAAAGAATGTAAAGCAATTTCCAAACAATAAACATACAAAAACTTAATGGCCCAAATGGCTCTCTAAATTTATACGTTAGCATTAAACATATTTCTTCCAAAAAACTCTAGCAAATTCAATTAATTAAGATAGTTACATATTTTGAAATTCAATTGGAAAAAGGAGAAAAAACCAACCAAAACTATCCTAAAATTATTTATAATTTAAACACAACAGTGAACTTTGATACAACAAACTCGGAGGATATTTTATCTTCTTATCGGTGGCCCGTCGATATAAGTGATATATGACTGAGTCGCCCTCAGAATCAAAAACATATCGATTCATGTTCAAATACACAAGACCAGTAGTGAGGCAAGTCGCAATATACCCGTCTGTAGGGTGGAACGGCTGTGAAATCCAAGGGTTTTCACTCACAGTAACAGATCTTTTGATATGATTCCGAAGAAGTTTCAATATAAAAATATCGACTCTTGTCACTTGAGCAGTTTGATAAATTCTCAGGTTTTCTGTACAAACCGAGGTATTGAACACAGGATTTATGTGAAACCCGCTCTGAACTACCCACGCCAGCCATGATGTGGAAGTCTTTCCAATAACGTTTCAGGTCTTGACTGACCCCCTGCAGCTTTGTCCGAAACAGGATTGTTTCACTCTTCTGCGCATTGAATTTCATTCGGAAATTGCCAGGGTACAGCTGCACATCATTGAACATTTTTTGGAGATTGCTCTGAACTATTGTAGCTTTTCGGTCTGCCGTATAGATGATCAGATCATCAGCAAACGCTACCAATGATCGCGTTGGCGAGACGTTAAAATCAAAGCTGTTCAATAGCTTGCGAATGAAGATTGAGAAGAGTAGAGGCGCAGTAACTGTTCCCTGCTGTAGATCATTCAAGACCTTGAATTCGCACATTGTTGTCAGATTTCCATCAGTTACAAAAAACTATGCCCCGTATAATATATTACACATCATGGCGACAAGGTGTCTGGGGAACTTGTCCTGAAGGAGTTTACAAATTAGTACATCTAACCATACTGTATCAAAGGCTTTCTCCATATCAATGAGACATGCTCCAACGCATTGTCTATCATTTATTTTCCAACAGATGTCTGAGGTTACTTTCGTTATTGCATGTGTGGTCGAATGCCTGGCACGAAAACCAAATTGGCAATACGGCATCAACTCATTTTCCTCAATGTGGGCGTTTAATGCTCTGTTGAGTATCACTTCAAACACCTTGCTGATGTTAGGCAGCAAGCTGATTGGGCGAAAGCTTTTAGGGCATGAAGATTCTTTTCCTTTCTTCAAGACCGGAAATACCTTAGCGTTTTCCACTCATTTGGGAAATATGAATTGCTCAACATGTTGTTGAACAATATGCAATAATTCCTAATAGCAGCCTCCGGCAAATGTCGGAGAACTACATTTGGAATACCATCAGTACCACATGATTTCTTGTTGTTTATCTTGCGAAATATGAATAGATGACAAAATAATCAATAAGATTCAAGCTCGGTATGAGGTCAGATGTTAATGTTTCATTGAAATGAAGAATTGATTGGCCATTCAGCTTTGATTTGAAGTCGGAAACTTTTGCTTCAACGATCTCTGAAAATATTTTATTCCCTCTCTCAGGGTTCGGTAGACGAACCAATTCAAAATGTGTTCCAATCAGGGAAAGTTTATGCAATCCCTCACATATAATCCTGTTTCCATTTCTATCCGGAGTCGTACTATCAATTTCGATACCAGCCCTGTCGAGAAGATCATCACTAGCGACTTCAAGATTCGATACCTTCACTCGAGACTTCTTGCGGAATATGCTATTCACTTTCGCGAACACGCCATCTGGGTTCTGCGGGCTAATACCCCTCAATTTTTCCACCCATTGATTGCTGACCTCACTCCTAAAGTATGACCGGATTAAGTTCCGGACATTCTTCATTCTTCTGCCAACGAGGGATGGTTATAGTCCAAAAATCGTCGATAAATAATGTTGATGCGTGTGAGAAGAAGGCTTTCAATGTTTTCAACCTTGCGATGGTTGGTGTTTCATATCCTTCCATATTGTTTCGATGTTTAATCTTGGGAACTACAATACTTTATCAATCGTTTCCAACGTCAGCTTCTCTAACTTCGACAAATAGACATCTATTTCATCGGTGGTTAGATTCCTGTCATTAGGAACCATTGAGCAAGAGTTGCCATCATCAGAAGGAAGACATTACTTCTGGTAATCCCAAGAAAACTTCTTTTGAAACTTTCCCCAGTCTGTTTTTTTGAAATACAACCGATGATTTTTGTGTTGAACTGGAATGAGGAAGGAATCATCCCTGTGATGATTGATTTCCATTACGATTGCGTTATGGTCGCTATCATAAGGAAGCACCTGCAGTTTTCGTTGAGGACTATTAAAGCTGAATTCAAGTCTTGCGTCAGCAATGCAAAGGTCCAAATATGAATTTGTCCTAGGGTATGTTGGGAACTCCGACCCATATATCTCTGTTATCCATCATTTCAGGAATACACCTCTTGGGATATTGGTGGCGTTCAGCCATGATGTATGCTTAGCATTCAGGTCACCAGCAAGAATATAATAGCTATGCAGCCTGTTCAATTCGAGTATTTCGAACAAGGAATTGAGTTCTTCATTGAGCTTGAGAACAGTTCCACCAGTTGCATAGGCAGAGATAACGAAGAGGTTATCCCCACCTGGCAGTGAGATTTTGATAACGGACACTTCAAGAGATTCAAAGCTTTTGAATTCGACTTTTTCAATATTTTGGAAACGATAGGGTCTTCGAACCAATATCCCGGCGCCACCTCCCCCATCACCTATTACCCTATCGTTTCTTACGAATTCAAAATCCTTGAATGTCATGGAGTGCCATGAATTGAGGTGGATTTCAGTGAGAAGCATGATGTCAGGCTTTTGCTTAACAATGAATTCAAGGAGATAATCACGTCGATGTATAGTAACAATGGAGTTGACATTGATTGTGATGAGATGAATCCTATCCATGGGAATGTGACTGGATGACAAACTATTTTGAAGCATGTTGGCCTAAACGTTGAAAAACGAAATTGACTTTTTGTTCTTGTTTATTAATTCTATCTGAAAGAGATTCAAGCTGTTGGTAGATTTTGAGAAGCAGCTCATTATTGCCACTTACATTGTTTATTAGCGCAAATGATACCCCGGGTTTGACGAAGTTGAGAGGTAACAAATTGTGATTTACATTGCTTTGTTTTGCTGAAAATTTAACTCTTGCATCTTGATACCGGGGGCATCCTCGATATGATGCTGGATGACCAAATATACCGCAACTAAAACAGTATAATTTTTCTGTTGGCTCCATCTGAGCCAATTTGCATTCACTGGGGGCGTGAATATCTTTGCATTTAACACAGCGATAGTTCATGGCACAATTGGCTGTTGGAGGGCACTCAAACCGCTATCGTTGGAAATTTGGACCAAATAAAATGGTAATATTTTACCTTCACCAGTTGATCTCCTTGTAGCAAAATTTTTCACACTGATGAACTTAACGTCTGGTGCTGTTTCCTGCAACATTTCAAGGAGATCAACTGTATTCTCCCCACAGTCGAAGCCCTTCAACAGGAAGGTCTGATTTTTTTCCGCCTTTGGCGTGTATGTGAAGTGGAGAGCTTTGACACTACTAAGAGCATCTTTCGCCAGTTTGAAATCAGCCAGTGTTTTTGTTTGATTGTGAGTTTATCAGCGGTCACTCTCTTCCCTTCAAAGTTATCGATTTTATGTTCGGCTGCCAATAACCAAACCATATCTCCTCCACCCTGCCCAAAAAGTTAATTGGAGGAACTTTCTCATTTAACTTATTAATTTTGTTAGGAGAACCAGCGACACACCGGTTGGCTTCTTCTCCTTCTCCTTATTTTTTGATTTTAAATATTGAATGAAATTATTGCTACTATCAATATTACCTACGCTATCGTGGCACTCCATCTCGATGTCCATTTTGCCGTTCATTGCTGACAGCACCGCATAGTAATTGGCGCTGTCGTTCGCTCCTCCCGCGCTCAGGATGTTTTCAGCATCATGGATTGATGTCTTGCTCGTATCTTGCGATTTTGCTTTATATATTTGAGTCTTCTGCGTTGGTACTTTTTTTTCGTTGGTCTTGCTTGTTGTTTCCTTTTTCTCATTCTTCTTAGTTAATTAATATCGGTTCTTCTTTGCCGGACGTATTTTGTGGCGTCATCACTTTTGGTTTGTTTGCATTTGATAATGTCCGGACCATATCCTCCAAATTTTGTATACGGAGTTTCAACTCATCGTTTTGTTTCGTAAACTTTGCGTTTTCCCTGGTTACTTTTTCGTACTCTTCACTTGAAAGCGTAATACGGTTGCCATGTTCACAGCTGTCTTGTTCGTTTTTCCGCTTTATGATTTTATCATTTGTCATTTTAGAAATGCCTGGCTCTGGGTCCCCCAGTGGTGAGAAGCCGTCGGGTTCCTCCATCCCCCCGGTGAAAAAACTTTTCTTCTTTTTTGAAACTTTCTCGCAGGTAAAATCCAGATACTCGAGATACTTGTTCGAATAGTTTGACGATGTAATAAGTTTTTTTCTAAAATTACTTTCTAATTGACGTTTTTTAAAAATTATTTTAATTTATAAAAATACTTGACCACCACGTCTACACGCAATGAGTGCTAGACGTAGAATTTACAATTTACTTATCGTAGCGGGAAATTAATTTGCAAAAAGGTGATTCGAAAAATCCTTTAAGTACTCAGATACAGTTTAATGGAATTGTTTTTCAGCCGCATTTCTACGATAAGCGCTCGGTGAGGGAATGAAGTGATTTTTTATTTAATTTTTTAATAATATTTTATTTAAAATTACATTTAATATGAAAATAATATAAGTGATTGAAACAAATCAACTATTATTTATAATGAAAGATATATATTTATTTATAAATGAAAGATTTATATTTATATAAATAAGTATTTTTATAAAATAAATTTCTTTCAATAATATATCATAATCAAATTATACCTTTTTATCTATTTCGGATGCAAAAAAAAAAATTAATAGTTAGGAAGAAATAGGGAAACATAACAATATTTATTTTCGCTGAATATGAAAAAATACGAAAAATGAGTTTCCAAAAGAAAAAAAGTACCGGTGGACTCTTCCATAAATATGAGCTAGCCATGGGCCATAGCTTCCCTTTCTAGTTGTTTCAGGGGGACATGTAACATCCCATCAATTAACTGCACAGACTCATTTAAATTTCTCGTTTCGCAATCTTTTTACTGACTGACTCTCTTCTATTAATTTCTCAATTTTTTTTTTATTTTTCTCTCCTATGCCACCTATTTTGTGTATATGTCAATTGTGATAAAGTAAAATGAATGTATAACAAGTTTGTGTGTAGTGGATGTATGGGAGACAAGTGTTTTTGATATGTATAACATTTGAATATTACGATGAATCATGAATCTTGCAAAAATAATTTTACACTTTAAACAAGTGTCCAAGTGTAAAGTTTTCACTTTTGTTGTCTGTTGTAGTCAATGACTGCCTTTTTCGTTTTTTTTTTTTTGTGAGGTGAACGATGTTTAGACCTTAAGATGGGACTTTCAACCACACTTTACTTCTGGACTACCCACTGACCACCTCCACTATCGATCTGAAAGCATAGCTAGGAACGATTTGACAGATTTTCTCGAGCTGCTGCTCATTTTCCTACGCCTAGAGGCGCCTACAAATTAAAGGACTTCATTCTATAGTGGAAGGGGAAGTAAGGGGAAATGATTCTTAGAATTTATAACGATTAGTATTGAATAAAGTGCCTACTGATGCTCCAGTCTGTCTTCTTTAACTGTCAGGGCTGCCTAGGGCAATGTGGCACGCGGTTCCATTTGTCAACGGATGTAGAAAAATGCTTACATCCGTTGACAAATGGAACCGCGTGCCACATTGCCCTAGGCAGCCCTGACAGTTAAAGAAGACAGACTCGAGCATCAGTAGGCTATAAGGGTGGAGAGTTCTCTTTTCTAGCAATCGTTTTTTTTCAAAGTCAAAAGCGCTTTATTCAATACTAATCGTTATTTTTCGGGTTATAGTCTCTGGGGAGAACCCTCCAATTTTATTTGGGAGGAGTCACCGCGCTACCTGTCCCATCTTTTGTAAGCAAACAATGTATGACAGGCGTCGTCCACCTCTCTTGTGTAAAACCGTTGCCTTCTTACTCAGGCCCATAAGGAAATCAATTAACGTACCTGACGTCACTTCACGTACCGGGAACAGCTGCTCAGTAGCCCTGAATTTCCAAAAACGGCTGGCCAGAAAAATTGAAAGCAGCATCTCAGTAGGCCGAAAGTAGGCTTTTGAGATTGTCAAATATGACATTTCTCAGATGAAATTTAGCCGAAATGGTACATACGAGAAGGAAATAATGAACGCAAATACCTTGCGATATATCAAAACAATTATATAGTATTATCCAAAACAACCAGTATGACCAACAATCATTAAGAAAATTATATCCTCATCATTAACATTTAACGACAAAAATAAGCATTCATGAGTCATCTTCGAGTGAGATGATACCAGATTAGTGTCATAAATTTGAGTTGAATTTAATTTACTATTTACGTAGATGATGAATATAGTGGAGATAAGCTCACACGTAGTACGTAAAAGGAGTGACAGCGTAAGCTGTGCTTGTGACAGTACGCGAAAGCGCTGTCAAAAGCCCTTAAAAGTGGTATGGGAATGAAATGAAAAAAAAAATTAAAATCAATGTCTATACAAGCAGTAATATGTAGGTGAACTTCTTAATAAAGAAAAAATTTATTTCAATTAAAAAACAGTATTACAATCACAAGTCGACTACGAGCAGAATAAATTATTACCTTTATACTAATAAACGGTTTTCCAATAAGTGTTATTTTGAATAGCCCGCTATTTCGGTAGATGTCACTTTTGAAACTGTCCTTTTTTGACATTTAACAAGTAAAAATTACGCCATTGATAAAAATGGAACGATACACGCAAAGCATTGAAATTATTAAAATTCACTATAAAAATGGTGAAAATTTGGCAGAGATTGTTCGTAAAACTCGAACATTTTTGGGTCGTCGTGAACCACCTTGTCGGACCGCAATACAGAAATTCGTTGAAGAATTCGAGCTGTTGGGGCAACTTAGTGATGTGAAGGATAAAACCCGTGCACGTCACTCAAGAATAGGCGAGAATATTGCATTAAGATTTGGGTTTTAAGGCTTATAAAGTTCAGTGAACACAAGAACTCAAGTCGGTCGATCATCAACAACGTCGTGTCTTTGCTGATTGGGTCCTTGAAATGCATGAAAATGATTCGGAATTCCATCGAAAAATCATCTTGAGTGATGAGGCTCATTTCCACATCGGTGGCTTTGCCAACAAGCAAAATTGTCGCATCTGGAGCTTGGAAAACCCAAGAGTAATTATTGAAAAGCCTCTCTATCCTCAACATGTGACTGTTTGTTGCAGTTTATGGTCCGGCGGAGTCATTGGACCTTACTTTTTCGAAAATTAGGCTGGAGCAATGATTTTTTATGGCCGGAATTGAATGGTATTGATCTGGACAACGTTCACTTTCAACAAGACAGCACTACGTGGAACACAAGCATCGAAACCATTGATCTTTTACGGGAAAAGTTTCCGGACCGTGTTATCTCTCGAAGAGGTGATCACAATTGGTCACCGAGATCTTGTGATTTAGCACCTTGCGACTTCTTCCTTTAGGACCACGTGAAAGAGAAGATCTACACCAACAGCCCAGCGTCGTTTGAAGACCTCAAAGATGAAATTCGTGAGGCCATCGAGGACATAGGGTAGCCACTTTGCGATTTGGTAATGGAAAATTTCATGAAAAGGATATGGTCCTATAAGCGTGGTCGTGGTGGTCACGGCCTGATATTTTTTTCACTATTAACAGCATACCTTCCTCTTTATAATGAAATAAACATTTGATCATTTGTATTAAAAAATGGCATTTTTCTTTTCATATCAAAATAACACCTCTTATTGGAAAACCCTGTATATACTTTGTGGAGACATTTACAATTATTTGATAGCTCAGAAAGAAATTATTATTATTATTAAATAACTACAAACACTCGTAGTATTTGATAGTTCAGAAGAAAATATGAATAAGAGGATTGAAATTTAACTTCCGTTTTGCTAACTAGTGAATAACTCACCCAAATATTTATAAACGTGGAGAAAAACTGTGTTAAAAAATTTACTCCAGTGAACAACGAACTTATTAAATCACTGCAAGCTAGTGATATCAGACAAGTACGGAAAAAAATTCGAATCTTCTGCCTGAAAAGATATCATATAAATTGGTTGTGAAATTGAGTTAAATTTATTTTATGTTAAATTTTGTTGGATACTACGGTTTTTAAATTGAGGTAATCGGTAAGATTAAGGTTTAGAAAAATAGTTACATTATTTTAGTGAATTCTTTGCCCTAAATACAAATAAATTTTGGAAAAATATAACCCCGAAAACTAAACTTGATTTTTCTTCAGACGGTGTGACACGAATTACTTTATTTGCACCTCAAATGCTGAATCCACTGAAGAACACACTAAGTTTCACATGATTACCTTTTAATTGCTACATAAAGGGTGGCAACGTTTCCAATGATGGAGAGACATATCATAATAATGATAGTAACTGCTAAAATTGCTCTTTGCTGAATACTAAGAGGACTTTTGTAGGAATATTCGTGAGTAGGATGTCCTTCAAAGCATTTCACTTGTTCTTTGTTCGAATATGTAAGATTCATCCTGGTTAGAACTTACTACAAGAAATCTAGATTTGCACTTCACTAGAAGCCTAGGCAAACTATCCTATCAGCAAGTTAACCAGAATTTGACTACACTCCTGTGAACCAAACTCTGCAGTGATTAATGTATCTAATTATTAAAGCAAAGAGATAGTAACCGGTGAGTGATTTCGCACGATATCAGGACAAGTGATAGACATTCAGGTACTGGTGGCTATCAAGTAAATTAGGAGAGGTGTAAACGTGTGTTTGATAACAATATCAGCGAATCGATCATTAAGGTAGTGTGTACTATGCTGTGAATAAAGTTGCATATCTACGAAATGTTTTCATTTAACTCTTCGGTATTTATACAAATGACAACTGGATTGCATTCAAAACATGCATATTAAATATTTAACTAAATAGTAATACATCGCCCTAATGTTCTGATTGAGTTTTGGCGTTAGGATATGCAAGCTGTGTCCGATTTGTTACAGTAACCAGATGGTGATATTGTCTACTTTAACATTTATCAAGCTTGACTCTGTCTCTAATCAGCTGTGTAAGGCTGAGATTTAGTAAGTTACGGTGAATCCAAAAAGTATTCGCTCACTACGATATTCACAAAATAAATTAAACAATTTTTGCTACTTTTACCGAACAAATTTATTTTTTACAGTATACACTTCTTCAGTACAAATGATTATTTACTACCTAACCTATCTACTTACATACTATGGACTTTTAACAAGGGTTAATTACATATTTTAACAACATACTAGTGCAGTTACCTGCATCGCTATTCAACCTTAATCCTAATGGTATTTTATTGATCTCTATACTTTCGATAATATCTAATTGTGAAAATTTAGGTACTACTTTAATTACATCTAGGTCCTTAAAATTAATCACATGTTTGTTTTTGATAATATGTTCAGCTTTAATTTATTTTGTAACTAATTTATAGAGTAATCTTTATTTTTAGAAACATGTTAAAGCAATTAGCTTGATTAACATGTTCCTTAAACTTGGTACCTACCATTCCGGTCGTTTGTCCAACATACACTTTAAGACACTTAGGACACGTAATTTTGCCGTTGACCTCATCGATTGTTTTACCATCTTTTTCGCTGCTGATTCTATATACTATGAAGCAGAACGGTGTTACATTGAAGAAAGAACGGCAAAGAACGGCTTGAGAAAGGAAGAAATAAGGCACATCATTGATAAGAAGATCCGACGAAAATACCTCGAAAGCCAATCAACATTATTCAAGCAAGACACAGCAATCAAAAAAGCTGAAACTAAACGAATCAGCATTTCGTGCTCGGATCTATTCACGGAAATAGCGAAAATTTGGCGAAATATAGTATCCAAGCATGTGGAAATAGCTGAAAAACAAAGATGGTAATACAATCGATGAGGTCAATGGTATTTACAAAATTACGTGTCCTGAGTGTCTTAAAGTGTACGAGGGTCATTCAACGAGTACTTAGCCTACAGAAGAAAAACGAAAATTTTGGAAAGGCGGCAATTTATTTTTCCACATAATCTCCTTCAAGCTCGATACGCTTGGCCCAGCGATGCTCTAACTTTATCAACCCGGCCAAAAAATACATTTTCTCGAGGGCTGCAAAATAGACCTCCGTGGCGGCGATGTCCTCCTCATTTGACCCAAATCTATTCCCGGCGAGTGATTTTTTCTGGTTTGGAAACAAAAAGTAGTCACAAGGGGCCAAATCTGGAGAGTACGGTGGATGGGGCAGCAATTCGTAGCACAATTCGACCAATTTGGCCATAGCGACGGAGGAGATGTGAGCCGGCGCGTTGTCGTGGTGGAACAGCACTTTTTTTTCGCCAAGCGGGGCCACTTTTTCTTCAATTCGACGTCAAATTGGCCCAATAACTACTACTATGCAGCGCCCCGTTATTGTTTTACCCTTCTCGAGGTAATCAATGTGGATCACATCTTGTGAATCCCAGAATCGCCTTCTTCGGAGCATGTTTGCCGGGTGAAGTCCACTGTTTTGACTGTTCCTTGGTCTCTGATGTGTACCAGTGAGTCCATGTTTCGTCAACGGTCACGAAACGATGCAAGAACTCCGCCAGATTGCGCTAAAACAGCGCCAAACACGTCGCCGATGTGGTCTCACGGTTGCGTTTGTTTTTCGGTGTGAGCAAACGCGGCACCCATCACGCCGACAGCTTTCTCATGCCCAGTTCTTCGTGTAGAATATGATGCACCATTCCTTCTTCGATGCCCACAGTCTTAGCTATCTCACGAACCTTCAATTGACGGTCTGCTAACACGAGATCGTGGGTTTTTTAACGTTTTCCTCCGTAGCAGCCGTTTTCGGTGCACCTGGGCATGGCTCATCAAAAACCGACATGCGGCCACGAACAAACTCGTTGAACCAATTCTTGACGGTCGCCATCGAAGGAGAAGAGTCACCGTACACAGCATCCATTCTAATCTAATCACTGAACGATATTGTTCTTTTCCATTTTTGTACAACCGACCGACACGCTCGCTTCCAAAGGCTATCAAAACAAAACTAATGAAAGGAATTGACTGAAACTTTGACAGTAGGCTACTAAAAAAATGTACTGCACGATGGTAAAACTCCTTTGTAATAGCAGCACCATTGGGCGGTGAGGCTAAGTACTTGTTGAATAACTCTCGTATGTTGGGCAAATGACCAGAATTGTAGGTACCAAGTTTAAGGAACATGTTTTAATGAATGATATTTCAAAGTCCGTGAAGGATTGCAGCGATGGCCTGCTGCCTCGGCAGAAGAAGATGGAGATATCCGCCGAGAATGCCCTTGTCTGGGGACGCGTGAATGCGCTGGCAGGCTAGCATTGCGGTGTCGAGGGGCGGGTTCATTCCCCAGCACAAGGACCCACTACAAAGAATTTCGCATTCACAAATTTATGGGATCGAACAAAAGCAAGGCGACCGAAGTCGCAAAAATTGTAGGCAACTACAGCAGGGGTAAATGAGTTGTTCATGGAACAAGAGAAACAAGTAAAAAGGGGCGGAATCAGGGTAACTTCGTCCTTATCCGGAGAGGCTCATGGCTCACAAATGAGAGAGGGGCAACCGGGTGGTGATGGAGCCCCCGCGCACCCACCCAACCGGATCAAAATCCATAATTGTTGCAGTGGCCAGGTATCTCTCTTCTGAGTGGAAAACTCATACAACTTAACTTGCATAAGCCTTCCCATCAGAGGAGAAGTACCCCGGTGACCAATTTATGCCATAGAATTATGCAATTCGATTACATGTCATATGTATGTCATAAAGAGGCATCTTGCTCGGGCCACTCAACCCGTGAAGTCACTTGAAACAAAGAGGTTAATATGTACCCGGCGGCTGGCTCATGTTTGGTGGTGTGAGCCTGCCACCGAACCGGGTCCTATACACGGTCAAATCCAACGTAATGGAAAGACCGAAGGGCAAGGGTATCAATTCATTTTAAATCGTTTTTCTTGTCATTGTGCTCTACATCGTATTTCAATAGCGTTTTGTTTAAAAAAAAATCAATCTCCGCATTTGTTTTCGTCTTCTAACACTTTTAAGTTACATTGCAAAAATATACTCTATAAATAATAATTTATAAATATAATACGAACTTAATGGTCGTTACTTCAGTCCCAATCCACAGCGGCGTACGATTCATATATACTCATATATACTCTTAACTATTTCAATTTATTTTCATAGTTGATTAATCTCTTGAATAAAGGGCGAACATCTTCTAGTTATCAATTTTTAAATTTGTTTATATATTCGAAAAGCAATAAACTCATAGTTAAGGCGTTTCATCCTATAATCAAAGCTCGCTATCGCGCAAAACATGAACTATTTTCGTATTTGTTGCGTTTTGGTTCTAAGAACAGTCTAAAGACTCATCTTCAATGTCTGCGACCATGTATTCCACCGAAAATTTAAAATATGCAATGCAAATCACAAATCAATCTTCACGAACATTTTTATGCTAAAAATTATGAAGGAAGTTTCTCCGAAAACCTTCCAGTTGAACACTCTTCAAATTAGTTGAATTATCTTTTTATAATTGAAATTCACGTATAGCAACGAACAAATACGAAAACGATAAAAACGTCAACATTGAACAAATTAAATCATTTCTTGAAGCTTCGATAAAGCTAAAATTAACTAAACTTCCTTTCATTTCATGTTTTGCTCGCAGAGAGAATACAATTAAAATCCGCTTTCCGTTCAAAATTATATAAAATATAAGTTATAAAATAGTATGGACAATGCAAACAAAAGGTACTCACATCTCCTTGTCCGACGACGAGCGCTCGCTGACGAAGCAGGGGGTTCTACCAGATGAAAGTTCATTTCGTTTTCGCTAAATAGATACTTAAAATTCTTAAAATTTTATTAATTTTTGTTCACTGTTCTACCATTTAATATTAATAATTATTTAAATATAAAAACAACTAGAAACTTTAATTTAACGTCACTCTTTACAAATAAATGTCCTTCCAGTGATTATTTTCTTTTCTGTTATCTTGAGCTCAGGTCTGGCTCGATTTAGTACTTTCAGGAAATATGACGTTTTCTCGCTCGCATGCGTGAATGAATGTAAGTTTTTGAACACTTATACTCCCAATTTCCTTTTTGCTACTGATCTCTTGCAAACAACACCGTATCCAACTTTGATTGAAACATAAACAGTTTCCAATTAATTCCGATATTATATCACTTCGCTCCGTAAATAATTGTACAAAATATTTCATATGAGATTATGGTTTAGTTCGCACTTCGATTTTCCACAGAGAGAATGAGTAAGATAATATATGTAGCTTCTAAACACTCGTCTTTAAACATTGACACAAGCACAAAACCAGCCTCTGGATTGTAATGTCTATGCACACCAACAATCAACGGAAATGTTCCAATCATATTACATAACAGTTTTGTTTTTGCTATTCCTCTTTCTTTTTCACATCAAATTTTCGAAGCACATTTCTGTATCCTCTTTACCACCGTATAAATTGCCATTATATTGCATCCTACGTTGTTCGTATTCACGGCACTTTTCCGCGCAACTTTGCCAACAAATTTTATTTTTCTTCCCTCATTGGAAATAAACTTCAATATGAGAACTTCACCATCACTGTCCGGCGCGACACTCGCCCGTCCCCATTTTTCCAACCAATTTCACGTGGCCGCATGCACGCCAGAGCCACATACTCAAGGAAGATACGTTACAGACTACTTTCTACACTCCTTTTTCGATCTCTTTCATGAGATTTTTCCACTATTTCCCGAGTAGATCACACAAAAATATCACAATAAATGACGAACTTCATCAACATATTATCAAAAACAAACATATGATTAATTTTAAAGATCTGGATGTAATTAAGGTAGCACCTAAATTTTCACAATTAGATATTAGGATTGAGGTTGAATAGCGATGCAGGTAACTGCACTAGTATGTTGTTAAAATATGTAATTAACCCTTGTTAAAATCCATAGTATGTAAGTAGATAGGTTAGGTAGTAAATAATCATTTGTACTGAAGAGTAGACCGAGTAAGCTTCGAAACACGTGTATACTGTAAAAAATAAATTTGTTCGGTAAAGGTAGCAAAAATTGTTTAATTTATTTTGTAACTTAAACGAGCACAAACATTCCAACGAACTAACAAAGTTTTGTAAGATATTCAGTTAATCTTTTGCTAATTACTTTTGAGATATTAATGATAGCAGAATGTCATGCTCAGTGATTTTATTTATTTATATCGTGAGACCAATAACATAAAAATCGCCTTGATTTATTGTAAATTACCTTTTTCACAAGCAATAATGTGAATCGACTCAACGCGCAAAAAGTATTCGCTCAATTTCAAGTTCTGAAAGGAAAACAGTTATATTTGACAACAAAGGGTGTTATTATTTTGTTGGTCCTCTTTTTTATTTGATCACATTTCCCATTCGAGATGATATTGATTTTACCAGATTTTCGGTCGTTTCTGAAGCAGTTGTCTTCCATTCTTCCATAAGGGCATCTTTTACTGTTTTTTATTAGCGATCGGCCTAGTTTATATATTTTTCACTAAAACATCCCATAGATGCTCTGTTGATTTTATATATGGTGACTGTGGTAGAGTTGGAAGATATTTTGAAATATTGTAGAGCAACTGGAGCTTAATATTAAGTGCACAGCGATTGGGATCATTGTCGTGAGCAAATATAAAGTTATCCTTGATACCCGTTTTTTCAATACTTTTATGCAAATGCTCTTTTGAAATGTGTACATGGATTTTGTGATTCATTATTGTAGTAATTTAGCAGCCCGCCTAGGCAAACTGCTCGAGGGACCTTTACGAAGAAAATACCATTTCGTCAAAATAACAACGCAATAAGTGCGGAACAATTTGATACGCAACTTATTAACATTGTCATTACTAACCCGCAATAAACCCCACCACTATCACCGCTACCATTATCAATAATAAGTTTTTCCAAAGATAAAAAATAGCAAATAAAAACCAATAATGGCTACCCCATTGCGACAATCTAGCGAAGCAATTGTTAGATTCTTGCAATGAAAATCTACCGTTACCGCCATGAAAAGGCTTGTCGAGTCAAGCGGGATTGATATGAAGCAGGACTCGCTGTCTGAACATCGACCGAAAAGGTCGTCGCGGTATGTTAGCTGCACTCGTGTGCAATTTGCTCCGCTGGTAAAATTTGGGATCGGAATACAAATTAGTGTATAATATTTAGAGTAAATCATCGAAAACTAAATTAAAAATATAAAATTTTAATTCTTATCGCATGACGGAATAGCTTAAAAAAATACGACTCGTGATTAAATCGCGTTGACAAATCGAAGCTTTTACGGCAATTCGACGAAATTTCAGAAAACTGGAATCGCCTTTGGAACCGGTGTGTGGTCCACGATTATATGCGAATACTATTGAGTGTAGTTGTGTTCCTTGCTCGAGGGTATGAAAAGAGAGATTTAAAGTGCAAAGATTACAGCAGTTTGAAAGAGTCGTAGAGTCGGGCTTAAGCAACAAACGAGACAAGTTCTGGCGCTTTCGGATTGGAGGATGTTGCGTCTTACATTGCGCTGGGCATTTTTGGCTTTCTGGTTAGCCCAAGCCGGAAAGAGGTGTATTTTTCAATTTCTGGTGATGTTTGAGTTTCCTGACTGAAGATCAATATTAGCGGTTTTGTGGAAATTCTGTGAATTTTCGTTGGGAAAATCTGAAGAAATTAACGTAGCTGCGGTGATGATTTAACTGTTCTCGATTTACATTAACATCAATTTCAAGAGTTTGTGTGGAATTAAAAAAAAGTAAATGCAGAGTAAAACTTGATTCAACCATACTTGGTGTTGACTTATTCACATTTGTTGCACCACTTATCACAACGTATTGAAGTGATCGTTTCTGTGATTGATGCCCTGAAAACACAAATTATTTATTTTATTGTATTGAGAGAGAACTCAAGAAACGATTCATCTTCAAAAAGTGTGATAAACAATAACCTTTTGTTTGAATAAATGTCGAGTCAGTGCAAAAAGGATTTTATTTATAATTTGTCATTTAGTATATCCATCATTTAATTAAATTCAAACGCTGACAGCCGTCGACCTCGAGCGATCATGGAACAATAGGCAGTAATAGTGTTTTACCAGTTTGGCGAATTGGTATTTTCATTGGATACGGAAGACTCCATAATGCTCACAAGACTCCAGTAAATAGGCGCTCATAAATACACCAAGGCGGTGTAATGAATCATGCGACGCCGCTTCGACCACTACTAACACACCTTGCTGCTAGGTGGCTTGTCATTTCACGTGGTTGTGGCGAGTGCACATCCCACGTCAATTTTGTCGTGGGATGTCAAGAGGAATTGACAGCCACATGGCAGTGAAGTGCGTACGTAGTGGCCGCCACCCAAGAAGAGTCGGGTCGCACATGTTCGCGAAGAATCAGTTTACGAACCAACCGAAAAGGATCATTTGCTGGATGAAAGAGCAGCCCGTGAAAATTCACCAGCTGATATGCATCATGGGGTTAGCGACTCAGTTCTATTCAAAGGGCCATTAGAGGATCGATTGGCAGTTGGTTCATCAACGATTATCAAACGACGAAGACTAGCAGGTTAGTGTTAAAATACTAAACGTGATGAATATGTGATGAATGTTATTCGTACAGATTTAACTAACCAACAAGCAACAAAAGCTTTAGTTTGGCCATTTGTCAAAATTAAAAGTGCAAGTGCAGTGTTCTCGATGTCGTAGGGTAAAAAGAGGAATACGTATAAAGAGTTGGACAAAACGGAGATTGGATATACATGTGGAGATCATAATTTACTCCGAGGTGCTCACACGCCCCAAGAGTTTCAAAGCCAACCGAAAAACAATGAATTGGATAACTCTGGTGCTTACGTAACGGAAGATTGCGGGGTAACTACTGAAAATGCTACTATCATGAAAGCGCATGAAACACTCAGATACGAAACGTCTTTAGAGAATTATAAATGTACACTTTCAAATGCTAATTGCTATAAATGTGACATATGCAGTGAATTGTTCCCTGGATTGCATAGCTTAAAAGCCCATGCAGTCTCGCATAATAATTCGGATATTTATAAATGTCCTATTTGTAGTAAAGTATACACTAATCGAATAGTTTTTAGGAAACATATGAAATGGCATTCGAATCCTAATGTTTATAAATGTGATAGATGTGATAAACGTTATGCGTCAGCGCAAAATTTGAAGGAACATAAATTTTCCCATTCTGATTCAAACGCATGTGACATATGCGGTAAAACATTTGGAACAATACGATTGCTAAAGACTCATATCGAATGACATAAGAATCCCGAGCTTTTTAAGTGTGATATTTGTGAGAAAACGTTTATCAAGGAAATTGGTTTGAAGGAACATAAATTTTCACATTCTGTTTTAAACAAATGTGGTGAGTGCGGTAAATCATTTGCTAACTTACGGTACTTAAACGCCCATATCGCGTTGCACAAAAATCCCAACCTCTATAAGTGCGATAGCTGTGAGGAAATGTTTAAAAACGAAATAATTTTGAAGGAACATCAATTCTCACATTCTGATTTAAACGATTGAATTATTCGACAGTCCTAGTAATCTCATAAAGAGCGATTTATTTAGGCAAGAGTTTGAAATTTGTACTGACAATGAATTATGTTTACAAACTTCTTAACATTATTACTGTAACGCTCGAAACTGTCTTAGAGAGTTCATAACGAGACACAATTAACAAAACAAAAAAAAAATATTTTATAGCACAAACACATAATTTCATATCTGACGGAGTGAAATTTTATTTACAATGTTTTCCAAGTCGACCAAGTCGACTAATTTTACTTTTACACACATGTTTAGTGATTTCCTTTCTTAATCAACCATTATGTGTTAAAGCACTCGTTTTGTTAGTTTCTAAAAGAAGAAGAAAAATAAAACTTCGCCAAAGCGCACAAGGTGAAGTTGATTGCAGCTTGAGTCGTTTATGGTTTTACTTCACGATTAAGCATTTCTTGCATAGGCGTGCATATTAAAACTAATCGAAGATATTCATTAAAAGCCGCCGACATAGCGGTCTAGAATTAAATTATGTTCGGGTTGTTGCAACGAGTTAGGACGTGGTTTGAAGGAATTGTCGGTGTTAAAAATTTGTTATACTCATATGCCAGAATCCAATATTGTATAAAAAGCACGCCTTATACTTTTTAGTGCTTTTCAGCATATTTCATTTTATTTCTAAATGTTTGCTGCATGAAAATTTTTATTTACTTTGTTGAGTGCGCCGAAAACAAAAATATTGTCTTAAAATGCCTTAAAACGACACCCAAAAAAAAGAGAAACCAAACCTATTGGCAAAGTGAAGCTTCAATGAGCCTAGGTATCTTGAAATGATTGTGTAATAACTCACCTTAAAAAAATAGAAACCATACGTATAAATTCATTTATCTTACTGTACTCTGCACGTAAGGTAAATAAAAAGACTAATCGCAGATTTTCTATTATTTTTCATTTGTTATTCTCTTAGTTGGTTGTAAACATATAATAAAATATAAACATGTTTATATGAAAATTATCGCTACAAAAGTTCCACATTATGTACTTTTATATGGTTCTACATTGCGATATACATTAGATTTACATATAATCCTCTATTCGATTGCGACTGAAGTGGTGTTCACACTAGAATGAAAAAATAATAAAAAAGCCATACATGCAATTATTTTATCAAAAATACCAATGAGAGAATATTTAAGACTACAACAATAAAATTGAAACAAAAGATCAGGACGTAAACATTGTGTAAATAAGTAAATAATTCTAGTTTTCTTTTTTTCGAATTTAAGTCATAACTGTAAATTATTTAAATAATAATCATATCTTATGCAAATATAACAAAAATAATATGAATTGCTAACTGAAAACACGATTTTCCTTTCCAGTGGTCCTTTCTTTCAGCGGGAAATAGAGTGCATGGTAAGTATGCCGTCGCGAGGGTAGGGTTTGAGAAAATCCGCTGAGGTCGGTTTCGCGTCGCGCGCGGTACGCGGTACCTTAGTTGATTTTGGTTTTTCTTTAGCGTAGTTTTTTTCGGATTTACGTTAACGTAGTATATTTTTCGGTACCGCGTCGGAAATTCGGGAACGCGAAGTAAAGATTAGATCTTTGTCCTTTGACTGGTTGTATGAAGAAATACGGAGTAACGTAAAATAGGTTTCCTCTCCGTATGGTTTTGTTTTGGTGACGCGTTTGAAAACGGGCATGTATTGGTGGCTGAAGATTGTAATGACCGTAATCCATTTGGAGACCCGCGACCGAAATCCTCTCCGGTCTAGCTGGCCGACAAGCAGCCACTGCGAAAATGGATTACGGTGCACGGATTGGTTGACCGGTTGGTACCATCCGTTGGCACTACTCAGACTTAACGTCTAGAACCGATGAGAGGTCGGTTCCTCGTGCGGACTTAGACATTTAAAATCATTTCAGCGGAGCAAGCGAAAATCTGTAAAGAAAAGGAATTTGATGTTCTGTATCCTTCTATATTTTTTATAGAATTATCTGCTTCGCTGTTCTTTGCAACGTGTTAATACTGGGCGTCGCATTTGCCATATGTAACATTTCTTACATTCTGGGCAGGAAATTTTGTACGCACCACTTTGTTCGCCTTTACTTAACGGCTCCTTGACAGACTTGAGTCGATTTTTCTGCTTGTCGAAATTAACTGAATTTGTGTTTCTTTTAGTAGCTGTTTGAGCGCTGGAGTCTGTCTGATAACTGCCCTTCTCATATTTTCATTCGGCTCATGTACAAAATTCACTCCATTTCCATTTAGAAATGTTATTAGTCACTGTCACTTTGCGGAGAGAATAGACAGTTTCAAAATAATCACAAAATACAACAGTTCATGGCTTTTCACACGTTTTTTCTCAAATATCTTCTATCTCTGTTTTCATTTACGACATGCGATTCAGTACTGAAATGAATAGTAGGTACTTCCCTGAACGTCTAACTATATCCCTGCTCGGACAAATTCCTCCCTTACTGTGAACAATTTTGTTGTCGTCTTCGTTTCGTTGAGCCATCGTTATGAAATCTATTGTACAGCAGCAAGATGGTGGTTTTAAAAACGTGACCTCAGCACTAACAAAAGCACCGAGGAGTCTAACCTTGGCCTCCAAACAATTGTCGCTGCATTCGTCCGACTGCCCATATCTACCGCCAGTCGATCTATACTGACAAAAATATTTGTGGTTAGGTGCTCCCTTTGTGTTCACACTTTACTCACTTGATTTTCACGTCGCATTATGTGGAGGAACTGAGCCCTCATGCAATACCCTTATGTGGAAAGCAATAGAAATTAATATTTGTAACTTCCGGCAACTAAACCGCAAAACTATTCAAAGAATGTCACATAAAATTTATTACCTGTCCCCGCACAAAGTCCCGTTGAACAATGCGGAGTTTCATCCACGAAATATGAATGAAAATTATCCAAAAATATTTTTATTGCTTGATTTAAAATACTTAAATTTCAATAAATTAAAAACTTTATCACAAAACCATCACGCCATCTTACAATCTGGCCCGTGCCTTCCGCTATATGACATTCACTCCCAGAGAAAACTGACGTAGGATGGGAAGTCATACGGTGGCAAATTGCATATGTATTAGGTGGCCTACTAATGGTCATGTGTGTGGTGGTGAAGTCTGCTACCATGTGGCTTCTCATCCAACGTCAGTTTCCACACACATGATCACCTTCCTCTCAACTGACCAAAAGCGGTTCAGGAACCGCGAGAGGTTACAGGGTGTGTTCCAATTTCGCCAACGTTAATAAAGACTGACTAATAATCGGCAGTGGCGTAGGGCCGACTCATTTACGGCTCCTTGGCAGACTTGGGTCGATTTTTCAGTTTTAGTTTTCTGCTTGTCGGAATTAACTCAATTTGTGTTTCTTTTAGTAGCTGTTTGAGCGCTGGAGTGTGTCTGATAACTGCCCGTCTCATATTTTCATTCGGCTTATGTACGAAATTTCCTGCCCAGAATATAACAAATATTACAAAGGACAAACACGACGCCCAGTACTAACACGTTGCAAAGAACATCTCAGCGAAGCAGATAATTATATAAAAAAAACATACAGGATATCAAATCGACAGTGGCAAGACATATAGTTGAAATGACACACAAGATTACAACGGAAGATTTACAGGTAGTAAAACAGGTAAAGCAATTTCAAAAATTAGACGTGATCGAAAGCATAGAAATCTTCAAAATACCCGAACCAAATAGGATGAACCAGGATCAAGGCAATGCCCATTCAACACTGTTCAAGTGGTAATTGCGAAATAAATTAGATTGGAAATTGGTGGAAAACTAGTTTTTTTAGTTAAATTAAATCAACCATAGCAAAGATGTCCAAACAACTTACAAACTAACTAAAACGTGGTTACAACATATTTCAATTAGCTGCATTTTTGTTTTCAGTATGTTGACCTCATTGTTTGAGTAGTCATCATAAAATAACAATGTTGCCAACCATATCGAGGCAAAATCAGAACTTCGATGACTCGCATCCTGCAACTAAACCTACACCGCAATTCAATCACCCAAAACCTGCTTGAGCAGTTTGCTAGGACACGAAAGCTAACTTTTTGCTGCTGAGTGAGCAACACCATGATAAAAGATCTGCATCACAGTATCCTGATGAAACTGGTACTGCCGCCATCTGGATTCGGAAGAGTGATTTCCAGGCAAAAATTTGTGGACGGGGGATGGCTTCGTGTAAGTTCAGTGCTCAGGGACCAACTTCTTTGGTCTGTACCTAACACCGGACGAATTGATATCATCTTTTCAAGCCAAGCTTGGTGGTTTGGAGGGCATTGTCTCGAACGTAAACCGCAACGTGCTCGTTGGGGGAGACTTCAATGCTAAAGCAATCGATGGGCCATGCCTCAAACAGATTTGTGGGGAAAACGAATCTTGGAAATGGCTGCCAGGATGACGCGAGTCGTACTAAAGACCGGAAATACCCCGACTTTCCGCTGTATTGGCTGGAAACAACCATACCGGATATGGCATTCGCCTTGGAGTACTTAGTACGGAGGATACACAATTGGAGAGTATTAGGGGACTACTCAGCCAGTGATCATCAGTACATTCTGCTTGAGATAAGCGATGTTGTCTCCCAACGTCCATGCTCTCGGCTTTCTAGAATTGGATGGAACATAAGAAGGATGGACGCCACGAGGTTCGTGGAGGTTCTCACAGCTGGTGATCCGCTCCAGAGTGATTCGCAGGGGATTGAAGAACTGGCAGCTCAAGACGTGATGAACTCAACTATGAGCATCATTACAACTGCTTGCCTCTATACCCCTTCAAAAATCCCGGCACGGCAAGCCCTCTGTGTACTGGTGGTCAAACGAAATCGCTAAAAAGCGAAGGAAGTGTCACAAGATTCGGCGAGAGGCTCAAAGGGCGCGGAACCGGGTAGCAACTGGGTAGCAGCATATAAGTTGTCCAGAAAATGCCTTCGCAAAATGATTAATTACAACAAGGCTCGCTGCTGGCAAGACCTAGTGGACAATATGAACAATGATCCGTGGGGCCTTGGCTACAAGCTACAATAATTATGCGGGAGCTTAGTGCCGTACGGAAATCGTGCATACAAGAAGCGAACAAGATGGACGATATAGATCAAAGGGACTCGCAGCAGCCGGAGGTGCTGGGGCTGGGGAATCGCTCTTCTGGCATTTCCTCTTCCCCTCTCCCCTCCCGCTAAGAAAGGAACTCCCCAGCTTGAAGGCGCCCCACGGCGTAACAAAACGAGGCCTGGCCCGAAGTAATGTGTCAAACGGTTCCAGGCTAGGTTCTCAGATTGACAGGGGAGGTGTTTAGTGGGTAGTCCAAGGGTATTCTCCATGGGAGTCCCACACTGCCAGACTCGGCGGGCGTAAATGCCTTCACCTCCCTACCACAAAAAAAAAAGATGGACGATATAGTCTAGGCACTCTTCCCGCCCATACCGTTCGTGTTGACACCGTACACGGTGAAAAAGCAATAAAGTGTCCACTCTTCACAGAGTTGGAACTCGAATAGGCAGTCCTTTCACTGAAAGCGAGAAAAGCTCCCGGTGCAGATAGTGTCCCAGCTGTATTGACTTTCTGCTCAGCACATTCAACGCTTACCTACGCGACGGGGTTTTCCCGGTACGATAGAAGGTTGCAATGCTCGTTCTTATCAGATTGGGGAAGGTAAATCTCGCATCCCAGCCCGCATACCGCCCGTTTTACATGCTAGACAATGTTGGGAAAGTGCTAGAGAAACTCATCAAGGGAAGACTCACTGATGCAATTCGTGCTGCTGAGGACCTATCTCCTCGGCAATACGGCTGTAGAGCAGGACGCTCCACCATTGATGTGATTGCAGAGGTAGTGAGCGCTATCCAAAAGGTAGATGCATATAGTCGAACCAAGTGACGGATCGTCTTTTTGTGTCACTCGACGTTAGGAACGCCTTCAGCACCGCTAGATGGGAGGATATTTTGGATACGTTGAAACCCCCTTTTCAAGTTTCAGAGTACCTAGTACGGCTTGTGAGGGAGTACTTAAAGGACCGAAGCCTGCTTTGCGACACGACACAGGGCCAACGAAGGATGCATGTTACACCGGGTGTTGCCCAGGAATCTATCCTTGGTCCAGACCTGTGGAACGTGTCTAACGACGGGCTACTAAGACTGGAGATGCTAGATGAGTCACGCTTGATCGGCTATGTGGATGATGTGGTAGCTCTGATCACTGGACGCACCGTTGAACAAGCGCAACTTAGGGTAGGTAGGCTAATACCATAGTACCAGAATGCGTTGGTTAAAAAGAATCAGGTGTACAAAGAATACGTAGGTAGGAAAACCAGGACGACGAGAGAACCCTATGAAAATTTTTGAAGAGTAGCGAAAAAGATAATTAGAACCAGAAAAAGGAAATACTATGACGACCAGCTGAGAAGTATTGATGTAAGTCTAGCAAGCAACAACACAAGACAAGCATACAAAGTAGTGAAAAGCCTGAAACATGGTTATCAGCTTAAAACCACGCTCTGTCGTGATGCCATCGGCAATATCATCGCTGATGAAACTAAGAATAAGGAAAGATGGGCATGATATTTCAAGAACCTTCTTAATCCTCCACAAATCTCCAGAATATCGAAGCCTATAGATATCTTCGGAGAGGTTCTATTGGCCCCATGAACTCTGGATGAAGTTTGTTCCATAATCAAAGCCCAAGAGAATAATAAAGCGCCGGGCATCGATGAGATTCCAGTGGAGCTCACCAAATATAGTAGCAGCAGTATTCATAAAGCTTTTCACAAAGTCATCCAGCACATTTGGCAACAAGAATATATGCCGGTCGAGTGGAGTCAATCAGTTATATTCTCTATCTACAAAAAAGGTGACAAGCTGCAGTGCGAAAATGATAGAGGCATATCACTGCTTTGTACGGCATACAAAATATTTTCAAAAATCTATGTCAACAGTATTATTAGAGAGTATCAAGATGGTTTTAGAACAGGTAAATCAACGATAGACTAATTGTGCACTGTCAAGCAGATACTTGAAAAATGCTGGGAGCTCAGCATGGACGTGCACAAACTTTTCGTTGACTTTAAGCAAGCATATGACAGTATTGATCATAACGAACTGTACCAAATAATGCTTTGCTTCAGCCTCCCAGCCAAATTAGTCCGT
The DNA here is from genome assembly GCA_963969285.1 of Odontomyia ornata. Lineage (NCBI taxonomy): Eukaryota > Metazoa > Arthropoda > Insecta > Diptera > Stratiomyidae > Odontomyia > Odontomyia ornata. The sequence continues at coordinate 162,192,487 of OZ017742.1, forward strand.
CTTACCAAAATGACAATGACGTCGACGACCTCCCAAGTCCGCATCAATAACCAACTCACCGATGCTTTTGACACAAATATCGGACTGAAACAGGGAGAGAGGCTGGCCTCATTGCTTTTCAATTTGGCTCTGGAGACCGTCATAAAGAAGCTACCTGTCGATGCATGAGGTACGTTACTATACAAGTCGAGGCAAGTTGTAGCCTATGCGGATGACATCAACATTTTGTCACGGTCATTAACAACTGCCAAGGACCTCTTCCTGAAACTCGACAGCAATGCAAAATAAAATAAAGCTCGTGACGCAGTCAAGGAAAAATACCTCAAGTACACAAAATATCACACTTGGCGTATACAGTATCGAAAATGAATTTGTTGATTTTGGGGCCAAAATAATGGAAAAGATTATTGAAAGGGAAGAAATACGCCAAAGAATACAGCTCGCAAATAAAATATTTTATTCAGTGTTAACGATCTTGAAGACCAGCTGCATACACAGGAAAACAAAGATCCAAGTATACAAATCGGTGATAAGACCTATGTTATACTATGGGTGTGAAACATGGACCCTAACCCAAGCATCCGCAAATATATTGAACGCCTTTGAGCGACGGGTTCTAAGGCGAATAATTGGAGGGAAGCTAGACGGGGATCAATGGCGAATTCGATACAACCATGATTTGTATGAAATTTTCGACGAACTGGAGGTCTCAAGGATTGTAAGACTGTGGAAACTACAATGGGCTGGACACATGAATTGTATGGATAAACAACGGATACCCAAAAAGGTTTTCATTGGGAGAACTGAAGGCCGGAGACCAGTGGAGAAACCGAGAAAACGCTGGTCTGACTCGGTCAATGAAGACGCTGCTCAGATTTCGAAAGAGGAGGACGCGGTCAATGGACCGAGACAGTTGGAGGCACTATTTGCAGGAAGCGAAGGCCCGAGAAGGCTGTAGTGCTACGGAGAAGAAGAAGATGGATAATACACTGAGTAAGAGACTGGATGACTGCTTGTGAGCTCAGTCTAGCGCTGGGGAAAACCAAAGTGGTCATCTTGACAAAAAAGAGAGTTACTAGAGTAAGATTGACCAGTATTAGAGACATACTAATCGAACAGAAGCCAGCGGTATCTAAGGCTACTGACCGAATCGAAGATGAGTTTCTCTGAACAAATCAGGGCAACGGCTAAGAAGGCTGCTTCGGGAGAGTTGGCTCTGAATCAACTTATGCCCAATGTATGGGGACCTAGCCCATCAAGAAGATGCCTCTTGATGAGTACTGTAGAGTCAGTGCTACTGTACGGAGCAGAAATATAGGGCAACGCTCTCAGTAAGGAGGTATACCGAAAACGCTTGGCACAGGTTCAGAGAAGAGGAGCACTGAAGATCGCATCTTCATATCCAACAGTCTCTGACTCGGCGGTGAGAGTTATTGCAGGCGTGATATCTGTTGCCCTCCTTGCTAGAGATCCCCGCGCTATTTATTTGCGTCGAAATGAGGATACAACTGAAAAGGTTGCCTGCGAAGAGAAACAGTGCTCACTCAACGATTGCAATCAGTCTTGGGTGAATCGCACGAAGGGAAGGTGAACTGCGCGCCTAATCACGGATGTGACACCGTGAACAAATCCAAGGCATGGTGAGACTGACTTCTATCTGACTCAGCTTTTGAGCGGGTTTGGGTGTTTTCAGTCTTTTCTGCACAAAATCGGGCTGATATTTTTGTACATTTCCCCTACCCCTGCACCTTTTGATGCACGGAGTGTCAATGTAAGACCTGTTTCTAAAATTTCTCATAAAAACTTTTCATTTGCCATCCATATTGGCTGCCTTTGTCAAAATTTTTTTTATAGGGTCACCCGTTATACGGGGAGGCCTCCCTTAAATACCTTATACTAATTTTTTAAGGCATAAAGTTTAAAGAGCTCATTACTTTTGACTTGTTCATTAATTTTCATGATTGTAGCTATCGAGGTTTGTAAGGGAACCTGCTGTGACGCTCAGATGGGCAGATGAATGGACAGGTGGCAAAACTAATAGGGATTTGTAAAGATTTTTTACCTGTACATCATACAAATTATAAAATTTTTATAATTTCTCAATTTATGATAGCATATGAAACACATATAGTCCGTGTAGTAATTAGAGTGCTTGCTGCGTTAGCCGAAGATCCCTGATTTGAATCTAGATGCTGATAACGAGGTTTGCTTCAAGTAAATCTTCGGACATACTATAACGTGTTGCAGCTAGATGGACGGACATACTGCATAAGTGTATCGCCTTCTCGAGCGCCAATACAGATAATCAAGATAATGAGATACACCCCCAGCAAACCATTACGTAGTGAATGCATCCGTGAATATATGTTACTACTTGCATTCATTAGGAAATTCATATAGAACCTAATAAAGCTTTGGGAAAAAATTCATCTTTTTACTTCTCGTCGGTGAGAATGCGTGTGCGTTTCCCCTATCAAAAACTTTTCACATATCTTGCCCCGCATCTTTTTCTCTGGATGGCGGGACGTGTGTGTTGTATAGATTTCTGCCTATGTTCTTTGAATTTCTATCACTGATCAATCCAATTGACTGGTGTAATGATTTTTATGTCTAAGTCCGAACGAGGAACCGACCTCTCATCGGTTCTAGACGTTAAGTCTGAGTCGTGCCAACGAATAGTACCAACCGGTCAACCAATCCGTGCACCGTAATCCATTTTCGCGGTGGCTGCTTGTCGGCTAGCTAGATCGGAGAGGATTTCGGTCGCGGGTCTAAAAATGGATTACGCTCATTTACAATTTTTCTGCCACCATTAAACACCCGTTTCAAACGCGTCGAAAACACAACCATACGGAGAAGAAACCTACTTTACGTTACTCCATATTTCTTCATTCATTCAGTCAAAGTACCAAACAAATCTAATTTCTATTTTGCGTTCCCGAATTTTACCGACGCGGTACCGAAAAATATACGACGTTAACGTAAATCCAAAAAAAAACAACGCTAAAGAAAAAACAAACCAACAAAGGTACCGCGTACCGCGCGCGACGCGCAAACCGGCCTCAGCGGATTTTCTCAAACCCTACCCTCGCGACGGCATACTTACCATGCACTCTACTTCCCGCTGGAAAGAAAGGACCACTGGAAAGGAAAGTCGTTTTTAATTTAGTACTTCATGTTATTATTACTTAGCATTGTCAAAGTAAACATTATTCTTTGCATGAAACATCGAAATCTTGAGCTAAATAATAATGTAAATTTCATTATTAATAATCTTGTGAGCCTATTTGTTTATACAACAGAATATAAAGTTGGCTTAATTCATTAGGAGGCTTAAACTCATTCTAAATTCTAGCGGAATTAAATAACAAGACTATAAAATTAGCTCTAAAAGTTACATTTCATATGTGTTTAAGTTTAATATTATTATAATGATTAATGTAAGGCGTTGCTACAATCAAGCAGATATATAAGCATCCAAAGAGCTCAATATAATTCACTTTGTATATATTTCCATTGTAAAAAAAAAATAAACATAAACTCCTAGCTACTGGAAAAAATGGGAATTAAATAATATTTTAATTTTAGTGGGATACACAAACCAGGAATGTTTCAACATGTTTCACTAATTGTAAGTATTACTTTAAAGTAGTTTTACCAGTTACTACGCTCATGCGCTAAGTTATTACAACTTCTACTACTACTACAATATGTATTCAAATGCCCATTTTTCTCACAGATATATTTTGTATAGGTTGCTTTCGAAAAGACTAGTATACAGTAGTGATTAAGGATTAAAGATTAAGTATAATATTACATAACGCTTAGGTTTATAGAAGGTATATTATAAAAATATTTCTCATACTAAATATGTTTGTATGAAGTGGGCGAAAAGTTGATAAATGTATTTGGAATGTTTCTTAGTTTTACTGTTCGATCCCAAGGTACCTTGTTGGATTTGTATAAAAATATAAAAAACCTACAATCCTATCCCATTAATTGGTTTCAAACGTTTTCCGCTTAATAAAGCTACTAAAATTAAGCCTCTAAGATTCAAGTCTCATCAGTTTGTTTAATTTCGATACTGCTTTTCGATTCAGATTTCAATGATGAGATTAGTCGATAAAATGAACTAGTCGAATATATCTTTTGCTATCGAATCTAAATAAAATTAGACGGCATTTATCGGTCTGAATTACTGTTTCACAGCCAACATTTTGAAACCTTTTTTGGTCTTTTCTGTTTTATAGTAGATTGCGAATTTTTTTATGTAATCTGAATCGAATTCACTTATTCTACTCAGCCTACTATCATAAATTGGTTCCCTACCGAAATGACTAATTATTAATTTCGTATCTAATTAGGCAACGGGGAGAAAATTAGCATATTGTAACGTTTGAATAAAAGTGCAAGATAAAATAATACTAAAAATCGTAGAACTATGAGAAATCAACTTCTCAGAATCACACGCTTTCTTGTTAGTCAGGCTATTGCCGGCCTTAACATTTATACCTAACTTCCCTTTGTTCGCTTGTATGTTTTCCTCGAAAAATTCAATGCGTTTTGTAGTTATCTTTTGCGGAATATTACAATCAGTATTAACATCATTAATATCTCCTTCCAATCCTAATGAGTTGCCTACTTTACTGTATTTCATAACATTTAAGTCGTTCAAACCTGACTTTTATAGAAAGCGTCTTGAAACAATGCTAACACGATTTGAAATCTGAATTCTAGTTTCAGAAGATACTTATTTGAAAGAGACACCAAACATATGTATTAAGCCGACAGTTGCTTGCTTAGCTTTGCAGACCGAACTTACTTGTAATTTTGTGTGACACATTAACTATGGCCATTTCATGTTTGGAATCCCACTCACAATGATAAAAACCCGCTTAACTTCAGCATCCAGTGAGCCCCAGTGCCGACCCTCCCCACGACACCCTGCATGTCCAATAATAATTCAGAATCGCCTTTTATTACCACCTCGAAGATTACCACGAAATAGGATTTGAAGATGGTGGCATTCCAAAATGTGGCGAATTATTTCGCGGTGGTCGCATGAAAGGACTTCGAAACGTTTTGTTTCCTTTGCGGTGAAACTCCTCTTTGCGGTGACCTGAATCCTCCTCGAGGGAAAGGTTAATTACCTGGCATTCTGAAAGGTTGCGGTTGTGTTGGTCCGGGCCCTTGAACTCCTGGCGCTCCTAACATACGTAGTGATAGTTTCCATTGGACGACAAATACTTCGAGAAATGCTTCGGGACTTTTCCGCTCAACGAAAACCTTTAACACGGCAAGAACTCTCCACACATACGATTTTATGTGATGGGACGATCCCTAGCGTGCCCCTTAGATACGCCCCAATGCCAATAAGTACACAGACGTTCCCGGTCCGTTACCTGGAACCAGTTCAGGCTTAAGACGAAATATCTTTGCTGCACTTCCCGACGGCGAAACACGTCCAAAAATGAACAGGAATCAATTCCTGAAGAGTCCTCTTCGTCAACCGAGCGCGACTTGCCGTGTCAGAGCGGGCAGTTGTTGGGTGACGATTACTACTCCCACACTCCGTTACCATGTGGTTGTCACTTGACGTTTGACATCCCACGACAAAATTAACGTAGGATGTGCAAAAGTCACGACCAACATGAGTTGGCAAGCCACATTGCAGCAAGGTGTAGTGGTATTGGTCGTCACGTCGTCGAATGGTTCATTACACTAGTAACAGATTAAATGCATACTACTTATCTAAAACACTTAAAATGTAAATCATAACAAGTTCTCAAAGTTACAGGATTCATTTCCAATAACTTTGCGCATATCCACATTGTTTACGTGCTGCCTTCCGCAGCGTTGTTTATCAAATGAAGTGAAAGAAGTTCCCCCATGCGTAAGATAACATATAGACCACCATACATTCGCATAGTGCCCACACTCAATCTAGCCTCCGGAAAAAACTGTACACAAGCCGAACCACAAATCTTCGGCAGCTGGTAGGTACGTAAATGCTGACGCGAGGATTGGCGCAAATATAAACATGTGCTTCGATGAGAGATTTTAAGATTAGCAAATCTTAAAAAATTAATAACTTTGCAGAAAGCAAATTCGTTCTATGCAATCTTATAGTTTTTTATTAGGATCTGGTAACACTCCCATTTTGTGAAATGCCAAAAAAAAACACGTACGTCGGGAAATTTTATTTGCTTGTTATTTTGTTTTTTGAATACGAGAGGCCACGCCTCACCAGACCGACCCCTAAGAAAATTCAGAAAGTGTACAACACGGGGTAAATGGAAGGTGTTGATACTATGTAAATGTACTATGATATAGAGAATTGGAAATAAATAAACTTATTTGCCGTGCTTTTAGAGTGGGGCGAATGAATTTATAATTACATATGATATGTTTGAAAGCTTTGTGAAGTGGGGTGGAAAAAATTACCAAGCCATATGAAAATCTCGTGCGAGTGTGTGCAAACTGGTGAGCGATGGCTTGCTGGGAATGTTTCGGGCTGTAGTGCTAAAGCAAAAGCAATATGAAAGACATGTGTTTATGTATAAGTATTGTATTATAAATATAAACTTTTCCAATTTTCAGTAAATTTATTATATATCATTTTATGGCGGTTCCGCTGTTGTCATCATTAGGATCGCCTTTGGCGGCAAGTGCAATATTTCTAATGACTTTTGCTCCGCGTATGCAACCAATGCAGCAGAAATTTAACACACATCGATAGAAGTCCATCAGATATTGAATTGTCTGAGTGATGAACGCATATAGTAACGGATTGAAAACGGCACTAGACATTGATATGATTCCAAATATAAAAGAAAGCAAAACTGGACTACCCGGCGTTTTGAAACTGTAAAATGAAATCATTAGAAAAATCCATTCCGGCAATTTAAGCACCAGAAACATGATCATAAGTAGAAGGACTATCCAAAGCATTCGAATTTGGCGCCTTTCTCGGTTCGTCTCATACAAGCTGGTTTGGCTGTTGTCCTTGCTCATATAAGTATTATCGGTCGGGAAAATAAGTCCACTAGGTTTCGCTTGGCTCCTTTTTTTATTTTCTGCAGTATTAACCCTAGAAACGTTCGATTGATGTTTTGCTAAATCGTTTGGTATGCCCGGCTTATTCTTCAGCCTTCTGAAAATATCCAAAGCGACGAATGAATTGAACCATACAAAAGCAATAACCATTGGAAAGAAGAGTATGCCGAAAAGGAACATGTAGTAGCGTGCGTTAACTGACTGGAAGAGAAAGAATAAGGGAGGAAATAATTATCATAAATATTTAAATGCGAATTGAATTAATAGGTGAACTTTCTACCTAAAAAGAGTTAAAAATAATCCTGGGGCTGATAAATTCTATCAAATATCCTTTTGATTTGATGAAGTACAGCTTTAAATTGATTAATCAAAGTATTATTAAGAAATTTCACTGAATTAAAATCATTTTTTTAAGACGTGCTCCTGCATCTGCTTTTTCTGACTTTTTAATTCAACTTCAACAGGGTGTACCCCTTCATTAATTTATCTTTGCAGACCCACTCTTATTAGTCAAGTTACAAATTAAAGTTCCAGAGTTCTGGCTGACAAGAAAATAAAGATTTTACCGGAAAAGGAGGTCGCTTTAAGAGGTGACATTTCGGAGAAGCTCTGTGCTAATGAGTTTCATTAAATATTTTTAAGTTTCTTGGACTGAGATTGTAAAAATCCCCTCGGAAGCTAATTTTCTAAACGAAGTGCCGGTGTTTTGCATGGGTTTCAGTAAAATCTAATTTTAAAGCATTAAAAACGCTCCTATTATATTGAACTTAATACGAAATAGTCTGATAGTCTTTCAAACTGAACGAAGTGCAAAACAATCCGCTAATTCATGTGACCAGGAGTGAAAGGTTAAAAATTGTAAACAAAATGACTAGTCTGGCGACGATTTAGTCTATTGTTTTGTCTATGTCTCCCATTGAGGCAGTTCTTCCACTAGACACAGAGAATAGAGGTATAAGCATAGATGTCAGAGAGAATGGATGCGAAATACAAGATGCGTTCTAAAATAACCGAGACTGAGCTAAAATAGAAACAACAGGAGCTTTGTTCTGATAAATTCGAGTTTATTTATTCAATATAATCTCCCCGGCCTCGATACACTATTTTGCGCGATCCAAAAGCTTTTCGGATGAGTGTTTCAGGTCATTGACCGGTATGTCCTTCAGGATGTCCATACAAACCATAGAGGTACATACAGGAGACGGTGAGCTTTCAATTCCCATGGAAAGCATTGAAGTCTCTTAACACAATCAAACCTTCCATGTACGTACACGTTCATTTTCGAAAGCTTTTGCAATTTTCAGCTGATGCTATTTTAAGGGATGCGTAAAATTTTTCAATTGTCGAAGTTAATTTCGAAATGCAAATTCAAGTCATTTATTAGCACGTTCAAAGGTCATTATAAGTTATTCCTTCTTATTTCATACACAAGGTCTCGTTATCTATTCGCAAACCACCAAATGTCAACGAAATCATACTTCGCGCCATATTTTCAAAAGTATTTGATCCATAAGAACTGCGTGGACACCCCTGTTTTCGAAGCGGAAGTATTAGCTGGCGCGGATCTGTCAGTTTCCATATCCTTCGTAAAATATGAATTTCGCATCGTAAAATTTAAAATTTTTCAATGAAAAACTTAATATACGAAAGTAAACGCGAGTGAATTACAAAGTGAAGTGTGTAGTTTTTCATTATTTGCTGGAAAAAGGAACTGACGTGCTGTATTTTTCCTGGCTCAGGTGAGTAAAATGTAACCAAATATAAAATCATGAGAAGCGTCATCAATTTAAGTGGATTTTTTACATTAGTCCATAACCACGCGATATTTTATTACAGAAAAGTGAAACTTGACTGTATTTTGGACTTGTGCCGTGTAAAAAAAGTGGTTCTGGCGATAGGTTCGATGATTTACGCGAGTGAAATACGTTTCATGTCTGCTCCTTGAACATTGACATGGTGAAAATATTTTGATCGAGGACTTAATTCGTGGATGTTTCAATCAAATTAACTTTAAATCAATTCGTTTTATGGTTTCGTGTTTGCGTTTTGTCCAGAGTGTGTTTATTTTTGTAAACATTTGGATTTGAAACGTTTGCAGCGAGAGTCATTGCGGAAATTTTTGAATATTACGTATCGAGTCCAACGAAAACGTTAAAGAACGTTCATGAATATTGAATATCGGGTTGTTTTGAAGTCATAGAAAGAGTCAGATAAGTGTACACGATAAAATTTCATTTAGAAAATTGGAAAATACTGCAGTACGAAGTGTTTTTATCTCAACTCAGTGCGACGTGATCTGGGGGCCACTAAAACTTATTTTCGAAACATGGCGGTTTAATTTGAAAATATTTGTTTATTTACCAGAAAACGAAGAAAGCCGACTTCAAAGTACCCTACAAAGAATGAAATGAATTTTATGGAAGTGGTACTAAATTACCAAGTAAAATCACTAATGTAGCACCGCTTTTATAAAATTTAATTCTTCTTTTACTTTGGAGTCGGTTTTTTTTTTAAATTTTGGGTGAATTTCTTAAGAGAAATTTACCTATTACGTATAGTCCTTTTTATGTATACATATATATATATATATATATATATATATATATATATATATATATATATATATATATATATATATATATATATATATATATGCATATTATATGTGTACAAATATATGTTTATATATACGTATAAATATATATATATATATATATATATATTGTTACATGTACAAATAATTCTGCGAGCTACTGTCGCAATTGTTTTCACAACAATGAAGAACACGAATTCACGCGAAACCCCGAGAACCCAACAAGCATGATCAACATCTGCAAGTGACGTCACTCCATTCATTAATTTTCTCGGTAGAACATTCGCCAATAAACGAGAAATGGGTGAATAGGTAGAGACCCTATATAAAGGCGAGCTAAATGAATGGGGGAACCATTCATTCGACCGCGATAAGAACTGCGAAAGTGTGTAGGAAGTGTGTTTCGTAATAGTGAAGTGATTTAGAAGACAATTGCGATAAGAAATTTATGGACAAGTGTTAGATTTTATTTTAATAGTGAAAATTAAAATTAGTGAAAGTGTTAAACTGATTATTGTGCATTTTCTTGAATTAAATAAACTCTTTTAACTTAAATTAAAAGACATTGCGTTTTCACTTTCCCGGAACGTTAAAATTATAGGCCGCGAACCAATAACACGCGACAGTGGTGTCGAGAAGTGCGATTGAAATTGTGAAGTGAAAACGTTTAAACAATTTTAAAGTGCACAATTGTGAAAAGTAACTTAAAAAATAGCCGAAACAATAAAAAAAATGCCAGGAAATTTACATCTTAAAATTAATCAATTGAGCATATCGGAGCTCAAAGAGGAGTTGGAACAACGAAATCTGGCTACACAAGGTACAAAGGCCATACTGATTGCACGCTTGCGTGATGCGATCGAGTCGGAAGGCGTGAATCTGGATTTGGGTGAGCTCTCAGATGCAGAAAAAGGTGCAGAAGGTGGTGAAGCCGGAACACCAAAACCAAAGGAACCAGAAAATGCGCTGATGCAGATGTTGATGCTGATGCAGCAAGAGCAGCGACAACAGTCATCCAATTTAACAGCGAAGTTAAATGAACAATCAGCGAAGCTAAGCGAACAATCAGCGCAGCTAAATGAACAGACATCCAGTTTAGCTGCGAAGCTAAATGAACAATCAGCGAAGCTAGACCAACAAGCGTTCGAAATCAAGGTGGACATCGCACAGAAGCTGGAAAAACAGTCAACCGAAATAAAAGCGGAGCTCAGTAGTCTCAACAGCCAAATTAAATGCGTCGAGGAGAAGGTATACCAGGTCGAGGAGAGAATCAACCTTGAGATCAGCCAGGTCAACCATGAGATGGAAAAAGTGAAAAAGGATTTGGAAGCAGCGAAGGCAATAGTAACCGCCTCACCAGCCCCAATTATAACAGCAGCGCAAAGCTCATCTAGAAATGTGCAAGCACCAATATTCGATGGGCAAACGGTCTGGACTATTTACAAAACCCAGTTCGAAGCAGCCGCTCGCATAAATCACTGGAATGAACAGGAACGAGCAACTGCATTGATTCTTGCTCTAAGAGGCCCAGCTGCCGAGCTGTTGCAGACGATCCCCGTTGAATTGCACTCAAACCCGAATGCTATAATGAATGCGCTCGACATGCGTTATGGAGACGATCATCTAAAGCAGATTTATCGGTCACAGCTAAGGCATCGAATGCAGAAGTCTGGTGAAACCCTACAGCAGCTAGCCCAAGATATTGAGCGACTGGCACTTTTGGCTTATCCAGCCTACGACCCAGAACATCGAGATGATGCAGCGACAGAAGCATTCATCAGCGCACTAAAGGACCCGGAATTGCAACAAGCCGTGCGTTTAGCTCAAAAGCAAACGGTTAAGGACGCATTGGCTTATAGTCTGAACTTTGAGGCAGCGAAAAATGTGACTCGTACCACTGCCCGGGTTCGTGAGGTAGTGACAGACGAGTGCAGGTGTGAGCGCGTGGAAATTGAGCGAGACCGGCATGCAAATGGTGCGCCTAGATGCTGGAGTTGCGGAGAGAAGGGGCACCTGCAAAGAGACTGCAAGAAGCGAAGAAAACCGAGCTATTGTCCAGGGTGTGCAGCTAGGAGGAGATCCAGACCGAGTCAGGAGCCCAGAATGGAAGCCCTTCAAACAGAGGGGTCGGGAAACATGTAAGAGCCAACTTCGTGGGGCAGAGGTTGGCTAGGAGGATCGACGTCCCCAGCACCACCATCACCGTGTCAAGACTACATCGTGGAGAAGCGGACTTATGCCTTCCGGGTCAAGTTGACGGAGAACACTGCACCATAACAATCGACACTGGTGCAACCCGATCGATTATCCGACCAGACCTAGTTAGACAGCAACAGCTTCACAAGGGCAGAATTTTCTCACTACGGACAGCTACGGGAGAAACTGCACCTGTTCATGGAGAGGTCAACCTCCAGATACAGTTGGGAGACCTTGTGTTCCGACATAATTTTCTGGTCGCGAACATTATGGATGACTGCATTCTCGGAATGGATTTTCTGCGACCACATGGAATCACGTTGGACTTGGGAAAACGTGTCTTGAAATGGCAGAATGTCGAAGTACTGATGGAGGATCCCAGCGTCCAAATCCCCAAGATGAATGTAGTGGTATGTACTGACACTGATGTACCGAATTCTTCCGAAAGCATTGTATGGGCCAAGCTTGATGGTGATTCTGGAGACCACCGATCTTATCTGATAGAGCCAACGAAGACATCCGCATTGCGCAGTTTGATTGTAGGACGAAGCCTTGTAAAATCTTTAAGGAACGGATATGTGCCGGTTAGAGTCCTTAACACCGCAGACTCAACCACGAGCATCAAAGCGGGAGAAGTCATCGGCAGCTGCCAGCCTGTTTCCACCATCACCTCTTTGGAAGCTACTCACAACCATCATTGGAAAAGGAGGCAAGACACAGACAAGGCCCGGGAATCCACGTCTGCAATATTGAAGCAAGTCAAATTGCCGGTGCAACTATTCAAACGAGCCTCTGATCTGGTCACCAAGTACAGTGACATCTTCTCAACAAGCCCGGATGACCAAGGCCGAACGAGTTTGGTAACTCACGTCATAGATACACAGGGAGCCAAGCCGATTCGACAAGCACCAAGACGTCTCCCTATAGCCAAACAAGGAGAAGTGAGCGCGCTGATCTCGGACATGGAAAAGCAAGGCATTATCGAACCTTCTGTATGTCCATGGGCCGCGCTTGTAGTTCTAGTAAAGAAAAAGGATGGTAGCACTCGCTTTTGTGTCGACTATAGGCAGCTTAACGACGTCACTAAGAAAGATAGTTACCCGCTCCCACGCATCGATGACATCATGGACACTTTAGCCGACGCAAAATGGTTTTCTACACTCGATCTCAAGAGTGGCTACTGGCAGGTAGAAATTGACAAGAAGGACCGAGAGAAGACCGCATTTTCAGTTGGGACCGGATTGTGGCAATTTGTGGTGATGCCGTTTGGGCTTTGCAATGCTCCAGCCACTTTCGAACGCTTGATGGAATACGTGCTACGTGGTCTAACCTGGAAAACCTGCTTGGTGTACCTAGATGACATCATCGTCATCGGGAGAACGTTCGAAGAGCATGTGCGGCACTTAGAAGAGGTCTTCTCCCGACTGCGACTGGCAAATTTGAAACTTAGTCCCGACAAGTGTACCCTTTTCGCAGCTGAAGTAAAATACCTGGGACATGTCGTATCAGCTGAAGGGGTCAAAACAGACCCTGAGAAAATTGAAGCCGTGAAAAGCTGGCCAACACCAAACAACAAGCGCCAACTACGAAGTTTCCTGGGCCTGGCAACCTACTATCGAAGATTCGTCAAAGACTTTGCCAAAATAGCTAAGTGTCTTCATCAGCTAACCGAGAAAAATCGTCCGTATGTCTGGAATGAACAATGCCAGACAGCCTTTGAGACCCTGAAGGAAAAGCTATGTGAATCACCCGTACTGGCGTATCCGAAACCCGGAAAAATGTTTGTGGTTGACACCGATGCAAGCAACGGCGGTATTGGAGCTGTACTCTCCCAGCAGATCAATGGCGAAGAAAGAGTCCTCTCGTACTACAGTCGAGTTCTTTCAAAAAGTGAGAGGAACTACTGTGTGACCAGGAAGGAGCTATTGGCTATAATAGAGGCCACCAAGCAGTTCCACAAGTACCTATATGGCCAGAAATTTGTTCTTCGAACGGACCATGCATCATTGAGATGGCTACTTAACTTCAAAAACCCCGAGGGACAAGTTGCGAGATGGATCGAAAGATTGCAGTCATACGACTACGAAATTGTTCATCGAAAGGGCGGAGTTCATGGAAATGCTGACGCCCTATCTCGTCGCCCATGTCCAGCTAACTGCAAGCATTGCCGACGGATTGAGGAAAAGGAACCGCCCGTTGATCTGCGACTGATAACGGCCGAATTCGATGAAGGTTGGTCATCGGAGGAGATTCGAAATGCCCAGCTAGCCGATGAAGACATCGGACCATTGCTCGTATGGAAGGAGACGACTGGGCGACCTGAGTGGAAGGACGTTTCAACGCATGGCGCAACCCTGAAAAGCTATTGGGCACAATGGAACTCCCTTCAGGTGGAGGGTGGTGTACTCAAGCGGAAATGGGAAACGGCAGATGGCAGCTCCTATAGGATGCAAACTATACTACCCAAAAGCCGAATCCACGATGTGGTAAAGGAAATGCATGAAGGATCCTCGGGAGGCCACCTTGGTGTTAACAAGACCTTAGCGAAATTGCGGGAAAGGTTCTACTGGCTCCACGCTCGAGAAGACGTAGAGGACTGGTGTCGCAGATGCACAATTTGCGCTTCCGTCAAAGGCCCAAAGCGACGACTGAGAGGACAAATGCAAACCTATAACGTGGGGGTACCGTTTGAGAGGATTGCTGTTGACATCGCAGGACCCTTTCCTGAAACCGATTGGGGAAATCGATATACGCTGGTTGTAGCCGATTATTTCAGCAAGTGGCCCGAGGTCTACCCCATTCCCAACCAGGAAGCAACTACCGTAGCTGAACAGCTAGTGTTAAATTGGGTCAGTAGGTACGGCGTACCTTGCGAATTACATTCGGATCAAGGCCGAAACTTTGAGTCACTAGTTTTTGGCGAAATGTGCGAGCTGCTCGGAATACGGAAAACGAGGACAACACCGCTGCATCCCCAATCCGATGGAATGGTCGAACGTTTCAACGGCACGCTCAATAAACACCTTGCCAAGATGGTTGACAAGAACCAAAGGGACTGGGACCGACACATCCCATTATTTTTGATGGCGTACAGAGCTGCCGAACATGCATCGACGGGCCAAGCCCCAGCCAAAGTCATTTTTGGAAAGACTATTCGTCTGCCAGCCGATATAAAGTTCGGAACACCCCCTGAGAAACCCCAAACGGTCTCGGAGTACGCAAGTGATCTAAGACAACGGTTGAACCAGATACATCGGACAGTGCGAAAACACCTCGAATCGGCTGCTGACCGCATGAAGACCAGGTATGATCTAAAGGCTAATTCTACTGGCTTCCAGCAAGATGACCTGGTGTGGCTTTATAACCCGCAACGGCGAAAGGGTAGGTCTCCAAAGTTGCAACATAATTGGGAGGGACCATACCGAGTTACAAAGCGAATCAACGACGTCGTATACCGAATACAGGAACATCGTAAGCCGAGAGCTAAAATGAAAATCGTGCATCTGGACCGTCTTGCCCCATATTACACCCAGGGAGAATTGACTACAAATAGCGACACATCTTTTCGGGGCGAAAAGAACTGAGGTGGGGGCAGTGTTACATGTACAAATAATTCTGCGAGCTACTGTCGCAATTGTTTTCACAACAATGAAGAACACGAATTCACGCGAAACCCCGAGAACCCAACAAGCATGATCAACATCTGCAAGTGACGTCACTCCATTCATTAATTTTCTCGGTAGAACATTCGCCAATAAACGAGAAATGGGTGAATAGGTAGAGACCCTATATAAAGGCGAGCTAAATGAATGGGGGAACCATTCATTCGACCGCGATAAGAACTGCGAAAGTGTGTAGGAAGTGTGTTTCGTAATAGTGAAGTGATTTAGAAGACAATTGCGATAAGAAATTTATGGACAAGTGTTAGATTTTATTTTAATAGTGAAAATTAAAATTAGTGAAAGTGTTAAACTGATTATTGTGCATTTTCTTGAATTAAATAAACTCTTTTAACTTAAATTAAAAGACATTGCGTTTTCACTTTCCCGGAACGTTAAAATTATAGGCCGCGAACCAATAACACGCGACAATATATATATATATATATATATATATATATATATATATATATATATATATATATATATATATATATATATATATATATTTATACGTATATATAAACATATATTTGTACACATATAATATGCATATATATATATATATATATATATATATATATATATATATATATATATATATATATATATATATCTATATATATATATATATATATATATATATATATAGGATATAAGGAAAATCGGGACTATGCTAGAGATTACAATTTCGCTCCAATTTTCACAAAACTTTTAGGAAAGGTGTATTGGATGAATATGTCAGTCAAGTTGTTTAACCAGCTCAATCGGTCGGGGGAAAACAAAATGGCGGCCACTTTAGACGAAAAGTTGTGATTCCTGTTCTGAAGAAACCATTGCTCTTATTTGTATGAAATTTGGTACAGAGGTTCATTGAGGTGTACGATGAATTTCACAATAAAAAATCCAAATTCGAACTGTTTGAAACAAAATGGCGGCCGCTCTTGCGTTGAAAAACGTGTAAACATTGGATGTTGTAGTTGTGACCAAACTTTTCATTCGATATTAATGAAATTCGGTATTTTCATAAAGACTATAAGTGTCTAAAGAACTATATAAAAAAACTAGAGATCAGGTCTCCAAAAACAAAATGGCGGCTTGTTGAAGCTTGTAATTTCAAACGCATCTCAAAGACCCAATATTAATTCGATTTAAATGAAATTTATTTTTACGATAAAAAACAATTAGATCTAAATGCTTAGCTATTTTGGTGCGCATAGATGCGATTTTTTCAGATTTGTATGGCCCTCTAGTGGCTACATTTTCCAATGCATTTTGATGAAACTTAAAATCATGGATAATTGTACTAAGTTCTTGTACTAAACAAAAAATTACAAAAATCGGATGAAAAATAAAGAAGTCCAAAATTTACAACCTAATATGTTTAGTTGCCATTTTCCTAAAAAATTTATGCTATTGCCCTATCTAGAGGGAAACTACGATTTGAATGAGATTTGGCAGATTGACTGATGAGACTCTAAGATAGAAATATTTTAAAAAATCCAAAAAATGCATGCATTCAAAATGATGGCCCCCAAAAATCAGAAGGTAAGTGCAATTTGCTATCTTAGTAGCAACTGAAGTAATAAATATTTTTCATGGAAACGTTTTTAATAGCTCAACTTGTAAGTATTTATCCAAAAGACCATTTTAGGGGATTATAAAATATTTTTACACTACCCTATTAAAATCGTGATCTGTCTTTTCGTCCTTCTCTACGTCCGTCCGTGCGTCACAGCAAGTTTAATGGCAAACCATACAAGCTAGAGTTATGAAATTTTCTACGTAGGTCAAGAGTTGTGCCCTCTCAAACGTCTTCAAAAAAATTCCACCAGAATAATAATATCAGCACATATGACAATTTTTTGGCTATCTTTCTGTGGTTAACCTATAATTTGCAAACGTTGCATTCTCATAAAGCATATCACCAAGAATATGATAAACCTCATCAAATGATGAACAAAATTTTGACCCCAATTTCGAAATTTACTTCGAGCCTATGCGAGTTTTCACAATAGCAAAGGCAAAAGCTCGTGGCTTCATGAATTTGATCTTTCGTCGTCTCCTGTATCTACCTCTATGATACAAGCCTTTTGGATGCCCTCTATGGGCGCAAAGCGTTTTCCTTTCATGGCCAAATGCAATTTTTCGAAGATAGAAGTCACAGGGACCCATATCAGCCAAATACGGTGAGTGATTGATGGTTAAATTGCCATTTTTAGTCAAAAAATCAGTCTTTCGAATGTTGAATTCTGAGTATTGGTAAGTCCCAAAAGTATTGGGCCTTTTTTTGTAATCTTCCGATTGAATATTTCTTTTGTTTAAAATGGATTTTATTGAAGTACTTGTTGTCCATTATTATCTATGACATTGTGGCATTTTTTGGGTAGAGCCGTTATTCCATCTGTGTAGAACTTCTGTGGTTTATCGGCAAAAAACTTGGCCAAGCGATTTTCACAGTCCCTTTTTGAAGTGAATTTCTTTTCATTAAGTTTTGCAGAGACCGAAACAAATGGTTGTTTGATAGTGCAAGGTCTGGACTATGTGGTGCATCAAAACTTCCCAGTCAAGCTCTGTCAATTTTCGCCGGGTCATCAAAGATGTGTGTGGTCTGGCATTGTCATGATGGAAGACAACGCCCTTTTTATTGATCAATTCTGGCCGGTTTTTTTGAATTGATTGTTGCAATCTTGTTAATTGCTGACAATGCAGAACCGAATTAAGTTTTTGGCCAGGTTCTAGTACCTCTTGATAAACGATTCCCTTCCAATCCCTCCATAAACACAGCATAACCTTATTTGCTGTCAATCCTGGCATTGAAGTCGTTTGTGATGATTCACCTTTTTTGACCATGATCTTTTTCGAACGACATTCTCGCATCTTACCCAGATTTGATCGCCCGTAATGCTTCAAAAATGGCTCGATTTCGTTGGGTTTTAGTAGAATTTCGCAAATGGAAATTCGGTTGATCAGTTTTTTTGTGTCAATTCATGCGAGATTCTTTGCGTATCCAGCCTTACGCAAATGGTTCAAAACAGTTTGATGATAGATATTCAGTTCCTTAGCAATATCTTGGTTGCTTATATATTGGACTTCTTCAATTTTTTGGAAGATTTCATCGACTTTTTCAGTGATTGGTTGACCTGAGCGAGGGGCATCTTCGGCATCAATATTTCCTGGACGAAAGCGAGCAAACTATCTCTTGGCTGTGGCTTTTGATAAAGTATCTTGACCGTAGACACCACAATTTTTTTCACGACCCTGCGATGCATTCTCATCTTGATCGTAGTTATATTGTAAAATATAACGAATTTTCCCAGAAATTTGACTCATTTTTAGATGAATACAACTTTTGACACGAATGAAGAAAGACAAAACTGTCCATATGAAAATTGTTAACTGAAATGTCACCTTTCAAACGCATGTCAGTTTGACTCAACCTGATAAGTATTGCCCGATATATGATAACGAACACCATCTAGTGACAAAAATAGCTCAATACTTTTTAGAACATCCAACATTTTCGGTCATCAGCTAACTTGTGCGGAACAAAACGTGCACAGACCTTTCGTAAACCCAAATGATCGGCAAAATTGCGATAAATCAATATTTTGGAGATATTCAACTCAGATCCCATGAATTTCAACGATGATTTAGGCTCATTCTTGATAAATTCACACACAATTTCGATGGAGATTTTGGTGATCACTGATTTTGGGCGGCCCGTATAGACAAAAATCACCATAAACTTTTTTCATCAATTCAAATGTTTCGGTACCGATTTTAAAACAAAATTGGTATTAGCTCTTTGTTCGAAACTAATTTTTGTACCGATGACACAAACATACTTCCACTGAACCGAATCTCACTAAACTTTCACTGGAAGTTAGAGGGGCATGTAACTTTCCAACTCACTATCTCATTCACATAAGGCACCACAAAAAAAAATTGTTATGACAAGTCTCGTTTATTTTGGAACGCCCCCTGTACGTCGCGAGATTGAAGTACTTTATGATGTAGCGTGAAGTTGGTGTGTTATCAGCAGTTGATTCGAATTTCAAATAAATTTGACGACTAATTTTCGCATCTTGAACTAAATTAATTTTCCGTGCGGGTATTTTAACTTAAACGATATAAAAGATTCAACATGACAGCCTACGAAGGATACGTCCCTGACGTGCTTCCTATAGCTGTTTTTACAATCCCACACACATCACTACATTTTTCTATTCCCGACACAACAAAACCCGCGATCCCTGGCAAAATTTTCAGTTTAATTAATTATCACTTTTGCAACACTTTTGCACTACATTCAACATGGTTTATCTTAAAAAATTGTTCTGTGTACAATTTCAAATTCAACTTGATTAGATGTCATCCGTTGAATTTTCACGAATGATGTGTTTTCAATCCTATGGGTGATATTTCGTTGACAATTCGGTGGTTAAAGTATAAGAGGAGTGGGATTGTCGTGAAAGCAACTAGAGAGCCACTTGCTCAGATTAATAAGAACTGGATGGGCTAAGCTTATATAAAATGCATGAGAGAGCATGTGACCGGTTTCCATTCTCTTCCAAGCGATCTGTCTGTCATTTCCTCCCCGTCTGCCTCTTGCTGGTCACTTTCTTGTTCCAGAAACTGACTAGATTCGATCTGTCTGTCAAGTTGACTGATGCAAATTGGACGCCAAATTGGCTAATTTGCAAGTTTCGTCGCGAATTTTATCCGATATTAAAACTGTGGAAAGTGTTCGCGATCTAAATTCGTTCCAAGTGTTCAAAGATTCGATTGTAGTTTGTGATTCAAGTAACTTTAACGTGTGACATTGTGAAATTACTTTACAATTTCAAAGTGAAATGTGTAGTGCCTTCGTATAAAAATTATAGTCGAAAACGATCTGTAGGTATTTCCTCTCACAGAAAAGTTAAGTTTATGATAATATTTTGCATGTTTGCCTCATAATGGTGAAGGTTTTTCAAATAAAAAACAAATTTTTAGGATAGCATGAAAATTTGTTTTCATTGAGCAGCAGCCATGTTTGCTTGTGCAATTTGGCTCTCTCTAGGTTGTAAACAAGAGCGTAGTTGTAGGAAAAGTGGTCGCAGGGGTTGTTGCGACCACAATGTGTCGTGGTTGTCCACTCCAGTATTATTTAATTACTCAATGGTCACTTGAGTGTGTGGATGCTCTAGCGGCGTGAAAGGCGAGGGGATTTTAATTCGTATGGGAGAGGAAGGTATGCATGTAGTAATAAAGCTTCACACACGTATGGATGAAAATAAGCTAATTTCACGTCCATTGATTTATATGTCTTTGGTAATAAGGTATATAGCGTACTCTTCGTTCTGTAATATAAGAACTAACAATTATGTTTTCTAATTTCGATGTAATTTGATCTTATTCTTGTATGTACGTTCTGACTGCGCACATTAACTTCTCTGCCTTTATTCAAACCGGATTTTTTGTCACTGCTGTTAGTGCAGTGGTTTGGTTATTATTGCGTTTAGTGCAGTGGAATGAACTATACAATTTAGTAAAGTGTACTAATAACCTTTCTGGCAAATATTGACATGTAGAAATAAAAATGTATAAAATAAAATAAAACGTAAAAACGAAATTAATTTGTAGTCGCTACATCACTCATCTTTTGAAGTAGGGGGGACGAAAACTTTACTAATGGTATGATTCGTGGTCTTTACAGGTTGAAACTTTTATAAATTCTTCATTATTCAGGTGCTCCTTCGATGGCTCGAAAAATTCTCCTGGAATATGAAGTGCTTGTCCAAAAGTCATTTCTGCTGGTGTTGCTTTTATATCTTTTTTCCAGACACTGTGAAGTCCTAGTAAAACGAGGGGTAGTTCGCTGTACCAATCATTAGATAATTTGGCTCTAAGAGATGATTTTAACGACCTGTGCCATCTTTCGATAATGCCATTTGACTGCGGATGGTAGCTTGCCATTCGCAGATGTAATAATCCTAAGGTTCTGTTTAGCTGGCGAAACAATTCCGATTCAAACTGTCGTCTTTGATCCGTGGTGATTCTTGCGGGGACGCCGTAACGAGATGTCCAGCGAAATATTTGTGCAGATGCGACACTATCCGCGGTTATACTGCTAATTGGAATTGCCTCTGGCCATCTTGAGAAACGGTCGATTACTGTTAAAATGTATGAGTAACCTCCTGGTGGTGGAAAGGAGCCAACTAAATCAATATTTATGTGTGCAAATTTATCTGTGATTTCCCTATAAGCATGTTTGGGTGATTTAGTATGGCGGTACATTTTGGTCGTTTGGCCAGAGATGCAATTTTGTACGAAGTTTTTACTATCGTGGTATAGATTCAGTCAAACAAAACGCTAGTTTACGAGGCGTGCCGTTGCTCTTATTCCGTGATGGGATAAATTGTGAATTTTGGCTAAAACCTTTAAACGAAAGTTTTTGGTTATGAAAGGTCTAGCTATTTAATTTCCTCGAGAAAAAGGCCAAAGGTTTACATCCTTCGTCTTCAATTCAGTGCAGAACGGCACCGATTGCTGCGTCTGATGCGTCAGTTTCTAATGCAGTGGGTGCTGATTTGGATGGATGAACTAGCAGTGCTGCATTGGCTAGCGTTTTCTTGTATTCTTCGAATGCATTAGATGCATCTTCAGTCCAAACGATAACAGAATTGTCATTTTTAACGTTGCCTTTGATAAGACATTGTAGTTTGTCTTGGGTAGTTGCGGCGTTTGGAATGAATCGCCTATATCATTGCTATAAATCTCCGGAGTTGTTTTGCAACAAGGGGCTTTTTAAAATGGATTATGGCTTCTACTTTACCAGGTAATCGTTGAATACATTGGAGTGGTGTTGTATTATAAGCCTGACGGCTATCCTATATTGAAAAGAACTGTATTCAGTAATATTCACCTAGTGATTGTATAGCGTCTAGGTAACGCATATAGGTTACGCGATTGGGCCTGAGTATGAATTTTTCTTAATTTGAGAAGAAAGGAGAACACTCCGGATTAACGTCTCAAGAAGAAGTGGTTTATTTCAAAATTGACTTATCCTATTTATACAAATTTCTCAAAGTCTTACTTACAAATACATATTCGATTTTTTAGCATACTTCAAACATATTTCGTTTACTCTAGCAAAAATATTTTCACATACAATTTCTTATTCTAAATATTCTATATCAAAAATCTATGCAAAAAAAATCCACATTCTCAATACAAATTCTATGCGTTGCATTTCCCGTAATGAATGCATTATTCTCAAAAAATCGCATTCATTTTCTATACGTTAATTTCCTATAAGAAAAAAAAAGGAAACAAGACATTGCATTCATATGAGAAGTTCCGCATATGAGCAATGTCAAGTACATAGACGAAAGAGTTCAAGGTAATTTGTTATTGTTTATCATGTGGCGCATGCCTTTACACTTTCACGTAATATGATACACGATTGTCTTCGCCCGTTGTAAGTTTATATGTTGTACATATGAAACCATGTGTGTGCGGAATTGTCTGTACGTAAGAACATGGGTTCATATGGGTTTAACGGCGAAGATGCACATTAGTTGGGAATTGTTTTGAATTTTATGTTTAAAGTGTGAAATGCAAGAAAATCATTGTGATTATGTTTTCTATGCTTTTTTGTATTTATAAATGCATTTAGGTTTAAAGTGGGAAATGCGAGTAAATCATTGTGGTAATGTATTCAATATGTTCTTGTATTTTTAATGCATTACAGTGGTACTAAGTGATCCAAGAACTCCAGTTCATTTTGCGCGAATTTGCACTTGTCCGTATTTATTCTTAGTACATGCTGTGAAAGTCGATCCGAAACGATTCTAACATGCTTTTTATGTTTTTCGATATTCTGGCTTGCAATGAACATATCATCTATGTATGCTATGACAAAATAAAGTCCACGAAGCACTTCGTCGATTAGCCGTTGAAATATCTGCGCGGCATTTCAAAGATCAAATGTCATAAATGCAAACTCAAATAGGCAAAAGGGCGTAATGATAGCAGTTTTTGGTATATCGGACGGTTCAACTGGAACCTGATTAAAAGCCTTTTTCAAATTAATCTTGCTGAAAATATTTTTGCCATGTAAAATGCATACAAAATCTTGTATGTGTGGTATTGAGTACTTGTCTGGTACCGTAATAGAATTGAGTTGGCGATAATTGCCACATGGTCACCAAGTACCATCAGGTTTTTTGACCACATGAAAGGGGTGTTGCCCAATTGCTCTTTGATCGACGGCATATGCCCCTCAATAGCAAGTTTGTCGGGAGACAATCTTCTTGCTCTTGATGCGACTGGTAGACCTTTGGTAACAATGCAATGTGTGACCATTGTTTTAATTTTTTCCAGCGGTACCACACGTTCATGCAACATTTGCTCATAGCCTCGTAATATTTTTACGAATGGATCCTTAGAATTAGTAAGCATTACTTGAAGTGTTGAAGATTTGATGACGATGCCTATGCTGTTAAGTTTAGTTGATGTATCTACTAGTGCCCGTTTTTATAAGTCCACTCCAAGGCCGTGATATTTCATCTGCCCCTATTAGCGGTGTGTTAACATCAGCGACAAAAAAAAGTCCAGTCAAAAGTGCGGGGTAAGTTGAGTGAAACGGTAAGTTTTCTCTGACCGTATGTATTTATCACTTCTCCTCGGCAATATCGCGGGTTTGTTCATTTAGATTTCCATGGTAGATTATAGTGAATTTAGTGCGAATAAAGCCAATGATGCGCTTCGGCACGATGTCGTTAGCCAGTTAGGAGAGGAGGTAAGATATTCAAAGTTTGTATCCGTGTTTCTTTCTTGCAGTTTAGCGGATTTATCAGCTTCCTCTTGTTTGAGCTTGTCGTAATCGGCGGTCATTTGTTGGTCTGCCAAAGTGAATTTTTGTTTGATATCTTTAAGCTCATTCATAGCCTCTTGTTTGGCTGAGAGCTCAACACGAAGCTCTGCCAATTGTTTTGTGTGGGCGTCACGTAGTTCATCATTTGACTATCGAACATTGCGCGTAACACTTTAGCCTTTTGTTTTTCTTCAGCATTAACTGTTGAAACATGCTCAGCTGCTTTCAGTTTTACACATTCTTCCCGAAGACCATCGGTTTGTTCTTCAAGAGTTCGCTTCTTGTTCTTGGACTCCCGCATTGATTCCAGCAATGTCTTCAATCTGGCTTCATGTTGTGAGCTCAACAAACGGCATTCGCCTGAATCCTTTTCATATTGCGAAATCTTTTTATTTAAATCTGTTTGTTCCGCCTCCAGATTCTGACATCTTTGTGCGATATTTTTAGCTTCCGATTTAATTTTACTAGTATATAGTCGAGCAACTGTGAATTCCTCTTTATCCTTACCATCTGGATCAGGTGTATTCATTTTCCTATTACTGGTACTTTCCATGTATAAGGCTTGTCCAACTTTCGACAGATCACGCAAAAGATTTGAGAGCATTTCATAAATTCGTTTCTTTTGATGCGCTGAAATATCTTTCTATTGTTGTAACTCCGATGTAACGACATTCAATGTGGCCTATTTCTGTAGCAGTTCCTCGTTCATAGTATCAATATCTTTGTTTTTGTCTCGATTTCTTATGATTTTTGATCGGAGTTAATAGCCGATTCTTCTAGAGCTTGAAGTATTTCTTTCACCTTAGCACTTTTGTGTTCCTGTTGCTGCTACTTTTAATTTACGTTCCACCTCGAGTTCGTGCTTTACTCGTCCTTTGCTTGCCACCAATGAAGTGTTAAATTCACGAGTGTCTTCCTTCTCAGCGTTTCTTGGCTCGTTCCTCTTTGGTGGAATGTCTGGCATGTCTGCGTGAGCATGAAGTGGCTGCACATCTGATAAGAATGTCGGCTTTAATGATCGCCTCACGTTTAGATCCGCACTCATAATCGGTTCCCTGTAAATTTCAACAGCACTCAGGCTCGAAATTAGTCGAATTATATACTGCATTAAAATTCATTGGGGGTCTATGTCGGAAAGTAGAATCAATGAAAACACAGGCAGTATGAAATCTTGATCTGGGGTAATGATGTAAATGCCCGCAAATTATCGCGCATATCACGAACACCTCTTGTCGCATGGCGGGAACAACGATTCAAATTCGGATTTCCTCCCATCGTTGCATGTTATTTTGCTTGCAATTTCAATTGCTTCGAGGGGTTATATATTTTAATGCTGCCACATATGTTAATTGGATGTCGAAAGTTTCCCCTACCGTGTGACCTATTCGTAGTGCCGGGAATTTGTGTTTCGTTTCGAGCTCGCGTTGTTTCTTGATGCTTTGGGCGCTTGCTACTGCTTGCGTTGTCCATAATGTGGCGTGCAAATTCGAAGTGACCTAGCTACTTAAGTTTAATTACATGACGGTAAAAGGCAAAAATATATTATGTGACTTGCTTTCCGTAATCTAACAAGTAGTCATTTTATGAATGAATGTTTGAATTACTTGCTGTTGGTTACATTATTAGATTGTCAACAAAAGTTAATAAATTGCGGCTCGGTACTGCGTAGGTTTAAATCTTACGAAATCGGGTGTTCGGGGTGAGCAACACTATGAAATCTCAATTTTCACCTGTAGCAAGCTGTGATAATTTTAGAAGGATCGAATAGTATTTAACGTGGTTGTAGTAGTTTGAATTTTCCTGCATTACAACAATACATCGCTTTAGAACAATATGCGCTTCCAATCGACTCAAATGGTACGAGCTTGTTTTGCATAAAAAACTGAGGGTGACGTCAGTAAGAAGTATTTTGCGAATTCCGGCCGTTGTCAGCATTCTCTTGTTCTTTAAAGCCGACTGCATTAATATCAATTTCTGACTTCCTTGGGCACACATTTCTTTGAAAATATTTAATTATTTTCTTTTCCTTAATCCCCAGTTATCACTACTTGTAAATTTCTCATATTATTTTTATTAACAAAAATCATAACTGTTCATCTCCATTTAATAAATTTCAAATTTTTTTCATCGTATTTTATTTTATTTCACTTTCCTTCCTTCAATAGTAAATCCAATTTTTCCCCAACCTTTCATTGCAATGGGACAACAACCATCAAGTAATCAATACCATCTAGTTTCTTTATGATGTTTGTACCAGCTCAAGCATATAAAAACTTGCCTATTACAACGTTAGTGATGCAAGCATTTTATTGCATAGCATCAATCGGAACTTGATTTTTGAGCCAAGTGAGCGAAAGGAATGTTAGGAAATCCTGCGAATATTTATCTTCTCAACATCAACGGTTGCTTAGTGTAGGCGGTAGCATCTTCTTCTTCTTAGCACCACAGCCCCTCTCGGACCTTCGCTTCCTGCAAAAAGCGCCTCCAACTGTCTCGGTCCATTGACCGCGTCCTCCAATTTAGAAATCCGAACAGTGATGAACTGTTTTCGTCGACTGAGTCAGACC
The DNA here is from genome assembly GCA_963969285.1 of Odontomyia ornata. Taxonomy (NCBI): domain Eukaryota; kingdom Metazoa; phylum Arthropoda; class Insecta; order Diptera; family Stratiomyidae; genus Odontomyia; species Odontomyia ornata. The sequence goes on from OZ017742.1 coordinate 162,219,421, forward strand.
AGCGTTTACTCGGTTTCCCCACTGCTCTCCGGCCTTCAGTTCTCCCAACGAATACCTTTTTGGATATCCGTTGTTCGTCCATACGATTCATGTGGCCAGCCCATTACAACTTCCGCAGTCTTATAATCGTTGATACCTCCCGGTCGTCAAAAATTTCATATAGCTTATGTTTGTATCGAATTCGCCATTGGTCCCCATCCAGTTTCGCTCCGATTATTCGCCTCAGGAGCCGTCACTCAAAGGCGTTCAATCACTGATATGTATAACACACTGGATAGGTGACGCGGTAGAGCGACACGGCTCCAATAGAAGCATTTTGTAAGAGGAAATTCCACATTGTTTATGTGTTTTGATTGGCTGACCACTATCAGCTGGTTAAAACCGCTGATATGTATTAAACACTGGATAGGGAATATGATTCCAATAGAAGCATTCTCAAAGTGGATTTGTCTCATTAACCAGTTGTCATTTATTATTGTTTGTGTCGAAAGTTTCAGAACAATAAATAATAAAAATGGTTCAAAATTGCTTTTATTGTGGAAAAAGAAGGAGTAATGGCGTATCACTGTTTTGGTAAGTATTCACATAATGTGTAGCGAGAAAATTGTGAAAATGAAATGAAAGTCATAGTTTGAGTACGAACGTAAATGAAAGTGATAGTTTGAATCCGAACGATAAATAATTTTAATAATCGATGTGTGCGGCTTTCACTTTTTGGAATTTCATTTTTAATTACAATAAAAACTGAATTCTAAATTCCAAAAACTTTTGTTTATGTAGCATAACAGCTGTTTCGATATAAACTATATCTTTTTCAGATGTTAGTTCACTTCCGCATCGGAGGAATATATAGTATATATCGAAACAGCTGTTATGTTACATAAATAACAGTTTTTGGAATTTAGAATTCACTTTTTATTGCAATTGATACATAATTTTTAATAAAAACTGAGAAAACTTTACTGTGCGGTATCTTGTAGAACGGGGGGAGGAATTTAATAATTGGAAGAATATTTAAACATCATTGCAATTTTCCGTTAACACAATCGGGTCGATTAAATGTCTGGTTAAAAAACATGGGAATGAAAAATAAAGAATTATCTCCAGCTGCAAGACTTTGCTCCCAGCATTTTGAGTCAAAATTTATAATACAAAAAGACTCCAATGTTCATTTATCGGAAAATAGTGAGCCAACGATTTTTGGAGAGTTCAAATTTCACTGCTTGGTATGCAAAAAGAAGAAAACACCTCATACAAAGCACCAATTTCATAGGTAAGTTAGGCTAGTTATTATAAAGGGGGTATGCGTATTTGGATATTATTTCATAGATTTCCGCATCATAGTCCTAAGATGTTGGAAAGATGGATAGAACATTATCCAACTATGCAGATAAAGTAGTTGCTAATAGTTTAATTAGCTCAAACCATTTCGGAAGTTCATGTTTTCACCCTGGAGGACGATTAAAGGCATCCGCAGTTCCCACCATATTTTTATTCCCGACTAATGCCGATTATGGTACGTTAAAGTTATTTTCCTAAAAAACAAGCTCAAAATGACGGAGAAAAGGATGAAGTAGCTACCGAAGAGTTCCATGCTCAACAATCGCCAAAGACGGCATTGGCTAATGTTTTCAGAGAACACAACTATGATATATATCGCCTAGAAGTCGGAAGAGGAAGTGTTTATTCCTTGAACAAACTATATCTCGAATGCGGAAAGAACGGAAGTTGGACAAAAAAAAGCTTCAAAGGAGAGAGCGACAACTCATCAACTTGAACGATATTGTCGAAAAACTGAAACAGCAAAATAATGTTTCCTCAATTGTTGTGGATGTGTTGAGTTATATTGCTGCGGAGGACGTCTCACAGTTTTTGGTAAGATTCTACAAAAACAGAACTACCATGAATGTTTCCCGAGAAGAATATCCCCCGGTATTAAGGTACTTTGGTCTAACCTTGCATTTTTATTCACCTAAGGGTTACAATTACGTTAGACAGAAATTTTGTCGTGCCTTGCCAGACTCCAGAGCAATTCGTTCATGGTATTCTTCGATAAACGGAGAAGCCGGATTTACCACAGAAAGTTTTGATACTCTCGCGATAAAGGCAGATGAAGCCAAACGACAAAATAAAAAAATGTTGATTTCACTTGTTTTAGACGAGATGGGTATTAAAAGTGGTGTTCAAAGATCACGTGATGGGGTTACTCGGGGTTACGTGACATTAGGAGATTCGCAGATTGATATTTTGCCACATGCAAAAGATAGTTTGATGTTTTTGGTCGTCTGCTTAGATGAACGATGGAAAATTCCTATTGGACATTGGGAATTAAATGGCATTGAGAGCGAAAGTCTCGTCATGTTAATTGATGAAAGTTTGAGCCTACTACACAATATTGGGGTTGATGTGGTAAGCATAACATTAGATGGTCCTGCACAGTATTTTTCTGCACTGAAAAAACTTGGGATTTCTTTTGATGTTAGAAATCTTCAACTATACTTTTTACATCCATGCACTAATGAAAAAGTTTATTCAATATTAGATGCATGTCATATGTTGAAGGTTATAAGAAAATGTTTGGGTGACGAAAAAATTTTGATAGATAACGACGGGGGCCACATTGAGTGGAGGTTCATTGAAAATGTATGCCTTCTACAAGAAGATAATGGTTTAAGGGCAGAAAACAAACTTAAACTACAACATATCCAGTACTTTAAGATGAAGATGAAAGTCAGCTTGGTTGCACAGACTTTAAGTAGCAGTGTAGCTGACGCAATAGAGTTCTGTGATAAAAGCTTGAACCTCCCAAATCTAAGGGCTCAGAAGCAACAGTGAAATTTATTCGCGTTATTGATCAGGTTTTGATTTCTGTAATTCCCGCAACCCTCTTGGTAAAGGATTCAAAGCTCCTTTACGTGTTGCAAACGAACTATTTTGGCGTCAATCGATGCTTGATAATATTAATTATTTATCAAGCATTATGAATTACGAAAGAAAGTTTATGATTCACACGAGAAGGTTCACACCATTCATTGGTTTCATTTCGGGGGTGGCCGCGATTATAGGAATTTTCGACGATCATGTAAAAAAACCTGAATCTCAATTGCGATACCTTCTCACATATAAATTCAGTCAAGACCACATTGAGCTTTTTTTTGCGCCATTAGAAGTTGTGGGGGATGGTGTCCAAATCCAACTTGCATGCAATTAGTTAGTGCATATAAGCGGCTTCTGGTTCACCTTCAAATTATTGCCTGTAATGGAAATGCTGTAGCTCAAGATAGCACAACAATTTTGCATGTTTCCTCAAAAAAATTGGCAAATGATTTGTATGACCCCTCCGTGTACGAGGCAGCTGAAAATGCTCGAATAAGCAAAAAGTATGGCCTTGACCAAGAAGTGGGTGCAGAAATTGATGATGAAAAATTCATGAAGGAATTTCTGGTCAACCACAATCTTTTTACTGTACATTTATCAGAATTCAGCGAGTCTTCTGTTACGTATATTGCAGGTTGGGTTATAAAAAAGCTTTTAAAACGTCTATCTCCTACTGTAAAGTGCGAAGAATGCCGTGTTGCATTGCTCGATTTGCAGAAAGAGAAACATTCAAAGACCCTCTCATTGATTGCAACTAAAAACAAGGGTGGCTTAATATTTCCCAGCCAATCAGTAATCGCAATATGCTGCCGCGTTGAACAGCATATTCGGCAAGTTTTGAATAAACTGAACGGTAAAGCTGTTCCTCTCGAAAGGAATTTTCCAGCATTGCTTTGTAATAAAGTTATGCAAGAATTGTTACAGCCTCCTTGATCATTGTTTCCGTCGTTGAAAAGTCACATTTTCGGGAATGACTTTTTCGATGGGAATCATATATACTTTTTGATAAAGGCTGTTGCAACAACTTATATTCAACTGAGAATGTTTGCTGCAACTGCAAAAGTCTCTAGTAGACTTTCAGGAGGGAAACTCAGGCACTATATGACACGACAAATAATCTGGGCTCAACAGTAACGTAACTCCTGAATGCTTTAAAAACTCAGTTGCGATGAAAAAAATAACTAATTTTCAATTTCCTTACAACGTTTACCCATACATGTATGTATATGCGTAGTGTGTTTGTATAGTATGTACATGTGTAGGTAGTATTTATGTATATATGCAGGAATGTACGTCGCTTTTGTGTTGTTTTTTGCAAACTAACAATGTGCCATAGTGTTTTTCTTTTATTAGTTGGCCGTGGATTAGCACACAATCAACAAAATTTTGCACCGAACTTGCACTAAATCAACGACCATGTTTGTTGATTACTGGTGGAGAATATAGAGATTATAATAATATTACAATTTAAAACATAATTATAATTTGTAAATGTACTACTTATGTATATAAAACCTTCATTTTAATAAAATCATTTATGAAAAACAATTTGTTACTACTCCTGCAATCTTATCCTACACACATATGAATAACTTCGTTTGAATCGTTCAAATACATTATTCCAATTATTTATACTTCTTGAAATAAATAATTATTGCCAAAAAATTTGCTTTTATTACTAATTTACCGATAACCAATTTATCTGGTTTGTTGGGTAATTTCGGACGTACTATATTGCTAGTCTTTCAAAGATAATTTAATTTAACAATTTTCTTATAAGCCCCAATTACTATTTCTTGAGCTTTAACCAATTTCAATTGAAAACTAATCAATATTTTTCTCAAAATTAATTATTATCAATTATATTTCATTTTACTCATAACACATACATGATACCAATATAAGACTTAATTTCTATCAAAAGTCATAAAAAAATTCAAACTTCGCGCCATGGAAATTTTCCAATATGAAAATGTAAAATTCCTCACAAAACATGACGCTCAATTGGTCCCATCGCTGCTCTAAGCCAAAACTGACGATAGATACAAGCCATATGGTAGCAATTTGCATATGTATTAGTCGGCCTACTATGGACAAGCTTCCGGTAGCTGTCACCCAACTGCGGCATTAGCAAATGCTTATATTTCGTCATATATACTATTTTCCGAATAAAAAACGTGCCGAACGCATTCCGTGCATGCTATAAATTCACCTTGTATAGCCCATTGTGCTCCTAAACTTTCCAAGACGTGCAAATGAAGCACACATTTTGCACCTTCGACTGATAGCTCAGCGTTGAGATGTAAACAAACTCCTATAAATTCACTTTGGAAGGCGATAAAAACTAAACGGGTGTAAGAACTGAAATAATTTTCACTTCACTAGGAGCGCTATTGTGTTCTCCGCGGACCATCTGGATTTCACTGTAGAAATCCGTCTCTAAACCGTACAAAACCTCGAATTGTTGTTGGCACCTCCACAATTCTTCATATAACGCCATGTAAGTTAGCCAGCAAAGTCGGCCTACTAATGGTCATGTGTGTGGTAGTAAGCGCTGCTGCCATATGGCTTGTATCTGTCGTCAGTTTTGCTCTAAGCTAAAGTTACGCGTCTCCTATCCAGTGAGTAATACAGATCAGTGCGTTCAATATATTTGCGGATGCTTGGGTTAGGGTCAAAACTGACGATAGATACAAGCCATATGGTAGCAATTTGCATATGTATTAGTCGGCCTACTATGGACAAGCTTCCGGTAGCTGTCACCCAACCGCGGCATTAGCAAATGCTTATATTTCGTCATATATACTATTTTCCGAATAAAAAACGTGCCGAACGCATTCCGTGCATGCTATAAATTCACCTTGTATAGCCCATTGTTCTCCTAAACTTTCCAATACGAGCAAATGAAGCACACGTTTTGCACCTTCGACTGATAGCTCAGCGTTGAGATGTAAACAAACTCCTATAAATTCACTTTGGAAGGCGATAAAAACCAAACGGGTATAAAAACTGAAATAATTTTCACTTCACTAGGAGCGCTATTGTGTTCTCCACGGATCATCTGGATTTCACTGTAGAAATCCGTCTCTAAACCGTACAAAACCTCGAATTTTTGTTGGCATCTCCACAATTCTTCATATAACGCCATGTAAGTTATCCAGCAAAGTCGGCCTACTAATGGTCATGTGTGTGGCAGTAAGCGCTGCTGCCATATGGCTTGTATCTATCGTCAGTTTTGGTTAGGGTCCATGTTTCACATCCATAGCATAACACAGGTCTTATCGCAGATTTGTATACTTAGAGCTTTGTTTTCCCGTTTATGCAGCTGGTCTTGAGGATCGTCAATACTGAATAGAATATTTTATTTGCGAGCTGTATTCTTCGGCCCTCTCTTTCATTGCCCGTTTTCGTTATTTTGGCGCCTAAATACACAAATTCGCTAACATTGTCGATACTATATTCGCCAAGTGTGATGCTTTGTGTACTTGAGGTATTTTTCCATGCATGTGGTAGCATGCTGTACTTCTAATCTGGGGTTCCATTGGGACCGTGGTTCAAGTTCTCTTAGGGGCAACAACTTTTTAATTTCATCAAATTCAAATATTTCTGAGTGGACGATGATTTGCATATAGCTATGCCGATACTAGGTGTTCTCATGATTATATGCAAATCATCATACATGAAATTGGAGATATTGCATTGGGCGAAAGTTTGAAAATATTAATAGGGAACAACATTGAAGTATAATGAACTCCAACTACGTTCAGAAGCAACGAAAGCAGGTGATTGGAGAAACAAAAGGTTGCGGGGTTGGAGTTAGGTGATTGGGTTCAGTCTGGTGGTGACCAAAGTCTTAGTGGGTCAGCGAGCGTGGGAACTTAGTTTTGGTGGGAGAGTAATGAGATCCATTTAATTAACATTAAAATTGAACATTAATGAGAGACAATAAACAAGTGCACAAGTACGATGTCTTGGAAAAAAGCATTATTGCGATTAGTTATTTCAGGCCCATTGGGAAGAACTTACCAAAACACATAGACGGGCATGGGCGCAACTCGTTTGGTTCACCAAACCTCCTGAAAGTCGCCCAAACAAGAAAGCGACCGACCAGAGTAACATTAGTATCCCAAATTGGCTCTGTTGGACTCTTAACAGCGATGGCTATCCTTCTATCACCTACTACGCAGTTCCACCACCACTATAATCCATGTTAAAAATAGTACTACCACTTTCACGGGACGAAGAAAAAAGCTTTAGATTCCCTGCACTACCACTTTCACGGGGAGAAGGAAAAAATAACTTTAGATTCCTTTGCCTTCGCTACCACTTCGTATAATAACCCAGACTTCTTCACACACGCACTCTTCATACGCTGAAAATTCAAAATTATTTATTTATGAAAACAAGTAAATGTAAATTCTAAGTTACGATTATGCTCCACTTATTTTATTCAAAAGGGATTCTCGTCTACAATTGCTTGTTGAATAAGAAATGAAAAGCCACTTACTATGTCCTACTCCCTAAGCTAATCAGGGGGCCCTTTTTTGCTTCTAAACGCAGCTACCATCAATTTTTCTTCTACATGAACTTCTCCAAAGTCGTCTCACCCAATTTTTCACGCTTCACCTTGTTCACCCACTGGTGCATTTTCTTAAGTATGACTGCTTTCCATTTATCGTCATACTAGCCACTTTCAATCGAAAAATTATCTCTTGATCAGCTCTCGTCTCGTCTCTCCGCCCAGAATCCAAAAGTAGAAAAGAAGAAAGAGCGCCAACCTTCCCGGACCTTAGTAAACTCGGTTAAAGGCGACTCTTCATCCACCGGGAAATTTCGCACAAGGATTCCCCTCACTTCGGTTCTACTCAAAATAAGTTCCGCTCGGTGAGGTCCCTGGCGGAAATAAAGCAAACTGCGCGCTGAATGTCTTGAATACATTTGGCTGACAGCTCGATCTGTCAGTAGTGTTTGTTAAAGCCTTGATGCAAGTTAAGGATTTCACTATAAATCCGAACTAATCCGCTTCGCACCTTGATGTTATGATTTATTAAAAATTTCATCCTCGGCACGAATTGTTATGTTTGTCCTCCTGTAGTAATCGAGCAGTCAAAAAAGCAAACCTACCTATCTCTTATCCAAAATTTTATTGGCAGATTTAGAAAAACATTTAATTACTTCCATTCAGAATCGTAATTTGTAAAATAGTTTTCTTTCTTATTATTATTATTATCAAATGTAATTTTTTATCAATTTTCATTTATGTTAAATTTAAACATTTCCCTTTAATTATATTCTTCATGAGATTTAACTTTTATTACTATTTAGAATCTTTAGCATTTTTCTTTACTTCAGTTAATTTTACTTGAAATTTTTTTTAATCTGCCATATAAAATTTTGAACATGCGAGCACTAGTTTAGTGCATCCCAACGGTGTAGTACATTACTGAAGGCAAGCTAACTAGCTGAGCTCAGCTGATGCGATTTACCGTGTATACGGGAATTGAAAGCAAGAACTTTTTGGGACGGACTGTGGAGTTTGACTTGGGCCGCGCCACGGGGAAGACGCGAAAAACGCTTGCCATATTTTCTTTACCGCGTTGTAAAGTCGGGATATTTGGGAAATTAGATTAAATTACATTCCAAAATCGTTTTAAAGTTTATAAAACGTACATGTGAGTTGTGAAAATTAATTTGTTTACTGGGTGAGGTGTTCAGGAGCACCCTTTGAAAGTGAAAAGTTGCGGCTCCACATGTCTTCCGTTCCGCATATAGGATCCCGACACCCCACTCGTGAAATTAATTCGAAGTTCAATTTGTGGTTGCCTCCGAATTCTTTGTGATAATTCATTATAACGAGTGAAAGTTCTATATTTAGAAAACAGATGCGGTGCAGTTCTAACCGGCAAACATATCACACTACAATGCTTAATTCCCCGTAGTCATGGATTATTGTGATAGGATTTCTACCGGTTCCGTGATGGTGTTCTCTTGAAAGATTCAATTTTCTCCAAATTATTCACCCATTAACAAAACTTCAACAAAATGTGCTCCTTTTCTATCCATTAAAATTTCAAGAAAAGCAATCGAACCGATAATGCATTGATACAAGGGTGGTCCCAAAAATACCTGACCCGACAAAGAAAACACCTTTGGACTAGAAGATTGGAAGGCACCTTATAAGCAAACAGAACTTTGTGGAATCATTTATTATACTAATTTAAGAGGAAATCTTAATCATCCCCCAGTGAAAATTATGGGCGTAAATAAAGTAGTCTGCGTGGCTTAGTGGTTAGCGCACTAAGCCCGTAAGCCGAAGGTCTCTGGTTCAAGTTTCGTTGGCGTCAACGAGATTTAGTTCGAGTGGTTCTGTAATGTGACGCCTACACCCGGGAATCGAAGTGATTCCGATCCCGAACCCTGGCAACCGGCCAGATATGTATGACTTCGAAGTGCAAGCAGACTTCATCTTTCGTGCGGATATCATTGCGCAGAAAATATTTTTTTTCAAATATTTATATCTGTGGAGAAGTATTTTCTGTCAATGGGATCCGCTGTAATTAAACACCGATACATTTCGAAGCATATCTATCTGGCAATGCCTCCCACAGTTGCCATAAAAACGTCGAATAGATAGAAAAGTGGAAACTGGTTGGAAGTGTCATTCTTCATACAACCTTCAAAGTGTGCCAGTGAAAGTTCCCGCCATTTGGCCTCAGAACTATCAAGGAATTGGAATTCATGTACACCGGACTCGCAGGCTCCGGATATGATTTCCAAATGCTGAATCCAATTCAAGAAAACATTTGAATGGCTAATCTGGAATGAACGTCAGTACCCGAATTGCGTGAACTCGGAAATCTTGGAAGCTGGAATCATCAGGTATGTGAACAGGACTGAAGTAGTGATCTCATTCATGTATGTTGTTTTGCATTCAGATAACTGTTGAAAACATTCCGTCGTGCGCGGTACGCGGTACCTTAGTTGTTTTTGGTTTTTCCTTAACGTAGCATTCGTCGGGTTGAGATAACGTAGTATACTTTTCGGTACCGCGTCGGGAATTCGGGAACGCGAAATAAAAATTAGATTGTGTTCTTTTTGACTGGTTATGAGAACAAATACGGAGTAACGTAGAATAGGTTTCCTCTCCGTATGGTTTTGTTTGTAACGCGTTTGAAAACGGGCGTGTATAGGTGGCTGGATTATGTAAATGAGCGTAACCCATTCGGAGACCCGCGACCGAAATCCTCTCCGAACTAGCTGGCCGACAAGCAGCCACCGCGTGAATGGGTTACGGTGCACAGATTGGTTGACCGGTTGGTACCATCCGTTGGCACTACTCAGACTTAACGTCTAGAACCGATGAGAGGTCGGTTCCGCGTTCGGACCTAAAATGTTTAAAAATCATTACAGTTCTTCGGACGGACTGTAAGCCTGTTGAGTTATGATACGTGCTGGTTTAAAATCAGAACATATCGCAGCTGGGTGGACGGGCACACGGCCAAAGCGTGATAATGATCATATCACCTTGTGGAGTGCCGATGCATTCGATCATGACAATGAGATACTCTAACTATCTCTAAGCGAGAGCCCGAAAGGGGCTGTAGGGCTACAAAGAAGAGAAGAAGAAATAAAGTGCATACGAAGTTAACAGTTTAATAGCATCGTGTTGCTTATAAATATTAATTCGTGAGCTATTCCGAGGTCAGTTAGTATTGGCAACGTTATTGACGTCATCTTTCGATTTACGTGATAAGTATTTCGAAGTAATTCGGACATTTTCCTTTATAAACATTTGTGGTGATTGGTCATATAACCGATTAATTGGATATTAAAATCAGCTATAACTGCAACACCATCTAGCTTTCAAGCATGTCTGTATAAAGAAGTTATTTGAAGATTTATACTAAGGAGTATTTATAAAATCAAGATTGAGAATGAAATTCGCCATAAGGAAATTTTCTGTGATCATCGCAATTTTCAGTTTAGAAGTAGTGTTTGGATGTCCAAGAGCTCGAGCGACGTGCCTCATGGTCGAAGAAGGCGTGGTGATAACGATAGGCGATAACCCTGCTGGTTACTTGCCGGGAGAAATTTATAACTGCAAGTAGATTATTATAAAGTAGAGTGTTCATCTCGAGAATTTTGAGAATTTTGTTCACACAAAAAGTAGTTTTAACTTAATTAGCGGGAGCAAGCAAAAATTAAAGTATTAACTGATTGATTAAAATATTTCAAAGACAGACTAATTACCATTTCATTTCAAAAGTATTGCATGCGTTAGAAAGATAAAACAAGCAAAAATAGAATATACATCTGCTTATGTTCGCAAGCTTACGTAAATTAACGTTCCTTGTTTTGTTTGATCAGGTTATAAAATATTTTGACGGTTTTTTACAGATTGAACTTATAGTAGTCTTCATTTGCCTATGGAAGTGATTTAATTTATCATAAGGTTGAAAGCAATTAATCAAATCATACATTTTTCAAGCCTAGATGCAATAGCTTCTTTTCTTTCAGTTACCCCTTGTATATTACTAAGCATGTAAGCTTTGGGATCTCAACTACACAAAATATCACACTTGGCGAATATAGTATCGACAATGTTAGCGAATTTGTGTATTTAGGTACCAAAATAACGAAAACGGGCAATGAAAGAGACGAAATACGCCGAAGAATACAGCTCGCAAATAAAATATTCTATTCAGTATTGACGATCTTCAAGACCAGCTGCATACACAGGAAAACAAAGCACCAAGTATTGAAATCTGTGATAAGACCTGTGTTATACTATGGGTGTGAAACATGGACCCTAACCCAAGCATCCGCAAATGTATGAACGCCTTTGAGCAACGGATCCTGAGGCAAATAATCGGAGCAAAGCAAGATGGGGACCAATGGCGAATTCGATACAACCATGAGCTGTATGAAATTTTTGACGAACCGGAGGTCTCAAGGATTGTAAGACTGCGGAAACTGCAATGGACTGGACACATGAATCGTATGGATGAACAACGGATACCCAAGAAGGTATTTGTGAGGAGAACTGAAGGCCGGCGGCCAGTGGGGAAACCAAGGAAACGCTGGTCTGACCCGGTCGACGAAGACAGTTCATCCCTGCTCGGATTTCGGAATTGGAGGACGCGGTCAACGGATCGAGACAGTTGGAGGTGCTGTTTGCAGGAAGCGAAGGCCCGAAAGGGGATGTAGTGCTAGAAGAAGAAGCTTTGGGATTAAAATTTAAGCAATCTAAGCGATACGTATAATTCAACCAATTTATTATATCATCCAAATTCTCTTAATTTTTTTTGCTGAACCACTTATTTTTCGATATTCTATTCTAATTATCTTGTCGGTAACCCTGCTTAAAGTCTTGTAACGAATGAAAACCTCATTGAAAACTCAACTGTGTCCATCAGGTCAGGTGTCCGGTTATTTATCATAGCAGTTTTCTCTTTTCAGTGCTATAAAATTAAATGTCAGATAGGGTGAAGTCTCGAAAGATTCTTTTCATCAATTCGCCAATAGTATTAAATTATTGTCTCGGATGAAGGGCGATCATGAAAATTTTCGAAACAGAGACTAGAATTGTACAATATTTTTTCTTTTTTCGGATCATTTATGATTGGCGCAAAAATCTGAAAAGAGAATCACTTTGTGAGTATAAAAGCAACAATGACCACCAAAATCTGAATTTGGTAATAAGATGTGATGCTGCGGTTTCCGATGAAGCGTGTAGTAGTGGTTTCGAATACATTAGGTTTTTGGGCTTGTCATGAAATAATAAAATTTGCTTGAATCTTTACATTAATTTAATCACTATAAAATACTTCCATAAGCCTCGTTGGTTGTAAATAAGAATAAAGGAACTAAAATTGAAGTAAGAAGAATAAAATGAATTGTTAAACTTTACCCGATGGTCTTTCCATTTCTCTTGACCTGACCGGGTATAGAGCCCGCATCGATGGCAGGCTCCTACACTAGCATAGGCTAGCCATCGGGCACCCTCCTCCGTTTTTTTTGTTAACAGGGGCTCTTGCCGGGTAGAGTGGCCTTCCGCTCGCAGGCCCTTTTATGACATAGGGTTATGTGATTTCATTACATAACGCTATGGCAGAAATCGGCAAGGTTTGTATTCCTCATTTGAGGGAAAAGGTCATACAAAGTTCTTTTGTATGAGTTTTTCACTCAAATGGGAAATACATGGCCACGTGTACGTTTGGATCTTGATCCGGTTGGGAAGTGGGCCATAAGGATCGTCGGTAACGACGAAGTCTCTGCCAGTCCGTCCGTTTTTGCTCGGCCCAATTTGTTCTTCGAACAAACATTTCAACCCTTAGTAGATTACCTCGGCCTCGACACTAGTCGATCGGCATTCGACCATGCTTAATCCGTGAATGCGATATTTTTTTGTAGTGGACCCTTGTGCTAGGGGGGAAAAACACGACACCGCAACGCTAGCCTACCAGCGCATTCACGCGTCCCCAGACAAGCCCAATCTCGGCGGGTACTACCTCTTCCGCCGATGCAGCAGACCATCGCTGCAGTCCTGTACGGACATCTTATCAACCTACTTTCACTACACTCCCACAGAGTGTATCGTTAGTAGTGATTGCGAACAGTTTATCGTTATTTTCGGTTAGCAGTTCCCTCTCCAATAATACAAAAATGTCGCAATTATGATTTTTCACACGTGCCGTAGCAGATAATTGAAGCGGGATGAATGATTTGGTAGTGATGTGCAGCCAGAAAGGGAGGTAAGGTGTTTGCTGCATGTAAAAATAATGATGGGTTAGGGTGGTAAATTATTGTATCCTTTGTTGCTGTTGCCCGTAACTGTGAGAACAACACTTTTCTGAATATGTTTGTTTAGGAGTCATGGGTTAGTTTGGTAGTCGACACACTGTGTCAACAATTTCTTCCGAATTTGATGGGCAAACTATGTGGTAGTCGTTTTGCTAGTAACATTCGTGCATAAATGCGATTTTGAACCTTTGCCGGCTTTCTCCCCATGAATCTGTTGTTTCCTCGGTGGTGGTGCTTTCGGCGCTTGTTACTGCTAGCGTTGTATATGATGTGGCATGTGAATCGGAAGCAACCTGGCTACCTAAGTTTATTTGTATGGCATTTAAAGGCAAAGATGTTACTTGGCTTGCTTTTAATAATATTACAATTAGTACTTCTATGAATGAAAGTTAAAATTTCTTGCCTTGGCTAGAATATGACATTATCGCACAAATTTTGTCGACTGCGGCTCAGTATTGCATATGTTGAAATGTTAAAAAATTGCGTATGTTGGTGTTCGGAGTGAGGAAAACTAAGAAACAATGTTCACTTGTTACTTGTCTTCTCTTAGTCTTTTGTTCGACCTTGTTTACATTTTGTTTGACGAATCGGTCCTGTCTGTCCGTCTGTCTGTCCGTCCGTCCGTGTGTCACAGCAGTTTTTCTCGGAAACTACTTAAGCTAGAAGCATCAAATTTTGTATGTAGGTGTAAAGTGGTGCTCTCTTCAAAGTTCAACTACAAAAAAATTTTATAAGGTATTTAAGGGGGGTCTCCCCATGTAGGGGAGTGACCCCCCGAAAAAAAAATTTCATTGAAGGTAGCCGATATGGGTATCAAATGAAAGGTCTTAATGAGAACTTTTCAAAACAGGTCTTTATTTGGCAAAGTTTGCTTCGAGGGGCACACAGGGAGGGGAAATACACGAAAAATTGGTGTCCCCCCCTCGCGATTGGACACCTGTGATCTGAAAAATCTGAAAAAAATCAAGAATGTAGGTTTTGATGAGTACAACGACAACAAATACGTGAGAAGTCGCAATTCACTCAGCTTTGTTAGTAATAGTATGATTTGTCAATTTTATGTTTTCTTGAATAAAATCTTAACGGTACCCTTAAATTCAATCAAATTCAGTACACAGATGACTATTCATAAGATTGATTAACCCTGCAAGTTTTATAAAGATTGAATCATATTTAGCGAAGTTATAGCGGTTTGAATTTTCCTGTATTACTATGGAACAATATGCGCTGCATGTATTACTATGGCAACATATGGCTATAGAACAACATGCGCTTTTTACCGACTCAGACACTACAGTTTTGCTAGGATTTGCATGAAAATTTCAGGAATGATAGGTGTCATGAATACCTTTGAGAATCGGTTCAGCTAGTGGTATCAGTAATCGTAAAACAAAATAGTAGCTGTTTTAAATGCGAAGATTGAATAATATTGAGTTATTTTTTCCCAATTTCAACGTTTAAGGTGCGTGCTTTGAACACTTCATTTAATTTAATGAATGATTGAAGATGAGTACCTACAATTAATACTCATAAGTGAAACCAGTCAAGGAGGCGGGCGAGAGCTCCTAGCAAAAGGGCTTTGTAACAACGCTAGGATTCGAAAAAATGGGCTATTAATCGATGATAACAGTACAGGAGAGTGGCCCCTGAAAAAAAATTTATCAAACGTAGCCGATATGAGTATGAAATGAAAGTTTTCATGGGAGCTTTTCAAAACAGCTCTTAAACTGCGAGTTTTTGCTTCAGTGGGGCACAGGGGGGAAATACATGAAAAATGTGTTTCCTCCCTCGTGAATAGACATCTGAAATAATTATCAAGGGAGATATTTATGAGTATAAAAATAACAAAAACCTCAGAAGTCTAAATTCGTTCAACTTTGTTAATAATAGTATGATCTTCGAATTTCACAGTTTCTCCAATAAAATCGTCATTGACATGCTTCTTGACTTTATTCAATCTGGTGACTGCGTTTTGAAAATTGAATACAAAACCCTTCTGACATGAGCGTAGGTCTGTTTACCCAATTTGTATTATTTTAAATAATTTTTTTGACGATAACTTTTTGCCTCCCAATTAATTGTAATTTTTGTCAAAGTTATATAATTCTTTATTATATCTTTATAAAGATTAATTAATTTTGTTCATAAGTTTTTCTATTGCTGGATTGAATCGTCTTGAACAATGTGATAAATTATTTGTAGCTTTGAAAGGGGAAGTATTGAAACTCCCGAAACATCGGCACCTTATTCTTTCTGTTTCAATAAAAGAGTATAGATTGTTGCGATCAACTTATCTATTTACTTTGGATAAAGTGTCCGAACAATTAGAGTCATTTGAATTGAAAGTAATACAATTTCTCGAAATACACAATGAGGACTGCTCCACTTTAGAAGATCCAGAGTGGTCTAGAATTCTGGCATTTTTGACAGATCTCACGAATAAACTGAATGAGTAAAACCTGCACCTACAAGGCAAGGACAATCGAGTTTTGGGAACGTTATCGTAAGTAAACGCATTTAACGCCAAGCTTCTTCTTTGGGAGCGTAAACTGAAAAAACGAAACCTGAAATATTTCGCAACTTTCAAGAAAGAAGTCAAAGCTCAAGACGTCATAGAAAAGTTTGAAATCGAAGGTTATGTCGATATTCTAGGACAGCTATGTGGAGCGCTCACCCGTAATTTTCGTGACTTCAAGAAAATGGAAAAAATCTCTATGTTCCTTTTGAATCCGGTTCCCGTAGAGTGGGTGGGAATTGTGTCTTAAGACATTAACTCGATCTTTCATTTTGACAAATCAAAGGCTGAACTGAAGCGAAATCATTTCTATGCGAAATGACCTAACTTTGAAGTCCGTGTGTAATACTTGACGGTTACTCTAAAAGTGAGAGCCTTGTTTGCTTCAACATGTCTGTGTGAGTCAACCCATTTCAAAGATGAAAAGAAAATAAATATTCAGATATCTAGATAAGGACATCTGAATATTTATCAAACTTTCAAGAATTACTGAAGAAATAAAAATCAGATAATCTTATTAAACATATCATCATAGTTGCTAAGTAAAGGTCTACTATTGAGGAAAAAATCACATGACGACAACGTACTTGGATAACGAAAAAAGCAAGAGGCAAATATTAAAAAAAGGAAGGCATACATGGATTACAAGAAGAACAACGGAAATCAAGCCTTCAAGTATGTTTATATGCAAGCAAAATAAAATCGGAACGACTGGTGAAAGAGGCTAAATTCTTATATTTCTCAAGAAGAATGGCAACAGTGGCTGACAACTCCCATTAAATATGGAAAATAATAAATGAGCTAAAGGATAACTCCACCCTGGGCTATATCACAAATCTTTCAACTGAATCTTGGTGGGTCCTTTGTGGTTGAGCGGTGAATGTCATTTTCACACAGAGTGTGGGGTTCTCTTGCTCGTAAGCGACTGGATAACCTACTAAATACCTCACTTGTCAACCCGAGAAATCAGCCTAGAACCGTTCGACACATTATTCCGGGCCAGATCTCGTGTTGTTACGCCATTATGCGCTTTCAAGCTGGGAGATCCCTCTCCTGGTAGGAGGGGAGGAGGAGGAGGACAAGCGCTACCCCAGGCCCAACGCCCCCAGCTGCTATGAGTCCCTTTTGTCTTTTAGAACTGTCCGAACATAATGTGCCACCTGGTTCCTTTTGTCAACCGAGGTGAGCTCTCCCGTCTCCCTGTAGAGGTCCTTTTGGAGCTTGTCCCATTTTGTGCACGCAAAAAATGTGTGGCAGGCATCGTCTGCCTCATCTGGGCAAAACCGATAATCGGGGGACTGTGACTTACCAATCTTGTGCAGATAAGACTGAAAACATCCATGCCCACTCAAAAGCTTAGTCGGATAGAAGTCAGTCTCACCATGCCTTCGACCGAGTCATGGTCTCACATCTGGGATGAGACGTGCAGTCCACATTCCCTTCGAATAATTCACCTAATACTGCTATCAATCGTTGAGTGAGCGCTGGCTCTTCTCACGAACAACCGTCACCCTCGCGTCGACGCAGGTAAATAGTGTGATGCTCTCTAGCAAGGAAGGCAGCAGGTATCATGCCTGCAATAACTCTCACCACCGAATCAGAGACTGTCGTATATGAAGATGTAATCCTCAGTGCTCCTCTTCTCTGAACCTGTGCCAAGTATTTTCGGTATGCCCCCTTACTGGGAGCGTCGCCCCATATTTGTGCTCAGTAGCAGTAGCATGGACCCTACAGCACTCATCAAGAGGTGTTTACTTGATGAGTTGGGTCCCCTTAAGTTAGCCATAAGTGGACTCAGACCCGATATTCTCAAAGCAGCCTTCTCATCCATTGCCCTGATCTGCTCAGAAAAACTCATATTCGAGTCGACCAGTAGCCCCAGGTACTTCACCGCTGGCTTTTATTCAACTAGTACGTCTACAATGCTCATTATCCTTATTCTATTTTTTATCAAGATGATCACTTCATTCACTTGAATCCGAGAGCAGTCATCCGGTCTCTCACTCAGCGCATTAACATACCTAGTCTAAGTTGCGCTTATTCAACGGTGCGTCTAGTTACAAGAGCCACCATATCATCCACATAGCCGATCAAGCACGACTCACCTGGTATCTTCAGTCTCAGTAGCCCCTTGTAAGAGACGTTCCACAGGTTTGGACCAAGGATAGATCCCTGAGCAACACCCGATGTAACTAGCATCCTTCATTGGCCCTATGTCATGTCGTAAACTAGGCTTCGGTCTGTCAGGTAGTCCCTCAGAGGCCGCACTAGATATTCTGGAACTTGAAAAGCGTTTTCTAACGTATCCAGAATATTCACCCATCTTGTAGAAATGAAGGCGTTCCTAACGTTGAGCGTCACCAATAGGACAATCCGTTACTTGGTGCAGCTATATGCCTCTGCCTTATGGACAACGCTCACCACCTCTTCAATCGTATCAATGGTGGAACGTCGTGATCTAAAGCTGTACTGCCGAGGAGATAAGTCGCCAGCAGCATCAATTGCGACAGTGAGTCTTCCCCAGTATGCTTTTTTCGCAGCCGATACGGTGGAATGCTAGCGTATTTCCAGTGTCTATACAACGATCTCGTTCTGGCCGCCATTTCCAGTATTCGTTTCCCCCATTCGATTGCTTTAGCGTTGAAGTCTCCCCCAGCGAGCACGTTGCCGTCTGCGTTCAAGACGGCGCCCTTCAAAGCATTCAGCTTGGCTTAAAATGATGGCATTGATTCATCCCTGTCATCCCTGAGCACTAAACCGACACGAAACTATCCCCCCATCCACAATTCTTCACCTGAAAATCACTGTTCTGAACCCAGAGGGTATCAGTACCTGTTTCATCAGGATATCATGATGCAGAGCTTTTATCGTGGCGTTGCTCGCTCAGCAGTAAAAAGTCTGCTTTCATGTCCCTCGCAATTCGCTCAAACAGATTTTGGGAGGTTGAATTGCACTGTAGGTTTAGCTCTAGGATGCGGCTAATTGAAGTTATGATTTTGCCTTCGCTATGACTTCCTGGAAACCCCGAAATTGCCTTATTCCCAAAATGTGCCCAAGATCCGGTCTTAGATCAGCGTCCTTTCAAAGAATAACATACAGTGTGACTTCTTTGTACACTCTTTCTTTTGTGTCCCATACCACCGCATTTGTAATATAGTGAAATTCCATTGGCTCCTTGGCATACTTGTGTGGAGTATTTTGGTCAAGCCAGGCTCACCCACGCTAGAGAATTTGCTTTTGATTGGCTCTTCTACCTAAGCCAGGTCCGTGATACAGTCAATGTCTCTTATTTTGATCGTTGCCACCGGCTCGAGCAAGGCTATAGTTGCAGTTATGCCGAGAAATTTCTTCACTGCGTCGCAAAATGCTTCTTTGTTGTCGGCCTCTGCGCCGAATCCGACTAGTATGTGGCCCGACCGCGTTGGTTGTACTGCTTTAATTGCAGTGTTGGTGTCTTTGGGCCTTACATTTCTCCGGATATCCCGCATCACTTCTAAAAGGATCGGCCATCTTTGGGTTTTAAGACCAGTGCCTGCTGCCACGGTCTTCGTCGGGGCTTTTTTCTCTCCTGTGTCGCATCAGGTCTTTTTTCTTGTTGGGAGTCCGTGCGAACTTTTCTTTCTGGCGCTTTTCGGAGGAGTTTCTTTGCGGCTTTTTTTGCTCCTTTTATCAGCACTGTCTGGAACCCGTGACTGGCATCCCACACCTATCAAGTGCCTCTTCCTTCCTTCTTCCGTCCCGACCTCCTTCGATTGGGCTAGCCACTATTCTTTTATTGATTTTTGATGGTGGAGCTTCTTTAACCTCTTCGGCCTTTAACCAGCTCCTCCAGTAATGCCCTATGCGGTCTAAGAGCTCCTCTGGTTCAAGGAGCCCAATCTTTACTCCTTTGCTGATTTTTGGCGAGTCGCATGCAGATTATGTTATTTTTAGAAAATCTCCCACTTTTCGGATTAGCCTTTCTTCTTCATGTCACTGGGTGGCAATTGTACTTTGCGACCACTTTTCTTGGCAGAGGCTAACGGTTTCCATTTCAAAGTACAGTACTTCACATTTTTCACGATAGCAAAGAAATCATACAACGGCGCTATATTTATCTGGTCCCTCCTTTCTTTTCCTGCCGTAATCTCTTTGTGTACTTCAGAATAGTTCAATATTATTTCGGGA
This sequence comes from Odontomyia ornata, assembly GCA_963969285.1. Classification (NCBI taxonomy): domain Eukaryota; kingdom Metazoa; phylum Arthropoda; class Insecta; order Diptera; family Stratiomyidae; genus Odontomyia; species Odontomyia ornata. The sequence continues at coordinate 162,239,783 of OZ017742.1, forward strand.
TTTATGACCCTTATTTTGGTAACAATCCCAACATTGAATTCACGATGTTCTTTATATTTTCCCCTACCGCTCGAACATCTGGCACATCCTGCAAAGTTTCTCGCTCTTCCTTTTTAGAACTTCGGCGTTTGCATTATTTTTTTGCTGCGCCCGAATGCCACAGGAATCTCAGTCTGGACAAGACTGTCTGTAATTCTCAGTTTTCATCCATCTGCACTGTCATTATATTAATCGTCGTTTTTGACATCGTTGGTACCACTCCCGATGTTCAACAAGCATCGTGGCTGCTGCCACTGGTTGAGACGTTATTGTTATTTTTGCTTTCTTCTTTTGGGTTTTTTTTCTCTTTTTTAGGGTTTTAATTTGCTCCAGTTATATTGGGTCACCTCTCGGAGCCAATATCTCCGTTTGTATGTGTAGTCGCCTTTTTGGTCCGATGGTTATCTTTGCAGAGCAAGGAGGCCATGCGGGGGTTGGCAGAAGCCCTTATAGGCTCATAGCCAGACCAGCGCTAATCCGGAGGCCGTCTTAATCGAACCTACACCATCAACCCAATGGTGCAAACTTTGAACGTACTTCGAGAGTGCTAAATTTTTACCGGAACGGAGGCGTTATGATAGTTGGATTGTAGCCTCTCGCGCAAGAGGCTATCGTGCAAAGCAACTAGGTCCAAGCTATCATATCCGCCAGCCCAAAGTATCAATTCCAGTTTTTTGTTCAAAGTGTAGTCTAGATTCAGTCAGGGTCGTTACCTGTCATCCCAAGAGGGAACCTCGTGGCGCCCCCATATCCTCGGGTCCGTTGGGGCGGCGCTCCCCAAAGAATGCTTACCTCCAAGAGTACTCCTGTTGACCAGCATTCCCCCGGCGGGAATTTCCTCGGGTAAGTGGGAGCGGTACTCCCCAAAGAATTCTTTTCTCCAAGAGTATGTCACAGCAAACTCATTAAATAACTTCTTTGAACAATTGGTGAAAGAATCACTAAAGAAATCGGTGCTAATTCAAAAGCAATTTAAATAATACAAATATCTCAATAAATCCCATCCTTCACATTCACCAAACAAATAAAAGGAAAGTCTTAAATGTAATCAATGGATTGGAAGAAAAAAAAACAGCACCAGGCATCAATAGCAGTACGATGAATGAGATTAGTTTGATCAAGGAGGACATAGCTGAGCTTATGGCAAATTTTATAAACGTACATATTAGGAAGACACATGCGGAAGAGGAAAAACTTGCAAAAATAGTTCCTATATTTAAGGGTAATGATCATTTTGACCCGAATAATTTTCATCCTGTTGTGCTGCGGCTCAAATTTAGTAAGATATTTGAAAAAATATTAAACAATCGTTTAACATCATTCTTAGTTAAGACCTCTATTTTAAACCAATATCAGTTTGGATTTCAAGAGAACGTTTCATCAACGTAGGACTTGACAGAGGTGATATGTCATCGCAATTTTTGTGGATTTAAAAAAAGCATTTGACACAGTTGACCACGACCTATTACTTCGTAAAGATGAATCGTATGGTATTCAAAGTAGTCATAAACAGTTGTTCAAAAGTTACTTGGAAGGAAGATCGCAGAGAACTTTAATCAACAATGTCTTGAGCGATCAAGCACCTACGAAAACAGAAGTTCCCCAAGGCTCAATACTTGGCCCAATTTTGTTCCTGCTATACACAAATAATCTAAATATATGTGAACTAACGGGATGTCACACATTAACATACATGCTGACGACATACTTCTACTTCATTCGGGACAAAAGAAAACTGCCATTCAGAACACTTTCAACGAGGATCTAGGAAAATCCCATCTGTGGTTAATAGAAAGCCAACTAGTATTGAATACTACAAAGACAAAATATATTGTTTTATAGCAAAAGACCAAAGAAGACATAGATGTTGACCTAAATATTACTGACGAAAAATTGCTAAGCATGCTAGAAATGGTATATCTTGGTCTTACCATAGACCACCGTATGACTAGGTTGCCACACATAAATAGTTAAAGGAGGCAATTAACCCCAATAATAGGCTTGTTAAGAAGATATGAGGATTTTCCAAAGCACATCAAGAAACTTGTTCTAAATGCATTTGTGCTGACGCTGTGCTGTGATATAGATTATGGAGTAGTTAATCAGCAATCGGCAAAGCAACATCTTAATAGTATATCCAGAGTGCTGACCAAAGCATTTAAAAATATTCTGAATTTTTCAATGCTTACTCAAACTAGTTTGGTTTACCAATTTGCAAAATCATTAACCTTTAGTCAAATCATTATAATGGAGAAAGCTAAGTTTATGTACAAAAATTAAAAAACTAATGGATCGGACCGAACACCATTGATTAAAGTATCACAGATCAACCCATATAATGCGAAGAGTGCAGATCGATTCGTAATACCTTTTGCAGGACGGATCGTCTAAACAACGATGCCACGGATGATGCTCTGCGTATATACCAATCTACCGGAAATGGTTAAGAAACTAAACTCACTTTTCGTATTTAATAAAAGACTTTGAGATCATTTAATAAACACTGATTGAAACTTGGACCTGAAGATCTGGTTTCTAAGCTCCGTATTTTAGGGCATTTTTGACCCTATTGGGGAGATACTTGAAGAGACAGTTACTCAGAGTTTTCCTTTTAATGTGTTGTATGAGATAGTGCGCCATGTGTGAATGAGATAGTGCGTTGGAAAGTTACATCCCTCCCTGACTCCCAGTGAATGTTTGGTGATATTCGGTTCATTGGAAGCGTAGTTATTGCATCTAAGGTCTGTATTAATCGAGCAATCACACAAGCAAACTTCTCAAAAACCTTCCTATCTCCTATTCGAAATTTATACATATTTAATTATTTACACTCATAATCGTAATTTGTAAAAAAGTTTCCTTTCTTATTATTCTTAAATGTAAATAAAAATAAAATTTTATATCAATTTTTCCTTTATATTAAATTTAAATGTTTCCCTTTCATTATATTCTCCATGAGATTCAAATTTTATTACTATTTAAAATCCTCTGCCACATAAAATTTCGAGTATGGCAACGCTGATCTAGTACAGCCAACGGTGTAGTACATCACGAAAGGCATGCTAACTAGGCTGAGCTCAGCTGAGGCGATTACCGTATACAAAGTAATGAAAAGAGGAATAGCAGGAGGGGTGTGTTCCGCGAGACACTCTGGGAGTGACTTAGACGATTCGATCCGTTCCGAGAATATTTTGCAATTGTGCTCTGCGCGCCACTTTGACCCAAGTAAAGTAAACAAAATTAATCGACTCTAATGAATTTGCTTCTTGTCTGCAAATTAACATACAAATGCGTGTAAAGACCGTGAAGATGAAAGGTTGTGGTTCTAAGAAAATGATTATTTGATTGGATTCAAGTGCTTGCAAAGTACAGTGAAATTTACACAAACAAATTGTCCCATAATATATTGTCTTGTGTACAAGTGGCCCATGATAGAATTTCTTGTTTTTAATGCATGGAGCTCGGATGACAGCTTTTGCCGCGAATCGTCAATACCCAGTCCAACCGAACATAACGGTTCAAGAATGCCCAGAGTGGTAAGAAGTGCTAATCATGCGATCATTGTGAATGGTGCAGAGAATTTCGGCAGTTAAAAGTTAGGGTTTCTTACAAAAATCATCTTTTGTTTGAGGAATTGGGTTTGAGGGTATTCATCGGTCTCGGCATTTGATTGTTATCGAATAATCAAATCTATCGTTACGACATGAAGCGTATAAGCTAAAATGTATATGATGGAATTCGGGCTTCTATAGCTGCGAATATGATACAGAGTAAAGAATACCACTCATGCGGGAATTGGTCTCGGTCGGTTAGCTTGTTAAATGCTCATGAAACGTCCGAATAACGGTTTGATCGGTTCTGACGATTGTTGCTTAGCGGGAGCGAATCTGGCGAGTATCAGATCAGAAGGAAGAATTGCATTGTGGCATCCAGAGGAGGGATCAAACGTATGCTATTAGGATGTTTGAGGGCTATAATTAGATAGTTTTCGAAGCATTGTTAATGCTTCCGAACATGAATACTCGTCTAGGCAAATGAAGCAGAAGCAATACAGATTATCTAAGGATTTACAAAACATCAATAGTCATCAATTTAGACAGAGATGAACAGTAAATTACTACATCTCGGGCTGGAGCTTGTTAAAGATGCAACATTTTAGTTCTTGTGCGGTTTAATTAGTTTAAACGACTGAAAAACTTTAAAAAAGGACAGTATAAATACGTAATTATATTTTTCTGCAGAATTGCAAAGCCTCTGAATGGAAAAAGTGTTATGCTCGATATGTAATTTACTTTCTCTCGGTGGAGTAAATTTCAATCCCCGTTAAACGATTGTTAACAATTACAGTGACATTGGAATACACCCACATCATCAGCGGGCGCCCGGCGAGGATGATTGGGTAAGTACCCTTTTTGGTTATTAGATACAAAGTAGTCAAAGTATATAAAATTATCGATGTCTTGAGATTTTTCAAGAATGTTAAATGCATATTTGTGAATAACGCAATTGAATGGGGATTGAATCATTCAGCTTTGATAAATCTAATTGAATTTATTAATCCTTTCGACTCATTTTTGTTTGAACGCCTCAAATGTACTCTATTTTTAGTTGATTGGGTATCTTTTAGATTTACTATTGTGAGACAGTAATGTGATGACCATATGCACTTAATCCTAAGCTGTTAAATTGAACCTTTTAAACACACTTTTTTTTTTATTTAATATATCCTCCTACAACTCCTATTATAACTAGACTTTAGGTATAAATTAAGATTATACGGCAAATACAGTAATCCCCCCTATAACACGGTGCTCTCATAACGCGTTTTCATATAACGCGATTTCATCTCCCTCATATAACACGTTCTTTCTCCCATATAACGCGGGGATTCCCCACGTTATATTTCTGCACTCTGATATTTATAATGATTTGTGCAGTTCATAATCCATTTCGCGTACGCTTGCACGTTGTGTCAATTGTGTTATAAGATTAAATTAAATTATTTTATTAAATTTGTGTTGCTATTTTTGGAATTGTAAGAACATTGATCACACAAATATCTACTAAAAGGTGTAGAAATCTTATTTTTATAATTTTTATTTTAAATAAAATATTAATTCCTCAGCCATGTCAAGTGAAAAGGAAACGAAACCTAAGGTAAAAAGGAAATTTATTTCTTTACGACAAAAAGTTGATATTCTGGATCAGCTAAATAATGGTAAGAAATCAACAGCAATAGCAAAGGATCTGGAGGTGAACGAGTCAACAATACGAACAATTAAAAAAAATGAAAATAAAATAAGGAGTGCTGTAATGTGTAGATCGTTGCAGACCTTAAGTAAATCTTCACGTGTAAAGGATTCGTTAATACCAAAAATAGAAAAATGTTTGATGATTTGGATAGAAGACTGCAATCGGAATAATATTCCTATAAATAGTTGCTTAATAAAAGCAAAAGCGCTAAAAATTTTTACCCATTTAAAGGAATCAGAAAATGTTTCTTCCGATGAGCCAAAGTCAAAATTTGTCGGTAGTAATGGCTGGTTTGAAAGGTTTCGGAAAAGGTTTTCCTTGCATAATATTCAAATTCAAGGAGAGCGCGCTTCAGCTGATTATGAAAGTGCTCTGAAATTTAAAGAAGAACTTCCGAAGATAATTGATGAAGGTGGATATACGGCAGACCAAGTTTATAATGCCGATGAAACTGGCTTATATTGGAAGAAAATGCCTAAGCGAACATATTTATCGAAAAACGAGCGATCTGCTGGTGGGTTTAAGGCATCTAAGGAGAGGATGACTTTGCTTGTTTGTAGTAATGCATCTGGTGACCATATAACAAAACCAATGTTAATTAATCGTTTCTTAAGCCCACGGCCAATGAAAGGAATTGATAAGACTACACTTCCCGTTTACTGGAGAGCAAACAAAAAAGCATGGGTCACAGCTGCTATATTTCACGACTGGTTTTTCAACTGCTTTGTACCAGAGGTCGAAAATTACTCGATAGCTAAAAATATTAGTTTCAAGGCTTTACTTCTGATAGATAATGCTCCAGGACCAGGATGTTTTGGATTCTACGAGTATAAATATTGAGCCTATAATAAATTTTGCTCGATCAGTGGGTGGAGAAGGGTTTGACGACATGAACGAACGAGATATTCATGAATTAATAAATGACGCTGAAGATTTAGATGAGCAAGAACTTGTAGAATTAGCTGATACATCTGACGCAAATAATTCACATAGTGCTGAAGAAAGCTCAATGCAGATTATTGACGAAGTAGATGAAACTTTAAGCATGGAAAACCTGAATAAAATAGTAAAATTGGGCAAACAATTGGAACTACTTGTTAGTAATTGTGATTCTTCAATGGAACGATCTACTGAATTTAAAATAAATCTTGAATACTGTCTTGCACCATATTTAACACTGCAGAAAAAACATAAAACCGAAACCGGAGAATCAGTAGATAGTGAAATTTTAATTCATACCGACGGACAAGAAAATATGATCTTAAGTAAAGAAAATAATAAAAATTTAAATGGTGAAACCTTTGGACCTTCTATTAAAAAAAGATGTCGGTGGAACGTTATTTCAGACAGCTCCGACAGCGAATAAACGTGTAAAAAAATGTTTTTGGAATTATGTAATTTAATTGAAATTTACTGTTTTTTAGTTACAAATGAATAAGTTTTTTATTTAAAATATTCTTAGTTTTATTTTCATAAAGCGTACATATTTCGTTCATAGCATAGTTTTTCCTTAATACATATTCGACTCAAACCCCCTTTAACAAGAAAAGTGAACCGTCAACCATTTGTACATAACGCGTTATACGCGGTCATACGCGTTATACGAGCATTCTCGTATAACGCGTTTTCTTATAACGCGGAACGAATCTACCGTGCTATAGGGGGGATTACTGTACTTTGTTTTGAACAGATACATTCATATATGTATATAAAACTTGAATATATTTATTTTGATGATTGATCATTTCGCGAATATTATGGATATCAATGATTGATATGCGCCTAGACTTTGTTCGTTTCCTTTTCTCTATGGGAAAATAAATATTGTAAAAATATAATAAAAGAAAATTTGTATTTCCGACTTTCCGTTCACAACAGTTAAAATAAATTTACAATCAATTGTTAAAAATTAAAAACTAAGCCTTTCCATTTCGTTTTACCTGACCGAGTATAAAGCCCGCAACGATGGCCGTCTCCTCCTATATCATGGGCTAGCCATCGGGCGCGCTCCTCCGTTTTTTGTTGTTTAACAGGGACTCTTGCCGGGTAGAGTGGCCTTCCGCTCGTGTGCCCTTTTATGGTATAGAGTTATGTGATTCTATCACATAATTCTATAACATAAATTGGCCACATTTATATTTCTCATTTGATGGGAAATTTCATGCAAATTATGTTTGTAAGAGTTTTTCACTTAAATGGGGGCCACGTCTTCGTTTGGATCTTTATCCGGTTGGGAGGGTGCCAGGGGGCACCACCTCCATCTGGATGCCCCACTCTTATTTGTGGGCCATAAGAATCGTCGATAACGACGAAGTCATCTTAAGTCCGTCTGTCTTCACCAGGTCCAGTTTGTCCTTTGCGTGATCAATTTCCGACCCTTAGTTGGTTACCACCTTTTTCGACTTCGGTCGACATTTATTTAACCCCAGAAATTCGTGAATGCGAAATTATTTTGCAGTGGGTCCTTGTGCTAGGGGAAAATAACCCGCCCCACGACACCGCAACGCTAGCCTGCCAGCGCATTCACGCGTTCCCAGACAAGGCCAAGCTCGACGGATCTTAACATCCTCTTCCGCTAAGGCAGCAGACCATCGGTGCAGTCCTTCACGGACATTGATCCCTATTCACTACAAGTGACAATATGTTTGTATTATCGGTACAAAAATGAGTTTCGAACAAAGAGCTAATATCAAATTTTGTTTTAAAATCGGTAAAACGTTTACCGAAACATTTGAATTGATGAAAAAAGTTTATGGCGATGATTGTCTATCTCGTGCTAGAGTTCTTGAGTGGTTTACATGTTTCAGAGATGGTCGTGAGGACATAAATGACGATGAACAGACGGCCCGCCTAAAATCAGTGATCACCGAAAACTCCATCGAAACTGTGCGTGAATTTATCAAAAATGAGCCTAAATCATCCTTGAAATTCATGGAATCGGAGTTGAATATCTCCAAAACATCGATTTATCGCATTTTAATGGATCATTTGGGCTTACAAAAGGTCTGTGCACGTTTTGTTCCACACAATAAACTGATGACCAAAAATTGCTCAGAATTCAACAATCGAAAGACATCATTAAAGAGGCGAGAAAAAACGAGAACATCCTTTACAACATTGTAACTGGTGATGAAACGTGGTGTTTCCAATATGAACCCGAAACCAAGCGTCAAAATGCCGAATGGAAGGCCCCAGATGAGCCACAAAACAAAAAATCGCAATGAAGAAGTCAAAAATCAAGTCGGCGCTCATTTGTTTTTACGATTCCAAGGAGTGTCCACAAGGAGTTCGTGCAAAGCGGCCAAACCATCATTGCAATTTTCTATCTTGGCGTTCTGAAGCGTTTGTTGCACCGCATTCGTCGAATTCGGCCTGAATACCACGAAGGAGGAGGCTGGCGGTTATTGTATTATAATGTACCATCTCATCGATCCACTCTTGTGACTGATTTTTTGACTAGAAATCGCATTTTAACCATCAATCACTCACCGTATTTGCCTAATATGGCTCCCTGTGACTTCTACCTATTCGGAAAATTGCATTTTGCCATGAAAGGAAAACGCTTTGCGTCCTTACAGGGCATCCAAAAGGCTTGTACTGACATACTGAGGGACATTCCAGGCAATGACCTGAAACAATCTTTTGAAAAGCTGTAGTAATTGAAGAGGTCAGGAGTGTGAAGAGCGATTTATAAATGATCATCTTGATTTCCTCTATTCTGAATGCAAAGAAATGGTATCACAAGAGAAACGAAAAGATCTACGGAATATGTATGTCATCCTGAAACCCATACCAGATCGATTGCAGGATATGCTCAAACAAACGTTCCTCGATCATATCAAAAATGAGGGCATTGAAACAATATCTACGCTGAAAGGTGAAAATATTCACATTCAATTTGTCGAGAATATGTTGAAGGTGCATCAAAAATATCAAAAGTTGATAGCTGATGTTTTTGAGAATGACTCGCGAGTGTAGTAAATAAATGAATGCAACATTTTCCTCCTGCACTTCAGAGCAGTAAATCAATTCAAGTCTAGATTTCAAAGAGCCGTTACTAGAACTTGGAGAGAAATTTTCTGAATTGAATCTCAACTGAAAGTCTACGAAACAGACGGAAAAAGTAGGGGGAGATGATACTGAAGCTGTGCAAGAGTTACAGAAAAATGAGATTGGATGGGAATTGGATTATCCCGTTGATGCGGTGAAATACGAGGAGTCGGTTATGGATTTTCACGGCGGTCACGTCGGATGCGGGGTCACGCTGGAGTCGAGTGAAGATAGTGGAACAAGTGAATCTAAGTAGTGAGTGAATGATTTGCGAAATTACTTAGCCACGACCAATTGTAGTAATTACACATATGATTTGTTCTGTTGACCTGGAATGTGATTGTTTTATTATAATCCAATTAATACAGACTTTCTTCATTGAATGAAAATTGGAACCTTCTATACACGCATAACAGTGAGCGATAGACAAGAGACTCCCCGGGGATATTCTGTTGAATTATAACGAGGGAAGAATTTATTGATTTGTTATCATTAATTTCGATGCTGGCCATGCGAGTGAATTGTGATAGGTTGTAAATTGTGTTATTGTCATAAACGGTGTCTGTAATAACGGAGGACCTTGAACGTCGCGTTGAATGAACCAGTTTTGGGTGTGATTGGAAGAGTGTGGGCTAGCGGGTTTTTGTTTGGACTGTGAAGGGGAGAGTTTCGTCGATGGTGGCCAGGGAGGTTCACACCAACTTTTTTCATGTGAAAATTCGCCGAAGAAACGCCTTGATCGGGAATAAAATAGTATATTGTGTTTCTTGGGCCCCTCGGCGGTAGTTTTGGAAAGTAGAATTGGCAATCAGAGGACGACAGGCTGAGTAATTCGGGAAATAATCGAATTTTTTTTACATGTGACCTCAATTTGACGTTTTGCTCTGAAACTCTCTTGTGTGCTGCTACTGCTGCGGCCTGCGACCATCTGATGGATGGATGAATGCATTTTTCTTTGATCGGGAATCTTGTTTAGCTGGTGTTTCTATAATTCAAAATATTTGAGCCGCGAGGGCAGTGACAAAAGCGGGAAAATGAAAACAAGCGGAAAGTGATTGAGAACGAGTGAAATTGTTGCGGGGTTTCGCCGTGACTATCAAATTAACAAAATACAAATGCGAATGTGAAAAGGAGAGTAATTTGGTTTCTTGAAATTGCATTGAATACAACTCCACGCTTTTACAATAACTCTTGAAGATAGTAGAGTGAAATTAGGCATTGACAGTGGCTAGCGAGACAGTGGTGGCCGTGCTGCAAGAGCGAGAAGTCTTTGCGTTCATCTTCGATTTTTTTTTATCCTATGAGTCATTGTTGATTATCTGCCACTTTGCGGACAAAAAAATCCGATTTGGAGTGGACCAAGAGCAGTGACGAATGGAAATATGTTCTGAGCCAACTGTGTGACTACTGTCGTTGAAACATCCGGAAGTATATGGAAGAATTGAGATCCAAAGAAAAACGTTTTAATTTGTATGAATTTCATTACCACGTGCGCGTTTTAGCATTTACCAACAAAAAATAAAGGGAAAGAAGAAGAAAAGTTGACAACGAAATATTCCAGAAATATCGCGAGTGCTTTTAACCAAGTTGCTATTCAGTATTATTACATTTCAGGGCCATCTGTATCGTCGTCGAGCGCTCGGAGGACCATGCGGGTGAGTACCCTTTTGTTGCCTTAATTTTGTTATGTATATACTTCTTTACATTTGTTTTATATCCACGTTTTTTACATCTTTTTTATACATTTTTATATTTGAGCTTAAATTTTTTTTCTCAATTAATTAATTTATATATTCTCATCGATTTAATTCCTTATAGTTTTTTTTTCTTATGTAATTACAATTTATAGGTGGGTGGGGGAAAATTTTAGATCGCATTAAAATTTTTCTTTTTTTTTTGTACGTACTTCAATTGGTTAGGTTTGCATGGAATTGTTGTTTCTCGGATTTAAGATGTTGTTAAATAAAAAGATGAGTTAAATTGAACCATAGGTCTTTCCCTTCCGATTTCTCTAACCGAGTATAGGACCCGGTACGGTGGCAGGCTTCCACCCCAAAACATGAGCCAGCCGCCGGGTACAAACTAATTCCTTTTTTCTGTTTCAGGTGACATCATGGGTTGAGTGGCCCAAACAGAGTGCCTTTTTATGGCATAGATTTATGCAATCCAATTGTATAATTCTATGACATAAATTGGTCACCGGGGTACTCCCCTTCTGATGGGAAGGTTCATACAATTCAAGTTGTATGAGTTTTCCACTCAGAAGAGGAATACCTGGCCACTTCAACAAGCTATCAATGGATTTATTCCGGTTGAGTGGGTATGAAGGGGCTCCACCACCACCCGGTTGCCCCTCTTTCATTTGTGGGCCATGAACTTCGTTGGGTAAAGACGAGGTCACCCCAAGTTTGCCTTTCAGGTTTCACTTGTTCTTGTAACAAGTACATCTCCTTCAGTGAGGTTATCTACAATTTTGCGACTTCGGTCGCCTTTTTGATCTGAAAGCAATTCGTGAATGCGAAATTTTTTTGTAGTGGGTCCTCGTGCCGGGGAAACGAACCCGCCCCACGACACCGCAATGCTAGCCTGCCAGCGCATTCACGCGTCTCCGGACGAGGGCATTCTCGGCAGATACCTCCATCTTCTTCTGCCGGGGCAGCAGACCATCGCTGCAGTCCTTTACGGACTTAATGAAACTCATTTATTCACTACAAAGCGTTTGGATCGTGTAAAACAGTGTATCGAGGCCGGAGGAGACTATTTTGAATAAATAAACTCGAGTTGCCTTTCTATTTTAGCTCAGTCTCGTTTATTTTGGAAAGCACCTTGTATATTGAATTGTTTTTTAAATCTCTGAGAGCTGATCATGAATTGGACTAGATATTCATGAAAGGATTAATTCACATTATTTTGTGTACCCTCTTATACCGATGTATTGAACGTTGTCTGGGTGGCACACTTGACGAATCAACGAAATGTGAATGCAGATCGTACGAGCGTTGTGCGACAAAGAACGAGTGGTAGGGAATGGAGATATTTAAAAAAAAAAGTACTGCCGCCAATGAGAATCGCGACAACTGCATCAGACTTAGTTCCACCGAGTACCAACCAGACATCCGTAAGCTAACTCTATATTTCTAGTCAAACATCGCATTAATTTTTTTGGTAAGATTGTTCACTCTAGTTAACTTTCTTCTTTTAAGAAAAAATAAATCAGAACACAAAGTAGGAGTATCTCGGAATATCATAATTCATCTGTACTTTGATAAAACCAATGAAAATTATAATATCTTAAACACGAAAAATTATTTTTGTGATTGCCCTGCTAAAATTTTCCTTATTAAAATTGTTAGTTAAATTGCCATTAACAATTGAAAATTACCTTAAATGAGAAATATTTTTGTAATTACAACGTTAAATTATCCAGAGATGGTAGAAAGCTGGACAGTAAAAATTGCATTGTTGCAATATATAAAAGTTAAAAAGCCGAGCACATGTTAAGCACCTGTCACACTATGATTTGCAGGTATTTATTAACAATGAATATAGTATCATTGGTCCCCAGGATTAACACACAAACAAGTGTTTTATGAATCAAAAACAATGATTGGCTTATCAGCAACTTACCTTTGGAGCTCCGCACATATAGCCTGAAACCATTGTGATGGTCTCCGACGAATTATCATCGTCGTTGTCTATCAGATACACTGGATAATATCGATATGCAGTGTAGGTGGGAATCGCGATTACCGCTGATGTTCCCCAAACAAGAACCGCCAACAGTAAACAGCACGCACTTCCCGGCTCCCAAAGACGTTTTACGATGTGCCTGATGGACAGGTAACGGTCCAAGGATATCCCAACCAGTGTAACGCTATTCACTAGGTTCGCGATAACTTTTATGAACGGCATTAAATGACACATTGTGTGACCAAGTGTCTGGAACAAAAGGTGTTATTATGGAGAATTAAAATCAAAGAAAACCCACCCAAAGTTGCGGAAATGTCGAGAAGAACGCCGTAAGGTAATCAAACGCGGTCACCACGGCGGCGATCAAGTCACTTGTAGCGAGCGAAATCAAGCACGTACGGAACAACGGTCGAATCTTCCTACTAAAATGCACAACAGAAAAATTAGAATCATCCACAATTAGCCATTGCAAACCAAAACACCTTTTGATAGACACAACTAAAGTTGCCATGTTGGCGGCGATAGCGAAAACCAGGAGGATTAGCACCACAATCGATAGTATGGTCCGATCCGTGGTGGACAGGTGAACTTCGTAGTAATACGTTGGCCTGTAAGGCAACGATTGATTCAACCCAAACATTTCATTCTGGTTTGCAATATCCGATAAATTCATTCTACTCTTGGCACTTTCACATTATCCTTAAATTCCAGACCACTGAATCCCGACTTTCACTGACTTGCACTTCAACTAGACTGGTGGCAAGAGAAACAAAAAAAATCAATTACGGGCATATGAGAAGCGATTTGATGTCATCAATTCCCAGTGATAACACTGATAAGGACTCATAAAATTAATAATGGGGATGTGATGATTGATTTAACTTCGATTCATTTTTATCCATACATTAACGGCGGTAAACGAATTCAATATTGTAGTAATTTAATTAGAGAAAATTTTGCCTTGTTCTGATTACCATTATGCGAGCTTAGCGTTCTGAAAAAATTTAGTTCTTGCTAATTTAGGAGCCTTTCTTCCTAAAACAAGCCGTTCCCTGAAATAATTAAAAAAATTGAGCTTAGTAGGAAGACGAGAGTATTTTAAAGTTTTGTACTTAAATTTGTTTTCAGCATGAAAGCATTCCTAACATGAAACTTTTCAAAAAGGAGATTAAAAAGGACGAATATGGTAGTGCATTCCTTCAAGTTTTTTGTCAAATACAATATATTGTTGAGTGATTGGCTCAATTACTGTGTATTTTATTTTTTCTTTTTCTTCTCGAAATCGAATTTCGACCGTAATCGTTCGGTCTTCTTCAGCGATTAATTAATTTTCACTCACATTCCTGCTTATATACTAGCTATGTTTAAGGAAATTTACTTTAGATCATTAAAAGGTAATTAGGGAAATTTGCTTAAGCTAATAAAAGGTAGGAAAGGTAATTTACATAAGGGGTGGTTATAAAAATATTGTTTTTACAAGATTCAGAAAAGATATTATTATTTAATTAATTTAAATAGCCATGATCTGCAGTTTCCGTCATCCTGATTCATCAACTTTTTCCTTTCCCGGGTAATTGCCAGGCTTTCCATCACATCCAATTCACGTATATCTCTAGCTTCCTTGATGACTACAGCGTCCTCCATTCTTATCTCGTGTCCCTTCGTGATAATATGTTCCGCTACCGCCGACTTGAAATTCGAAGTTCCTTCTTTCTTTCTTGCTGCTGCTGCTTCGCCTAGATGCTCCTTGATTCGCGTGCCGATGAGTCTCCTCGTTTGACCTATGTACTGTAGTGAATAAGATTTTTCATAAAGTCCGTGAAGGACTGCAGCGATGTTCTGCTGCCTCGGCAGAGGAAGGTGTCGGTTTCTGCCGAGAATGCCCTCGTCCGGAGACGCGTGAATGCGCTGGCAGGCTAGCATTGCGGTGTCGTGGGGCGGGTTCGTTTCCCCGGCACGAGGACTCACTACAAAACAATTTCGCATTCACGAATTGCTTTCAGAGATCGAAAGAAAACGACTGAAGTCGCAAAATTTGTAGATAACTACACAGAGGGAATTATTACTTGTTACGAGAACAAGTGAAACCTGAAAAGAAAGGCGAACTTGGGGTGACCTCGTCTTTACCCAAATAAATTCAGGGCCCACAAATGAAAGAGGGGCAGCCGGGTGGTGGTGGAGCCCCTTCATACCCACCCAACCGGAATAAATCCATTGATAATTTGTTGAAGTGGCCAGGTATTCCTCTTCTGAGTGGAAAACTCATACAACTTGAATTGTATGAACCTTCCCATCAGAAGGGGAGTACCCCGGTGACCAATTTATGTCATAGAATTATACAATTGAATTGCATAACTCTATGCCATAAAAAGGCACTTTGCTTGGGCCACTCAACCCATGAAGTCACCTGAAACAAAAGAAGGAATTAATTTGTACCCGGCGGCTGGCTCATATTTTGGGGTGGAAGCCTGCCACCGTACCGGGTCCTATACCCGATTGGAAAAAACCGAAAGGGAAAGACCGATTTCATCCGCTTAATTCATCATTTTTTATTTTTATAGAATTTATTTTTAAAACAATTTTTATAATTTTAATTTAATTTTTGAAAATAAATTATGTTATATTAGGAATCGTAGATTTAAACCACACAGTGACCTAACAAAAATTTGATACGTCATGTACGAAATTTGTTACTTGAAATTACAAAGAATTATAGTTCACTTTACTATAGCATACACATCACGACCATAAGAAATAGGAGAAGAATTGTACATAGCAACATAAGTTACACTATTATTATGGAAATAATAAAATATTGCTTTTTAAATTTCTTGACACTATTAATTTTTCTTGGTTTTTAATGCACCAAGCTGCTCCCTCAAATAGTTTTGGTTAATTGAGTTCATAAGCATTTTTAAAATCTCAAAGGAAGTGATAAAATCGCTGCAACAAAGATAAATTTACTTTTTTTTTGTTGAATTTTAGAAAAATTTCATGATTATATGCTATCTACTCCTTAAATGAGGATATTATTCATGATTTTTTTAAGATGTATTTTTTTTTTCTCATTGGTTGTGAATACATGCTAATATTAAATTCCTTTTGGTTTGAATATATTGACATTCTTACGCTAGTATTTAAGAAACCTGATTTCAATTTCATATATTTTGTGTAGAATATATTCGCTTAGTTTCGGTTCTTTGAATAGGATATTGATACATATCGTACATGCGGATATTTGAGATAATTAAATATTGTGTGCCAATATTATAAGCACTAGTATACGCATGCTATCTTGGTTAGAAAAAGCATAACTTGAAAACATCACATTATACAAATTGTGACAGTTTATGCACTATTTTTCATATTACGATATATTTTTCCTAATTTATCCTGTTCTGTGTTTGCTTCCATACATCTTTTTCCGATTGTATAGTTTGATATTTTTTTCCAATCATTATGACGTTTGTACGCTTTTGTACCCAGATTATTGTTTTACATTTAGATTTTTCGAATGATATTGTTTCGTATAGAACATTGCAATAAATAGGTAAATAATTAAATATATAATAAAAATTTAAATTAAAATGGTACTTACAATACCTTTCCCTCGACGACGAGCGCTCGTTGACGATTTGGAGGTACTTGTGTTAAAACTACTTTCAACAGTAACCGTGCATTTTGATCACCTTCATTATAATTGATACTCCAATTGTCATCATTATTTTGACTATCACTAGTATTATAATTATTCCAATTATTGTTTGTATTATTATTCCAATTATTATCAAAATAATTTTCTTGATTATTAGAATTATTATTAAAATTACTATTATGTTCTTCTACATGTACAAATGGCGACACGTTTTCTTTCTCCAGATTTTCATAGTAATCTTCCCATGGATCACGTATAACTATATTAAAAATGACTTCAGTATGAAATTCATCACGGTCTTTTTTTGTTGTATTGATACTCATAGGATGTATGATCGTCGTTTTGACGTGTGTTATAATTCATGTCATCTGTCAACTTGGAATGGACGTTATCACAGAAGAGATCCCACCAAAATTGTAAAAACATATGTAAATGTCCATACTCTTGAGGTGTATAGACAGTCTTTGATTGTGTACTGAAATTTAATAACCATGGTTTCAATTGACCGATGAAGTGAAGAATTTTAATGCGATCAGCGAATTGTTTAAACGCTGGCAAATATGAATATGTCGCTGTCGAGCATGTATTATATAAAAATGACAAATGTCTCGAAATATCACTTGTCGCCCAATCCGAAAAGAACGAATTTAATAAACCCTGATCGCCACCATCAAAACTTCCTTTCTCTAGGGTGAATTGTGTGATTTTCGCAAATGTATCTAAATTTGGTCGGAACGCAAAAACGCCGGAATTGAAGTAATCGGGCCAGCCTACATCGGGGCAGCTGAAAGTTCTTCTCGCAATCAATTTTCTGCTGGAACTTTTCGCCGTTTTCCGCCTGTTCTCGGGTTGAATGGCATCCGATTGGGACAACAGTAGCAATAATATTAACTAGCACTGTATGAAAACAATACTCATGTTAATGAATTTTGAAAATTATGTTCAACTTACATCCACCACGAATAATTTTCATCGGCTCTGTGATGTAGGAGTCCAGCTAGATGATAAGGTTTGTCCAGCAGAGGGTTCATTCTCACTCACAACACCCAATGCATCCACACTCCATCATAAACTACTCCCAGGCGAACGACTTTTCCTGTTTTCCGGCTGCATTAATTTTTGCCATTATCGATTGTTATTTTTCCATGTATTCTGCGCGGTAAAAGTACAAATCCTATAAAACAAACGAATGCTTCGCGAGACGGAAAAAGAAATGATATCACTGACGCACGAGCGGGTAAAATACACTAATCGTCGTAAGCCTTTGGTTTACCGAGGTGAAAATTTCCCGGCCGCCCTTTTGACCGCTTTAAACAAAATCTTTTCCGATAGCCATTACTAGCTCCACCCGTAGAGCAATCGATTGCACGTCTTTTTTTTTTTATCGATTTGCCATTTATGCGATTAATTTACTGCAAAACTGAAAGAACTTTCAATTGGTACGAAAAATGAAGATAACACTTTTTCAGTCACAATTTCTTAAAAATCGACCGTGCGGCTGATGCAAGCGGATTTTGTTGCCGCTTATTTGCGACACTCCGAATAACCTCGCTCGTACGATGTGGAAATAGAAGTGCCCTCTATGGGTGAACCCGCGGTGGTGATAATGCACACTCGTTTCGGTTGTTTTTAAATTCTAAGTCGTCTTTTGTAGATTCGCTTAAGTTATCAATTGAAAGCAATTTTCGTTTATAATGATTAGGCGTAATTAAGTGGGAAAAATCGGAAGAATTAGACAAATTTTAAGGGGTTTAAATGATACAATGATTTTAGCGTTCATATAATTTAAAAGGTGAACCGTTTCGTTCTAAGCATTTGTATCCCGCGTTACACCGCAATTCGTTAAATTATATTCAAAAGATATTGTAATAAAATCACTACACATTAAAATATTAAACAGTTTTAGAATTTTGTTTCCCGGGAGTTAAGTACAAAAGACATTTTCTGGACCTATTTGCCATGCAAAAAAAAAAACGAGTGTTGCGATGGGGAAGGTGACTGAATCGACTGAATCGTTGTTAAATTGCGTTCGTGCCGTGTGCCTGTGTCAGCGCTGCTTTTAGAGCCACAGCTCCTAGATTACTACAGTACACTTCTTCACAAGTGGGACATTCGATGCGATAGATACCAGATTTTTCGTGTGGTTCGCGCTTGTCTTTCGTTGATCCGAGAACGTTTTTGAGCTGCTGCTTGATTCGATTAACCGTACAGAATTAAGCTGATTTACTCGCCTCTTGATCTGATTGCTGATGCCTTCGTGATAAGTTAAGGCCTTCCAGTACGTTCTTTCGGTATTCGCATTTGATAATGTTGACCGCCCCTGTCGCTGTATATTTATCTGGATCTTCTGTGTCATTCTCTTAATCGTCGAGCCCTTGAAGCTGTTTAGTCTAGTTATCTCAACAATGTACCTCATCTCCTTTTCCTTAGCTTCCTTGCTTAGTGGCAAATCGAGCATCCTGTGGATCATGGCTTTGTACGGAGAAACCTTGATTTGCTGCAAATGATTTGATGTATTTGGAATCGTTCTCTGTGTGTGAGTTGCTTTCCGGTATACATTGAAAGTTATATTTGTTTGGGTCCTCCTTACTACTATATCTAGGAACGATAGTTTACCGTCTTTCTCTTCCTCCATCGTGAATACTATATTCTTGTGGGCTCCATTCAGGTCGGCAAGCACCTTCTCCACGTCACTTCTTTTCACATACACAAACACATCGTCCACATATAAGACCCAATGTTTTGGTAACTGGCCTTTCTCCTGCAGCCTTGGCTATATCATTCCTTGCCATCGTTTTATGTGCTTCTGGTAGTCTACTCATTGCTGCTTCCGTTTCTACGATGATCTCCTCTATAGGTGTTTTTGATGAGGAGATAGAGGAGATCATCGTAGAAACGGAAGCAGCAATGGGTAGACTACCAGAAGCACAGAAAACGATGGCAAGGAATGATATAGCCGAGGCGATGAGGAGAGCGAAAAAGGTGGCAAACAGTGAAGAGTCGAGCGTAGTTGTTGAACTAAAGAAGAAACCTGTTCACTTTGTCAAGGCAGATAAAGGAAATACAGTGGTAGTGATGGATTAAAGCAAGTATGATGAGGCGGTCATACAAAAGCTAAGTAGCGGTAATTTCTTCGAGCTACGCCGGAGCCCGTTAGAGGAGTCCATGAAAAGATTCGAAAGGACAATTAAAAGTTGTGAGTCATTAATTGGCGAATTTATGAAGGTTAGAGTGAGCAACCCTGCTTTGCGTAGGATAAAGTGTTTGCCAAAAATACACAAAGAGGGGAACGAAATGGGTGAGATTATTTCGGCCGTGAATGCACCGATCCAAAAACTGGCAAGATGGTTGGTGAATGAATTTAAAGGAATGACCCAAATGAATGGTAGATCTGTAAAAAACAGCAAAGAATTCTCCGAGAAAATCCTAAAGTTTGGCCCACCAGTGCAAGACGAAATTATGGTGTCTTTCGACGTGAAAGCTCTATTCCCGAGTTTCCCGTTGATGGAGACACTGGAAAACATAGAAGAATGGCTTTCTCACCAAGAAAACTCATTATCTTGGAAAATAAAAACTAGGCAGTATATCCAACTTGCGAGACGATGCATGATCGAAAATTATTTCACCTTTCGGGGGAAATTTTATAAGACGAAAGGCGGAGTAGCGATGGTAAATCCACTTTCACCATTCTTCGGCGAGATATTTATGACGCAACTAGAAGACGGACTGCAGAAGAAAGGCCAGTTACCAAAACATTGGGTCCGATATGGGAAATCCACTTTCACCATTCTTCGGCGAGATATTTATGACGCAACTAGAAGACGGACTGCAGGAGAAAGGCCAGTTACCAAAACATTGGGTCTTATATGTGGACGATGTGTTTGCGTATGTGAAAAGGAGTGACGTGGAGAAGGGGCTTGCCGACCTGAATGGAGCCCACAAGAATATAGTATTCATGATTGAGGTAGAGAAAGACGGTAAACTATCGTTCCTAGATATAGTAGTAAGGAGGACCCAAACAAATATAACTTTCAATGTATACCGGAAAGCAACTCACACACAGAGAACGATTCCAAATACATCAAATCATTTGCAGCAAATCAAGGTTTCTCCGTACAGAGCCATGATCCACAGGATGCTCGATTTGCCGCTAAGCAAGGAAGCTAAGGAAAAGGAGATGAGGTACATTGTTGAGATAACTAGACTAAACAGCTTCAAGGGCTCGACGATTAAGAGAATGGCACAGAAGATCCAGATAAATAGACAGCGACAGGGGCGATCAACATTATCAAATGCGAATACCGAAAGAACGTACTGGAAGGCCTTAACTTATCACGAAGGCATCAGCAATCAGATCAAGAGGCGAGTAAATCAGCTCAATTCTGTACGGTTAATCGAATCAAGCAGCAGCTCAAAAACGTTCTTGGATCAACGAAAGACAAGCGCGAACCGCACGAAAAATCTGGTATCTATCGCATCGAATGTCCCACTTGTGAAGAAGTGTACATAGGTCAAACGAGGAGACTCATCGGCACGCGAATCAAGGAGCATCTAGGCGAAGCAGCAGCAGCAAGAAAGAAAGAAAGAACTTCGAATTTCAAGTCGGCGGTAGCGGAACATATTATCACGAAGGGACACGAGATAACAATGGAGGACGCTGTAGTCATCAAGGAAGCTAGAGATATACGTGAATTGGATGTGATGGAAAGCCTGGCAATTACCCGGGAAAGGAAAAAGTTGATGAATCAGGATGACGGAAACTACAGATCATGGCTATTTAAATTAATTAAATAATAATATCTTTTCTGAATCTTGTAAAAACAATATTTTTATAACTACCCCTTATGTAAATTACCTTTCCTACCTTTTATTAGCTTAAGCAAATTTCCCTAATTACCTTTTAATGATCTAAAGTAAATTTCCTTAAACATAGCTAGTATATAAGCAGGAATGTGAGTGAAAATTAATTAATCGCTGAAGAAGACCGAACGATTATGGTCAAAAATCGATTTCGAGAAGAAAAATAAAAAATAAAATACACAAAATTAAAAGGAAGCTGTCTTTTTCTACTTTCAGTTGGAGTATTTTGTGAATGCGAAAATGAATTCGATTACAAATATAAATTCCCGTGCTAGGACCTGTGTTTAGACGTTTGTTTGAAGCAGTTAGCCCCTTGTAGTTGATGGGATTTGATGACGATAGAAATTATCAATTTGTTTTATAATAATCAACAGAATATATGTTACAAGAAATCCTTTCCGGGGCAGGATTTTTATTATGTTAGGTATGTAATCAATACTAGTAACTTTTTTTTAGTTTTAACTACTAGAGGACTACACTACTCGCATGGGAAATATTTCAAGTGATTTATTTACCATCACATTAATGATTCCTAAATCTACATATGCCTGCAGTAATATTATGGTGGATATCATTATGACTCCTCATAATACACAAAAGCAAAGAGTAAAAGTAAACATATGTTCTAGCATAAGGAACAACGAACAAATCATTTAATCTAGACAAACGGAGAGCCTTGTGGAAGCATCAATCAAACTCAAGAGTGGAAACAGCCTGATGGTGACAAATCTGGTACCAGAAACATTTAGAAAGATCAGATGAGACTCTACAGAAAGAAGACCAAGGAAGATTAAGCGGGATCCATTAGGTTGATAGGGCATGTTACATACCAGCATACCTTACGTATACTGGCACGCACTGGTAGATTAGCTTGCTATTGTATGTTTCCTATATACATATCAAGGCTCCCAGGGAGAGAAAGAAAGTTGTCCTTGTATAATACTTACATACCTGACAACCAGATCAGTAAAAAGGTGTTCGTTTCTTTAATGAATTAATGTTTATTTCGTTTTTTGTTAGATTTTACAATTACGCGTTGACTTGATTATATAATTTTAATACAATATTTTACTAATGAGCTAATGAATTAATTTATTACAGAGACAAATAATGAAGTTTAATGTTTGCGTACGTATAAAGTTGGAGCATTAATGGAGCTGTAACGTTTCTACGGTTTATATTTACTTTAATTATATTTGTTGGTCATTTAGAGGGAAAAGGGAATTCGAAGAAACTAATTAATAAAGACTTTAACTGCCGGCTCCGAGCGTAAAAGCTTTGGGACGCTAATACTCGGGCTGATGCCTTGAGTATGCAGTCAGCTTGATAAAATCAATTATTAGTTCAACGGCGGGCTCTGGGCGTAACTGCCTTGGGGCACTTATACTCGGACAGATGCCTCGAGTATGTAGTCGAACATATTCTTACTTCGCTTATCCCGGGCTAAGTGTATTTTTTCATAGCATAAGTATGCTGATTTAATTGCTTAACAACCAAAATAATGAAGACAATTTAAAATAGTCAATGATCAAACTTCACAATGTATGTGGGTTTGAGCTAAATGTGATGCGCGTTCCCTATACAAGACGGAAAGAACAAGTTAACAAATAAAGAATTACTTTATTAGCAAACAAAAATATGAACTAAAATTAACATGTCGAAAGTAATATGATTACGCGTTTTAACTCTATGGACGTAACAATTCGAATGATCGCTTGATTGACAGGAGTTGTGAAATTCATTATATCTACTAAACGCCTGAAGTTGCTACATCTCACCAACAGATGCGCTGCGATCGCTTGAGTGTCGCCACAATATCCTCCCCCGAGTAACTCAGCTAACTTGCTTTCTGACAGTCAGACGAAGTCTGTTTAGGGGTTTGCTGAGTTGCGAATCTGTAATTTTTAATGCGCGAATGTATTCGAATCGGCTCGGGGGTGTTTGCAAATGATGTTGCTGTTGGTGCGGATGGTGCTGATTCCTCATTTTTGGTAGTAATTGCATGTCTTTCAACATATGCCGGCTTAATTCTCTCGGTTGAAATTGTTTCCAACTTTCCATACCTCTTGATGCGAAAAACCCGATCTGACTTTCTTCTACTTCAAAAGGGCCATCGTATGGTTGTTGGCATGGAGTTTTAGTCGGATCAAATCGAATGAAAACGTGGCTACAAGTTTCCAGATCCTTGAAGACAAAAGGTTTTGGATGGCTATGGTGAATTGTAGGTGTCGGCTTGATTTCTTTCATTAAAAGTTTGAATTTCCTCGCGCATATTGCCGGATCCAATAGAGGTTTATCAATATCGCCGAAAAAAATTTCACTAAGAATTCTCAATGTTCGACAGCTCTTGCATCAATATAAGGTTTGAAACTGGTCGTCAATCCTAAAAGGACGAATGGAAGAACACCAACCCATTCTCTATTCTGATGACACATGATGGATGCTTTTAAGGACCGATGCCATCGTTCAATTAATCCATTGGATGCCAGATGATATGCTGTTGTCCTGTTCTTGGTACAACCAATCAATTTTTGTAAATGAATCGAAAAGTTGTGATTCCAGTTGAGAACCTCGGTCCGTTGTTACCGTTTCTGGTGCTCCAAATCTCGAGATCCACTGCTCATTCTTCCAGCAGTGGATCTCGAGAGGTTGCAACTGTATCAGCACTCAAATTAATGATCGGTATTGTCTCGGGCCAACGCGTGAACCGATCAATCATTGTAAGGCAATACTTAAAACCCCGATTATGTCCAAATGTACATGGTGGAATCGGTTCGACGGAATTGAAATCGGCTCAGGAACATTTTTGACATGGCGCCCAACTTTACTTCTTTGACATTCTAGACAATTTCTTGTCCACACTTGAATGTCTTTATTCATTCTAGGCCACACGAATTTTTTGCTGATTATCCGTTTTGTCGCTCTTCCACTGGATTGTGACATCAAGTGGAATAGTTCATAAATTTTCCTGCGCATCATTCTTGGAATGAAGATACGAGTAGCATCTGCAGATACGTCATAGTAGAGAGGCGTTACACAATTTTTAATCCTCACGGGGGTTAGTCGCAATGATGAAGATGATGGCTCCTTTAAAATATGCTGTAGATCTTCGTCAGTAGCTTGCTGATCTGCGAGTTCTTGTAAATCGATTGTCGATGGCATCGTTATTTGTTTGATACGCGATAGCGTATCGGCCGCGATGTTATTTTTGCCCTTAACATGCAACGGTTTTGTTGTATATTGTCCTATGAAATCTAATTGCCGCAGCTGACTAGGTGAAGCTTTGTCGGATTTTTGTAGGATTGCATACGTAAGCGGCTTATGGTTGGGGAAAATTGTTAACTGCTTGGCAAGAAGTTTGCGGTCGTATGCGCTATATCACTTTTGCGTTTGGTCCAATTTACGTGAAAATAAGCCTAGTGGCATCAATTTTCCGTTGGCTTCCTACTCCAAAACTGCTTCAATAGCCACATCATCGTAATAAAGAGTAAGTCGAACGGTTCCGTTAGGATGTGCAAGCAAAACTGCACTTGCCACCAGTCCTTTCCATTTTTCAAATGCTTTTTTCGCTTCCGGGATTCATTGCACTGGTAGTTTGTCACGCGTACGCGCTCCTTTTATAAGGTCAAGGAGTCGTACTTGCACATGAGCCGCATGCGGGAAACAGCTTCGGTAGAAGTTGATTGTGCCAATAAAACCACGTAGTTCTTCGACAGTTTTTGGTTTTCTAAGTTTAGTTAGCGCGTTAATTCTGTTCTGTGGAGGTTTAATGCCTTGTGCATTGACATTGAATCCTGAATATCGAAGCTCTTGCTGTCCGAAAACGTATTTTGCCACATTAATGTTTAAGCCTTATCTTTGGAGACTTTCAAAAACGGCTTTTAAATAGAAAGACGGCTTTTAGAGGCAATGAGAATGTCGTCTTTGTAACAGTGGCAAAAAACCAATCCACGAAAAACAGTATACATTAAATGTTGAAACGTTTGCACCGCATTATAGAGGCCGAAAGTCATCATTTTGAATTCAAAGAGCCCAAACGGGGTGGTGACGGCTGTTTTTTTACGATCCTCAGAAGCAATGGGGATTTGATGGTAGGCCCGATTGAGATCCAGCGTTGAAAAAATTGTACAACCAGCTAACTGGGCGTGAAATCGCTCAAATGGAGAATAGGGTATCGGTCAGAGATGGTGATATTATTCAGATGACGATAATCCCCGCAAGGCCGCCTCTCGCCTGTTTTCTTCCGGACTAGATGCAAGGGTGAGGCCCATTCACTGTCAGATGGTTGGCAGATGTTCCTTTCCAACATAAAATCAAACTCTTTTCTCGCAGCTTGAAGCTTCTTGCGAGGTAGCTTTCGAGCGCGTTCTGTAACCGGTGGACCTTTTGTTATAATGTGGTGCTGGATTGAATACCGCACAGCTTTTTGTACATTAAACGGTGTTATTTGGTCATACTCTGCCAAAAGTTGATGATATTCATCAGTTATGTCATACGTGTGGATTGCTGGCACTTTCATTGCGGCTACTGATGCAAAAATCTTTAAATTTGTATTTATATTCACTAGCTTTCTAGCTTTTAAGTCGATTACCTTGATGCTGCAAAAAATTGGCTCCTAGGATTGTTTGTGTGACGTCAGCTACTACAAATGTCCAGGTAAATTTGCGGCTGATTCCTAGTTCCACTGCCACGATGGAATGTTGCTTGTTGCACGAAGATCTTGGTATGACTGATATTTCCGCTCCCGTATCAATCAAGAATTTATATATGTCGTAAATGGAAAGACGGCTAGTTTTTTCATTCCAACACGCGTCCATCAATTTGCATGCCGTTGAAACTAGTTTTTTTGCTGCTCCGATTTGATGCATGGTGCGCGACATTTTCTTGCTCGCTCACCGAACCTGGAGTGGTAAAAACACATATCATTTTTCTCGAAATTTTTGTTTCGCGAAGATGATCTAAATTTAGATCTTGACTGTGAACGTCCACGCCATAGATGCTGAATTTCGCGAGACAGCCTTCCGATTTTTTTTTGTAAGGTATCCACTTGAATAGCCATTTTTTTCATTCGATGTGGTTGTTGATGTAGCCCATATCGATGGACGCAAAATTTCCATTCTTTTCTCGGCCTGTGCCGCTAATTTGGCAATATTCGTTACCTCGCTGCCCACTAGAATCCTGCAAACATACTCATCGGCTAAACTTTGTAGTTTTTGTAAGAAAAGAGACGGTTTTTCTTCTCCAACTTCTCACTTGATTCCGCGAAAGATTCTAAAATTCTTCTTTAAATCGTGTCTCATATTTTCCACGTTCAGGTGGATTAATAGCGATACCCGAAACTGCTTGCGAAACCGAAGCGTGCAAGTTTACTATGACATATCGAAATTTAACTTTATCTGACACCACATAGGAAATTTCAAACGCCATTTCCACTTGAACGAACCACAAATCGGATTATCTTTAATAAATGGCGGAATTGTAACTTCGTTTATGGAATGCATGTGAATTTCAGATCACGCAGGGTTGCTCCTAGCCGTTTCAGTGTGTCAGGAGGCGTAGACATTATTAAGGCTTAAATAGTTTTTGTGGAAATATTAAACCGTTTGACACATTGCTTCGGGCCAGGTCTCGTTTCGTTACGCCGTGAGGCACCTTCAAGCTGCCCCAACACCCCTGGCTGCTGTGAGTCCCTTTTATCTTTTAGGACTGCCCGAGCATAATGTGCCACCTGGTTCCATTTTTCAACCGATTCGAGCATTACCGCAACTATATTATCCGGAGTGAGCTCTCCCGCCTCCCTGTAGAGGTTATTTTGCAGCCTGACTCATTTTTCGCACGCAAAAAATGTGCGGCAGGCATTGTCCTCCTCTCCTGGGCAATACCGACAATCAGGGGACCGTAACTTACCAATTTTGTGCAGGTAAGACTGAAAACACTCATGCCCGCTCAAAAGCTGGGTCAGATAGAAGTCAGTCTCACCATGCCTTCGATTTAGCCACGATCTCACATCTGGAATGAGGCGTGCAGTCCACCTTCCCTTCGTGCGATTCACCCAAGACTGCTACCAATCGTTGAGTGAGCGCTGTCTCTCCTCGCAGACAACCGTCTCCCTCGCATCCTCGTTTTTGCGCCGGTAAATAGCGTGGCGCTCTCTAGCAAGGAGAACGACAGATATCATGCCTGCAATAACTCTCACCGCCGAATCAGAGACGAGATACGAAAATGCAGTCCTCAGTGCTCCTCTTCTTTGTACCTATGCCAGGCGTTTTCGGTATACCTCCTTGCTGAGAGCGTCGCCCCATACTTCTACTCCGAACAGTGGCACTGACCCGATAGCACTCATCAAGAGGCGTCTTCTTGATAGGCTAGGTCCCCCTACGTTGGCCATAAGTCGACTTAGAGCTGATACTCCTGAAGCAGCCTTTTCAGCCGTTGCCCTGATTTGCTCACAGAAACTCATCTTCGAGTCGATCAGTAGCCCCAGGTACTTCACCGATGGCTTCAATTCGATTTTTAAGTCTCCAATACTGATCATCCTTACTCTAGGGATTCTCGTTTTTGTCAAGATGATCACTTTGGTTTTCTCCAGTGCTAAATTGAACCCGCGAGCAGTCATCCAGTCCCTCACTCCACATAGCCGATCAAGCGCGACTCACCTGGCATCTCCAGTCGCAGTCGCCCGTCGTAAGACACGTTCCACAGGTCTGGACCAAAGACAGATCCCTGGGCAACACCCGATGTAATTTCCATCCTTCGTTGGCCCTGTGTCGTGTCGTAGAGCAGGCTTCGGTCGTTTAGGTAGTCCCTCAAAAGCCGCATTAGATAGTCTGGAACTTGAAAAGGGTTTGCAGCGTATCCAGAACATCCGCCCATCTAGCGGAATTGAAGGCATTCCTGACATCAAGTGTCACCAACAGGACGATCCGTCGCTTGGTGCGACTATATGCCTCTGCCTTTTGGACCACGCTCATCATCTCTGCAATCGCATCAATGGTAGAGCGTCCTACTCCAAAGCCGTACTGCTGAAGAGATAGGTCCCCAACAGCACGAATCGTGTCAGTGAGTCTTCCCTTGATGAGTTTCTCTAGCACTTTCCCAGCCGTGTCTAGCATGCATAACGTGCGGTATGCAGACGGCGATTCAGAATTTCCCTTCCCCTTGCTGATCAGCACGAGCGTCGCCACCTTCCATCGAACCGGAAAAATGCCGTCCCGAAGGCAAGCGTTGAATGTGCTGAGCAGCAAGTCAGAACAATGGTGATAGAAAAGCCGCAACACCTCAGCCAGAACACCATCTGGACCTGGAGCCTTGCTCGCTTCCAACGAAAGGACTGCCTCTTCCAGTTCCGGCTGTGTACACCTTGAATGCTAAAAGTAACGCACACCACCGTTTCAAGTGTTGTGGTACTGAAAAACTCAGAGCCCGCTTTTATGATCTGCGTGTTATAATGAAAAAGAACTAAAGACTGCAATGAAAAACTGCTTCAGTAGCCTGGAGAGTTCACTTATGGCGAATAATGCGAAACCATTCTGGTCATACATTAGATCCTTCAAGTCCTCCTTCCATCCACTAGAATAATATCGATAACTCTTCTCCACAGGATATTTCCAACCTGTTCTCTCAGTTCTTCTCGTCGACTTTTATTCCATCTTTTCATGTCTCCGATCCAGTTAATACACCTGTATTTCACTCCTCACTTTTCACTGACTGTATTGAAGTTGAATCCCTCGTTAATTCACTTAATCCTAATATTTCACCTGGTCCTGATGGTTTACTGAATATTTTCGTCAAATCGTTAGCGTCTTCACTTTGTATCCCTCTGGCTAAAGACTGGTACTTTCCCTACTTAATGGAAAAGAGCAAACTTTGTTCCTATTCTTAAAAGTGGTGATCCTTCTTCTGTGTCCAATTATCGTCCTATTTCCTTAATGTCCTCTTTTCCGAAATTACTCGAGCGTCTGGTACATAACCGGCTTTCAGTTTAACTGAAACCTTTCTTGTCGAAGGAACAACATGGGTTTCTCAAAGGATCGCTCTATAACCTCAAATTTAATTGAATTCACCGATTACATTGCAAAGGTCCTAGACAATCGATTCCAGGTTGATGGTCATCTTTACTGACTTCTCGAAAGCGTTTGACACGGCCAATCATCAATTTCTTTGTTACAAACTGAAAGCTTTGAGGTTGCTGGCCCTCTCTTATCATGGATGGACTCCTACCTGTCTTCTCGTATATGTTGTGTTAGTTACTGTGGAATTACCTCTTTTCCAATTTATTCATCGTCTGGTGCTCTTCAAGTTTCCATTTTAGGTCCCCTTCTATTCTTATTGTTTATAAATGATCGTCCTTCGATAAGTATAATGTCGGATCCTTTTGCTGCGGTACGTACAAACGTTAGAATAAAGTCAATTTTACCTTAAACCACAGAATTTATTTAAGAAATAAGTATATGCGCATTTCGGAATCAATCGTGCTCCTTCTTCAGTACCAACTGAGTTATTTATCTAAAACATCAACCTTATATACTAACAATATTCAATGAAAGAGAAAACATTTAAATGGTAATTACAAAAGACATAATCACAAAAAACTTAATTGCTGAGGATACACTCAAACAAACTTAAATAGGGGTGATGACGCGTTACCTGCGTCGTGATTCACTCGATGGTGTTGTGGAATTTTTTGAATCTCAAAACTTTCGATGATATCTAGCTTCCGTATATCGCTTACCTGGCTTATGACAATTAATCTGGTACACTCTGCTTTGTTCGTTGACTTTGCGTGGATCCTTGACAGACCTGAGAAGGCTTCCTAGTTTTAGTTTTCTACTAGATGGTACCATTTCGGTGTTTCCACATTTCAATATCTTTTTCATTTTTGTTTTTACGTTAGTGTGCCTCACTGGTGCGCGGTTGATGGTATCCATGTGTTTGTTTTGTATACCGAGTGTTGTTAATCCATTACGTTTGAGTTGATTTTCCTTTTTCCTGATTATATTCTGGATCGTATCACACTTGTATCCGTTCATATCTGCGTTCTTCATTATGTAGGATTCCTCTTTGCGTCGTTCGTCACTTGATAGTGGGATGGTCAGCATACGGTGAATCATAGCATGATATGGTGCCATATTTTGAGAAAAGCTGTGTGAGGACGTTGCTGGAATTGTCCTCTGAGTTTGCGTTGCTTTTCTACGAATTCCAAAACTCAATACCCCATTGTTCCTAAATATATTTATATCCAAGAATGACAGCTTGTTGTCCTTCTCCGGTTCCATACTGGACTGTAAATTTTTGTGGATCGAATTGATACTCGTGAGTGTATGCTCCAATTTGTCCTTATTTACGATAGCTAAGATGTCATCCAATATAAAAGGGACTCACAGCAGCCGGGGCACTGGGGCTGGGGGATCGCGCTACTGGCAATTCCTCTTCCCTCTCCCCTCCCGCTAGGAAAGGGATTCCCCAGCTCGAAGGCACCCCACGGCGTAACAAAACGAGACCTGGCCCGAAGTAATGTGTCAAACGGTTCCAGGCTGGGTTCTCAGGTTGACAGGGGAGGTGTTTAGTGGGTAGTCCAATCGCACATGGGAGTCCCACACTCTGTGCATAAATAGCATTCACCTCCCTACCACACCAAACAAAAAAAAAAAAAAGATGTCATCCACGTATCGGAACCAAAATCTGGGAAGGAAACCTAGTTCTTCTAGGGTCATTTCGATGTTGCTCATGAAAATGTCACTTATGACCGGTGACAATGGATTTCCCATAGCTACGCCACTTGTACCTTTAAAATATCGATCTCTAAAGGTGAAATAATTTTCGCTCATGCACAGGTATGTTAGTTTCATTAGACCGCGTAACTCTTTACGCCACTCCTATTCATTTAGTCTCAGTTCTAGGAGTCGGTGTTCTAATAAGAATAGTGCTTCCCTTACCGGAATACTAGGTAATAATGCATTTACGTCGAACGAGACCAAAAGTTCCTCATCGAGTATACTGCCGCAATTTCGGAGTCTGATCACAGCTTCTTGACTATTTCTGACGGTTCTGGCGAATGGGAATGGCGTAAAGGGGTACGCGGTCTAATGAATCCTTGTTCATCTTTCAACATAATATTTAACATGTATTAACTTTTCACATTTTTTGTATAAGTTTTTTTGTTAGACGAATATCATTGTACTTACTTCTTCTTTTCTGAGGTCGTTTTCTTTTTTGCAGAAATACTTTTAACCTAAAAAAACACGAGTTTAATTATAATGCAGATTAATTGATAAATCAAGCCTAGAAGTCTATAATATACAAACCTCTTGCCGTTTTTCTCATTACCTGTATGTTGTGATACATCGGAGTGATCGGAGTCAATTTCTATTTTTCACCATGAATTGAATATTTACATTACAAAGAAGCTTGCAACTTTAGGGATACGAACAACAATTGAAATGTAAACATTTGCCACGAAACGAAACTGAAGCACTGAATCTACACGATATATGTATGTTTCCTAGTCGAAGATGGAACCGCTCAAAGCAAAATAGCGTCCCAATAGGAAAAGAAGCGCTGCGGCATTAATTTCAAAGCGTTTCTTTGGAAGTAATGAAGTTGATTGACTTTTGCCATATAAACTATGAAGTAATTTATGGCAATGAAAAATCAGTACAAATAAGGACTTTATTTGAATTTAGTACAAAATTCTGTATTTTCTAGAACACACACAACAAATCAGTATTCGTCCTGAGAAATCAGTACGTATGGCAGCGCTGCTTCGAATTTCGGCAAAGCTGCTGGGAACTCGTTACAACTTTTTGTCCAAGAGTTCTTAAGCAAACAAAAAAATGTAAATCACCGACAATAATTTGCTGATTTGCATAATATTCAATAAATAGCATGTCTCTGGAAAGTCATTCCTTACACGTCCACCAAGCCTTCTCCCCCGAAAACCTCAGCAATGAGCATGGAGAGCAGTTTTACTAGGAATTGGAACAATTTTGAGTAATATTATCAGGGATACTGGACCTAAGCTTTATTATTTAATATCCAGCGTGAACAATAAATTACTCATAAATTATCGCCTGTGTTGAGGTAGGCCATAAATGTGCTCAAATACATCAACTTTATCGGTACCATAATAGGGGGCTAAAGATAGTCATATTGCCACAAAATATTGACTCATAATTTTTGGTCGAACTTGGTTTAACAGACGAAAACTTAATATAAAACGTTTTTACTGAACTTTTCCTATAAATTCCAACCTAAATGTCGACACGACTCAATCCAGTTTATTCGGTATTTCTTATATGCAAACGCAATAGTTTTACGTTTCGAATGGTATAATTTTTACGTACATACATTTGGAAAATAACACCAAGCAAAATCAAATATATCGTAAATTCAATGAATCACGTATTGTACTCAATTCAGCACAATTACATTCGCGGTTCAACTCCATGGTGCTGAATAAACCCTTGCTTGCAACCATAGCATATGCGCAAACCTTCGACGTACATTTACTGCAGTTACTGTTGATTGTTATCAATTTTTATCCCACGATGTTATCATTTCACCTTAATCTCTTCAGATAAAACTGTACTCGTATACCATAATCAAACCTGTGATTTTGCAAGGACTATAAATTTCCCACAACATTTAAGGTCGCACCAGTTCGATTGCCTACGCGCCAGGCGTAACGTAAAATCGTGAAAATGATCTTTTTGAGTTGCTTTTTCAAAACATAATATCCTAGTTGAATTATAATATGTATGCGTTAACTAAATCAGAAGTCGAATATCGGGGAGACTTTGATATCACCGCCATTTACATGGATTTAGCGACTCTATCCGTTGATCAGCGTGTAATATTTTCGATTTTCGTTTTAATTTTATTAGTGTGTGCAGTGATTTCTAATACAGCCACTTTAGTCGTCGGAGTACGAAGGTCAGAAATGAGTTTCAACATGCAAGTGAAAGTGATGATTTAACGTTAAACTAATGTGTGTTTGTGTTTTGCTTTTAGCAGGAAGATTCGGCCATTTTTCCGCACTTGCTTGATTTGTTTGGCAACAAGTGATTTACTTAGCTCGGTTTTTGCTGGAACCACTTATTTGTCACAATATTCGGAAAAATATGTTCAAGTTTGGGTAAGGCTGCATGAAAGGATATTCTTTTAAATTTTATATTGAAGTGAGATGGTACCTTTAATGTAAATGAATTGTTTGATTGCTCAAACGTGTATCCAATATCCAAAGACTACAACTCAGTATCATCGAAGAAATCTGTTCTATATTATCTACTCAAGTTATTGTTAACTAAAAAATTACTTCGAAAATTAGATGGCAAGCTCTTAAAGCACATAATCTCCTGTCTAACTAAATTTTTTTTATGTAAATCTACAAAGAATATGTGCAAAGGTCAAGTGCAGCGTGGGAAAGATATGCAAATTATATAAAGATAAGCAATAATTCATTTTTTGGAGAAAAAGGCAAGCAAATTGTACGCATGTGTATGGTGAAGAAATTTAGAAGTCCTAAGTCTTTAAAACTGAATTAATGACTAATGTGTGGAAAATATTATTTTACCGTCATCGATCAAGACGTATGAACCTATTTAGTCTCTATTTTGAACCAATTATTTATTTACAATGGGAGCATAGGAAGTATTACTCTGATATTGAGATGTGTGGAACAACTGATTTGAAAGTAGAAGATCATCGATATTCATGACCTGTTTATTTTGCATCAGAAACTTTATGCATATCGTATGTGGATGACATGCTAAGGAGTAAAAATTTAGTCCTAAGCAAAAGGATAGTCTCTGCAATGGCTGGGTAGCTTCAACTCCTATCGAACTCTAGTGAAATTCAGAGGTGGTTTTAAGTATCCGTTAAGGACTGCTGCCTCAGCGAGCGAAGATGTTGGCGCTCGCCGGAATTGGTCTTGTCTGAGGACGCGTGAATGCGCTTGCAGGCTAATGTTGTAGTGTCGTGGGGCCGGTTCTTTTCCCCAGCACAAGGGCGCACTGAAAAAAATTCGCATTCACGAATTAAATGATAAAAACGTCTCGGTTCGACGATGTCGAGGCCGAGGTAACTAACCGAAGGGATGAACTTATGAAACGCGACTGACCGAGCTTGATTAATGCGTGCGAGACGCGAGAAATTTCGTCTTTACAATTAACATTTTTGACCCCCAAATAAGAGTGGGGCATCCAAGTGGAAGGGGTGCCCGCTCCCACCCATCCATCCGGATCAAGATCAATCGTAGATGTGGCCATTTATTTTTCATTTAAATGAAAAATTCAGACAAAAGTAATTTGTATGAGCTTTTCCCTTAAAAGGAAAATAAAAACGTTTCAGATTTATGTTAAAGTGTTATATGAATGAATCATATAAAACTTTACCATAAATAAGAAACCTGTGCGGAAGGTCACTCTACCCTGCAAGAGCACCTATAACAGCCAAGAGAAAAGGGAGAGCTCACCCGCTGGCTAGCTCATGAGTGGAGGAGCCGGCCAACGTTGCAGGGCCCATACCTGGTCAAAGGCCAAGTGAAATAGAACGATCGAGTATTAAATTTTACTACTCAAACATTATTATTTCTTTAAGCAACCAAACAAATAATCATAATAATGTCAATAATATAGTGAAACAAGTTGAAGTAGCAGGAGAGTGCTCCTGCTAGAAGGGCATTGTAAAACATTTAGTAAATCAATCAATATATTCTGCATATCAAAACTTGACCAATATACAGATTCCATAAATTGAGTTTGAAAAATTATTATAGTTATTATATTTTTATACTCGCCGCCATTTTATTTCAAGTGCTTTGACCCCGTCGTTTAGTTAGTCATGATGACACATCAATATTACAAACCATTTCTAAAATTTTTATCAAAATTCCTACATATTTATAGCGTCTAGGTCCGTTGCAAACGTGTATCTCCCTAGTATCACGTGTTAATGTTGTTGTAACTGTTAAATATTCAATCGGCTATATTGTTCGATTATTGTGAAATTTTCAGGACACATACAATTGCTTTCAAAATTGTAGCTTCTGCAAAATTTCAGAGTCCCATTTTGATTTTATAGGCAAAAATGTAAAATTTATAAAATGTACTATTATTAACAAAGTTGACGGAATTTCGACTTCTAAGATATTTGTTGCCATTGTACTCTTAAAGTCTCACTTCTGTGATTTTTTTCCGATGTTTCGGGTCAAAGGTGTCCAATTGCGAGGGGACACACACAACATTTTCGTACATTTCCCCTTCTCCTGCACCTCACAAGGCAAAACTCGTCATTTTAAGACTCGTTTTGGAATGTTCTAATCAAGACCTTTCATTTGATATCCATATTGTCTACATGCGATGAAATTTTTTTTCGGGGGCCACTCCCCTATATGGGGACCCCCCCCCCCCCCTTAAACAGCTTATAAATTTATTTTTATGATGAAATTTTGAAGAGGGCATCACTTTACACTTACTTACAAAATCTTGTGTTTCTAGCTTATATAGTATGCGAGAGAAAGTTGTGTGACACACGGACGGACGGACAGGCGGATAGACAGGACACGACGATTTTAGTAGAGTATTGTAAAATGATTTTATAATACCCTAAAAATAAGGTTTTCCCATAAAAGAATGATATTAATTCTTCAACAATCATATAAACAAGCATATTGTTAACAAGAGTTCAAGAATTCAATTTCGCTCCTCAAAATTACTAGAAAGTAGGATTTCTCTACTTCTAATGATTTGGTGCGACAAAAGTAATTAGCGAGATAGTAGGAAACTCTACTTCAAGTAATTACAAGATTTGATTTTACTAATAAAACATGTCGCTGTCAATAACAACTCTAATTTATTTTTAACAGTTCTAAACTTGAAATACAAAATTAATACTTACTTGACAAAATTAAAATTACATACATATTTCATAAGCGAAGATACATAATTTTCATGATCAGAGTTAAAATGACACATAGTTCAAGGCCAGATACAAATTTCATGCGCTTATGGTAAATGGAATGAAAAAATGATGACCTAAACATACGGTAACTTGATTGCTTAGTTGTTTTAATTCAACATAAAATGATGACTTTAATTTAAATATTATTTTTATGTTTAAATAAAATGATGACCTAAACATACTGCCCCTTGTTGAAGTACTATACTTCGAAAGAATATTGTAGATTATGTAATGATTGACTTGGAGCAGGAACTGGTTTCTGGGTGGCTCTAGTGTTTCTTGCAGATCGTAGACACGTGTACAGAAAACAACTAGCTATGATTAGGATGATTCCCATGGCAATGTAGCTCACTGATATTGTATGTGTACTTAAAGATCCTAGATGCTGCAAGTCAGATTGCTTCGTCGATAGTTCATCCAACGTTCGGGTTAACTTGTCGAAGCTCATAGTAGATAGGCTTATCCAAGGTGAATTCTGTTAAATCTGTAATAGATATATTAAAAGTTGGGTGGAATGAAACATGTTGAATGCTTCAATGTACAGGCCGGTTGCATTTAAGGATTCCTTTGCGCGTTATGTGTTACTGGAAACCCCGATTGTTGCACACAAACGTGAAGTCGTACGACTTGTCTAGTGAAAAAAGCCACTGATTTGGTGAATTCAATTGCTGCCAGAGTTTACGTCGATGGTCCTGACTGAAGACATAACTAGGTGCCAGTATGTTTTTTGAGATCAACTCTATAATACACTCAACGTATCACTTTTTTGCACTATGGGTCGATGTTCGCTGCATATGAACTAGTTGATACCCGGAGTTTGGCATTGCATGAGTTCGGTCACCGTCAGAGGGTAGAATTGATCCTTGAAAACATTCACCATTATTAGCTCTGGTACAGACGCCAACGATAGGAAAGTATTGTTGATCATGGCCGGTAAGGGCAATGATTGAAGAATATGAAATCTTGTTGGCAGCAACAGCGGCAGTGTCAAGGCGAATATTAGATAATCCCTTTCATTAGCGTACTGTACTTTAACTATTTGATAGATGCGTGAAACTTCAATAGAATTTCCAGAAACTGGCAGTTCCAGATCTTGAGGTAAGTTGTCCTTGATGTATGTGATCTGTAGTTTGACTTGTTGAAGTGGTATGACATTGGGATTTACAGACTCATGGTGGGCGTCTACAATTACTTTTATCAATGAGTGTTGCATTTCTTGGCATTCAGTTGTTAATGACATAACGAGTACTGCCAGGGTGTTAAATGCTTCAATTGTCTTTTGTTGTTTGACTTTCGAATTGAAGTGCTTCTTGTTTTCGAATATATAATCAAAAGCAGTTTGAATTTCTTTCGTCCAGTTTGCTCTTTCCAATTCACACTTTGTGATAACATTGATCGTTGCATCTAAAACCGAGATATGTTTCTTGATCAATTCGTTAAGGTTATTTTCGTTGATTTGATATTGGAGATAGTTTCAATCATTGTAGCGGCATATTCGTTGTCCGAAACCCCACAAAGCTTGTTTGCTAAGGAGCCAACTGTATCTCTTTTTTGCCTTAATTTAGTAGGTTCTTGAAAAAGGATGGTGTCCTGATTTAATAAGTGCAGTAGATAACGATATTGCATTTTAATCGCTTCATAATGCGTGTTGTTTGTAATTGCGTCTTGTAACCTGTCTAATTGTTTTATACCAGCTTGAATAGTTTTGAATGTTTCCCAATATCCTTTCAAATCATGAAAAACGATGAGCATCCACGTGCTTGGGGAGATTCGGCCATTCCCAATGTTCTCAAAATAAACGCCACCATTATTTTCAACCTCGATTATCTCGATTGGCGGCTTATTTGCAAATGCCATGTGAGGCGTGACTAGCGATAGAAGTAGTATAGTAAGGAGACATGTTTTAAGTGAGTTCAGTTTTGTGGGAGAGCCCTTACGCTTTCTGGACTTCTGCTCTACGGCAGTCATTGTCTCCGTTTGTTCGGAAGCTGGTTCCAAAGTCTCCTTGGGATTGATTGGCAATGGAGCTAATTGATGAATAGATCGTCGTATGATTCCAGTACTTGTCCGAGCATCAGCAACGCGTACGTGTCCATCTAGGCCTTGGATGGTTTCATCTTTTCGTCTTAATTTCCATTTGAATGGTGGCAAATTGTCTTCCTTAATGGTAATTAGAGTTCCCATTTTGATATTATTTTGTTTGGCAGTCCATTTTGTGCCTTTTTGTAGCTCCCCTAAATATTCAATGTACCAT
Organism: Odontomyia ornata; assembly: GCA_963969285.1. Taxonomy (NCBI): domain Eukaryota; kingdom Metazoa; phylum Arthropoda; class Insecta; order Diptera; family Stratiomyidae; genus Odontomyia; species Odontomyia ornata. The sequence continues at coordinate 162,278,542 of OZ017742.1, forward strand.
CGCTTCCAGAACTCATTCTTAAGTTGATTAGTCAGCTGCCATCTGGATGCTAAAGACATTTTTGTTGTATTGTCAGCTGTATTCGAAGCGCCTACGAGTGGCTCACCTATCAAAAAATGTGCTGGTTTCAGTGGAACCAAATCGTTCGGGTCAAGAGTAGCGCCAATCAAACTCACGACCATTCCAAGATTAGAATTATGTGCTGCGAAATTAGCTGCCCAATTAGTTGGACAAATAAAACTCACAACCAATATAAAGGTGGATGCTGTGCTCTACTGGTCCAACTCCCTAATTGCTATATGCTGGATTCGAGGTGATCCATCTATTAGTAAAGCATTCGTCGCTAACAGAGTTGTTGCCATTTAAGATTTGATGTCAACAAAGGACTGGAGATATGTGCACACAAAAAACAACCCTGCTGACCTTGTTTCACGGAGACTTTTTCCTGAAGAACTGAATCAGCCACAAATATGGTTCAATGGTCCATCCTTTCTTAAACTTCCAAAAGACAGTTGGCCAGTCGAACCTAATACAAACAATATTGTGGACGATGAAACTAAAGTCACCAAGTTTGCTGCCACTGCTACGGCCAAAGCTAATGTACATCCATTGGGCTTTTTCAGACGCAGCGTTAAAAGTGAGCGTTAAACAGGTTATATGGGCAAGAAGAGTGAGAGGCATTGAGGGGACCTGATGGTAAAAACAAGCCAACATTTTGTAGGGTGAACGAGCGTAACGCACATACACAAACGCATTTTGTTGATCATTTGGTGGGGGAAATTTATACAAACGCCGGTAATCATTCCGAATTGAACATTCGGTGAAGAAGGTAGTCATCATGAAACGATTGCCTTTCTTTAATTTGCGTGCAAAAACGAATGCGTGGACGCGAGAAGCTTCGCGTTATTCAATAAATTTATAAAAGCGGAGGCCATGTTCAATTTCAGGAAACAACACGACGAATATCTCGATTTCAATAAAGTTAAATTGCCTATTGTAAATCCATAGAATATTAACAGTACGCATAATCTTTATAGAATCGCATTATAATATGCCAGTTGACAACACAACAAGAAAAATATGCAACTTAAAAGGATATTCAAATTTGGAATATATTTTTCAGAAAGCGGAAAAACACAGAGGTTCTAATAAATCCAATAGAAGTTTGAATCGACAAACTTTAACAATCATAAAATATATTTTTCATTCCAGTTTTTGTTACCTCGTGCACAATTCAAGGCTAAAACATCAATTCTCAATCGCTTATCTCTCTGTCTTCGCTTTCATGTTGTCCGCACGATGTTTCACGATCAAATGATCCTTTTGACACATACACTCGCAAGACGTGTATCGTATACAAAAATAGGTTGGCTGAACTATGCAACGTGTAAACATAAGGGCGTAAGTGCGAAACCTGTTTGGATATGGGTTTTTACCATTCCCGTGTGAAAGAGCCCATTATATATGATTGAACACGGAAATTCACTCTGAAAATTGATACGCTCAATGGCATATATCAAGCGAGCGCCTCATTTTGGTGGGCTTTGGGAGGCAGCTGTGAAGTCAACCAAGTACTTGTTACGATGAACCGTTGCCTCTGCATCACTGACCTACGAAGAATGATGTACTGTAGCCTCAGAAGTCGAAGCAATTTTCAGCTCTAGGCCCCTTACACCACAATCGTCTGCTATGGGATGAAACGCTTGCGGCCCAGGATGTAAGTTTTCTCAATGAAAATTAGTTAAGAGCAATCGTGTGAAGAAATAGTCTCCAGGTAAAACGATGGGATGCTTAGTGTCATATCTTATTTCTGTCACCTGTAGCCTTGTGTCAAAGTTCGAAGTTTACTTGTTTTTGTAACTTCTTCGTCCTTTGTTAATGGAGTAATCTCTTCATAAAAACTGCTGCGTTGCACTTCCTTGATGAGTGTCAAAAGTGCATCATCCAATTCGCGAGGCAACAGTAACTTCATCTTCATATTAGAGGCTCTGTTTCTGAATAGTTCTGCTGCTCGCTCGATATATGCCATTGAGCGTATTAATTTTCGGAGTGAATTTTCGTGTTCAATCATATATAATGGATGTACGTTAGCTGTGGCCGTAGCAGTGGCAGCAAACTTGGTGACTAGTTTCATCGTCCATAATATTCTTTGTATTAGGTTCGACTGGCCAACTGTCTTTTGGAAGTTTAAGAAAGGATGGACCATTGAACCATATTTGTGGCTGATTCAGTTCTTCAGGAAAAAGTCTCCGTGAAACAAGGTCAGCAGGGTTGTTTTTTGTGTGCACATATCTCCAGTCCTTTGTTGACATCAAATCTTAAATGGCAACAACTCTGTTAGCGACGAATGTTTTACTAATAGATCGATCACCTCGAATCCAGCATATAGCAAATAGGGAGTTGGACCAGTAGAGCACAGCATCCACCTTTATATTGGTTGTGAGTTTTATTTGTCCAACTAATTGGGCAGCTCATTTCGCAGCGCATAATTCTAATCTTGGAATGGTCGTGGGTTTGATTGGTACGACTCTTGACTTGGAACAAAGTAATTTAACTGTCACATGACCTCGTTTGTCTTTTGATCTTATAAAGATCGTGGTACCGTATGCCTTCTCACTAGCGTCAGCAAAGGCATGAATTTGTATGTCGATGGTTTCATTCTCACTGAACATGTAACATGAGATGCTGATCTTGTTCAAGCCTGGCAGCTCTTGGCTATATTTATGCCATACCGATTGAAGTTCATCATGTATTTCTTCATCCCAACCTACTTGTGATCTCCATAGTTCCTGCATGAGCAGCTTTCCCTTTATAATAACTGGACTGACTAGTCCTAACGGATTAAAAATCTGTGGAATGTTGGCCAGAATATTTCTCTTGGTTATTGTTTGAGGCTCCTTCAAATCCGTGATGATGGTAAGCACCCAGTGTTTTTATGGTATCGCTGTCCATCTTAGTGAATTCTAATTCAATATTGAGGTGCTTGTTCGTTATGCCTTGAATCAATTTTGGGTGATTAGCACACCATTTATGGAGATCAAATCCTGCCGAGGACAGTAACAGCCGTAGCTCGTTACATATCCTCAGCGCTTCTTCCAAGTTATCACTACCTGTAAGGACATCGTCAGCATAAAAGTCCTGGATTGCCGCAGCTCCCACTGGGTACTGGCTGGATCCTTCCTCGGCCATTTTTTTCAAGCACTTGATTGCCAGATACGGTGCGGACTTGGTGCCATATATGACTGTGGAGAGTTTATAATACTTCAATTTGTCATTAGCATTCTTTTGTCACATGATAAGTTGGAGATTTTGGTTCTCTTCTGCTACTAAAATTTTACGATACATCTTTCTTATGTCTGCCGTAAACACGAAGCGCTTCAAACGAAATCTGATAATGATAGCACTAATATCCTCCTGAATTTTTCGGCATTTCAGCAATAAATCATTGAGCAATAAGTTGTTCTTTGTTTTCGCCGATGCATCAAACACTACACGTAATTTTGTAGTGGTAATGTCGGGCTTGAGGACATAATGGTGTAGCATAAAATAATGTGGGCCATTGAAGCCTGATATTGAAATTTCTTTCATATGACCCAGGTTCAAATATTCTTGTAAAAACTCGTCATATACCTCTTTTAGAATTGATTGCTTGGGCAATTTTCTTTCCATAGAGAGAAATCGCTTAGATACCTCTGACTTTGATTCACCTAGTTAAGAAGAGTTGCCCAACAATGGTAAATTGATTGTTAATCGACCATTGGAATCTCAAATGGTTGGCGCTTCAAAGTAGTATTACTGGACCAGAGCAATCTTCCAACTCCCAGAATTTTTCCAGTTGTCGTTCCAAATTTACGTTAGAGATCCCGCAAAATGATTTACAGTTCGAAGCAGAACTACCCAGCCTAACGTGGTGTTTTGTAGGCAAATTCTCCAGCAACCGAATTTGACCATTTCTCATGGTTTTGCCGTACACTTCCGCCCCCAAAAGATTGACATCCTTTTGAGGGCGGCCTGGTTTGTTAAATGTTAGATCGGCAAGTGGGATATTTTTGGGAATGTTCCAGTCATCCGTATCAATGTGGTATTGAGGTTGATTATTTGTAATCTCTTTGATCGTGAAGGCTTCTAATGGCATGGTAAAATCCCAGTATGATGACTTCATGGTAATGAAAGTTCTATCACTTACTTTTAATTGTGAGTTGCCGATCCCTGAAATATTGATTTCTGGGTCACTTGTGCCAAGTCCTAGTTTCTTCCACAATTTGTCCGTAATAAAGTTCAATTGTGAACCTGAGTCAAGCAAAACTCGTGCTTTGATGGGCGTTCCTTCACGGCTGATTATTTCTGCTAGTGCAGTTCCCAGGAAAAACGTACCCATTTGTTTCACTGAATTGGGCAGCCAGATTTGTGTTTTGTGCTTCTGTCAATGTCACTATGAGCCCTTGATTATTTCGTTTACCACATTTCTGACAACCTCTTGACATGCATTTTTTATTCCCGTGGCCTTTCTTCAAACAACTTGTGCACAAGTTCATCTGTTGGCCTTTTGTAGCCGCTTCGTTGAGAACAATTTTAAAAAAGAATCGTAGTGATGAATTGCATGTGCCTTTTGGCAGAGTTTGCATTCAAGCTCCATATTGATTCCTACCAACGCTGATTGCTTAATTGGTTTAGTCGACTGCTTGGATAGACTTATTCTCTGAATGAGTGTTTCTAACGTCTGAAATCTCATTTCGATTAATTTTAATAACTCGTCTAATGATGGTAAGTCTCTTAGCGATTTTACTGTTTGTTCATATAGCGTGTAAGAGGTTTTGTCCAACTTTTTCAAAACTGTATGCACTATTATCGGGTTCCAATGTTTTTTGCAGAAACGCCCATAGTCTTTAATGTAAATATACACTCTTTGGTGGTATAATGTACTGATTTGAGCGCTGATGCTGACTCAATATTTACAGCTAGTTGTGCCATTAATTTATCCAACAAAGCGTTAACTAACAACCGTTTATTGGCATATCGATTCTGCAACATATCCCACGCAACGATGTAGTTGCTGTTCGAGACTTGTAAATGCGTAACTAGCTTGGCTGCTTCCCCCGTTATGTTCATTTTCAAGTATCAGAACTTTTGGCAATTGCCAATAGGCTGATCATGAACCATTTGTCGGAATAAGTCTTCGAATTGGTCATTTTATATATTCCGCACTAAACTTTGGTAATTCTATTTTCGGGAGTTTTAATTGTGCTCGTTTGTGGGTTGTGCAAGGCAACTATTTAAATCTATCAGGAGCATTTCGTTTTCATTTGGTAAGTCAAAGAATTCATTTTAATCGTATCCTGATGATTCAATATCTTCAGCGGTTTCCCAAATTAAATAATGACTTTGTTCAATTTCATTCCAAATATTTGCTAACTTTTCCTTATTTAATTTCAGATATTCCCTCGATTGATCACTAACAATAGTTGTGTTGATTAAGTGTTTGAGTGCCACTACCCTAGCTTTATGCTTCTTCAATCACTGAGATACCTCAGTAATGTCTACTTTCGTAGAAACTTTCCCTTGATGGCGTTTTGATGATCAGTGTTTGTAGAAGTTTGGCGTTCTTCGAAAGATTGCGTTTTAACATAGTCTTTCAATGACTGAACTTCTGCTTTGAGTCTTTTATGGGCTATCTTGACCGTTTGGTGGTAATCTTTAGCGAATTAGGAATGATCGAGCGACACAACAGTGATTTCTCTTATGTGGACGTCAGTTCTCTCGAATCTCTCCCAAAGCCCCTTAACTAAATTTAATTTTTCTTCTAGGTATGCAATTGTTTTCCTATCAGGCAGTTACTCGTAATAAGATTTTATAATTTTCTGGATCTTTTTACCGAGACAAGTTTGCTCGATGGCCAAAGGCTCCATTGGCAAGAAGATAGTCTATTCTTTTTTTAGAAAATGGGGTCACCAAAAATATGCGGACAAGAGTTCAAGAATTCAATTTCGCTCCTCAAAAATACTAGAAAGTAGGATTACTCTACTTCCAATATATTGGTTGAAAGAATTCAAGAATTTCATTTCGCTCCTTGAAAATACTACAAAGTAGGATTTCTCTACTTCTACTGATTTGGTGCGACAAAGGTTATTAGCAAAATATAAGTAAACTCTACTTCAAGTAATTACAAGAGTTGATTTTACTAATAAAACACGTCGATATCAGTAACAACTCTAATTTATTTTTAACACTTCTAAACTTGAAGTACAAAATTAATACTTACTTGACAAAATTAAAATTACATACATATTTCATAAGCGAAGATACATAATTTTCATCATCAAGTTAAAATGACACATAGTTCATAAGCAAAGCTACTATAATTTCATGATCAAGTAAAAATGCACATAGTTCAAGGCCAGATACAAATTTCATGCGCTTATGGTAAATGGAATGAAAAAATGATGACCTAAACCTTTGAGGAACAAGATAAAACCGGAGTGGACATCCATATGTACACGTTGTCGCAACTACCCCTGCGACCGCCTACCTAACTACGTGTCTTTTTGCACCTACCCCTGCGACCGTGATTCTAAAGCTGGTTCAGGGGAACCTAATGGGTTGTCACAAGAAAGTAAACAAACGCTTATGCACTCGTAAATATGATTTTATTGCAAATAACACTTCACAGAACAAGAAAATAGCATTGAATACACATAAAGCATTATGGCTACTTAGGATTGAAAACACTTTCGTATCGATAACCCATCGTTTTCTAGCAATAACGCACATTACACTTTTAATTGAGTTCCTCCCTCCGATTTACGATTTCACTCCTTAAAATGTTATTATCCCTAGACCAGGTGTAATATTACTTTCACTAAAGTCAATATGTACCTTCGGACACGTTCTCGAACCGAAAAAACGACTAAATTCCGGGTTGTATCTCACGCGCCAGGTAAATTTCGCGTCCATGTTTAGTCGTCAAATTGACAATCGGGCTCTCGAGAGGAGAAATTGTGGAAATTATTGGAAATGAAATGACAATCATGCTCAGAAGGTGGTCGTACCATTTTCTATGGAGCTTATATGAGCATAACCTCTCCATTTGTTCTGTTCCTCAAAGACCTAAACGTACTGTAACTTGATTGCTTAGTTGTTTTTAATTCAATATAAAATGATGACTTTAATTGAAATATTATTTTTATGTTTAAATAAAATGATGACCTAAACACACAAATTAAAAATATTTTCATTAGATCAAAATGTATCACATTGCATAACTCTTGATATTTTTATTTCCGTCATGAAATACTTCAAAGCACTCATCAAGATGATGCGGGATTTCACATTTTTTGCATAGATATGTAGTTCGCCTGCTACGAATCCGGCAACGCCGATACTTTTATGGACCTTTTTCTACTATGTGATCAGTTCGGTCCTTTCTGATGACATCAAGGACAGGTGTTAAATTTAAGGATGATCGAACACCGGATGATAGTGGAGAAGTTTCATAAGACTTTGGAACGGTAATCGTAACCTGTCGGCTAAATTCTAATAATGATATGGCATGACCTTGGCGACGATATAAAAGCCAGCCTTACGTAGATAATACATCTACTGTCCATGTAAAAAAGGGCCAGCATCATTTTTTCGAGTGGATTCTGCAACGGTTGGATGCTAAAAATTGATCGGCAATGTCTACTCCACCCATATTGTTGTTGTAACGAGCGATTGGACCAGGATTCGCGAATACCGGCTACATTTTTCGACTGGATTTATGTTAGCAAAGTTAGTGAGTACCGTTGCGACATTGTTATCATTCCAACGAACAGCTAATATTTTACCGGTAGATGATGTTGCCGTCTTAACTCTAGGTTTCTTTTCCCATATCTTTTTTTCTGGTAGCTTCATGGAAGGATTGCACCGATTTTCACGTAATGTACCAGTTCCACGCAGCCCTCGGACACTTGATGACAATTGATGTCAAAAAGTTATCGAAGTAGAGACGGGATCCTTTAGGTAACTGCATATGCTCAACCAATCCTTCAACAACGTCTCTTCCTTGCCCTAGGCCAGCAGCAGGAAGACGAGCTGAAATACCACAATAGGGCTCAACGTGACGGATTTACCCTGAAGGATCTACGCAACCCATAGCTTGACACCGAATCTGATTGGTTTTCCACGTATAAATTGCTTTCCATAATAAGGAATCATGCTTTCATCAATGCTAACAGTGGGCCCAGGACTAATTTGTTTGAATGCATCATTTAATAGGTCAAAAACTGGACGAACTTTATACATTTTATCGGTTCCGTCATTGGCTTCATTGTCAGCTAAATGAAACTAGCTCCTCAGTTCGTCAAAACGATTTCGGCGTATTGCATCTGACTCTAACTGGGTACGTACATCGGGATCATGATTCCAATATAATCGTTTAAAAGGGAGAGGATGATATCTCGACAACAGCATCACTCCGATAAATGGCATAATTTCCTCAGGTGTAGCATTTAAGTGTACGAGTTTCTGCATTGCGTATCGGTTGGTTTCAGACATAATGTGATGCAACACAGCTTCTTGAAAAAAATGCCTTGAATGCTTCAATTGGGCTTTTCACATTTTCTGTTAGACAATCCTCTATGGTTGGAAGATATTCACAACTAAGTGCGGGAATATTTGAGGATAGTTTGTTCGTATTGGTCACCCAATTTACTGGAGTTATCTTCTTTCGCTTCGGAGCTTGCACATTTTTATTTGAAGAGAAGCTTGATGCATGTGTTTCAATTTTATCTACACTTTGAAGTACACGACTATTGCCTTCCTCTTCATTTCACTGGAAATTGCGCAATGAAATATAGAAATGCGGTATGCGGGAAGGAAGATGGTCAATATGACCCACTGCCTCTTCGTCGGACAAATCAGCGTCTTTACCTGTCTCTATATTTGGAGGCTCATCAGGCGGGCATATAGCTATGCTGTCAGGTGTTTATTCTTCGTTTTCGTTGAGTAGATCGATAAGTTCATGAAATAACAAGCCACTGCCATCTATTCCGCGGGTGTACCTGTAAAGATAACCATTTCTTAAAAAAATTGAGTTCTGCCGAAATTGTAGTCATATCATCCCATTGGCAACTTTAGTTACCAACAAAGTTTGAACGCATTCCAGGCCAACCGCTTACACAAAATTCAAACAAAAGTATAGAAATAACAATGCCACATTTGTATTGAAAGCAGGCAGAAAACAAAAATTGACGTCCGCGCATAGCATAATAGTTTTACTCGCCAGTTAGGAGTCGCTGCAATATTGCTTGAAATCTGTGGTCGACAGTACTACACAACTTTATCCGCACACTTCACATAAAAACAAAAACTGACTGATTTTTTTTCTATTCAGAAGAAAACATATCACGAAAGAGCTATGCATCAGCCAAAGTGCTCGAAATTTGGAGATGCACCCAAGATGAAAGAATTGGCCATGGCAGTTTTAGTTGCCAGTGGGCTTTATTGGGTTAAATACAACTAAAATTAGTTAACATCACCATAACAGAAATGAATATTCACCGCTCCCAAGTGCGACAACAAAGGTGATTGGTAAGTGATATCCAAGTGTCTTAACTTTCAATCGAATTCACCATTGGTCCCCGTCTAGCTTCTCTCCGATTATTCGCATCAGGACCCGTCTCTTAAAGGCGTTCAATATATTTGCGGATGCTTGGGTTAGGGTCCATGTTTCACACCCACAGCATAATACAGGTCTTATCACAGATTTGTATACTTGGAGCTTTGTTTTCCTGTGTATGCAACTGGTCTTCAAAATCGTCAATACTGAATAGAATATTTCATTTGCGAGCTGTATTCCTCGGCGTATTTTGTCTCTTTCATTGTCCGTTTTCGTTATTTTGGCGCCTAAATACACGATTTCACTAACGTTCTCGATATTGATATTTTGTGTATTTGAGGTCATGAACTTTTCGTTTTTCGTTGATTTGTAGCCCTACTAGGTTTGCTTCGCTGTCGAGTTTCAGGAAGAAATCTTTGGCAGTTGTTAATGACCGTGACAGAATATTGATGTCGTCCGCATAGGCCACTACTTGGCTCGACTTGTATAGTAATGTACCTCGCGTATCGACAGGTAGCTTCCGTATGACGTACTCCAGAGCCAAATTGAATAGCAATGGGACCAGCCCATCTCCCTGCTTTAGTCCGATATTTGTGTCAAAGGCATCGGTGAGTTGGTTATTGATGCGGACTTAGGAGGTTGTCGACGTCATTGTCATTTTGGTAAGACAGGCTAATTTGGCTGGGATGCAAAAGCAAAGCATTATTTGGTACAGTATGTTACGATCAATACTGTCGTATGCTTGCTTGAAGTCAACTAAAATTTGGTGTACGTCTATGTTGAACTCCCAGTTAGTTATATACCACACTTAAAACCTCAACGATTCAAACACTAGATTTGATTTAATAAATTAACAAATTTTAAAACTATCCACCACATTCCCATACTAAATCTAAACCTTGCAGTTCAAAATAACAACACTTAAATTTCTTTTCTTCAGCACTTCCAACCGCCATTGAATACTCGTATTAGGTCAGTGAAGATTTTCCTAATTTAGCTTTTTCTTTTTTCCTTTGTATTCGTTTAAACATGTCGATATTTGGATACACTTCACTTTTCAAAACGCCCGCTTTGTTTTCCGTCAAAACTCGCAAGAATGGGATTCAAAAGATCCGTTAGAAATGTTGGCAATGATTTTTTTATTAAACGTTTAATTATCAAGTGGATTATGTGGAACAAGTAACTCTTCCCCGATTAGATTTCCATTTTGTTACAACTTTTTTATTAAGAACTCTATTGATTGTTGCACTTTATATTTTAATAAACTCCTCTGCGACAGATTCACTAGCCACGAAGCGCACTTCCAAGTCAAAAAAAACGGCCACTGAAGCCGTTAACTACTTGTGATCCGATTTGTTTGCTCATTTAGTTAACAAAACATGCAATAATGCACTGCTTATTATGATATCTCACTGGTAATCCATCCAAATCAACTGATTCCACTCCTCGGTATATACGATTCTGTTTTTAAAAACTTTCCCAAACAATTACAACTCATTCGCCTATCGTAATTGGGAACTCATCTTTTATCGAAAATGAGCGAAACACTCGAGTCAACAGCACCACCGCAACCAAAACCCAATGGCCAGTACCAATGCACATGCATAAATCCAGCACTTATCAATCAAGTCTCCATCCCATTCTCCCTTTCACTAGACGAGCGCTTTCCCTCATCTAACTGTTATAAGTAAATTTTTGATTTTGTTGCTATCAACATTATTGTTAGTGAATTGAAATTTTCTTGTAGGCTCATTGAGTAGGGATTGGAGAAACTTTTCATCGATTATGGTAGCGGTGATAGTGGTGGGGTTTATTTCGGATTAGTAATAATAGTATTAATAAGTTGAGGACCAAATTGTTCCGTACTTAATGCGTTATTATTATTATGAAGGCTCCCCGAGCAATTTGCCTAGGCGAGCTGCTCGATTACTGCAGAAGAACGGAACATTATATAAAAGATTTGCAATAAACATGGAGAAGATTGGCTGTCATTTATTAAAGGGAAAAGCTTATCTTGCTTTAATTGACAACATATAATATGGAAAGAAGATTATAAAATATACATTATTTTGAAAATCATTTAGACAAATACAAACACATTGAGGATTAACACAAGCAAATTTTATTATGTATAATTGTAATTGATAGAAATAATGGAACATCAAACTATTTTTAATCTTCAAAATTTTTTTCGCACGATTAGAAAATAAAAAAATAAACAATGAACATTTTTTTCAAAAATCGGAGAGTCATTAAATCAGAACCTGAAGTCAGATTGGAAACAAGATGGAAGAACAAGTTCCCCAAAAAATAAATTCAAGCTAGACTGATGGGGGTCAAAGCCAAAGCGTGATAACAATATTTAGTAAGATGCAAAGATAACATTAATCCCAAATGGGAGCTTTTTCTTTCACTTGTTTAACGTTACTTCTCATAGTTTTGCTTCACCGACCCCAGCTTCAATATTTGGGTACGCCTCGCGAGTCACTAAGAGGTAATTTGACCGGTCCGCTGTTTGCTGAAAACGTCTATTTAAAACGAGGTTTGATTTTCCGTGAGAAATCGAAAAATCCGCAAATTCTTTGGACAACTAACTAAATGAACACGCAATTCGCATATGTACGAGAGTGGTTCAGATATGATCGAGACACATCCTCTAACACATTTATTTAGTATCGAAAAAATTTATAAAAATTTACAGTTTTTCTAGGTACTCCCCCTACAAGTTATGCATTTCGTCCACTTTGCTGGAAGATTTTTGAGGCCGGTATCGAAGAATTCCTTGGGCAACTCGGACAGGCATGTGCTCACGAACTCCTCTACCTCATCGTCGGTGTTGAACCTTTGACCTCTGAGGGCTTCTTTCAGTGGTCCAAACATGTGGTAGTTGCAGAGTGAAAAGTCGGGACTATAGGGGGTGTTCCAGTACCTCCAATCCCTATTCTGATATTGTATCGAGCGTGAGATGCACGGTATGAGGGTGCGCGTTATCTTGGAGAAGAATCGCACTTCGTACTGGAATGCTTCTCTGTTTCGAGCATTATTTTGCGATATTGAAGGTGTCCGTGGATGATAGACTCTACACTACTAATGCTGATGCCAAGTTCAGCCGAAATGTCTCGAACATTCATCCTACGGTCCTCTAAAATGAGTTATTCTACGCAGCAAATGTTGTCTTGTGTGATTCTGGTTCGCGGTCGACGATCATGCGGCTCATTGTTGGGGTTTCGTGACCATCCTTGAATGCGTTGGCTCATTCCCAACAGCCCTACTCAGGCACTCACTACCGAACTGATTTCGCAAACGCAGAAAAATTTCCGTGTTTTTAACGCCTTCCCACACTTAAAAACGAATGACAATACGACGACATATAGAACATACATGCGCGCCATCTACAGCGTTTGTCTCCATCATATTTGAACCACCCTTGTAGTACAGTTTGAAGATCTACATCACGAACGGAAGTAAACGCATGAAGTATGTAATGGTTTTAACTTCTCCGCGTTGTTCAGGAGACTTCTCGAAGAAAATCTAAACCGACCACTCATCAGTTTAAAACATGAAGTGTTGAGATAAGGCCTACCATTTCGGATGCTTGCAGGTTACTCCAAGGTGGCTGCTTGTCAGCCAGGTAGTTCGGAGAGGAATTTCGGTCATTGCTCTTGACGCAAGTAGAGTATGCTTGAGTACAACCTTTCAGCCACCAATTCACTCGCCTATTTAAAACGTGTTCCAATAATTTTTCCATGGAAAATTTGACATTCCTTTACTTTGGCCTTTTTGATGTTACCAATATCTCAAGAAGAACAATACTCCAACTCACGCATTCCCGATCTTCGTACCAACGTGGTGCCAGAAATACTCTACTCTAATTCAAAAATGGCATATTCTACATCAACTAAAATCACAAATTCAAATTATAGCACCGCGGACTCGAACTAAAAGCCTGAACCAATTAGTCACGGATTATCGAGAATCAAGCACACTCGACGCATACTCACCTTCCACTTCTGTCGCCGCTGAAACTCTAAGCTACTGAAAAGCAAAGAATTTTTTATATTCAGTAATTCATTTTCGCTTCAGGCACATTTAAATCTACCACGCCGGTACTGAATATCGGAGTTACATGCATTAAAAAAAATATTGCTTATAACTTATTGCATTCAAGCTACGTTAAAAGTATAAATTCACTAGCGAAGTCGGGAATAATTAAGGCATTCAAGCTAAATTCAAATTATTATTAATTAGTTTACATAGTTGTACGTGAAATATTGAGTGTTTTCAAAAATTGTCTGATTGCAATACATTTCATAGTGATTTGCAGATAAAAGTTGAATCTAAAACAACTAAATTTATCCCAAATAATCAATTCTATGAAAATTCCTAAACATAATGATTTCCGCTGAATATAAACTCATTGAAGTCTAGAATATTTCAAACGATACAGATAGATATGTATGACTGAGCCTTTCCTTGTGCGTACATTTTGCTAAAATTACTCGAGGGGGTTTTTTTTGTGGTAAGGAGGTGAATGCTTTTTATGCACAGAGTGTGGGACTCCCATGCGCGACTGGACTACCCACTAAACACCTCCCCTGTCAACCTGAGAACCCAGCCTGGAACCGTTTGACACATTACTCTGGGCCAGGTCTCGTTTTGTTACGCCGTGGAGCGCCTTCGAGCTGGGGAATCCCTTTCCTAGTGGGAGGGGAGAGGGGAAGAGGAATTGCCAGTAGAGCGATCCCCCAGCCCTAGCGCCCCCGGCTGCTGTGAGTCCCTTTTATATTTTAGGACTGACCGAGCATAATGTGCCACCTGGTTCCATTTGTCAACCGATTCGAGCATCACCGCAACTATATTATCCGGGGTGAACTCCCCCGTTTCTCTATAAAGTTCCCTTCGCAGCCTGACCCATTTTGTACACGCAAAAAATGTGTGACAGGCATTGTCCTCCTCTACTGGGCAAAACCGACAATCGGGAGACCGTGACTTACCGATCTTGTGCAGGTAAGACTGAAAACACCCGTGCCCACTCAAAAGCTGGGCCAGATAGAAGTCAGTCTCACCATGCCTTCGATTTAGCGACGGTCTCACATCCGGGATGAGGCGCGCAGTCCACCTTCCCTTCGCGCAATTCACCCAAGAATGCTGCCAATCGTTGAGCGAGCGCTGTCTCTCTTTGCGGACAACTATCTCCCTCGCATCCTCGTCACGGCGCAGGTAAATAGCACGGCGCTCCATAGCAAGGAGGGCGATAGGTATCACGCCTGCAATCACTCTCACGGCTGAGTCGGAGACTGTTGGATACGAAGATGCAATTCTCAGTGCTCCTCTTCTCTGTACCTGTGCCAAACGTTTCCGGCATACCTCCTTGCTGAGAGCGTCGCCCCACACCTCTGCTCCGTACAGTAGCACTGACCCTGCCGCACTCATCAAGAGGCGTCTTCTTGATGGACTGGGCCCCCCTACGTTGGCCATAAGTCGACTCAGAGCCGATATTCCCGAAGCAGCTTTCTCAGCCGTTGCCCTGATTTCCTCAGAGAAACTCATCTTCGAGTCGATCAGTAGCCTCAGGTACTTCACCGCTGGCTTCGATTCGATTTGTATGTCTCCAATACTGATCATCCTTACTCTAGGGAGTCTCTTTTTGTCAAGATGACCACTTCGGTTTTCTCCAGTGCTAAACTCAGCCCGCGAGCAGTCATCCAGTCCCTCACTCGGCGCATTAGCATACCTAGCCTAAGTTGCGCTTGTTCAACGGTGCATCCAGCGACCAGAGCCGCAACATCATTCGCATAGCCGACCAAGCGCGACTCATCTGGCATCTCAAGTCTCAGTAGCCCGTCTTAAGACACGTTCCACAGGTCCGGACCAATGATAGATCGCTGGGCAACACCCGATGTAATTTCCATCCTTCGTTGGCCCTGTGTCGTGTCGTAGAGCAGGCTTCGGTCCTTAAGGTAGTTCCTCCAAAGCCTCATAAGATATTCTGGAACTTGAAAAGAGTTTTCCAGCGTGTCCAGAATATCCACCCATCTAGCGGAGTTGAAGGCATTCCTGACGTCGAGTGTCACCAACAGGACGATCGGTCGCTTGGTGCGACTATATGCCTCTGCCTTTTGGACCGCGCTCACCACCTCTGCAATCGCATCAATGGTAGAACGTCCTGCTCTAAAGCCGTACTGCCGAGGAGATAGGTCCCCAGCAGCACGAATCGCGTCAGTGAGTCTTCCCTTGATGAGTTTCTCTAGCACTTTCCCAGCCGTGTCTAGCATGCATAACGGGCGGTATGCAGACGGCGATTCGGGATTTCCCTTTCCCTTGCTGATCAGCGAGAGCCTCGCCACCTTCCGTCGTACCGGGAACACCCCGTCCCGTAGGCAACGAGTTACTTGGGGTTAGATTCCGTTTTGATGTACCCTTTTTAAATCAAATGGTTTGCAATGAACCAAAATCGTCATCAACACCCAAATATATTTCAATATATCTAGATGAATGATTTTAAGTAGGAACCAACTGTTTAATTGGTCATGTAAATCCTAAGTTAGGTGTAATGGTTTTCTACGTCTCGAACGTTTAAGATTTCCCGAAGGAAATCAGAACCGACCTCTCATCGGTTCTAGACGTGAAGTCTTAGCACGTGACAGCGGTCTTTACCCATCAAGTCGAGAAGTTCAGACATTCTTAGTCTACTCCGAGATAACTGCTTGCTAGCTTGCTAGTTCGGAGAAGAATTCCAGTCAGGGGTCTTACGCGAGCAGACTAAGTCTGAAATACAAAAACTCAGCCACCGGTCCAAATGTCCGATACAAAACGCGTCGAACAACTTCCATTGACTCTACTCTAAATTACGTCTCTTCATCCCGAAGACAAGGAACAAAAACAACCGCTGAAAATATATGCGCTCCAGAATATAACCGACGTGGTGCCCGAAAAACTCTACCCTAATTCAAAATCGAAGAAATCTACTGTAATAAAATACGCAAATTCAAAATATGGCCCGTGTACCGTAGCACGAAACCGACCATTCGAGGATTACTGGAACCCTGCCCTCTCGGTGGCATACTCACCTTTCATTCCACCATGTCCTGCTGAAATAGAACTGGTTACTGGAAAGGAAAGATTTGTTTTCTTTGTTCAGCAATTTATTTCATTTGCATATTATAGAGTATAGAAAACTATAGTATTCAGGAATAATTTTTTAAGAAAAAAAAAACGAACGAATCTGCTCTTCTTAGTTCCTAGATTTAGCTTTAAAAAAACCGTTACCTTATATTGAAACCTATACCTAATTTATAATACAAATAAACAACAGCACTAGATGGAGCAGTAATGAGATGAATCTAAAAAAGTACGTAATGAGAAAAAGCACAAAAACAGAAAATAAACACGAATAATTTAGACATTGTCATTCAGCCACCAATACCTAGATTGCTCCATCTCAGCTCGACCAGCCTCAACGAATCTAGCAAATGAGTATCTCCATTGGAATTGTTGGTCTCGTGAACTCAGATTCGGAGGATATTTTATCTTCTTATCGGTGGCCCGTCTTTATATGTGATATATGATTGGGACGCCGTCAGAATCAAATACATATCGATTCATGTCCAAATACACGAATGCTTCTGGAGGAACGAAGCCAGTAGCGAGGCAAGTCACAATATATCCGTCTGTAGGGTGGAAAGGCTTGGAAATCCAAGGGTTTTCACTCACAGTTACAGATCTTGCGATATGATTCCGAAGAAGTTTCAATATGAAGATATCGACTCTTGTCACTTGAGCAGTTCGATAAATTTTTCTATTCGATATGTAATGCTTCCAACCCATCTCTGGCTTTCTGTGCAAACCAGTACATGCACGAAGATATTTCCTTTCGAAAACTCTTAATCTTTCCATTGTACTAGCACTCTGGTTGTACCAGATCTGGCATCCGTATGTCAAAACTGGCCTAACCAGGGTCTTGTAACAAATAACTTTGACTTTTTGATCAATGTATCTGGAATGAAAGAGTCGCCGAAGAGCCATGACTACTTTTAGTGCTTTACTGAGCATAATTTTGACATGTTCAGTATAGTACAGATACTGATCGAGATGAACACCGAGGTATCGAACACAGGATTTATGTGGGACCCGTTCTGAACTACCCTCACCAGCCATAATGTGGAAATCCTTCCAATTACGTTTCAGGTCTTGACTGGCCCCCTGCAGCGTTGTCCGAAACAAAATTGTTTCGCACTTCTGCGCATCGATTTTCATTCGCCAATTGTCGGTGTAGAGCTGCACATCATTAAACATTTTTTGAAGGTTGCTCTGAACTATTGTAGCTTTTCGGTCTGCCGTATAGATGGTCAGATCATCAGCAACCGCTACCAATGATCGCGTTGGCGAGACATTAAAATCAAAGCTGTTCAATAGCTCGCGAATCAATATTGAGAAAAGCAGGGGCGCAGTAACTGTTCCCTGCTGTAGACCATTCAAGACCTTGAATTCGCGCATTGTTGTCAAACTTCCATCAGTTACAACAAATGATTTCCCGTATAACATATTACACATCATGGCGACAAGGTGTCTGGGGAGCCTGTCCTGAAGAAGTTTGAAAACTAGTCCATCTAACCACACCGTATCGAAGGCTTTCTCCATATCAATGAGACATGCTCCAACACATTCTTTGTTGTTTAGTTTCCAACAGATGTCTGAGGTTACTTTCGTTATTGCATGTATGGTCGAATGCCTGGCACGAAAACCAAATTGGCAATTCGGCATCAACTCATATTTCTCAATGTGGGCGTTTAATGCTCTGTGATTATCACTTCAAACACCTTGCTGACGTTAGACAGCAAGCTGATTGGGCGATAGCTTTTAGGGCATGAAGATTCTTTTCCTTTCTTCAAGATCGGAAATACCTTAGCCTTTTTTCACTCATTTGGGAAAAATTAATTGTTTAACATGTTGTTGAACAATATGCAATAATTCCTAATAGCAACCTCAGGCAAATGTCGGAGAACTATATTTGGAATACCGTCAGTACCACATGATTTTTTGTTGTTTATTCTGCGCAATATGAAACACAAGTCTTCATAGCTGACAAAATAATCAATAAGATTCAAGCTCGGTATGAGGTCAGATGTTAATGTTTCATTGAAATGAAGAATTGATTCGCCGTTCAGGCTTGATTTGAAGTCAGAAACTTTTGCTTCATTCCCTCACTCTGGGTTTGGCAGATGAACCAATTCTAAACGTGTTCCAATCAGGGCAAGTTTCTGCAATCCATCACATATAATCCTGTTTCCATTTCTATCCGGAGTCGTACTATCAATTTCGATACCAGCCCTATCGAGAAGATTTATCTCATCACTAGCGACTTTAAGATTCGATACCTTCACTCGAGACTTCTTGCGGAATAAGCTATTCACTTTCGCGAAAACGCCATCTGGGTCCTGTGGGCTAATACCCCTCAGTTTTTCCACCAATTGATTGCTGACCTCACTCCTGAAGTATGAACGGATAAGTTCTGGACATTCTTCAGGTGTAATTTCAACAAAGCCAACGAGGGATGGTTGTAGTCCAAAAATCGTCGATAAATATTGTTGACGCGTGTGAGAAGAAGGCTTTTCAATCTTTTCAACCTTGCGATGGTTGGTGTTTCATATCCTTCCATATTGTTTCGATGTTTGATCTTGAGAACAACTTTTTCAATCGTTTCCAACGTCAGCTTCTCTAACTTCGACAAATAGAGATCTATTTCTTCGTCAGTTAGATTCCTGTTATTAGGAACCATTGAGCAAGCGTTGCCATCATCAGAAGGAAGACATTGCTTTTGGTACTCCTGATTAAACTTCTTTTGAAACTTTCCCCTGTCTGTATTTTTGAAATTCAACCGATGATTTTCATGTTGAACTGGAATTAGGAAGAAATCATCCCTGTGATGATTGATTTCCATTACGATTGCATTATGGTCACTATCGTAAGGAAGCACCTGCAGTTTCCGTTGAGGACTATTAAAGCTGAATTCAAGTCTTGCGTCAGCAATGCAAAGGTCCAAATATGAATTTGTCTTAGGGTATGTTGGGAACTCCGACCCATATAGGTTGCACCTGTATTCAATTTGGTTCTCTGTTATCCATGATTTCAGGAATACACCTCTTGGATTATTGGTGGCATTTAGTCATGATGTATGCTTGGCGTTCAGGTCACCAGCAAAAATATAATAACTATGCAGCCTGTTCAATTCAAGTATTTCAAACAAGGAATTGAGTTCCTCCTTGAACTTGAGAACATTTTGACCAGCTGCATAGGCAGAGATAACGAAGAAGTTATCCCCACCTGGCAGTGAAATTTTGATGACGGACACTTCAAGAGATTCAAAGTTTTTGAATTTGACTTTTTCAATATTTTAGAAACAAAAGGGTCTTCGAACCAATATCCCGGTGCCACCTCCCCCATCACATATTACCCTATCGTTTCTTACGAGTGCAAAATCTTTGAATTCCACGGAATGCCATGAATTGAGGTGGGTTTCAGTGCGAAGTATGATGCCAGGCTTTTGCTTAACAATGAATTCAAGGAGATAATCACGTCGATGTATAGCAACGATAGAGTTGACGTTGATCGATATGAGGCGAAGCCTATCCATGGGAATATGACTGGATGACAAGTTATCATTAGGCATTTGAAAGACGCTGAAAAGCAAAGTTAATTTTTGAATCTTGTTTGTCGATTCTCTCCGATAAAGAATTAAGTTGCTGGTAAATTTTGAGAAGCAGCTCATTATTGGCACTTACATTATTTACATTGTTTCCAGCATTTTCTGCTGGTCCTCTAGCGGCGAGTGCAAATGATACTCCGGGTTTGACGAAGTTGGAACGTATAATATTACGGTGTACTTGTGTTTGTTTTGGAGCGTGGGGGACCAAAAACACCGAAGTTAACGCAGTATAATTTTTCTTTAGGCTCCGTC
Organism: Odontomyia ornata; assembly: GCA_963969285.1. Lineage (NCBI taxonomy): Eukaryota > Metazoa > Arthropoda > Insecta > Diptera > Stratiomyidae > Odontomyia > Odontomyia ornata. The sequence goes on from OZ017742.1 coordinate 162,299,094, forward strand.
TGAGCCAATTTGCACTCACCGGGAGCATGAACGTCTTTGCTTTTAACGCAACGATAGTGCATGGCACGATTGGCAGCCGAATGTCCAAATCTTTGACACCGGTAACACTGGTTGACTTCTCTTTTCTGGAGGCGTTCCCACCTCACCACTCTGAAATTCAAGTACCTTATTTGTTGAAGGGCACTTGGACTGCTCTTATTTGCAATTTGTACGAGGTAAAGTGGTAAATTCTTCCTTTCTATGGTCGACCTTCTTGTCGCAAAAGCTTTGACTGAAACAAAATCAATATCTGGTGCAGCCTTCTTTAGCACCTGAAGAAGATCGACCGTATCCTCTCCGCTGTCCAAATCCTTCAACAAGAAGGTCTGATTCTTTTCACTTTTTGGGGTATAGGTGAAGTGTGGAACCTCCCCAGAAATCAGCGCATCTTTGGCTGACTTGAAATCAACCAGTGATTTCGTCCTTAGAGTTAATTTTTCGGCATTAACTCTTTTGATTTCGAAATTGGCCAGTTTATTTTCGGCTGCCAATAGCCAAACCATATCTTTCCCGGTTTGTCCGAACACGTTGATTGGCGGAACTTTTTCTGTCTTGTTGGAAGCTTTTTCAGAAGAACCAGCAGAACTGCGGGCTGAGTTTTTCTCCTTATTTTTGTTCTTTAAATATTGAATAAAATTAAAGTCATTATCTTGATTAAAATTACCTCCGATGTTTTCTTCAGTTTCTATATCTTCGGTTAATCCCTCCAGCGCTGCAAAATAGTTTTGGCTCCCGTTGGTGCCAACAGCACTAAGAACTTCTTCTGGAATTGCTTGATTTGTACTTTTCTTCGGCTTTGTTACCTGTTGCCATTGATTTTGTGGCTGCGTCTTTTGAGGCTTCATCCCTTTCTTGAAGAGATACTTGAGAGACTGTATCTCTTGCCTTAGTTCATCATTTTCTTTCTGCAATTTGGCGATTTGTTGATTGTCCGCTATTATTTGCAGCTTGCACCATCCATCTGTGGAGTTTTCTTCGTTATGTTTTCTTTTGGTGATTATCGCCAGTTTCGTATTCGTCGTTTCCCCAGGTTGCCCCAACGGTGGGAAGCCGTCGGGCCCCTCCATACCAGCGGCGAAGTTTTCTTTGGTAATTTGTTTTTCGTTACCAATCGAAGTAAAAATATTCGATAGAAATTTCCTGAGTCGATTACTTCGACAATATACGATTTTTTCCGATAAAAATTAACTTCGGACTAACGTTTTTAAAAAATAAATTTAATTTTTGAAAACTTTTGACAGGAGTCTATACGTTTAAAAGACGTCTATACGCAAAGACTACTACGATCCATCCCGCTGGGGGAGGTGTTAGACTACTAAGCAAATACTGGAACTTGTTCATGGCTTATGAAGCGTTAGAAAAGTAATATCTTTTATTGGTTAACTTGACATATTTTTTTTTTAAGAAAAATTTCTATATAGTTATTATAGTTCTAACTTAATTTGTTGTCGATGCTACTTTGATTATCGCGAGTTTCGTATTTGTAATTTCCCTAGGTTACCCTAACGGTGGGAAGTCGTCGGGCTGCATCATTCCAGCGGTCCTGAAGTTTTCTTGGGTTCTTCGCTTTTCTTTACTAATGGAAGTAGAATAATATTCGATAGGAGTTTCCTGAGTAGATTGCTTCGACAATATAATCTTTTTCCAATAAAAATCAACTCCAGACTGACGTTTTAAAAGATTAATTTTATTTTTGAAAACTTTTGGCAGGAGCCATTTCAAACACGTACTTGTATATATGCAACGAATGCTAGACGTAGAACCTATGAGTTCATGTTTTAACTGATAACTAAATTTAACTAAAATTATGCAACCCGTTAATATAAGCTCTTGTAAATAATATCGAATTTTCTTTGAATTTTTAAGAACCTGGGAAGTCTAATGTGCACTTTAGGACCATTCATGCAAACTGTGGCGATCCTTGCAAACAGCATCACTTTGGTTGGTATAGCAGTCGATCGATATTTGTCGGTCATTCGCCTGATCAGGAACATATGGGACACCAGAGGAACATATTGTCTGATTTTCGCCATCATCATTTGGGGCTTGTCAGTTGGCATTGCAACTCCGACATTGACAGCTTACAAGCATCTTTCAATTCTCATCGTTGAACTGAATCCAGAGAACAACACACAAATTACAGCGATGATACCGGCCTACTTGTGTGCTGCCAGTAAGGTAGGACTTAATAACACGAAACTCTTTTTCTAAAAAATTTAATTAAATAAATGTCTACTTCAATGCTTCTCTTTGTTTATAATTATGCCTTTAAAACGAGCTGGGCGGGAATAATCGCAAGGTTTCAATGACAAGGACACCATTGTTTACTTTGTCTATAAGTACTATCTTCAGTATTAAACGACCATTAGATGGCATTAAAGCTGAATAATGCTCATATTATGGGTGAATGATTTTTAATATAGCATCGTAAATTGCTCAGGTGAGGCAGATAAGATAAGGCCATTCAAATCACGTTCCATTGCCCATTAGAACGTCAATACATAGCTGGTGCCTATAATGGATAATCCTTATCATTGACTACCTTCAGACTTACTCCATTCAACTGCTGCCTCTATTTTCTTTCTGCATCGTGCTCATTGTAGTGCTACTGCAATCATGCTCTTCTATCGCTTCCGTGATAGCCCAACAATAATCGTTTTTCAATTACAGAAAGATAACGCCCGCTACTACATGATACTGCTGTGCATCCTCTTCATCCCGATTGTAATCTCCTTCATTTGGTTCAACTCCATACTTGCCTACGAAATATGGAACAGGAGGAAGGCTATGCGGCAATCGACGTGGGCTTTAGCGAAAACTATGGCAAAGAAAGATTCGTGTTCATCGATTGATGGGAACCCAGCATCAGCGTCGTCTACTACTGTCTCCGTTATCGGGACATCAAAGAAGTCATCGAAACACGCGCCAAAAATTATTAAACGAAGCTTATCTAGCAGAATGAAAGCTGCCAATTTGATCCGAGTCAGGTCCAGTCGCGACAGTCGACAGTTAAGGATGTTTTGCGTTATAATTCTGCTCATGGTGATGTTCATTGTTTTCCGAATGCCAGTCTGGATCTACTTGATATTGAAGTTCCACAATACTTATTTATCCACCTTCCATTGGATTCTTCAGTACACATTTGGAATTCTTTCGTTGTTTGGCTGCGCCTTGAATCCTTTTCTGTACGCATTTCTGACGCAGACGATTCAATATGCTATGGCAATTTATAAGAGAAGTAGAGGATGCTGTGGATTGAAAAAATTACTGGTTTCAGAGGGAAAAAGGAATGACGAAGTAGCATCCGCAACAATGGACGATTCTGATAATAAAATGGAGATTTATGTTATAGCAAAGTCTTAAGTATTAAGAATAGAATAAATTTCTGATGAAAACATTTATGTATCATATATTATATTTAGATTTTGAAAACAAAATGTTTGTATGTAAATAAATAAAATATGGTAATAATTAAAAATATTGAAATATTATTTTTCGTGGTTTTAACCAATAAACTGTTAACCCTCGCGATTGGACACGTCTGGATCGAAAAAATCGGATACGTAGGATATGGCAGCTTTAATCCAATCGGTGAGGTTGCTTGAATGGATTGACGAAGATCTGCAATCGTGGCCCTATATGGTGATGAAATCTGAGGCACGGCGCGGAATATCGGAAGTGCCCCAAGAAGTCACGACCCGTCGCCGCAGTAGGAAATTTCAGAGTATGCTGGAACTGTGGACAAACCGGAAACCGATTTGTAGCATAAAGAGCGGAACGAAAGGTTCTCTGCTACGGTTGCGGCAAACCAAATACTAATTCCCCGATCGTCCTAATTGCATTATCTAATAAGTTGGGCAAACAGACCTACGCTCATGTCAGAAGGGTTTTGCATCCAACTTCTCAGAAATGCAGTCACCAGCAATGAATAACGTCAAGAAATATGTCAAAGATATGTGCACGTTCAAATGAAAATCCATTGTTTTTGTATTTTCAACGGTCGCCATTTTGTTGCAAACCGACAAAAATCACTCAATTCATGAATTCTCAAAAATATTAATATTATTGACCTTATTGGAAAATTTCAAGAAGATCAAGTCAAAACTGCAGTGACTGGTTCAATGGAAAGTCCATAAAATACCAAAATCATGTGTTATTGTTGTTGTAATTGGAGAAATTTGAAACGGCTATAACTTCCGTGTATATCATTCGATTTTCATCAAACTTACAAAGTTAAAGAATCCTTATAGAACTACGTAAATATCGAATTTCGTTCAGTTTAAGCGTACTGATGCGATTTTATTGGGGAAAACGTGAAATTTGAATATCATACTATTATTAACAAAGTTGAGCGAATTTTGACTTCTAAGGTATTTATTGTTGTTGTACTCATAAACACCTACCAATATAATTTTTTTCAGATTTTTCGGATCGCAGGTGTCCAATTGCGAGGGGGGACATACATTTTTCGTGTATTTCCCCTCCCTGCGCGTCCCTCGAAGCAAAAAGTATCAAATTAAGACCTGATTTGAAAAGTTCTCATAAAAACCTTTCATTTGATACCCATATCGGCTACCTTTGATGAAATTTTTTTTTTCGGGGGCCACTCTCCTATATGGGAGACCCCCTTAAATACCTTATAAAAAATTTTTGTAGTTGAGCTTTGAAGAGAGCCCCACTTTACACCTGTATACAAAATTTGATGTTTCTAGCTTAAGTAGTTTGCGAGAAAAAGTGCTGTGACACACGGACGGACGGACGGACAGACGGACAGACAGGTCGCGAAACTAGTAGGGTTTTGTAAAATAATTTTACAAAACCCTTAAAAAAAATGGCAGAGCGAGTACCAGACCATCACAGTGGCATTCACAAGCTTAGCCGTAGGTTACCAGCCTACCACTAATGCTGGCCCTGACAACACCACACCTGGCGAAATCGCCCCTTAATTGACACCGATGACGGCGGACGTTCCCTCTCTCCCGAAGGCCCCTCCAAAGACAATGTTTAAGCGACTACCTCTCGAGCCATAGGAGAGCCCAAATAGTCGCTGACTCGTGCCATAAAGCCGTATCGTATTCGGTTGCAAGAATACCGTGCAGTCCGTGAACGGATCTTTGCGCCAGAAGAGGTCACTCTCGACGGCACAGGCACTCTCGATGGCACTGATTGTATGAGGAGCATCCGCAAGAGAATGCACACTTGTCATCAAATCCTGTCCATGAGTAACAGCTTGGAGGTTTCCGAGAATGACACTAGACCTTACGTGCCAATCAAAGTGCTGGGTGAAATCGCTGTTGCGTTAATTGGCACGGGTGCAAGTATTAGCTGCCTTGCCTTGAGCCTCGGCTCAAAGTTGCTTCATCAACCTTAGGCGCTCTGACATCAGCAAAACATGCTCACAGCATGCTATTAAGCGTATGTTGGCAACCCTCGTCACGTTCAGGAGACAAACGAAAATCTTCAAATTTACATCGTTTCCTCACTGACCCAGAACGTGTACCTCGGTGCCGATTTCGTCCTACAATTTGGTTTGGCCGCTAACTTATTCCTGGAATCATGTCTTAGCACCACCCACATCTACGAACTTACCTCTACGTTGTACAGACATATGTCAACCCATAACCAACACCAACGCCTGGAAGCACCCATTGCCGCTTTTCTATTTTCGCTATACAAGGCCTCGGCCACCCAACTCTGGTGCACATTTCATAGAAAAGCTAATGTACGCGGAGTTGAACAGGATGCTAGAGTGGGGAGTTATAGAGGAATCGCAAAGCGCCTGGTCCTCCCCAGTAACCTTGTAGTAAAACCCGGTAAGGTGCGTCTTAAACTGGATACCCGGAAAGTCAACGCGTACCTTCTCGCACTTATCAATGGAATTTTGGGAAAACTCCCTAAAGCAAACTTCATTACAAATCTCGACTTGAAGGATGCCTTCTGGTAAATTCCACTCGATGTGGGGTCGAGGGATAAAAATGCTTTCACAGTACCTGGACAACCCCTATACCAGTGCCTGTGTATGGCACCACAGACGATGAACAGGCTAACAGACAAAGTCACCCCACTTGAGCGATATCCTGCTCATCAGAGAAATGTTCGACTAACAGCTTCTACTGCTACAGGAAGTATCCTTACATATTGACAAGGCGAGGCTCATAATCAGTATTCAGAAAAGCAAATTTACCATGACCAAAGTTCGGTATCTAGAGTCATGGTACCATCAAGACCGATCTGGATAAGACTCGGGCTATTGATGAGTTCCCCTTGCAGAAGACTGTTAAACAGTTACGACATTTCGTACGAGTGTGCCGTTGGTTCGTTCGAAATTATGTGACAGTGTTAGCTCCTCAGACTACAACATTTCAGGAGCTCAAGCAAGCTTTGGCATCTGCTCCAGTGTTGTAGAGCCCAGATTTTAAGAAGCTCTTCTCCATCTTTTGTGACGCAAGTCAACATGGAGTTGTGCTATGCTTGCCCAGTTAACCGAAAAAGGAGATGAAGCTCAAGTTGCTTTTATGTCTACTACTACACCGTTTCCGGACAAGAATGTCTGGCAGCGATGATGGCTGTCAAGAAGTTCCGAGTGTACGTAGAAGGCCATCCGTCTGAGATCGTCACCGATGATCACGCTTCGTTACAATAGTTAATGAACCAAGTCGACCTAAATGGACGCCTGGCCCAATGGGCTCTTCAGCTACATGGTTTTAAATTTTCCATCAAACACCGCAAAGGAACCCAAACAACGTGGCCTTTACTCCTTTGTGAATGTTTTCGCAGGAGGGAGCTGAACTGGCACAGGATGACGTTAGTCCTATCGAGATAGATTCAGATAGCCTACATTTCAATTCAGACAACTACAAGGAGTTGAGGCAAATCATCGTAAACCAACAAACATAGTTGCCTGATCTGAAAGTGATGGTGACATGTTACAGGAAGAAGAGTCTTGGGAGCGCCGGGTGCCAGAGGAGATGACCTACACCCTGATCTTTCGTGCACATGACCACCCACTTAGTGCTCATGGCAGCTTGTGTTGGATACTTCAGCACCTTACGAAACACTTTTTTGTCCAAAAACGTACTCCTAGATCAAGGAGTATGTAGCTGCCTGTGAAACTTTCACAAGCATTAAAGCTCCAATCAATCTCTTTGACCTCCGATAAGCCAACTCAACGTTCTGGAGGTCATATTTCAGCGTATTTATACAGATATACTCAGCCCATATCCTCGATCAGCTATTGAACGCCGTTCCAGATCAGTTATGTAATTTTTGGAAGACCCCGTTGTTTTGCTGGAGCCCCATGAAAGATTAGGCATGCTCCACTAACATATCCGGTAGAAAATACGGAACCAAGGACGCGCGAATGAAGTGCAGTGCAATCTGAGGTCTCAACCTTCTGAGTTTAGAGAAGGAATGAAGTATTCCATCGAAACCTCCGCCAAAGTGACGCAGCTGGTCACTGCAATGCGAAATTGGATCACGCTTTTTGAAAAGACGAATACACAAAGTTGTAGAACCTAGCCGCTACCTCCTCACTGATTTGCCTGGAAATGAAATGGGTGTATACCACGTGAAAGACCTGCATCGGTAATTAAAATACCCGGACTGGTGTCGATGTCGTACGTACGTTAGCTCGACCTTCCGTATATGTTTTAAGAACATCCGTTTATTTGTCCGTACTTAGCCCTAAGCTCCCACGTTTTTTTCGTCCATCTACAGCAAGTTGCGAGCACTTACGTCGGTCTGTCCGTCCAATACTTTTCTTTATCCCTGCTCGGATTACAGTTTGCTATCCGCTGGGGAGTACTTCAGCTCCTTTTTCGCAATCCTCGTCTTCTTAATTTGCGAGAAAATTAGCTGCTCTGTAGTAATCGAGTAGTCCGGACACGCAAACTTCTCCGGGAACTTCCGCGAAAAGACTTTTCAACACAAGATGGCGAACGAAAATAAACTATTGTTAACAACTCAGCCCGAAAAGCCGAACCATTGCACATACCTAAAGGACTTTCGTGTGGAACAGTGTCAGTCCTTTCTGCAGCAGAAATGTAACCAGTCTCGGCCGTTTGTTTGTTTCATTTGGTATTTTATGAGCCAAAAGCTGCTCAGCGGACCTTCAACAAAAAGATGGACTATTGCGTAAGAACAATATAAAAGTGGGCCTATGCGATTATTAAAGTGGAAGACAAAGTGTTAAAGGTATTTTCAGTAGAAAACAAGATCAAAAAACAAAGCATTGCAAAATGAAGTAAACGTAAAACTGATGAATTTTATGTAATGCCTTAAACATCACAGCTAAATGATTAATGGAAAGCAAGTGGAAAAATTCAACGTCGATAAAGTACAATAGCCGCAAATAACCCCCAACACGAAAAGACGATTAACACGAACAATTCAACAATTTAATCATTTTGTTATTGATGGTATTTTGTCTTCTTACTTTTGGACATGGGTAAGAAATAACGAATGAAAAATAGGTGCATAAAATTTAGCAAATTCATAAAACATTGAAAATTCAAAACAAATCTTCGTCTCTCTTACCACACATGTGCACCTTTAAAGGTTAAGGTTTATATATAGAGATAATTTCTATACGCCCTCATTACTATGATGACTACATTATTGTAATCATTAACTTAAAATACAAAAACATAGAAAATACACGCATGCAGATTGAAAAGTCATAAAAGATCGCGAATAAAAGGTGTAACTAGCCAAATCTAATCGCCTGGCAATGCTAGAAATGGTATTTGCAATAACATTTGTCAACATATACTTGACTCAAAAACATGCTAATCTGACCTTGAAATTGAGGCCTGCACGAGTACTTTCCTAGCACGACAAGTTGCATTTTGCGAATAGTTGCCCACGCAAAACGTACTGTGATTACAGGATAAGGTGGAAGCACTACGAAAACCGAAGTTTCAGAGATAAGAATTTACAAAGAAAGAGGTGTTATTTTGATATTAAAAGAAAAATGCCATTTTTTAATATAAATAATCGAATGTTTGTTTCATTATAAAGAGGAAGGTATGCCATTGATAGTGAAAGATAACATCAGGCAAATGACCACCACGACCACGCTTACAGGACCATATCCTTTTCATGAAATTTTCCATAACCAAATCGCAAAGTGGTTACCCTATGTCCTCGATAGCCTCACGAATTCCATCTTTGAGGTCTTGAATCGTCGCGGGGCTGTTGGCATAGACCTTCTCTTTCACGTGGCCTCAAAGGAAGAAGTCGCAAGGTATTAAATCAAAAGATCTTGGTGGCAAATTGTGATCACCTCTTCGAGAGATAACACGGTCCGGAAACTTTTCCCCGTAAAAGATCAATGGTTTCGTTGCTTGTGTGGCACGTAGCCCCGTCTTGTTTAAAGCAAACGTTGTCCAGATCAATACCATCCAATTCTGACCATAAAAAATCATTCATCATCTCTCGAGAGCGCAACTCGTTCACCGTAACTGTTGCTTCAGCCTCATTTTTGAAAATGTAAGGTCCAATGACTCCGCCGGACCATAAACCGTACCAAGCAGTCACACGTTGAGGATAGAGAGGCTTTTCAACAGTAACTCTTGGGTTTTCCGAGCCCTAGAGGCGACAATTTTGCTTGTTGACGAAGCCACCGAGGTGGAAATGGGCCTCATCACTCAAGATGATTTTTCGATGGAATTCCGGATCATTTTCATGCATTTCAAGGACCCAATTAGCAAAGACACGACGTTGTTGATGATCGACCGGCTTGAGTTGTTGTGTTCACTGAACTTTATAAGCCTTGAGACCCAAATCTTTATGCAAAATACAGTGTAATGACGTTTGTGGAATGCCTTATTCCAAAGAATGACGAGGAATGGACAAACCTGAGTTTTCTTCAACAATTTCGGCTACAGCAGCAATATTCTCGGGTATTCTTGAGTAACGTGCATGTGTTTTATTCTTCACATCACTAAGTTGTCCCAACAGCTCGAATTTTTCCACCAATTTTCGTATTGCGGTCCGACAAAGCGCTTCACGACGGCCCAAAAATGTCCGAGTTTTACGAAGCGAGTCTGTCAAATTTTCACCATTTTTTATAGTGAATTTTAATAATTTCAATGTGTTGTTAAAGCATGTATTGTTCCATCATTATTAATCGCGTAGTTTTTACTTACCAAGTGTCAAAAAATTACAGCTTCAAAAGTGACATTCACCGAAAAAAGGGCTATTCAAAATAACACTTCTTATTGATAAACTCTTTATCAATCATAATGAAGTCAGCTACTGTTGATTGCTGTTGAAAGTGAATTAAAACTATAGTGGTTAGACTGATAAGTGAGAACGGGTCTAAAGTGATTTGAAGCAATTACAAATATCATCAAATAATGAATTGAAGTGTTTTGATAAATTTTTGCTATTATACGAGATTGCCACTGTTCACCCGTCCCGAGTGTTTCATTTGAAAATTTGCAAAGTGATGAAAATTCAATTAACAACTTTCCTGCCAAACAATTGTTTGAAATGAATGTGAATATTGTCAAGACTAGCTTAAGGGGAGGACTTCAGACCCGCCACGACTGCCATTCATTCATTGCAATTTTATTAGCATATGGATTGGCAATGCGATGACGATAGAGAATCCCCTTGATTGGATTATTTTTTGCGTGTTTGGCATCGCCGAAAGAATATCATAATGGTAATTGTAATGATTTTACGTCTGCCCGTGTAGGACACGGGTGCCGATGGTCTGGCATAAGTGTCAGCGAGCTATAAACAACACCGAGCTCAGCTAACTAGCTTCGCTTAACGACCGCGTACGCGTGCTTGACGACTAGCATTTGCGGGATCATATGAGGTGGGTTCTTGTCGAGCCACGAAGCTACACTACAAAATACTTATCACATATACAAGACGCACCGATCAATTTTTATTGTCTTTAGAAAAGTTCTATTACGTGTCAATTAAGCTACTCTACAGTAATTCAATATTTTTTTGCCTCGTTAAAGTTAGTGGACACGGAGGCTTGAGACAAATGCAAACATTACACAAAAAGCAACCGTAACTTTCACAGAAGAAGGTCGTTGCATTACAAGGGGAATGTCAAACCTAAAGATGTTAAAGTGGCTGAAGTGAACCACTCATCTCTGCCTAAAGGATGGAAACTTGACGGATGCAGCCTACTTTACACTAGTAAAACAACAAACTTAGCAGTTTCGACGGGGTTACCACCTTATCTCTTCAGGAACAGCCACTCCTGATCACCACGGGGCTGCTCGACTGCTTATGTTTATTACATAATTGACATGGAAAAAAAAATTATTTAAAAAATTCGGAGAAAAAGTGTTAGTCCTCGTATCGCCTTATAACTAATTATGAGAATGTTACCAAGCAATACATCCTAAATTGCTGTGTTTCCCGGGATAATTTTATGCTACAAGAAGTTTTTTTGGAGTGAAAGAAAACGACGGTACGGCTAGAGCTATGCGAGCGAACACATACAATATACTCGAATATATTTCCGCTTCATAACTGCAGTAGTTGCGAGCGAGCAAACACTACCTATGTACTCGCACTTCACCAATGAAAATTAGTCAAAGAAGCACGTAAGCAAGTAAATAAGAGAGCGACAAAATAAACAAAAAAGGTTAACCCACAATGATTTTCACATCGTGAACGATATGCTTTGGGTGTGCTTCGAAGAGAGGTAAGCGGAAAGGAAAACTTAAGGTTCCGGTGTAAACACTCTTTCGCTCAATGTCCCCAGTTTCGCTATTTCACCTCAAGAGATCATGGGAAAGCCGAAAATTTAAGCTAAAAGCATTCTTTTGAAGCAAAAAGCTTAAGCAAAAAGCACTCTTTCGCTCAATTTCCCCAGTTTCGAGTATTCGCCAGCCGAGCAAGCGAGACCAAGCGGGGAGGAAAAACTTTCATGAAACGAGAGCGCACGTGTTCGGCTACTCAGCACATTTTAAGAGAATTTCGGTTGAAAGCTCACGAAAGAACAGTATTTAAAGTTCTTGGGCAAACCATTCGAGTCAGTGTGTATTCAAGTCCAAAAGGGAGCGTGCTGCTACCCATTATTTAAGTACAACAATCAATTACGCGGTTGAAGTTTAAGAAGGAAGTGCTGTTCCGTGTACGACTAAGTGGTAAAGGGTGAGGTGTTGGCTTGAGCCCCGATCCTCCATCGGCCCTTTGGCGTTTCACGCCGTGTGGCCACCCCAATCCACAAACCCGTCTTCTTAGTTCCCTCTAGAGGCTGGGTCTCAACTGTGAAGCGCGATAAGTTAAGCTGAAAGTGAAAACCGATTCACCCAACGCTGATATTTAGAGGTTTTTAGCAAATAATTAATGGAAAATGTATTTATAAAATCTGTTGTAGTACAAATGTTTCGAAAAAATGAACAAAACAATAAAAACCATTCCTTGAAATTAACATTTGCCTTTATTGTTCTGGTTTAAATGGATAGAGTAGCAGGTAAGTGGTGTTACAGCAAGTTCTCTCCCAGGAGCCTTGATGTTTTATATAGGATACACATCAAATGAGCTCCCAGCTCATACCAGTATACAAAAGGTATACTGATTATGTTTGTGTTCACTCGCAACAGAACTTGTGAACAACATTAAATAAGGACATTCGAAAATGAAAGGATAAAATTTAAAATTATAGTAGCAGTTTTATTTTATTCTGAGAAATACGTCTTGTTATTTAGCTACAATTTCTACCTACGCGATACGAATCCTAGTCTGACATCAGAAGCATTTTTATGTGGGATGGTTTCTAAGTGTACTAAAAGTTTTTTTTGTGGTAGGGAGGTGAATGCCATTTATGCATAGAGTGTGGGACTCCCATGCGCGACTGGACTACCCACTAAACAAGTCCGTTTGACACATTACTTCGGGCAAGGTCTTGTTTTGTTACGCCGTGGGCGGCTTCAAGCTGGGGAGTCCCTTTCCTAGCGGGAAGGGAGAGGGGAAAGGAAAATGCCAGAAGAGCGATCCCCCAGCCCCAGCGCCCCCGGCTGCTGTGAGTCCCTTTTATATTTTAGGACTCCCCGAACATAATGTGCCACCTGGTTCCATTTGTCAACCGATTCGAGCATCACCGTCAATCGGGGAACCGTGACTTACCAATCTTGTGCAGGTAAGACTGAAAACACCCATGCCCACTCAAAAGCTGGGTCAGATAGAAGTCAGTCTCACCATGCCTTCGATTTAGCGACGGTTTCACATCCGGGATGAGGCGCACAGTCCACCTTCCCTTCGTGCAATTCACCCAAGACTGCTGCCAATCGTTGAGTGAGCGCTGTCTCTCCTCGCGGATAACCATCTTCCTCGCATCCTCGTTTCGGCACAGGTAAATAGCGCGGCGCTCTCTAGCAAGGAGGCCGACAGGTATCACGCCTGCAATAACTCTCACCGTCGAATCAGAGACTGTCAGATACGAAGATGCAATTCTCAGTGCTCCTCTTCTCTGTACCTGTGCCAGGCGTTTTCGGTAAACCTCCTTCCTGAGAGCGTCGCCCCATACCTCTGCTCCATACAGAAGCACTAACCCTACCGCACTCATCAAGAGGCGTCTTCTTGATGGTCTGGGTCTCCCTACGTTGACCATAAGTCGACTCAGAGCCAATACTCCCGAAGAAGCCTTCTCAGCCATTGCCCTGATTTGCTCAGAGAAACTCATCTTTGAGCCGATCAGTAGCCCCAGGCACTTCACCGCTGGCTTCGATTCCATTCGTATATCTCCAATACTGATCATTCTTACTCTAGGGATTCTCTTTTTATCAAGATGACCACTTCGGTTTTCTCCAGTGCTAAACTGAACCCGCGAGCAGTCATCCAGTCCCTCACTCGGCGCATTAGCATACCTAGCCTAAGTTGCGCTTGTGCAACGGTGCATTCAGCGACCAGAGCCGCAACATTATCCACGTAGCCGACCAAACGCGACTCATCTGGCATCTCAAGTCTCAGTAGCCCGTCGTAAGACACGTTCCACAGGTCCGGACCAAGGATAAATCCTTGGGCAACACCCGATGTAATTTCCATCCTTCGTTGGCCCTGTGTCGTGTCGTAGAGCAGGCCTCGGTCCTTTATGTAGTTCCTCAAAAGCCGCATTAGATATTCTGGAACTTGAAGAGGGTTTTCCAGTGTATCCAGAATATCCCATACAGCGGAGTTGAAGGCATTTCTGACGTCGAGTGTCACCAACAGGACGATCGGTCGCTTGACGCGACTATATGCCTCTGCCCTTTGGAACGCGTTCACCACCTCTGCAATCGCATCAATGGTAGAACGTCCTGCTCTGAAGCCGTACTGCCGAGGAGATAGGTTCCCAGCAGCACGAATCGCGCCAGTGAGTCTTCCCTTGATGAGTTTCTCTAGCACTTTCCCAGCCGTGTCTAGCATGCATAACGGGCGGTATGCAGACGGCGACTCGGGATTTCCCTTCCCCTTGCTGACCAGCACGAGCCTCGCCACCTTCCATCGTACCGGGAAAACCCCGTCCCGTAGGCAAGCGTTGAATGTGCTGAGCAGCAAGTCAGGACAATGATGATAGACGAGCCGCAACACCTCAGCTGGAACACCATCTGGACCTGAAGCCTTCCTCGCTTTCAACAAAAGGACTGCCTCCTCCAGTTCTAGCTGTGTGAAGAGTGGGCACTCGACTGCTGTTTCACCATGGACAGCGTCAACATGAACGGGATGGGCGGGGAAGAGTGCCTGCACTATCTCGTCCATCTTTTCCGCGTCATGTATACAAGGCTTCCATAGCGCTTGAGCTGCCAGTTTTTCCGTCCCCTCCGAAGCTTACTGTAGCGGCCCACCTGCTATGAGCACCTCAACGAACCTCTTGATGTCCATCCTTCCGATGTTCCATCCAGTTGTAGAAGGCCGAGAGCACGGACGTCGGGAGACAGCATCACTTATTTCAAGCAGAATGCACTGATGATCACTGGTTGAGTAGTCCTCTAATACTTTCCAGTTGTGTATCCTACTAAGGACTGCGAGGCAAATGTCACGTTCGGTATGGTTCAATACGGCGGAAAGCCGGCGTTTTTCTGGAGTTTAGTACGACGAGGGCCGTCCTGGCCGCCATTTCCAGGATTCGTTTTTCCCGTGGATCCGTCTGAGGCATGCCCCAATCGATTGCTTTAGCATTGAAGTCGCCCCAAACGAGCACTTTGCCCTCTGCGTTCGAGACATGTAGTGGGTCCTTGCGAGACATGTAGTGGGTCCTTGCGCTGGTGGAAAAAATCCGCCCCACGACACCCCAACTCTAGCTGCCAGCACTCGCACGCGCCACAAGACCGTTCCAGCCGAGCACTAACTTTTTGCTCGCTGAGGCAGCAGTCCACCACTGCAGTCCTGAACGGACTAATAACATCCACTTAAACACTACAGCTCATTATGGTCTACCTCCACGACCTTTTTTAGATTTTTCGGATCAAAGATATCCAACCGCGAGGGGAAGAGACACCATTTTTTTAACACTTCTCCTCCTCCCGCAACTCTTGATAATGATTCCGCAGTTTTAGGAACTGTTTTGGGAAGTCCTCACGGGAAGCCCTCATTTAATGCTCACCCTGGCTACTTAAAAAAATTTAAGTGTTACCTTCATATTTGAGGAGGCCTCTATTAGGAACGCTTAAAACCTTTTCATATACAAAATTCGGTAACTGATGTATTAGAAAGGAAAAAGGAGATCATTTCAAGGGAAGAAATCTTTGAGCATTCGCCCCTACCAACTTTACTAGCAAGTTATCTTTTATTTATTTCATTTCTTAATCGCCAGTAGTAATCTCCCGTTTTCATAAATAATCACTTAATTTCTTAGTGTTTCGTCACCACTTTTTAGGGTTTTGTACTAAAATAAATAACCCTATTGCAATCATGACCTGTGTCCGTCTGTCCGTGCATCCGTCTGTATGTCATAGCACTTTTTGTCCGAAACTATAGAGGCTACAACCGTGGAACTTTGTGAAAAGGTCAGAAATCGTGACTTCTTGAATGTTTTGGGGTGGAAAAATTGTTTAAAGGGGTTTAAGAGGAGTCGCCTCATCATTGTTAGTGAAGTAGAGTGTCATTGGCAAGGTCTCAATGAGATCTTTTCAAAACAAGTCTTATAATTGTCTGATCAGTACCGTGGGAGGCAGGGGACCGTACCATCCAGTTCGAATCCAGCTCGAATTGTTCGACTTTCTTTTTGTAATGATATTAAATAGCCTTGAGTGGATCAGGTGTGATAAAGATGATCTTTAAGTACAAAAAAACTAGAGGCGCAACAACAAAGTAAACGAAAAATTAAGAAAGAAAACTCACACTTGTCGCAATTTGAAAACAACCCATGTATGTTGGTGAGACTGGAAAAGATGGAAGAAAGGAGGGGAAATATCCATAAAAGAGTTGTGGTGCTTTGGTGAAATGTATCGTTGTATTTTTCATTTTTAATTTGTCGTTCGCTGAGTAATGTGTAGTGTTTATGAAATGGAAACAAATAGACAATTTTATTATATTGGGTGTACAACTTAATAACCGGAATTTTTTTAAGCGAAATTCAATGCTTTATTATGGAAAAATCGTACAATACATTTTATTCAAAGTATTGTCCATCGGAAGCTACAACATTTCCCCATCTTTCAGGCAATTTATGAATTCCATCCCGAAAAAATTGCGCCGGCTTGGCGGCCAAAAACGTATTTATCCAATTTCGGATGCCTTGCTCTGAAGTGGAGCGTATTTCGGTGAGGGCGTTTTGCATCGAACGAAATAAATGAAAGTCAGACGGAGCAAGGTCTGGACTATAAGGTGGGTGGGCCAAAACTACCCATCCATTTTTTTCCAAATAGTTTTTCACGGGTCTTGCAACATGCGGTCGAGCGTTGTCATGATGAAAAATTATACCTCGTGTCTGGTCGCATATTCCGGGCGTTTTTTTATGATGGCACGCTTCAAACGTATTAATTGTGTTCGCTACAGGTAACCTGTGATTATCTGGCCCGATTTCAATAATTCATAATATAACGGCCTCTTCCAAATACACAGCATAACCTTGGCGCCATGGATATTTGGCTTCACCGTTGATTTGGCTGGTTGGCCGGGCTTCACGTATGACTTTTTGCACTTGAGATTGTCATAATGGATCCATGTATCATCCATAGTCACGATTCGATGCAAAAATGATTTCTTTTTATGGCGCTCTAGCAGCATTTTAGACATACAGAAGCGCCGTTCAACGTCTCTCGGCTTCAACTCATAGGGGACCCAATTACCTTGCTTCTGAATGTATCCGGCGGCTTTCAAATGTTTCAAAATGGCTTGCTGAGTCACTTCTAACGATTTCGCAAGTTCGTCTTGCGTTTGACACGAATTGTTATCGAGTAGCGTCTCCAATTCTTCGTCTTCAAACTTTTTTGGCTGTCTTGGGCATTCTTTGACTTTGATGTCAAAATCAGCACTTTTGAAGCGTTGAAACCATTCAAAACACTATGTTTTTGCTAAAGGATTGTCGCCAAAAACTTATATAAGCAAACGATGACTTTCCGCAGCTGTTTTCTTTGCAAAAAATGACCCAACAGAACCTCCCGCAAATGCTGTCTTTTTCTACAATTTTCGAAGTTATTAATCGTGAAAAATAATAATGATGCACACAAGATAAAATTGTTTTGTTGACTGATTTTGATAGCTGTCAAATGTACCTTCAAAATGACATATATATAAAGTTCGAGCTTTCACGATATTTGTTAGTACGGACATCTAGCATCAAATTCCGGTTATTAAGTTGTCCACCCAATATGTGATAGCAACACTTTATTTCGTCCTTTGTAAACCTTTGAATTATATTGTGTTTAATCTGGAAGTTGATAGATCTCCCGTACGAAAATAAAAGCCAACATACTACTAATACTGGTGAAAGTAATGTAGTTGTGACTTATGCCACAGGTCACATATAGAAGTGTACACAGGCACTACCCACCCCGTTTCCGAACGCTTGTCGGAGGAGAATTGGGTAAGTACTCTTTTTTATTTCCCTAAATTGTTTTCTTTTTCAAATAAATAACTTTATTATACGAGGTGTGGCAATTAAGTAATGAGACTGATTTTATTGCTGAACTTGTGGTAAATTTGCGACCTTGAAATTCGTTTCTCCTTCCCCGACATCTTTTCCCTCTCTATTGATATATTTATCATTGCTCTAGCTTGTTTAGTTCACCTGCTGTGTCGTGTTGAGTAGACGTGTTTAGGTGGTGCTCGTCGAGAAAATGGAGAAACGAAACCAAGAGTAACGCATCGCGATAAAATTTTGCGCCAGATTGGTCTTCGGAAACGTATGCTAAAATTGTAGAAGTGCGATGCCATAAAGAGTTTAAGGAGGGGCGTGAAAGCGTGGAGGATGAGGCGCGGAGTGGGAGATCAGTCGAGGTGTGGACGACACAAATGCGCTGCGTCTGCGTGCCCTAATCCGTGAAGATCAGCGTTTAACAGTTCGAATGATGGCCTCGGAACTAGGTATAAGCCGTAAAACAGTCAGACAAATTTTAATCATCGCTTTTGGGATGAAAAAGATGTAAGCGAAGATGGTTCCCAAGAATCTTTCTGAGGAGCCCCTAGCGTGTCCCAGTATTTGGCCTCTAAAGGGATCACCATGTTGTAACAGCCGCCTTATTCGCTCGATTGTGACTTTTTTTTGTTCCCTAGAACAAAATCGATGGTCAACGGAACCCATTTTGAATCGATTACGGGCATCCAGGTGGCCGTGACGAGAGTGCTCGCGGACATCCCAGTCAAAGCGTTCCAGAAATGATATGAAGCATGAAAAACGGCCCAAGGGGACTACTTTGAAGGGGATAACAGAGTTGTAAAATAATTTTCAAATATACGGCTTTCATGGAATCACATTGTGAAGTACACTCTCAGAGAGCGACTTACATATGAACTTTAAATTCAGAGAAAGTAAAGTGAAATTTCTCAGATAATATGCAAAAATAAAAAGATTATAGTTACCAAAAGTAAACTACGATAAAATTTAACCGTAATATATTTTTTCATAATCATTTTCTTAAACGATAAGTGTACAAACAAGTAAAACGTTCATTGTATATAGGATGTGCACTGTTAAAATTTGTTTATTGTCGAGATATGTTAATTGAATTTTTGCTTGTATAGTAATGACAATAAAGAATCGCAGGGACCTCATTTAAGTTCGAAGTCTTTTGAACTTTTGAGCACTAATAGAAAGCGAAGAAGCAAATCACAAGAAAATAATTAGACCATTATCTACGTCGCGAATTCTGTAAAAAATAATTTATTTATATGAATATTGTGAAAAAATTCATAGATAGATAAAGTATACACTCAGTCTTATCATTTAGTTAGAACCTTGACCGGGTATGGGACCGGCCTCATTGGCTGGCCCCTCCACTTATGAGCTAGCCATCGGGTGAGCTCACCCCCTTCGCTTTGCGTTGCAGGTGCTCTTGCGGGGTAGAGTGGCCTTCCGGTCGAGTTTCTTATTGATGTTAAAGTATTATGAGATTCCACCATATAAGATTTTAGCATAAATTTGAAACATTGATAAATGTAAAATTCATGCAAATTATGTCCGTATGAGTTTTTCATTTAAGTGAAAAATATAGGGCCACATCTACACAATGGATCTTGATCCGGATGGGGGGAGGGGGGTGGTGTGAGGGGACACCGCTACCACCTGCCTACCCAACTCATATTTGGGGGCCGTAAGTATATCTAGTAAGAAGAGATCCTCTCGCATCTCACTCGTTTTCGCCAAGCCCAGTCAATCGATTGCTTTGGCAACACGCAACCTTTCAGTAAGTTACCTCGGCCTCAACAACTGTCGATCCGAACCCTACAACAGATAATTCGTGAATGTGAAATTCTTTTGCAGTGGGCTCTTGTGCTGGGGAAAAGAACCCGCCCCGTGACACCACAATGCGCCCACAGACAAGGCCAATTTCGGCGAGCACCAACATCTTCGCTCGCCGAGGCTGCAGACCATCGCTGCAGTCCTATACGGACATTGATATGCATCCCAAATCACTGCAGAATCTCCCTTGGTGTGATTCTTGATGTTGAGCTGCACACGTTGCAGGTTTGATTTCCTCCCTTTAACCTCCTTATACGGATTCTCTATAAAATTTTAAGATGTTACACAATCCAGACGAAAAGAAAAAATATTACCATTTGCGGAGCGTCACCTTCTAAAACCTTTGCAGACGCAATCGCTAGCTGTGCAATCAATTATTTCGCACGAACTGAGGATAAACCGTTCATTTTGGGAACACTTTTTTTCCGTTTGATTGCCCGCTCGCACACAACCACACATCATGCTATCTATCTATAGGCCATCAAGAGGTGGTTACGTAGCAGATGTTTGCCCTCTAATACTCTTCAGCTACTTGAAATGGTGTAGGGATGACCGATATCTGCTGGATATTGCTGCGTTGGTTATGCAGAAACCTTGTGGCAGAATATCGCCGCCAAAACAACATTCACGTTGCGGATAAATTTTGTGAATGCATTGGTTGATATACCGAGTAGTTCGCGGGGTGAGCTGCTCGATTAATACAACATATCATAAATTCAAAAACATTGTCATAATTTGAGCAAATACTTTTGAATGCTGGCAATCTTGTCGGCTTAAGTGTTTTGAAGATTTGTTTCGGCGCTCTGTATTTTGCAATGCTTGCCAGAGATAGCAAAGCAACGAGGCACGATCAATTTCAATTAAGTGATATCAATCCCGCCATCTTCCATTAAAAGATCTGTGAATAATATAAACAACTTGCACCACAAGGGTCATTGAATGGTTGGGTTGGAAGAAGCAAACATTTCTGTTTCAAAAAATTAAGAACTGATTCTTGAAAATGTTTTAATCAATTCTGAGTTACCAACTTAATGAAGAACTAATAATTAGTTATTCGCGTGACAAGCTATTAATAAATTATTCGCATGGTATATGAACTTGTATTTTTTTAGATGAAGGTATTTACTCATTATCTTGAGTCGTGTCATAGATCATCTTCAATATATGATATAATGATTATCGCAATTGAAAAGTTTAGCAAATCAGTATAAATTTTTACATTGCGTTGAATGATAAGTGAAATGTCGTGTAAAGAAAATTACTTCATTAACAAATCACTTGACATTGAATGCAAATCATCTGTTATTAGATGCTCCATAATAAGATGGTTGGGCGCTAATCTCACTCGAAAGCATAATATTGGGTTGTTCGATAATTCATATCGTTAGATGAGGTGAACAGCATATTTGATGCAGTAGTGATTGTGTGGCTTATATTATTATATACTATTTTAAAAATTAGACTTTAGACTATCTGAGCGTCATTAGTAAACAACAAGTTGGTTAAAAATAAACTTGAAAATGGACAATCAAAGAGAGCATTATCGGCATTTTTTATTGTTTTACTTCTAGAAGGGTAAAAATGCGGTGCAAGATTGATAGAAATTGTGTGAAGTTTATGGTGAGGGCTACCTTACTGAACGCTTGTGTCAGCGTTGGTTTACTGGCTTTCGTTCTGGAAATTTTGATGTGCAAGATGTACTACATGCTCGTCGTCCAACCACTACTAGTGACGACAAAATAAAGGTGTTAATCGAAACAACTCGAGAGGTAGCAGGAAAGCTCAACATATCGAGTTCAACCGTTTACTTGCACTTACAACAGCTTGGTACGTAACCAAGCTGGATGTTTGGTTTCGTCACGAATCAAAAGAAATCCACCTCACCAAACGCATTTACATGTGCGACTCTTTGCTGAATCGTAACCAAAACGACTCATTTCTAAAAACAATCATAACGGGTGATAAAAGATAGATTGTTTACAATAACGTGGCCCAAAAATAAGCAAGATGAGCCCTCACAATCGACATCTAAAGCTAATATTAAACAAAAGAAGATTATGCGTTCTGTGTGGTGGGGTTGCAACAGTATAGTCTACTTTGAGCTGCTTTCAAAAACCAAACTATTGGTTCGAATGTCTACAGTCATAAATTATCGAAATTGAATAAAAAAATTAAGAAAAAACGCCCCAAACTGGCCAACCGCAAAGGCGTGATGTTCCATCATGATAACGCCAGACCTCACACTTCTTTGATATGTAGTAATCGAGCAGCCTACCTTGGCAAACTGCTTGAGGGACCTTCACGAAAAGAATAATAATAATAATAATGCAATAATAATAACGCATAATAATAACGATATAAGTGCGAAAAAATTTGATACGCAACTTATTAATATTATTATTACCAACCTGAAATAATCCCGCTGCTATTGCCACTATCATTATCGATAAAAAGTTTTTCCGATCCCTATGCAATGAGCCTACGAGAAAATTTCAATTCACTAACAATAATGTTGAGAGCAACAAAATCACAAATTTACTTATACCAGTTGGTCTGAAAAGCGGTAATAATAAACCTGGAATTAAATTTCTAAATCAGTTCAGAAAATAGAATAACGATCGTACCAAATAATCGATAATTGATTCAGGGAAGAAATTCCAAGATTTAAGCTCGAGTCGTGTGTGAAACTGCTTGTTATTAATCTCTATCGTGCTGCGAATTGTGAAATTTTATATTTTTCCAAGTAAATTATTTCCAATATTTCTCGAATATTAATTCTTACGAGTGGAAGAAATCAATAGGATTTGACTTTTTAAAAGCGTGATTCTGCTGTGGTGCTGAACAGTGGCACTGTGTTTCTCTATCATCGTTGTCTTTTTGTCTGCTTCTTACTGTAAATCTGAACTGGTATTTTTTGTGTTCTACGGTTGCCTTCTTACTCAGGCCCATAAGCAAATCAATTAACGTAACTGACGTCACTTCCCGTACCGGAAACAGCTGCTCAGTAGCCTTAAATTTCTGCAAACAGCTGACCAGAAAACTTGAAAGCAGCATCTCAGTAGGATTTTGAGATTGTCAAATATGACATTTCCCAGATAAAATTTGGCCGAAATGATACAAACGAGAAGGAAATACAAAAGTTTGCGTGCTAATGTCTTCGATGCCTCATATCTAAAATAAATCGTTGACATAGTGCTGATAAAATTTCAAACTACAGTCATATGTACTGTCAAAAGTCTATAGAAAATTTGTTTGATTTGAACAGCACTAGATGGCGCTGATGAGGCTACTCGAAGAGATTAGTTCGCGACATGACGTAGTGTTTCCGTTTTCGGGCCTGAGTAAGAAGGCAACGGTTCTACTGTGTCAAGAAAATAGCAAATTCAAGATTCAAACTTCATATTTAACCTTTTACAATGATTGTTTACAAGTCCATAATTTGTATTTCCTTAGCTGAAATGTGAGAATTCGCAGATGACCAAAGAATGGAGCATAAACTTATTAGTCGCATGCAATATAACAAATGAATTTTCACGTTCTATAAAGAAGTGAGTGATAAGGGTCCGTTGGATTGACTTCCATTTCAAGGCGACCTTTCTCCGCGATGCATCCAGTAAACGTTACAATGGTTTTTGCTACATCAAAGAGCAGTGCTACCGGAACAGTGGATTTTTAATCAAGCGTATTTCCAAACAAAACTGATAATATAATCATGCCTGGTGCATATAAATACCATACCAAGTGTTTACCGTATTCTAATCCGATTGATTGGATTACTTTTAATTATAAATAGATTTGAAACTTTTCACTGCTAACAACCGTTTATAGTGGGAAAGATCTAGTGAAATACGAGTACTGGAACATGAACATTAAACAGTGCCCATCGAATAATAGGAACTCAACGAATTATTAAATTTTACTTGTTTATTATGAAAAAAAAAACATTTTTATAGTGGCTTTAATTGTAAATAACCATGGGAGAAACGCTTAATATCAAGCATGCCGAATAAATAAATAAACATGTTACGTGTTCGAATCAATCGGATAAGTTGAAACCAGTGATAAACGTTATCCAAAAACAAATTCTCAAGGACCAAAAGCACTATCATTGAAGATGTCGAAAGGGAATAGCGACCTTGATTCGATTTTAACGGAAATCGGTCAGGTTGGTGCATCCCAAATATTCAGCCACTTCTTAATTTGTCTGCCTATTATCTATAACGGAGTGACCATAAAGTTTTTTGTCCTATTCAATAATAATTTTTACGAATTTCTTTTAATCGTTATAACGGTTTAAATGAGTTGGCAGGCCCTTACCCCCCAACAACAAGCGCTCGTTGGAGGAATTGGTAAGTACCCTTTTGTATCAAATTATTTAAATTTTTTTAAATTTTTAAATAATTTAAATATTATTAAAATATTATCAAATATAAATAATAAAAATTTAATAAGTTCAAAGAAAAAAAATTAAGGAATGAAAGGTAGCAAGATAACAAACTTAAAAAAAACACACACAAACAGAAAAGAGTTTTAAAACTATATATCTATATTAAGAAAACCAAACACTTCTTATTTACTACTCTTTACCTACTGTATGTAATTGAAAAAGAAAAGAATATATTAAACTTTTTTTTTACGTTTTTTTTTATGTATTTGTGGTTGACTTTGTGGCATCAGTCTAGTTTTTCTTTGGGTACGATGGTAATCAATCGAACTCCTTGTCGGCAAAAATGTGCAGCGTACGAATAGTTTTACAATTGAATGTAATATTCATGCATGGATGCATGTTAATAGTTACAGTTTTACAATTTCTTCGTGTAATTTTTTCGACTCTTGTTTCATTGATTATAAATATAATTGCTACTTATTTGATGAATTATAATTATACATAGATAATAATTTGTAAGAAAACAAATGCATAGATAAAAAAAGAAAAAATTCGGTCTTTCTATTTTGCTGGACCTTTGACCGTGTATGGGAGCCGCTATGTTGGCTGGCCCCGCCACTTATAAGCTAGCCATCGGGTGAGGTCTCCCCCTTTTCTTTGTTGTTGCAGATGCTCTTGGAAGGTAGGGTGGCATTCCATCAGGCGCGGATCTACGGGGGGGACATCTGGGACATGTCCCCCCCCAAAATCTCGGCCACAAAATTCGAATGTGGATTTTCACCTTTTATTCAATTACGATAAATTTGTAAAATTTGATAAACATTTACTGTCAAATAGTTGTTTTCCCACAATGTTTGGAAAACATCGTTATTTCAAATAGTATTGACCGTCTATTCCGCATCGATATATCGATTAATCTATTATCGCACTTTGAGTCAGAGTGCCCAATTTGGATGCACAGAAGCTGGTTTGTCACTGACACACAAGCGGCCTTCGATTGTGCGGTAGAGACAAACCAGCTTCTCTGCATCAAAATCGGGCACTCTGCTGCAAACGATGCATAATGTCGAAGAATAGAAGAGATTGATGGTCGCCCAGGACGCTCTTCGTCTTCGACACGTTCACAGCTGGCTTGGAACTCACTATAACACTTGTAAACATTTTTTTAGACATAGCCTCATCATCATAAGCTTTCTGCACCATCCTCAATGTATCCACAGCAGAAAACTGATCCCGCAAACAAAATTTAATGCTAATTCATCAAATTTCGACATCGCAAAAAACGAAAAACTCACTTTTAGCAGGAAATTTAGTAATCAGAAACAAAAATTAGTGATAAAAGTATAAATTCATAAATACATGAAAGATTGAAACTTTCAATATAAATATAAATACCATAAACCATCGTTGTTTTTGCTTAAAAAAACGAAATTTTATGTTTGTTTACTTTTCAAATTTTTCAGGTTCGGTTCAGTAATACATTGTTTTTTCAAATCTATGAATTTTTTCATTGAAAAATATTACCTTAGTAATTTTTCATGTGGATTTGCCCGTTACGGCTTTGTTCGATTGACCTAGAAGAACATGGAAAAAGATTAGTATTTTTTTGAAGCGGTGATTAGGAAAGAGCTCAAGCTTATTTTGTTTTTGTTTTTCTGTATATGATCTACATGCTAAGAAAATAGATGAATTATATTTTCCGCCTCTTAGAAGTATATATAAACTATAAATGACACTATAATGATGATAATTGAAAATTTAAGGCTTACACATATTATATTTATAAAGTAGATATGAATCATTATTGAAAAACTTATTAGTATTGGTAAAAGAAAACATACATGTGAGAAATTATTGATCTATTTAATGTTTTTCCATTTGGCCATGTATATGCCATGTCTGATTTGTAAGGTTGTCAAAATATATGTTTCATACATAGATGTAATATTGGTTTTGAGTTTGATTGATATATTTTCTATCATAGAACATATATTAACCATCTTATATACATAGAACTTCTATGTATATAAGATGATTAATATCAAGTTGTAAATTTATTTCTCAAAAACCAAAAAGTTGAGGGGGATTCTTCGGATCAACTGAATCACGTCGAAGAAAATTATCACTCAAATAATGATTCGAATGAGTTGAATACATGCAAGCGAAAAACTCAAAATTCATTAGAGATCGATGCTCTTGAAGCCAGTCAATCACTTCCATCAAACACAAACCACAACGAAGTTGAAGCGGTCGTACCAGAGTTCTCTAATGACATAGGTCATTTTATTGGACAGAAAATAAGTGACGAAGTTAAGCGAGAATTATTAGAAAACCCATGGAGACCATCGAAAGATTACAAGTTTCCTTTTCCTTCAGGGATAGTCCCAGGGAAAGAAAGAAAGCATTGTGTTTCACATAAACATTCGATTGATCATGGAGACTGGCTATGATGTGCAGAAAGGACTTTTTTGCAAATTTTGTCCATGGTTTACTGTCAACAACGTAGGCGGATACCAAAAAAATATACCCCTGCGCGTCCTCGTCACTGAGGCTTTAGTACATTTTAAAGACCTAACCGAACACAAAGGATATCTAGAACTCCACAATCAGAACCGTTATCACAAAGATGCAGTCGCTGCTGGGAAAGATTTTTATACAATTATCATAACCCACAGAATGGCGTCAATAATATTCTTAATGAAGAATATCTTAATCAACGTAGAGAGAACAGACTATTTTTTAAATCCATAGCTAGAGCGGTCATTTTTCTTGGACGGTGGAATTTAGCATTCCGAGAGCATCGGGACGATGGGCGTTTGCTAATAGAAGCAGGATCTGAGCGAAATGATGGAAACTTCAGGGGGCTGCTGAAACTTCCCATTGAATCAGGAGATACAGAACTCGAAAAGCATGTGGAAACTGCGTCATCAGTAGCAACCTATATCAGCAAAACAACTCAAGAAAAACTCATGGACTGCTGCAAGGTTGATATACAGAAGAAGATTTTACAACTCGTGACTAAGGCCGAATTTTACTCCATCGGCTTCGACGACACTTCAGATCAATCAGGAAAAGCACAGATATTTCCTTTTTGCTGACATTTAGTGAAAAATGTCATAATACAACAAACACTATAACACCAGGCAACTTCAAATTGATGTAAATTTGTAAATTTGTAATTTGTAAATTTGTACTTTTTCCAAAACAATAAAGTTCAATTGTATGTATTACTTATTTGTAGACCCGGGGTTTGGAGTTAAAAAAGACTTCAGCTAGCTTATATTCTAATTCTGTTCCTAGTCTATTTGTGAACTACATATAGGTGTTCTTTGACACTTTACAAATTGAGTTCAAAATTTATTATTTAGTAAAAAATATCTGTACACCTTACTATCTTGATAATATCATGCAATTCAAGTTGAGTATGTTGCTTTACTTAACGTACATAGTTATGAGTATTCAAATACTAAAAGAATGTGCATAAAAACACTTATTTACCATGAAGTGTATTTGAATACTTAAATTTTCTGTAATTTATACATTTCATGACACAATGGTGCGTTTTAGACTGCACGTTGGGTACATTGAGTACGTTTTTTTCAGTAACCAGCAGTCTTTATGCTGTTCATATCGCAAAAGTTTCTACTAATATTTTGGAACCTTAACAAAATTATACGTGTTATTAGTTCATTAATGACAAGTCTTTGAAATTTTTGAGATTTAATATTTTGAAACTGATAACTTATCGTTTATTAACAATCTATAAATTGTTACACCCTGGTTTCCATATTCTATATACATTTTTTTGAGCACCAAAATAAAAACCCATTGACACATAACAATCAACAGCTATGATTGTAGGTATACCAATAATATTCATGTTTTCTGTGTCTTGATAAGTCTCATAATTCGATACGTCAATTTTTCTTCCGGAAAACCCCTCATAAGAGAAGATTTTTTAGATTTCATTGATGCTTTGGCGAGCTGTCCAAACAAGCTCAGGAAAAAAATGAGAATGCAGAGGATGACATAGAATTATCCTTAACTGTGGTTACTTTAGGGAAGATCGTCTTGGAGGCTGTAAAAAGGCTGGGTTTAAGATTAGAAAACTGTACTTCGATAGGAGTTAATGCTTGCTCAGTCAATGTTTCGGAAAATTGTGGAGCTGTCAATGAAATCTAGAAAGAAGCAATAAACTCTGTCATGATACTGTGCTTTTCCCACGAACTAAACAGCAGCCTCATGAAAACATCTAATGTTCAGTCAATCAAAAAAGTTTCTGACGTTATACGAGAGGTGACGAGATTTTTCCAAAACGCACATCCGAAGCATAATACTATATATATATTAGCTAAATTTCTTGGCCATTAACTAAAGCATTTGTGCGAAACAAGATAGGTTGAAAGACATGATGCTGTATTGCAGTTCGTCGTAGATTTGTCAGTGATTATCGAAGCTTTAACGAAAGTCAGTATTTGGAAAAATAGAGATACAGCAGGCAAAGCGACAGTATTCATTTCCGCTGTAACCTCATTCGACTTTGTCGTAGGCTTGTTTTGTTTGTGTGATGATTTATCTTTGACACGTCCTTTGATGAAAATACTCAGAAAGAAGATATGGATTTGGCCAAAGCTTCGCAAAAAATAGAATTACTACTTGCAGTGTTGACAAGTCAAAGGCTGGATGCAGAGGAAAAATTCTACCAAATATATACAGACGCAACGAATTTACTAGACGAGTTAAACATAGAAATCAAGAAACCGAGAACTTGTGGTAGTCAAACACGACGAGAAAACCACAATACATCTGACTGTAAAGAATATTTTAGAGTCTCAATGTACATTCCTTTATTAGATAACATTATGGAAGATATGAAGATTCGTTTCTCTCAAGATGTTTTGGATGCCTTTCAGTTGAGCTTATTACTTCCTAAAAACGTGAGAGACATGCCGCCGAACGACGTAACCGATCTCATTAACAGTCTCATAGAACGATTTGGTAATCTTTTGAAGGACGCTAAAAAACTCCAATACTTGAGACCCAAGGGAGAAATGAATCACTAGCAACAGCATTGAAAACTCAAAACAACCCAGGCCTCTCAAAGAAACTCTGCGCCACCAAACAATGGATTAGAAACTCATGAAAGTTGTGACGAAAATGTGTATCCAATGATTCACGCTCTTCTCCGAATTTTAAGTACGATGTGTGCTACCAATGCAAGCGCCGAACGGTCATTCTCAACTCTACGCTATATTAAAACATGGCTCGGAACAAGGATGCTCCAGAAAAGGTAAGTCGGTCTGGTACTACTCAATTCGCATGATGATATTAAAGTACATCGAATGGTTTTGTGAGCTTTTTGTCGCTGTAAGACTAAAAATCTTCTTTTTAAGGTAATAAAAATTACAAAAAACAAGTCACAAAAGTATTACTAAATACATAGGCATACAAAAAGGACAAGTCTAATGGTTAAAATATTATGGACGTATACATCAAGTTGTATGATGTTTCTATCAGAAATTATATTTGGACGATAAAATAAAATTTTTAAATTACTTTTTATGGAATTGTTTGCAGCTACATATAAATGAGTTGCATATATTGAATAATAATTTTTCTGAAAAATTATTAGAGAAGAAAAATGTTAGAAGAAGGGGGTTTCGATGTGTGCACTAATTCTCCTCAGGCCATCACTCTTAGATACACACCGACGTTAGATAAGCTTCAAATGTAGAGCAAATTTGTCATATAGATTTACATTAAGTTGATGTGAAAAGGGTGAAATGATCCAATTAAAAAGTTTAGCTAATATAAAATTTTTGTTTTACTTCGATAATGAATATTTTGTTCGTCATCTTTCCAATCCCTCATGCATTACTATCAAAATTGAATTTTTCTTTCATATTTAGATAATATCTCCATTAAAAATGGTCCAAATTTTCTAAATGTATGCTTAAAAAAATTTAAAAACCGATGTCCCCCCCCCCCCAAAATTTACCCCTAGATCCGCTACATCGTTCCGTATAGGTTTCTTATTTATGGTGAATTTTTATATGATTCTACCATTTAACACTTTAACATAAATCTGAAACATTCTTATCTTTAATTTAAGGGAAAAGTTCATGCGAATTACTTTTTTATGAGTAATTCATAAATTGTTCATAAAGGAAAAATGAATGCCCACATCTACAGTGGATCTTGATCCAGATGGGAGGATGCGACGGGACACTGGTTCCACCTGAATTCTCCACTCTTATTTGGGGGTTGTAAATGTTAGTTGTAAAGACGAAATCTTCTTGCGTCGCGCGCACGTTAATCAAGCTCTGTCAGTCGCTTTTCATTAATTCATCCCTTCGGTAGGTTACCTAGACACCGTCAAACCGTGACGTTTTAACCATCTGATTCCTGAATGCAAAATTTTTTTACAGTAGGCCCTTGTGCTGGAGAAAAGAACCCACCTCACGACACCGCAATGCTAGGCTGCAAACGCATTCACGCGTCCTCAAGGCAAGGCCAATTCCGGCGAGCACCAAAATCTTCGCTACTTAAGGCAGCATTCCATCACTGCAGCCCTTAACGGACATTTAAATCACTTTAAATTCACTACAGATAACCGGTCAAAAATTAATGGAGCTCAAGTGAGAACTGATGCCACGTTCCCCCTATAGCCCAGACTTAGCACCATCAGACTATCATTTGTTTGGCTCCCTTCAAAACCATTTGAATGGTAAAGCTTTTGATTCCAATCAAGCTGTAAGAAATGAGTAAGACCAGTTCTTCGCTTCTAAAACCAAGGTTTCTTCGAAGATGGAATTTTTCAACTTACCAAAATATGGCAAAAGTTCATCCATCAAAATGGTCAATATATCATTGATTAATGATGGTTATTAAAACAAATAAATTTATTTTGAAAAACATGAAAAAACGAGATTAATTATCGAACAGGAGAGGAAGTCTGCTGATCGGTGCATTTAATAGCTTTTTTAAGATTGAAGTAAATGGGGGCTAATTGAAGTATGACAGTCAATATGTGTACATAAAACCCATGAAAATGCAAATCTTAATGTAATATCGATTTTAAGGGTTTTGTAAAATAGTTTTACAAATAGTTTTTTTGTATATAGGTGTAGAGTGATGCCCTCTTCAAAGTTTCTCTACAAAAATAATTTTGCAAGACGCTTAAGGGGGGTCTCCCCATACAAGGGAGTGGCCCCTGAAAAAAATTTCATCCTAGGCAGCCGGAAAGGTCTTCATGAGAACTTTTCAAAACAGGTCTTAATTTGACACTTTTTGCTTCGGGGAGCGCACAGGAAGGGAAATACACGAGTCCCCCCTCGCGATTAGACACCTGTGATCCGAAAAATCTGAAAACAATTATGGAGATAGGTTTTTATTAGTACAACAACAACAAATACCTTAGAAGTCAAAATACACCCAACTTTGTTAATAATAGTATCAAAATCGAGTTTCACATTTTCCCCAATAAAATCATATGGATATCCTTAACCTCAATGAAAACTGATATTTAGGTAGTCTTATATATGGTCCTAATACTCTGCAAGTATGATCAAAATCCAGTCAAATTCACGGAAGTTATAGCCATTTGAAATTTCTCCAAATACAACAACAATAACACACGATTTTGGTATTTATGGACTTTCCATTGAATCAGACACTGCAGTTTTGATTTGATCTTCTTGAAATTTTCATATAAGAAACAATATAATTTTTTCGGGAATTCATGTTTTGAGTGATTTTTGTTAGTTTGCAACAAAGTGACGACCGTTGAAAGCACAGAAGCAATCGATTTTCTTATGAACGTGCACATCTCTTTGACATATACATATATTTCTTGCCTTTATTCGTTGCTGGTGACTGCATTTCGCACGTTGGGTACAAAACCCTTCTGACGTGACCGTAGGTCTGTTCACCCAACTTGTTTCTGAATGAATCCAGTTGAAACGGCTTATCATACATCAGTGCCAGATATCTTTTGTGATATACGAGTTCTCATTCCATTTGAACGCTAAGGGTTGCGAAGGACACTTCGACTAATGAATTATGGAATAAAGTGGATACTTCGCTAAAACGTTGAACTGTACTATATTTAACACGATCCACCCATCTAGAATACTTTGAATTTATAGAAGAGCACATCTCACTTAAAGGAAAATTAAAGACAGGACAGGATCAGTCGCAGATTGACTGATGATAGCTAATCGGAATCGGCACCACATCATCCATCTGCTTTCCAGATTTAAACAAGTTGGGTAGACAGACCTATGCTCATGTCAGAAGGGTTTTGTACTCAACTTACAAAATGCAGTAACCAGCAACAAATAAAATCAAGAAACATGTCAAAGACGATTTTATTGGAGAAAATGTGAAATTCGAGGATCATACTATTATTAACAATGTTGCAAGAATTTTGACTTCTGAGGTATTTGTTATAGTTATACTCATAAATATCCCCCTTGATAATTTTTTCAGATTTTTAGATCACGGGTGTCCATTCGCGAGGGAGGAAACACATTTTACATGTACCCCCCCCCGCCCCAACTGAAGCAAAAACGGTCAGTTTAAGCACTGTTTTGAAAAGCTCTCATAGATAACCTTCAGTTAATACTCATATCGGCTACCTTTCATGAAATTTTTTTCAGGGGCCACTCCTCTGTACTGTAATCATCGATTCATGGCCTATTTTTTCAAATCCTAGAATGGTTATAAAGCCCTTTTGCTAGGAGCTCTCTCCTGCCTCTTCGACTTGTTTCAATTATATGTACTCATTTTCATGATACCTATCATTCCTACAATTTTCATGCAAATCCTAGCAAAGCTGTAGTGCCTAAGTCGGTAAACAGCGCATATGGTTCCATAGCCATATGTTTCCATAGTAATACAGGAAAATTCAAATCGCTATAACTTCGTCAAATACCATTCAATCTTTATGAAACTTTCAGAAAAGATCAATCTTATAAATGGTCATCTGTTCGCTAAATTTTATAGAATTTAAGGGTACCGTTTAGATCTTATTCAAGAAAACATAAAATCGATAAATCATACTACGAGTATTACTAACAAAGTTGAGTGAATTTCGAGATCTCATGTATTTGCTGTTGTTGTACTCATTAAGGCCTACATTCATGATTTTTTTCTGATTTTTCGGATGGAAGGTGTCCAATCGCGAGGGGGGGGGTACGCGAAAAGTTCGTACATTTCCCCTTCCCCTGCTCCCCTCGGTACCGATAAGGCAATTTTAAGACTTGTTTTGAAAAGATCTCATTGAGACCTTTCCAATGACACTCTACTCGACTTCCAATGGTGAAATTTTTTTTTTGACGGGTCACCTCCCTATATGGGGAGACCCCCCTTAAACCCCTTTGAAAAATTTTTCCACCCTAGAACTTTCAAGAAGTCACCACTTCTGACCTTTCCACAAAGTTTCGTGGCTGTAGCCTCTATAGTTTCGGAGAAAAAGTGCTGTGACATACAGACGGACGGACGGACGGACAGACGGACACAGGTCGTGATTGCAATAGGGTTTTGTATTTTAGTACAAAACCCTAAAAATCCAGTCAATCAAAATGACGCCGCTCCTACGCATTGTGTATCGAATAAGTAGAGAACAGATGACTATCAGTTGTTGGTTTTCGAAGCAGTCTCTTTTCGCATTTATTTCGTATTCTTTTATGGCACGCACGTCCAAGACTTTTCTTTTTCTTCTGGTTACCTGTAAGTGCTCAAGAGCTTGAGTGCTCTCTACATATGCAAGCAATACAATGCTTCATGTGCCATTAACAAACTGCATTAACCGAGCCACTTCATGTGTAATTTTCGATTTAAAATATGGTAGAGAAGGAGAGAAATATGTAAGTTGCTTTAAACTTCAACGGCGAATTTTTCCAGGTAATAAGAAAGTTTATGAGCTTGTACTGGAAATTCTTACGTTGCTAAATGTCGACGACAAAGTTAAATATTCTGGTCATACCGAATAGCTTCTTGGGATAGAGTCTGATTAAACGCGGAATCTGAATCATTACCTGTTTTATTTTAAATTATATACTGGGTAATGTCACTGAAGTTCTTTCCTCTGTCAGTGGCTGTCAACCTTTTATTCAAAAGCATAAATGATTAAAACAAGTTGGGAAGGCAGAAGAAACATGCTTTATGATGACATCAAACATTGACTTAATAAATGAGGGAGAAACTAGTCATACATAACAGAAAGATCGGAGGGCGCTTTCGTAAGCATAAAATAGCCTCCATTTTGCTTCTGCTTAGATAATTGTGTAACAGGAATTCAATGAACTGAATGGACAAGGTTTACTTTTGCTCCGTTTCTATTGTCAAATATTTTTTTATCAAAATTAACACATTTTATTTGGTAGTATTTTTTTTTTACTGGAATCAATTATTGACAGTTTTAGAACAATTGTTTAAGTACAACGCATGCACTATAATTTCATATATTTTTGCCGTATCGTAAAAATGCTATAACATAAACAGTGCTTGCAGTCATGTTGCAGAAGTGACTCTATTTTGCCATTTGCACTTCTTTCATAAGCTAGTATTACACTGTTTGAGATGCGGTTAAATATTTGACATAAAATATTTTATATTTGATGTATCAAATACCCACATTTATCAAACATGATTGAAATATTAAAATGCATCAAATATTTGATGATCATGGTTTGATCATAGATCACTAAATACCTAGATTGCAAAAGTTGACAATTGCGTGAAGCTTTCTAATGGTATACACATGCAATTTACCAACACAACCACACGAAAAATAATTTTTGCAAAGTGAATTGTAATAATCGAGCTGTCACACAAGCAAACTGCTCGAAAACCTTCCTATCTTCTGTTCAAAATTTTAATGCCAGATTTAGAAAAATAATTAATTATTTCCATTCATAATCGTCATTTGTAAAATAGTTTTCTTTCTTATTATTATTATTAAATGTAACTTTATATCAATGTTCCCCCATATTAAAATTAAACGTTTCCCTTTAATTTTATAATTAATATAATTCAGTTAATTTTTCCTAAAAAAATTTTAAATCTGCAGATTAAAATTTTGAACATGGGAACACTGATTTAGTGCACTTAACGGTATATTACATTACCGAAGGCAAGCAAACTAGGCTGAGCTCAGCCGACGAGATTTACCGTACAAACGGGATGAGAAAGAGGAAAGACAAGTTTTGAGGACGGATCGTGAAGTGGACTTCCAAAAATAAACTACTTAAAGTAAAACAAATAATTGATCGCGAAGTATAATTTCCCATCGTAAGATGTGTCGGCTAAATCACAATACGGCTAAAGGAATGAAGGCTAATGTTTTAACGTGACAACGGAAAAGCCTTAAAAGCAGAGAAAATAGAAATCAATGGGATTCATAATAACCGTGCTGCTTGATCGCGAAGTGCAATTCCCCATTTTGGTCGTGTTTGAAATTTTCGTTCCGTCCTTGGAGCTTGGTTCGTAGCGAAGAAAGAAAAACGAATTTATCGCAAGGATTAATTGCACACAAGCATTTGATCGGGGGAAGATGCCAAAGAGCTGTGGATCGCGCG
Source organism: Odontomyia ornata (assembly GCA_963969285.1). Taxonomy (NCBI): domain Eukaryota; kingdom Metazoa; phylum Arthropoda; class Insecta; order Diptera; family Stratiomyidae; genus Odontomyia; species Odontomyia ornata. Next base: position 162,334,960 of record OZ017742.1, read on the forward strand.
GTGTTTTTCGATTTTCATGCTGACAACTAGAGATGAGCTTGGATACCTAGGTTGAATAATGGATAATATTCGAGTGTCAGCAATTGCTTTCGTGTGTAACGCTTTAGTTAGCGAGAATATTGCAAAATTTGTCTGAATTAAGCTATTAGCGTGCGCAATTGATTTTTTCATCTTGGTTGTGATTATGTACATAGTGAAACCCGGTTGTTGACAATTCTAAAAGCATCTACATGTGAGAAACTACTGTACAATAATCAAACTTTTCTGTAATTATTTTTCTTCACTTTTCAATCTCTCTACCACGCCTGCGCAAAGTTCACCCTTCTCTGCTTATCATCAACCCACTTTTTCCTCTATCACTTGTTCTTCTGTAGAAATTGAAAATCTTATCAATACTCTTGATATTTCTGTTGGTGCTGGTTCTGATGGCATTCCTAATCTATTCGTTAAATCTTTATCATCCACTAAATCTGTTCCTTTAGCTTTACTTTTCAATATAAGCTTATCTACTGGCCTATTCCCTTCTAACTGGAAAAGAGCTTTCCTCCTCCCTATTTTTAAGAAAGGTGACAGCTCTCTGGTTTCAAATTATCGCCCCATCTCTTTATTGTGTTGTTTTTCCAAATTACTGGAACGTATTGTTTACTCCAAACTGCTTGCGGCTGTGGAGGATAAGCTGATTCCTGAACAGCATGGTTTCATCAAAGGTCGTTCTACTATGATCAACCTTATGGAATTTACTACGGTTGTTGCTGGAGCCTTTGAGAATCGATTTCAGGTAGAAACCCTGTATCTTGATTTTTCTAAGGCCTTTGATTCGGTCAATCACCATATTTTGCTCCAAAAAATTCATGCACTTGGTGTCGTTGGCAATTTGTTCAAGTGGCTCTCCTCCTACCTTTCGAATCGAATATGTCATGTTACTTTCAATGGTTTTACCTCTTCTCCTTTTGTCCCATCTAGCGGCGTTCCCAAAGGGTCCATTCTTGGTCCGCTTTTATTTGTCATCTTTATCAATGATCTGCCTTCAGTCATTAACTCCTCCTGCCTTCTTTATGCAGACGATGTGAAATTATTCAAGGTCGTATCCTCTCAAAATGACCTTGACATACTACAAGCTGATCTAAATTTCTTGGACCTGTGGTGTCAATCTAATCAGCTTCCTCTTAACGTTTCTAAATGTATACATGTATCCTTTATCTCCAAACTTTATCCATTCATTGGTCATTTCTTCAAAAAAAAATAAACGTCTTAGCACCGTGACTCATATCAAAGATCTTTTTTTTTGTGGTAGGGAGATGAAGGCATTTACGCCCGCCGAGTCTGGCAGTGTGGGACTCCCATGGAGGATACCCTTTTTTTTTTTTTTTTTTTTGTGGTAGGGAGGTGAAGGCATTTATGCCCGCCGAGTCTGGCAGTGTGGGACTCCCATGGAGGACACCTTTGGACTACCCACTAAACACCTCCCCTGTCAATCTGAGGACCTAGCCTGGAACCGTTTGACACATTACTTCGGGCCAGGTCTCGTTTTGTTACACCGTGGGGCGCCTTCACGCTGGGGAGTTCCTTTCCTAGCGGGAGGGGAGAGGGGAAGAGGAAATGACAGAAGAGCGATCCCCCAGCCCCAGCACCTCCGGCTGCTGTGAGTCCCTTTTACCTTTTAGGACTGCCCGAGCATAATGTGCCACCTGGTTCCATTTGTCAACCGATTCGAGCAGCACCGCAACTATATTATCCGGGGTGAGCTCTCCCGTCTCCCTGTAGAGTTCCCTTCGCAGCCTGGCCCATTTGGTACACGCGAAAAATGTGTGACAGGCATTGTCCTCCTCTCCTGGGCAAAACCGACAATCGGGAGACCGTGACTTACCGATCTTGTGCAGGTAAGACTGAAAACACCCGTGCCCGCTCAAAAGCTGGGTCAGATAGAAGTCAGTCTCACCATGCCTTCGATTTAGCCACGGTCTCACATCCGCGATGAGGCGCGCAGTCCCTCTTCCCTTCGTGCGATTCCTCCAAGACTGCTGCCAATCGTTGAGCGAGCGTTGTCTCTCCTCGCGGACAACCATCTCCCTCGCATCCTCGTTTCGGCGCAGGTAGATAGCGCGGCGCTCTCTAGCAAGGAGGGCGACAGGTATCACGCCTGCAATCACTCTCACCACCAAGTCGAAGACTGTTGGATACGAACATGCAATTCTCAGTGCTCCTCTTCTCTGTACCTGTGCCAATCGTTTTCGGTATACCTCTTTGCTGAGAGCGTCGCCCCATACCTCTGCTCCGTACAGTAGCACTGACCACACTGCACTCATCAAGAGGCGTCTTCTTGATGGGCTGGGTCCCCCTACGTTGGCCATAAGTCGACTCAGGGCCGATATTCCCGAAGCAGCCTTCTCAGCCGTTGCCCTGATTCGCTCAGAGAAACTCATCTTCAAGTCGATCAGTAGCCCCAGGTACTTCACCGCTGGCTTCGATTCGATTTGTATATCTCGAATACTGATCATCCTTACTCTAGGGATTCTCTTTTTTGTCAAGATGATCACTTCGATTTTCTCCAGTGCTAAACTGAGCCCGCGAGCAGTCATCCAGTCCCTCACTCGGCGCATTAGCATATCTAGCCTAAGTTGCGCTTGTTCAACGGTGCGTCCGACGACCAGAGCCGCAACATCATCCGCATAGCCGACCAAGCGCGACTCATCTGGCATCTCAAGTCTCAGTAGCCCGTCTTAAGACACGTTCCACAGGTCTGGACCAAGGATAGATCCCTGGGCAACACCCGATGTAATCTCCATCCTTCGTTGACCCTGTGTCGTGTCGTAGAGCAGGCTTCAATCCTTTAGGTAGTTCCTCAAAAGCCGCATTAGATATTCTGGAACTTGAAAAGAGTTTTCCAGCGTGTCCAGAATGTCCACCCATCTAGCGGAGTTGAAGGCATTCCTGACGTCGAGTGTCACCAACAGGACGATCGGTCGCTTGGTGCGACTATATGCCTCTGCCTTTTGGACCGCGTTCACCAACTCTGCAATCGCATCAATGATAGAACGTCCTGCTCTAAAGCCGTACTGCCGAGGAGATAGGTCCCCAGCAGCACGAATCGCGTCAGTGAGTCTTCCCTTGATGAGTTTCTCTAGCACTTTCCCAGCCGTGTCTAGCATGCATAACGGGCGGTATGCAGACGGCGATTCGGGATTTCCCTTCCCCTTGCTGACCAGCACGAGCCTCGCCACCTTCCATCGTACCGGGAAAACCCCGTCCCGTAGGCAAGCGTTGAATGTGCTGAGCAGCAAGTCAGGACAATGGTGATAGACGAGCTGCAAAACCTCAGCTGGAACACCATCTGGACCTGGAGCCTTCCTCCAGTTCCAGCTGTGTGTAGAGTGGGCACTCGACTGCTGTTTCACCATGGACAGCGTCAACACGGACGGGATGGGCGGGGAAGAGTCCCCGCACTATCGCGTCCATCTTGACCGCGTCATGTATACAAGGCTTCCGTAGGGCACCAAGTTTCCCCATGACCAGCTTGTAGCCAAGGCCCCACGGATCCCTATTTACATCGTCCACGAGGTCTTGCCAGCATCGGGCCTTGCTCTTGTTAATAAGCCTGCTAGCCTAGTGTCTGCCTCCTCCCGTGTTCGCGCCCGCTGGGCCTCTCGCCGAAGTTTGTGACACTCGCTTCTTTGTTCGGCGATCTGGTTTGACCACCTGGTATACTGGAGGCTTACCGTGTCGGGGTCTCCGACGAGGCATGGAAGACTCGCAAGCAGTTATGATGGTACTCATAGTTGAGTTCACCAAGTCCTTGGCTGTAGGCCCTCCACTCCCTGGCGGAGCTCCCAGCAACGGGGCGCCTGCCGTAAGCGCGTCAGCGAACCTCTCAACGTCCATCCTCCCAGTCCTCCATCCGAGGATTGAAGTTCGGGCATATGCACGCAGAGTGGCCCTGTCGTGAATCTCAACCGCTATATACTGGTGATCACTAGCCGAGTAGTCCTCTAGTACTCGCCAGTTGTGTACTCTAGGTACCAGGAACTCCGAAGCGAATGTCACATCGGGTATGGTTCCTACGCAACCCCAGCAGCGGAAAGTAGGGGTGTTACCAGTATTTAGGATAAAGAGCGCTGTTCTGGCCGCCATGTCCAAGATTTACTTTCCCCTTGGGTCGGATTGTGGCATACCCCATTCAATGGCTCTAGCGTTGAAGTCTCCCCCGATCAGCATGTGGCCCTCTGTGTTCGAGACAGCGTCCTCCAGGGCATCGAGTTTGGTTCCAAAAGATCGCATTGCCTCGTTAGGCGTCAGATAAACACTGAAATATGTTATCCCTGAACACCGGACCCACACAAAATCATCCCCGCGTCCATGGCCCTGCACCTGAAGGCGGGCGCTGTCTCGAACCCAGATGGCCGAGGTACTAGATTTATTTATTTATTTATTTATTTATTTATTCCATCTTACAGACTAAACAATCCAATCACAAAATGGAACGCAAAGAACAATCAGCAAAATTTAAATGAAAAAGAATACTAAAACGTCGATAATTAAAAGTTAAACTAGTAGTAACTCTCTTAGTTAGTCAGGGTACCACGCTTGCAAGTCCTTGTTATGATGTTGCTCGCTCAGCAACAGGAGGTCAGCTTTCTTATCCCTCGCAAACTGCTCAAGTAGGTCCTGGGCGTTTGTGCTTCGGTGCAAATTGACCGGCAGGATACGGATCATTTGAGTATCGATTTGGCTTTAGTTAGGGCCTCCTTGAAAACCCAGCATCTCCCTGTCCCCGGCTCATGTTTGAGGTCGCCGGGTGCTAGCTTAGCATCCTTGCAAAGAATGCATTTTGCCTCGTTCGTGCACTCCTTCCTTTTGTGCCCCGCTTCACCACATTTGTAGCACAGAGATCTCCTGCCGGGTCCCCTACAGCCGTACGCGGTGTGTCCGTATTCGAGGCATCTGAAGCAGCGGATTGGGATCGCTCTTCTCCGTACCCTGCAGATCATCCAACCTATCTTAATTTTCCCCTTCGCCAGGATTTGCTGGGCGTCTTTATCAGCTAGTTCGACAATAGCCATGCGTTGCCCCCTTGTGTTTTCACGTGTCAATCTTGCCTTGACTTCACTTAATCTGGGGAGCTCCCTCCTAATGGCATCCTCTACTTCAGCTTTGTCCGTGACGCAGTCAAGGTCCCTGATTTCCAGGGTTGCCATTGGTTCGAGCGAGGCAACCGTTGCCGCATCTCCAAGAACCTTTTGAACCGCATCACGGAATGCATCTTTGTTTGTGGCCTCTGGCCCGAATTCCACCAGCAGGCCACCGGTCCGGGTTGGTCGAACTGCTTTGATGGCAGTTTTGGTGTCGTCTGGCTTGACCGCTCCTTTAATTTCACGGAGGACATCTGCGTAGGTTCGGCCCTTAGTTGGTTTAATAAGCAGTGCCTCTCGCAAGGGTTTGCGCCGCGGTTTGCTTTTTGTTTTCTGCGGTATATCGGGGGGTTCTTTGTTCTTTTCGTGGTTGTGCTCTTTGTCTGTTTTTTCTAGGAGTAGCTTTTTGGCCGCTTTTTTCGCTGCCTTGTTTCACACCACATGAAACTCCTCGCCTGGAGTGACAACTTCGTTATGATCTCGTCCTTCCTCCTTTTCTCACGGTCGCCTTCAATTGGGCTACCGGCCATTCTTTTGCTGCTACTAGGACCCATTGATGCTTCGAGGGAGAGCGTGTCTTTTTGGTGCTTTTCGGTTGCAAGCCACCTCCGCCTGTAGTGCGTTATGCGGTCAAAAAGCTCTTCCAGTTCAAGAATGCCATTCTTGACACTCTTGCCTATGTTTTTCTGCACTTCCAAGGCAGCCCTCAGTTGTTTGACGATAGTCCCCGCTTTCCGAGTAAGCCACTCCTCTTCGGCGCGGTCAAGGGCGATTGTGTTATTTGGCGCCACCTCTTGGGAGAGGCCCCCGTTTCCTAGCCCTTTTGCTTCTATCGCTTGGGTCGCGTTTGAAGTGGCGTCGGCCAACGGCAAAACTTCTCCCTCCCCCAGTCTTACACTGGCCTCTGTTGGTGTCACAGCTTGATCCGGATTGAGTACGTCCATATCAAAGATCTTGGAGTCACCTTTGACTCCAAACTAAAATTCGATCTTCACGTCTATGATATTGTTTCCAGAGCATCACGTGTATCTGGATTTATTTTACGTCACTCCATCATATTTTCTGATCCCTTTTCTACTATTAAGTTATTTGTAAGTTTAGTTCGTTCTATCCTTGAATACTGCTCCCCAGTCTGGTCTCCTCATTTCGTTTACCTTAAATCCTCTATCGAATCTGTTCAGCGTAAGTTTACGAGAATCTTACTGTTAAAATTTCGTATTCCTTATTGTTATTACCATGTTCGTTTGTCTATCCTTGGTATTCCTTCTTTAGAACAGCGCCATATTTATCTGGATGAGTGTTTCCTTTATCGTCTCTCCCTTGGTTACCTTAACACGAAGTTGGTAGCTGAACTCCCGGTCAGAAATGCTGTCCGTCCTACCAGAAGTTCCAAAATCTTTGATGTTCCGTTTGCCAGGAGCGTGACTTATTTTCACTCTCCTCTACTAAGGATTACGCGTAAACACGATGATCTTCAGCTTGGATTTTTCTCCACTTCTTATCTCCATTTTAAAAATAGAGTAACTTCTGCACTCGCTAAGCTTTCAATTTTTTCTTATATGTTTTCTATGTCTCTCTATCTTTTACTATTATTACTATTTTTGTAATTGGATTATATCTGTAAAATAGCAATGAATAAATAAAAAAAAAAATAAGGGACAGTGCTTCGACCTCGTATGTGTCAGAATAGAGATTTCGAGTCGGTGTTGTCTTCAGCAGTCGAATAATCAAATTAGCGGGTTGAATTTATTTTCATGACAGAGGCAGAATGCTGATCACGCGGATATAATTGTAACGAGTTGGAAGGGAGATTACTGAATGTCAGTCGCGAATTATGAGCATTGTTCGGTTAAAGGAATAAGAAGAAAAGGAAAGAAAAGCTACGATCGCTTTGTAAAGATCAAGCCGTGTGCAATATTAACATCACGTTTTACTTAATACATGTTGGCAAGTTTTTGCGAAGTGATGGAAGGTTGAGTTTCCATAAAGGTAACTGCATTGCTAAATCGTACGATTTCAAGACATAACTAACGACGAAACGTTTATCGAGCGCCTTCCATAAGAGTGTATGTAGAGAGTGCCTGTAGTGCCGTCCTTATTTACTGGAATTGTGGAATTTCTTCTGTGAGCGCGGGCAGTGAATTAACAAAAGAAATCGAAGTTAATTTCTTAGTGAACTTGAAAAGTAAATTCGCCCCTTTAATGAACGGAGTGCCGTACTGTGGTTGCTCCGATTAAGACAGAAATACCGAAATTAAAGTGTCCGAGTATACAGCACTGCGGAGCAATTCATTAGAAACTTTTGATGGAACCATCTAAAGTTCTTTGTAAAAACCTCTTCAAATTCGGTGAGTCTTGACGTCAATAGAGACACGATGGAATGCAACGTAGTCACAGTCACGCTTTCAACGAGAACTGGTGAGTGATTGTTTTTAATTCGATTTTGCGGTAGGATATCATTGGAAGAAATCCTTAACCAAGGGCGTACATATACGAAGCCGTCAATTTCGAAGCGTGGATCTACGTACATGTGGCGGTGCCCGAATAGACTTATTTTCAAATGAAACTTAGTGGCGTTAAGACCACGGATTGCCAACATTTATATTTTCAATTGTTAAAAGTTAACTCTCAGGCAGTGAATCGCTAATTATACATCCGAATTGTATTTGCCGTGTGGAAATTCTTGCTTAGGCTTCCATAGGGACTTAAGTTCCTACTCCTATGAAAATCATCGTTGTTCCATCCTGCGCTACAATCACTTCTTGACAACGACATTTCATTTGGCAGAATTAAAAGCAAAGTGGAAGGTTTTTCAATGGTTTGTTAACTGCAAAAGATATTATTTCCATATTAATTGCTTTAACATCTGTCTTCAAAATAACTTGGAAGACAGCTAATATTTTTGTCCCTAAAAGACTACAAGTAGTACAAATAGTTGTTTGCATTTATGAAACAATTATCACAAACAAATGACGCTATAAATTTTATAGTTTTTGTGATTTGTATTAAATATGAGACAACAAATAAAAACAAACATCAGGTATATAATCCTAATATTGCAATATTAGAACATAATCTCTGGTCAAGTCAGATCTCAACATCCTCCTCCGCTGAGGTAGCAGACCATCGCTGCAGTCCTTCACGGACATTTATCATAACTACTTTCACTATAGAATTTATGAAAGAAAGAAGCCTTCAAAAGCAATAGAAGTTAACTAAAAGCAAAGGAAATATTATATTTTTAAGGTCTTTGTACTAGTTTCGCGACCTGTCCGTTCATCAGTCCGTCTGTCCGTGCGTCACAGCCAGTTTCCTCAGAAACTATAGGAGCTAGAATGCTCAAACTATGTGAAAAGGTCAGAAGTGATGGTCTCTCAAAAGTTAAGGTCTTACCAAAAATTTAAAATTTTTTACGGGGGAGTCCCCCCTAATAACGAATTCTTTTTTAATCGAAGGTAGTCGAATGGGATATCAAATGAAAGGTCTTGATTAGAATCTTGAGAATCTGAAATAAAAAAGTCATTTTAGGAATTCGGGGGACACATGGGAAGGCAAAATGTACCAAAAATTTGTATCCCCCCTCGAGATTGGACACCTTTGAGCCGAAAAAACTGAAAATTATCACAAATGTGGGCCTTTATGAGTACAAGGGCAATGAATACCTCAGAAATTGAAATTCACTCAACTTTGCTAATAATAGCATGATTTGTAGATTTTACATTTTCACCCATAAAATGAAAACAGTACCTTTAAACTTCTTAAAATTAAAAGAAAAATTATATAGACTAATATAAGATATTAACGTTCACAAAATTTAATCAAGACCGAATCATAATCAAGCGAGTCATAGCCATTTCAATTATATGGAATTACAACAACAATAACACGTGTTTATGGTTAATACATATTTCAAATCGATCTAGACGCTCTTATTTTCTTTCAATTTTCATGAAAAGTTTAGGAATAGTGCTTAACTTGAATATGTTCAATCGGCCGAGCATTCAGAAAAATCATTTAAGCTAGATCAAAATGGCAACTGCACTGTGCTTATGAAAGAAACTGTGCATCTTTTGCATAAATTTGAACGATTTCATATCCAAGTATTGGATGAATAATTCAAGTTATCGATTCACGCTATTGGAAAACTTGTTTTTAACCCTAGGATGTTTACAAAGGCCTTCTGGTAGGAGCACTCTCCTGCTTACTCAACTTGTTTTCAATTGAATCATAAAATATGTAATAATTCTAATTAATTTGAATTTGGTATTGTTTCTTTGACTTAATGTTTTTTGATTGATAACGTATAAATTTAGAGAGCCATTTGGGCCATTAAGTTTTCTTTTTTTTTATTATTTGGAACTTGCTTTATATTCTTTGGAAATTTATACCGATTAGTATTGAATAAAGCACTTTTGACTTTGAGTACTGTTTTATCGAATTGCTACCGCTGAACCGATTGGGCTGAAATTTTATATTCCGGTGCACTTTTTGATAACAAAACCGATGAGTTGAGAATGGATTCAATTTAAGCACTTTCAGGGTTTTCTACTAAAAAAAACTCCATTAAAATCAGTACCTGTGTAAATCAGTACCTGCAGCGATGGTCAGCTGCCTCGGTGAAAGAAGATGGTAATGTCAGCCGAGAATAGCCTTGTCTGGGGACGCTTGAATGCACTGGCAGGCTAGCATTGCGGTGTCGTGGGGTGGGTTCATTCCCCCAGCACAAGAACCCACTAAAAAAGGATTTCGCATTCACGAATTCTTGGGTCTCAAAACAGGTCGACCGAAGTCGAAAAATGTAGGTAACTACAAAAGGACGGAATCGCTTGTTCAAAGAACAAGTCGAAACAAGGCAAACCAGACGGACTTAGGAGAATCTCGTCGTTACCCGACGATTCTCATGGCCCACAAATAAGAGTGGGGCAACCGGATGGTGGTGGTGCCCCCTCGCACCCGCAAGTTTTACAATTTACAACTTGTCAGCCCAGGGTTGAATTCTGACCCACAAGCAGCACGTGTCTTGTAATGGATAGTCATGGACTAGCTAAGTAGCCAATCACATGAATTAAAATCCATGTAGTGTAAGACACTTAGGCACCGCTTGGTTTGGGGTGCAGATCAGAACCCGCCGCAAATATGGTGTTGGGATAATAACTTCCGAGTGCACATAGGGACTCTAATATCTTTTGGCCTTACTAGTCACACAATGGGGGTAAACCACCAGAGTATAAGTCAAGAGCAGGACCAAACGATATTGATGTCTGAGGACAACATACGTCCGTAAATTATTAGATGCTGGGGCACGATTAGTGCAATAGCCTTGAGTAGTTGCCTACCCGCCAATGATCTTGACACCTTGTAGGGACACCTAGAGATGGACTGTCTCGTGCTCACGACTGTTGATACAGCCGGGCTTTTCGGGCCCCACGTTGGGCGCCATTTTGTAGTGAAAAGTAGGTATTTAGATGTCCGTGAAGGACTGCAGCGATGGTCTGCTGCCTCGGCAGACGAAGATGGTAATGTCAGCCGAGAATGGCCTTGTCTGGGGACGCTTGAATGCACTGGCAGGCTAGCATTGCGGTGTCGTGGGGCGGGTTCATTCCCCCAGCACAAGGACCCACTACAATATGTCACAGCAACTTTTCTTCAAAACTATAGAAGCTACAACCATGAAACTTTGTGGAAAGGTTGGAAGTTATGACTTCTAGAAAGTTATGGGGTTAAAAAAAATGTCAAAGAGTTTTAATGGGGTCCCCCCATACAGAAGAGTGACCCTAAAAAATATTTTTTCATCAGAGGTGATCAAGTGAGATGTCATTTGAAAGGTCTCAATGAGAGCTTTTCAAAATAGGTGTTAAAACTACTTTACTAGTGTTGAGGAGGGCAGGAGAAGAGGAAAGGCACAAAATTTGGCGTACCCCCTCACGAGTGGACATCTTTCATCCAAAAAATTTGAAAAAAAATCATGACTGTAGTCCTTTATTGACACAAGTACAACAAATACGTCAGAAGCTGAAATTCACTCCACTTTGCTAGTAATGGTATGATTTATTAATTTTACACTTTGTTGAATAAAATCATAAAGGCACCCACAAAGTCAATAATTATGTAAATTTAACTTTATAACAAAAAAATTTCAGAAAAATTAAATTTTACTTAACAACAGGTACTTTACATGGCTTGGGGAAATATGCACTTTTAAACAACTCAGACACTATGGGTTTGCTAGGATTTGCATGAAAGTTTCAGGGATTACATTTATAATGAATGTCTTTGAGAACTTGTTCAACGGGTGACATCCGTTATCGTAAAACGAAATGGGGGCCGTTTTGAAAGAGAAAATTGCATAAAATTGTGTCATTATTCCCGAACCATCATTTAAGATACATGCTATTAACACTTGATTGAATTTATTAATGAATAGCTGAAGATGAGCAGCAAAAATAATAGTTGAAAAACCATGGAAGTAGATCCAATAACAAATGACTTAAAGGTTGAAATTCATTGAGATTTCCCAATAATCGCCAGCATTAATATGATTAAATTGAATTAAAGTATATATTTAAGTAGCCCTTTTAAAGGTTCTTATATTCTATAAGTTTTAAAAACATGTACCGAAGTTATTGCCGTCTGGGTTTCCTACAACTACAACAGTCTGTAGTGAAACAGGTATAAATAAATGTCCGTTAAAGATGGTGGGTTTCGACGAGAATAGCTTTGCCTGGGGATGCATGAATGTGCTGGCAGGCTAGCGTTGCGGTGTCATGGCCGGAGTTCTTTTTCCCAGCACAAGAATTCACTACAAACTATATTTTGCATCCACGAATTTAAAGGGACGAAAACATATCGACCTGAGTCAAGCCTGAGGTAACCTACAAAGGGTTAAAAGCGACGGATCATCCTGTTGGTGACACTCGACGTCACCAACGCCTTCAACTCCGCTAGATAGGTGAATATGCTGGATACGCTGGTAAATCCTTTTCAAGTTCCAGAATATCTAATGCGACTTTTGAGGAACTACTTAAAGGACCGAAGCTTGCTCTACGATACAACACAGGGCCAACGAAGGATGGAAATTACATCGGGTGTTGCCCAGGGATCTATCCTTAGTCCGGACCTGTGGAACATGTCTTACGATGGACTACTGAGACTCGAGATACCAGATGAGTCGTGCTTGATCGGCCTGGACACATCGTTGATCAGGCGCAAATAAGGCTAGGTATACTAATGCGCCGAGTGAGAGACTGGATGACTGCTCGCGGGTTCAGTTTAGCACTGGAGAAAACCGAAGTGGTCTTCTTGACAAAAGAGAGAATCCATAGAGTAAGGATCATCAGTATTGGAGATAGACGAATCGAATCAAAGCGATCGGTGAAGTACCTGGGGCTACTGATCAACTTGAAGATGAGTTTTTCTGAGCAAATCAGGGAGACGGCTGAGAAGGCTGCTTTAGGAGTATCGGCTCCGAGTCTACTATTGTCCATCGTAGGGGGCCCAGCCCATCAAGAAGATGCCTCTTGATGAGTGCTGTAGGGTAAGTACTACTGTACGGAGCAAAGGTATGGGGCGACGCTCTCAGCAAGGAGGTTCACCGAAAACGCCTGGCACAGGTGCAGAGAAGAGGAGCGCTGAGGATTGCATCTTCGAATCCGACAGTCTCTGATTCGGCGGTGAAAGTCATTGCAGGCGTGGTACCGGTCGGCAGCCTTGCTAGAGAGCGCCGCTCTATTTATCTGCGTCGAAATGAGGATGCGAGGGAGATGGTTGTCTATGAAGAGAGACAGCGCTCACTCAACGATTGGCAGCAGTCTTGGGTGAATTGCACGAAGGGAAGGTGGACTGCGTGCCTCATCCCGGATGTGAGACCGTGAATAAATCGAAAGCATGGTGAAACTATCTGACCTGGCTTTTGAGCGGGCATGAGTGTTTTCAGTCGTACCTGCACAAGATTGGCGAGTCACGAGACCTGGCCCGAAGTAATGTGTCAAATGGTTCCAGGCTAGGTTCTCAGGTTGAACAGGGAAGGTGTTTAGAGGGAAGTCCGGTCGCCTTGTTGCAAACATGGGAGTCCCACACTCTAGGCGCAAATGGACATTCACCTCCCTACCACAAAAAAAAGACCGTGTAGAGAAAGTTGTGAAAGAGCAACATATTGAAGTCAAGAAAATTGATGCCGACCTACCAATAAATTTCTTGAATTATTTACATAAATTAAAACAACGTATCGTCCAACCAACTAATATTCAAGCTTACAGGCCCCATTACTCCACCCGCCAACGAGCGCTTGTCGAATGGAGTGGGTAAGTACCCGTTTGTTGCTTTTTCTATTGTTATTATTTTTCTTAGATTTAAAAAAAAAAGTTGATTATTATTGGGGAACAATTTTATTTGTCTTCTTTTTGTATATAATACTTTGTACTAAAAATTTATCTCTTCAGAATATTTTGTAAAGGCCTTTCGTTTCAAAAAAGAAAAAAGAAACTGTAACGCGAAATTGCTAATCATTTTTGTAAATGGTCGGTCAGTTAGAGATATTGTAATAATTTTGTCATTTCTAGAAATAATGCGAACGAATAATTAATTTAACCCGAAAGTCTGGTCTATCTTTTTTGAACCCCGGCCGGGTATGGTACCCGCCGCGTCAAGTGAAATCTGTCTGGATTGTTTAAATGCCTGCTGACTTACCCCACAGCATACATAATGTCGGGAAGTGACATAACTGCAGCAAAGATCAAACTACCAACAGCTTCACGATAAGGGATTTTCATTTCTTCATTATCATTATTATGAAATGCTTTTGGGCCTGCAGTTGCTCATATTAAACTTCTCCCATACTTTGTTGATATAGTTCTTCTGATTGATAAACATGGTTTTCTCTTTTCTGTTTCGAATTATTTTCAACCCAACGAAAACTTTCGGATTGTTTACTGTGATTTCCACCATCAAACCCAGTTCTGTTAAAATTTTCTGTATAATGTTACCTTTTTCTGACATAATGAGTCCATCATCTACGTATAGAGTGAGATAAACAACAACCTCATCGTAAACCGCTTTGTAGACACTTTCTGGATTTTGCTCATAAATCCTTCTGGTTGCCTTAAGGAAAGGTCCTCCGGAAGGTCACCATGGAGAAATGCCGTTTTGACATCAAAATGCTGTATCTTCCAGTCGTTAAATGTTTCGAAGGATAACAGAAGCCGTCCCGAATTATACCTGACTACTGGTGAGAAGGGCTCTGTGTAGCCGATGCATTTCTTCTGTATGAACCCTTTAGCACACATTTTTCCTTTACAGCGTTCAACTGAACCATCAATACGCCTTTTGACTTTGTGGACCCACTTGCAATCGATAAAGCGTCGATTTTCTGGTAATGGCTGTAACTATTTGTAATGTTTCGAAAATCATATCAGAAATTTATTACCATTCATCATTCTGTCTAAGATACGTCCATAAAACAACTTTTAATTTATCAAAAAATTTAACTATTATCAAAAAATTTAACTATTAATAAAAAAATGTACTGACCCATCCTCCTCAACAAGCGCTCGTAGATGGGGCCGGGAACGGCCTGTAAGTTTTCTGAGTTAGCGTTATAATTTTTCTAAAGATCATTATTCGTTACACTAGATTCGTATTTTAATTCGTTAATTTTATTGTTATTAGTATTATTCGCTAAATTATTACTAAGCACTTTAGTTGCAGTGGATAATGATGATAGGGACTCATTTTTCGATTAACTTGTTCCGCTTCAATTTGAATTCTAAGGACATCTAAAGATAGGGTGAAAATTATGTTGAACGGATGGTGCTTATCTCCCCAACGATTGAGCTACAATTTCAACTTTCTATAGTCCCCTATTTCCTTCACATTCTCAAATGGCGAAATGTCAGTTCTTGAATGCACGCGAAATATTTGCGGATTTTTTGGAAATTTCAAAAAAATTCTTATTCATCTGGAAGTTCTGATTAAACACTATGACCATTGTTAAACCATTCCTGCTGCTTCTTTGCTTGTTCCTTTAACTCTTTGAGTCTTTGATCCCTTAAAGTTTGAATATTTTCGATGTTTAAATTGTCCAATTTTTCAATCTCTTCATCCAATTGATTTTCTTTTCCACACGCAAAGCGACTATCATCAAACTTTCTTGGAATATCTGTGTCCTGTTTTATGGATAAAATCACACCTGGTCGCCGAAAAGCGTTCTATCTAGCAAAGCTAAGCCGTTCTTTAAATTCACCGATATCATCAGTTCTAGATAAAGGAAATTTAACTCAAAGCCAATTTAAAATGATTAAGAAACGGATAAGCACAGTCCCACACAGAATCTTACTAAGGCAGTGCAGCAATCACGGGCGTCCGATGGGGTTAGCAGTATGTAGTTTGGAGTCCGGTACAGAAATTTTTACAATTTTTATCTGGACAATTGTCTTAGCAACGAAAGGGAAAACCTCTAAACATAACATTTGAGCAGTGTATTCATAAGTACGTTTGAAAGCTGAAGGTTGAAACCAGTAGTAAATTAAAATTTTGATGAATGCAACAAAATACACAATACAATACACAATAAGTACTCAATCAGAATATCAAATCGTAGCAAAGTGTAAAATTTTTGGTTTAGAAAGTAACATGTGCTCACATCACTTTTTGCTTATTTTCAAATATGAAATGAAGAAATCGCATCTTTTCTACATTCAAGATCGGATTCACACTCATCGTGGCTTACTTTCAAAACGTCGTCAATAGCAACCGTAATGCAGAAAACTTTTCATCGTAAAACACCACTTGAATTTTTGCTGCCGGTGAATAGGAAATCACAAAATTTTCACAGTTCTCCCTATGTATGATGATTGGACCGGAAAAAGTTCCGTAAATCAGCTTGAAATTGTGACGTGCAGTTTCAACAGGAACCACCTTTATGTCTATCAGACCATATACTTGATCATTGCATCCATATTTGAATCCCGTTACATTTCAAACAATTTACCGAGCAAACTCAGACAACAGCTATAGTTTTATTACGTTTTCTTTTTCTCTCGTTTAACGCAAAACTAAGTAGGAACCTTTCACACATATGTGCAGGTACGAGGTAAAAGAGGATTTACTTCATATTGTTTTAAAGCGACAGTTCGGCAATCGTTTATTATTGTTGTTCGCACTAATCCCGTTGACAGCTTTTCCGCCGCAATGGAAGTTCGTGATGAGCCTACTCATCCATTCAATGGAAATTGCATTGCGGCAATGCAATTCGTGGATAAGCTGCGTTAATAATTTTTTTTAAATTTACTATTAAAATTGGATCAGCATTATGATGGTTTTCGAGCAGTTTGCTTAGTCGAATGCTCGATTACTGCAATATAATTTTATAACACTGATTTTTTTCTGATACCAACAGCAATCACTTGTGAACCGTGAATTTCTATTTGTCGTCATCAAAAATAGCTTTAAAATGTTAACTAGTTAATGCACCGATTGACATCAAGTTTTTCTTTAATTTCGGAATAAAAAGTACCCTTTCGAGGCTTCTTGGTTCCCATTTTCCGTTCACTAATACTTGAACACGAACTGAACCACACCTCTCAACTTTCAACCGTGAAATTTCACTGATTTGCACAAAACTATCATTTTTTAAACACTGCAAACCATTCACGTCGATGAGACATATGCTTAGAAGCACCGTTATCTGCTAGCCGCTCTCTTTGTTTGAGAGAGATTTTTCTTTTCAATGCACATTACTATTGCATATCTTTCATCACTGCCTTGTTTTTGTTTTGCTAACTATGGTCTACATTCTGATTTATAGTGCCCTTTCTTCTTGCAGGAAAAACACTCAATGTGTCGTTTGTTACGTGATTCACTTTTCTTATCGCTCTTCTTTAATGTTGTCGACGCTGATGCTCTTTGTTTACCTATGACGTTCACAGCTGCAAACGCTGTTGCCATATGTTTTTTTTTCTCTTTCAACAAACGTGCTGCTAAATTATCAAACGTTTGTTTTGATTCATTGTATGAGTCCCAAGCTGTCAAAAATGCATTGTATTTATATGGCAGCCCCCCTTGCTATTTTTTCATCTTGTCAACATTTTTTAACCGATTCACCAACATTTGCTAGCGCCTGTGCTAGTTCTTCAACTTTGCTTATGTGATGCGCAATCGAGTCTGTTTCTGAAATGTTGTAACTGAAAAAGTGTTGGTTCAAGGCGACTTTATTCACTGATGATCTCTGTTGATGAATCATTTTCAGACGAGCCCACATTGCCGCTGCCGTCTCACATGTTATAACTATCTGAAGTAGCTCGAACTCCATTCCTGACGAGATTAATAACATAACCTTTACATTCAAAGTATCCCGTGAATTGCACGAAGGGAAGGTGGACTGTGCGACTCATCCCAGATGTGAGACCGTGGCTAAATCGAAGGCATGGTGAGACTGACTTCTATCTGACCCAGCTTTTGAGCGAGCACGGGTGTTTTCAGTCTTACCTGCACAAGATCGATAAGTCACGGTCTCCCGATTGTCGGTTTTGCCCAGGAGAGGAGGACAATGCCTGTCACACATTTTTTGCGTGCACAAAATGGGTCAGGCTGCGAAGGGAACACTACAGGGAGACGGGAGAGCTCACCCCGGATAATATAGTTGCGGTGATGCTCGAATCGGTTGACAAATGGAACCAGGTGGCACATTATTTTGGAATTTTGAAAAATAATAATAATATTAATAATATTAAATAATTAATTTCAAATTTAATAACTAATCGTACTAAATCGTTAAAAACTAAATAAAGTCAATAATAATTATAAATAAATTAAACTAGAAATTTCCAGCATGTCGTGCAGTGCAGTAAAGTGTATTGATCCAACCAATAAGACCCCTATGGTCCTTTGCTTTGGCTTTTGTGAGCTATCTTACCATTCGGCTTGCGTTAACCTTAAAGGTTCTTCAGCCGACCTGATCAATAATGCTGGTAACGGCGTGTACTGGTATTGTGATTCTTGCAGGAGATACTCCTTGTCAGCATATGTTTCCAGTCTGCAATTAGCTGATAAAACAATAAAATCGCTCGCGGACGAGCTTAAACAGCTTCAAACCAAGTGCTTAAGTGCATGTCTGGAATTCGAGACCCTGTTGCGATTTACAGAGGACGCGTCACCTAAAACTCTGGCTTCAGTGAATATCACTGACGTAAATAACCAGACGCAATTACTTACGCTGACAGCTCAGCAAGTATGCATTAGGGGCTCAATTACGCCTGTACAAAGGCCTTCAATCCTTACTCGTAGTAAATCGCTGGCAAAGTTATCGGCTTCTAAAACCCCGAACCTTGCTGCTGGCTCTAGCACAACTACGTCGTGTTCTAATTCTCCTGTGCCTTCAGCAGCAACTCAGCATATGGTTAGTAATGAATTACCTGTGGCATGTGATAGCTTTCCGGGCCCCTTATCAATAAATCGGGGGGCGATCCCTAAAATCAAAAATAATCAATCGCCTAGTCTTCCGCCCTCATCTGGTGTTGACACCTTGGCTGTGGCTACTCTGATTTCTGATGACGAAGTCCCAACACTTGACATCGTATCCCCTCCAAAGGAGATCTTTATTTCGCGCCTAAGCTACCATACAACTGCGGAATACCTAAAAAACTACGTTTGTAAAAAATTTGGGCCAGCTGTTAAAGTTATTAGTTGCTACAAATTAACTAAGGACAATCTGGAGGACAGAGTGGTAGCTTCTTTCAAGCTTTCAGTGCCCTCAAATTGTGATACTATTTTGAATCCTGAAGCTTGGCAGCCTGGAGTACTTATTAAACTATTCAGCTCAAGAAGAAGGAAGTCCTTTCGTGCACCGAGTAGACAGCAACCTACAAACTAGTATAAGATTTCATGACTGTAGCTTAACTTCAAATATTTCAGTATATTACCAAAATGTAAGAGGGTTAAGGACCAAGCTTGATAAGCTCTTTTTATCGTTACAACTCAGCGAAGATGTATTTATATGTCTTACGGAAACCTGGTTAAATAGTAACATCTTAAACTCGGAAATATCCCTTGATTTTGATATGTACCGTTGCGATCGGGACTTGGCCTCTGCAAATAAAGTAGATAGAGGTGGTGTTCTTGTAGCTGTTAGTAATACAGTGCGTAGCTCCCTTTGTGCTGATTTTTGCTTTTCCCGTGTTGTGAATTGTATGATTGTCAAGATCTTCCTTCCTAACAATACACCTTTATTAGTTTCCTCTGTCTACATACCTAGTAACTCTCCTTTGTATGTGTATGAGACATTCTTTGACGAGTTTTCCTCTTATGTCTTATTGCAACATCCGCAATCTTTAATTCTAATATGCGGTGATTTTAACTTGGGAACAGTGCAATGGACGAAGAACCTTCCTATCTCTGTTTCATCAACCGATGCATCTTCTTTATCCCTCTCCTCGTTTCTATCGCTCTGTTCACTATCGCAATTCAATAATATCCCTAATGCTAATGGTCGGGTACTTGACCTTGTTCTTTCTAACTTTCCACTAAACTGTCTATCTGTTTCCACTGCATTAAATGCTCTAGTGAGTATCGATAGTCATCATCCGCCATTATCGCTCGATCTCTCCATTACACCTTTGTCAAGTCGTACGTTTGCTTCTTCACCAAAATTCAATTTCTTCAAAGCAAACTACGAAGCTTTAGCCTTCGAGCTGAGCTTGATTGACTGGCAGGAGTTTTTTGATAATTTGGAGTGTGAGGAAGCTCTGAATAAGTTTTATAATTACCTCTATGAGTTGATTAAACACTTCACACCTTTACAAGCTCTTCGCAAAGTAAAGCAGAAACCATGGCTAACCAAGCAAGTACTAAGTGCCTTGAATGCTAAAAGTAAGGCACACCGCCGTTTCAAGCGTTGTGGTACTGAAGAATTCAGAGCTCGCTTTTGTGATCTACGTCTTGCAGCAAAAAAAGAACTAAAGACTGCAATGAAAAACTATTTCAGTAGCTTGGAGAGTTCCCTCATGGCGAATAATGCGAAACCATTCTGGTCATACATTAGATCCTTTAAGCCTCCTCTTCTGTCCCTCCTTCAGTCCGCTGGAATAATATAGTTAGCTCTTCTCCACAGGATATTTCCAACTTGTTCTCTCAGTTCTTCTCGTCAACTTTCATTCCTTCTTCTCATGTCTTTAATCCAGTTAATACACCCGTACTTCACTCCATTGACATTTCTTCACTTTTCACTGACCATATCGAAGTTGAATCCCTCATTAATTCACTTAATCCTAATATATCACCTGGTCCTGACGGCTTGCCGAATATTTTTGTCAAGTCATTAGCGTCTTCACTTTGTATCCCTCTGGCATTTCTCTTCAACCTCAGTCTAAAGACTGGTATTTTCCCTACTTATTGGAAAAGAGCAAACGTTGTTCCTATTCTTAAAAGTGGTGATCCTTCTTCTGTGTCGAACTATCGCCCTATTTCCTGAATTTCCTGTTTCCCAAAATTACTTGAGCGTCTGGTACACAACCGGCTTTCAGTTTCATTGACCCCTATCTTGTCGAAAGAACAACATGGGTTTCTCAAAGGTCGCTCTACGACCTCAAATTTAATTGAATTCACCGATTTCATTGCTAAGGCCCTAGACAATCGATTGTAGGTTGATGTAATTAATCTTCAGTGACTACTCGAAGGCATTTGACACGGTCAACCATCAACTTCTATGTTATAAACTGAAAACTTTTGGGGTTGTCGGCCCTCTCTTATCATGGATGGACTCCTACTTGTCGTCTCGTATATGTTGTGTTAGTTACTGTGGAACTACCTCTATTCCATTCTATCCGTCCTCTGGTGTTCCTCAAGGTTCCATTTTAGGTCCCCTCCTATTCCCATTGTTTATAAATGATCTTCCTTCGGTTATCGCTTCCAATTGCCTACTGTATGCCGATGATTTTAAAGTCTTTCGAGCTATTAGGTCTGTACAAGATTGTCAATATCTTCAGATGGACCTGATTGCACTAAGTAACTGGTGTTCGTCTAATTACCTCTGTCTTAATGTTGCCAAATGCTATAAAATGACTTTTAATCTAAATCGTTCTCCGCTGAATTTTACCTATATGTTGAATGAAGTCCCACTCGCTGCTGTGAGCTCTGCTAAGGACCTTGGCGTTACTTTTGATCCTAAGCTCAATTTTGATGCACACGTTCTAATCGCGACTACTAGGGCCTCGAAAATATTGGGACTTATTTTCAGGCACGCTCATAAATTTAACAATATATCTACCCCTGTCCGCTTGTTTATCTGTCTTGCCCGTCCTATCCTCGAATATTGCTCTGTAGTTTGGTCTCCCCGACACTCCTACCTCATTGACTCGTTAGAGAATGTCCAGCGTAAATTTACTCGTGTCTTGTTTTACAAATTCAAAATCCCATATCAACCCTATGACTGCCGTTTATCCTTCCTACGTTTGCCTACTCTGTCATCCCGTCGCAAGTATCTAGATCAGTGTTTTCTGTATCAACTCTGCCACAATCAAATTTCATTTACATTGTTTGCAGACCTACGTCTTCGTCAATCATCGCGTTCTTCTCGGGAAAACAATTTTTTCGTGCCACTGTATGCCCGTACAAATTTATATTTTCACTCTCCTATTATAAGAATGGTAAGGAATCATGATAAGCTTGAGCTTGGTCCTTTTTACGACTCATACCTTGTTTTTAAATTGAGGTTAAGGAGCCTGATTCTTAAAACTCAACTGGAGTAAATATTAGACTTTATTTTCTTTTTTTGTGTGCTTTAATTTAATTTTACACGCATATTTATTGTTGTTAGTACCATTGAATTTCTATTTTATATTAACTTTAACACTTAATTCTAATTTTTCATTAATTTTCTTTTCTGTTTGTTTTGTTCCATTTTGTAATTGGATTATGTATATCTGTTCAATGGAATTTAAATAAATAAATAAATAAATAAATAATTATGCTCGGGCAGTTCTAAAATATAAAAGGGACTCACAGCAACTGGGGGCGCTGGGGCTGGGGGATCGCTCTTCTGGCATTTCACTCTACCCCTCTCCCCCCCCCCCCGCTAGGAAAGGAACTCCCCCACTTGAAGGCGCTCCACGGCGTAACAAAACGAGACCTGGCCCGAAGTAATGTGTCAAACGGTTCCAGGCTGGGTTCTCAGGTTGACAGGGGAGGTGTTTAGTAGGTAGTCCAGTCGCGCATGGGAGTCCCACACTCTGTGCATAAATAGCATTCACCTCCCTACCACAAAAGAAAAAAAAAGTTTCCCAGGCTGTCCCCCCTGCCACATCTGGTGCCGCTGTGTAGTGAAGTAAGTGTATTATAAAATGTCCGTAAAGGAATGAAGCGATGGTCTGCTGCCTCAGCGAAAGAGGATGTTGAGATCCGCCGAAATTGGCCTTGTCTGAGGACGCGTGAATACGCTGGCAAGTTAGCATTGTTGTGTCGTGGGCGGGTTTTTTCAAGCATAAGGACCCACCACATAACAAAATTTCGCATTCATGACTTGAAATGGTCTAATGCCGATCGACTGGTGTCGAGGTCGAGGTAACTTAATAAAGGTTGAAATTGCTGCTAGCCAGTAACAAACTGAGCCGAGAGAAAACAGACGGACTTGAGCGGACCTCGTCGTTTCTGACGATAATTATGGCCCACAAATAAGAGTGGGGCATCCAGGTGGAAGCGGTGCCCCCTCGCATCCTCCCAACCGGATCAAGATCCAAATGTATATGTGGCCATATATTTCCCATTTAAGTGAAAAACTCATACAAACATAATTTGTATGAATTTTTCCATTAAATGAGAAATATAAACGTGGCCAATTTATGTTATACTATTATGTGATGGAATCATATAACACTATACCATAAAAGGGCACGCGAGCGGAAGGCCACTCTACCCGGGCAAGAGCCCCTATGACGCATCAAAAGAGAGGAGCACGCCCGATGGCTACCTCATTATAGTGGAGGAGCCGGCCATCGTTGCAGGTCCCATACCCGGTCAGGGTTAATGAAAGGAAAGACCGAGTTTATAATTTAGTTTTCAATTTTTATTCCATGACTTTTTATTCGAAACATCCTATATTTATTCAAAAATAACGTAGGATAAAACTGAACAATATGGCAATATTATTCTGCTGCCTGCCTTATCTAACGTCTTAATATATTCGAATCCTAATTACACTCAGTTTTTGGTCATTACCGAATTTCATATTACTAACATGACCATGATTAATTTTTTTTTTAGTCAGCTATTACCTATTTGAATGAATGATGATTTTGGTTTATGTACGAAGGTGCTCTTTATAACGGGCTACAAAGTAGAATCTACTCGACAGGAAAGAATCATAAATATGTAATGTGTATTTACTTACAAATAACTATTTGCGCACAATTTGACCCCAATATTAATACATGAATTTGTTTCCCCATTTTCTTTAAAAAAAAATTTAAGAAATTAAGTATCATCATGCAAAAAGACGAAAAATTTAAGGAAAATTTAAGAAAATTGTATAAAAAGACAAAAAAATTTAAGAAAAGCTCAAGAAAATCAATAATTGTATACAAAAAAGGACAAAAAATTTAAGAAAGATTTATGAAAATTAATAATTTTATAAAAGGACAAAAAACTTTAAGAAAAATTTACAAAAATTAAAAATCGTATAAAAAGGAAAAAAAATTTTAGAAAAAATTAGAGAAAATTAATAATTGTATGAAAAAATAACAAATGGGCACTAACCCAACATCCTCGCCAAGCGCCCGCTGATGATGTGGGTAAATTACTGAAAACTAATTGAAATGGGGAGCAAAATTCCAAATCACAATTTTGCACTGTATATAAATTTACTTACTTAAGTATATATGATATCGATTAAGGCTGCTTTGGGCCATATACCTTAACGCATGGTTCCGTTCTAGCTAAGTAAACTAATGTTCAAGCATCAAAAGCTAATTCATCCTCGAAAGCCGCACTCAACTGCCGATAATAGTTTGCGAATCAAACGCCGGTCAATCCATTAGCCCACCAAGACACGATTCCACAAATTCAGTACAAGGATATTGAATTGAATGCATAAAAGCTAATGATACTAAAGTACCATGAAGAGTTATGTAACAAAAAAATGTCTCAAAAATTCTAACATCGTAATCAACATAATTCTGCACTACCTAAATCCCTGGTGGTTGGTTCGTGCGTTTATCCATTCATGCAAACCTTCATGTAACGAGTCTCAACCCAAATAAGTAGAAATGCGTCAGCATCAAATAAGTGAAAGTTTGTCGCTGATTGCTCGGGTAATTTATTTTTATGTAGAGTGATTTCAAAATTTCGCGCTTCACACACACATAAGTACACTCCATTTAGTTTCCACCGTTTCGGTGTCTTTTGAGGGAATTTACAAGATAAAGAGAACCGTTAAAGAACTCCAAAGCTAAGCTGGGAGATAAATTTTTCTAATTTTCATGAGTAGAGGAGTTTCAAGGAAAAACTGCTTGCGTAGGAATAGCAAATAGAACAAAACACAGCTCCAACGACAATGCGTACATCCACGCGGATGCTGCATCAATGATAATAATCCACAGGCAATTGACTGATCTCAGCTTAAGTGACACACTATCGACCATCGGTCCAATGAATTAACTTTCCACTCACGGATTACACTTCGTCAATTTTTGCAATAGGACTTGAATGATCTCACTAGGAAAACTACACAAACAATACTATTCCGATTTTCATGGTTTTATTGCAGCCACTATCCAACCGCAATGATCTATTGTATGCAAATCGAATCTTTACTTTTTTGCGAGTCCCGATTGTCCAGTTGCTGGCGCGATTCTCGCGACGTGTTCACGGTGACGAACAATAACAAACTCCTCGTTGTTTTCAGTCGTCCCGTGCCCTATGTGTCGCCCCAGGACTCGACCCGCTTCCCCTTCATTCCGCTGCACACTTGCCTTCGCCAACGCAATACGTGCATGTGCAGCGGGAGAAGGTGTTGCCATGCCCGCATTTCAATTGCTGATTTGAATTATTAAAGTATGAAAAACAATATTATAGAAAAATTTAAATAATAATAGAAAAAGGTAAGTATCATAGAGAATATAATTATAACGAAAGGTTTAAATTTGATACAGAAAAAAATCTAAAATTTTTATTTAATAACAAATAAAAAATATTTTATGATTTATAACTATAAATTGAAATAATTAAAAAAATTGTCTTTTTCAAATCTGCAATTAAAATTTCAGATAGGTATTATGAAGGTTTTCGAGCAGTTTGCTTAAGAGACTGCTCGATTATTTTTTTTGTGGTAGGGAGGTGAATGCCATTTATGCACAGAGTGTGGGACTCCCATGTGCAGCTGGACTACCCTCTAAACACCTCCCCTGTCAACCTGAGAACCCAGCCTGGAACCGTTTGACACATTACTTCGGGCCAGGTCTCGTTTTATTACGCCGTGAGGTGCCTTCAAGCTGGGGAGTCCCTTTCCTAGCGGAAGGGGAGAGGGGAAGAGGAAGTGCTAGACAAGCGATCTCCCAGCCCCAGCGTCCCCAGCTTCTGTGAGTCCCTTTTATATTTTGGGACTGCCCGAGCATAATGTGCCACCTGGTTCAATTTGTCAACCGATTCGAGTATCACCGCAACTATATTATCCGGGGTGAGATCTCCCGCCTCCCTGTAGAGTTCCCTTCGCAGCCTGACCCATTTTGTACACGCAAAAAATGTGTGACAGGCATTGTCCTCCTCTTCTAGGCAAAACCGACAACCGGGGGACCTTGAATTACCGATCTTGTGCAGGTAAGACTGAAAACACCCATGCCCGCTCAAAACCTGGGTCATATAGAGATCAGTCTCACCATGCCTTCGATTTAGCCATGGTCTGACATCCGTGATGAGGCGCGCAGTCCACCTTCTCTTCGTGCAATTGACCCAAGACTGCTGCCAATCGTTGAGCGAGCCCTGTTTCTATCTCGCATCCTCGTTTCGGCGCAGGTAAATAGCACGGCGCTCTCTAGCAAGGAGGGCAACAGGTATCACGCCTGCAATAACTCTCACCACTGGGTTAGAGACTGTTGGATACGAAGATGCAACTCTCAGTACTCCTCTTTTCTGTACCTGTGCCAAACGTTTTCGGTATACCTCCTTGCTGAGAGCGTCGCCCTATACCTCTGCTCCGTACAGTAGCACTGACCCTACAGCACTCATCAAGAGGCGTCTTCTTGATGGACTGGGTCCCACGACGTTGGCCATAAGTCGACTCACAGCCGATATTCCTGAAGAAGCCTTCTCAGCCGTTGCCCTGATTTGCTGAGAGAAACTCATCTTCGAGTCGATCAGTAGCCCCAGGTACTTCACCGCTGCCTTCGATTGGATTTGTATATCTCCAATACTGATCATCCTTACTCTAGGGACTCTCTTTTTTGTCAAGATGACCACTTCGGTTTTCTCCAGTGCTAAACTGAGCCCGCGAGCAATCATCTAGTCCCTCACTTGGCGCACTAGCGAATCGCGCTTGGTCGGCTATGCGGATGATGTTGCGGCTCTGGTCGCTGGAGGCACCGTTGAACAAGCGCAACTTAGGCTTGGTATACTGATCGATTATTACAGATGGACGCAGTATTGTTCCGTTTACCAAGTTTTCTATACCTGATTCTGCCCAAAAGATTATTTCCAGCTGGTACTTCCATGGCTGAAAATTTTTCCCGTTAAACTTCTGCAACTGAAATTGTTTAAGAATGTCCATAGTTCCTCAGTTATACGAATCGTTTTCCAATCACTATTTTTCCGCGCACTTCTAATTGAACTACCACTAGACCCACCCGTCAAGTTCTTTATTCAGTCTACTCACGATTTCTCACTCAGTTCCCGCACGCAACACTGGGCCCATAACCTGTTGGGTAATTATGATTGCTTCGTGGAGTGTGAATTGAGGAGATATCGAACTGAAGAAATTATTTGAAAGAAAATACAGATAACTTTTATTTAAACTTAGTTCGCAACTTTACATTAAACTACCCACAATGCTGGATTTACAAGAACTAAGAACACACCTTTGATTGGTAACTGGCCAAGGAACAACAAGTGTCATATATCTCTTACAAGGTTGCAAACCGTGGCAAAACAAATGTAATGAATCAGCCCTATGCCACTGACAATAATCCGCCAGTCGTTATTGACGTTGACGGTTCGGAATGCGCCCTTTAACCACTCGCTGTCACTGAACTGCGTTTGGGCAACTGGCAGGAAAAAGAAGTGCAGTCAGTATGTCCATCTGTCAAAGTGTCCACAAAAGTCTAAATTGAACAGTCATATTTGGGCGTCTTTACTGTTCTGTTTGCAATTGTCGATTCGCAGTGGTAGAGTGGATTGTGTGAGGAGATCCAAATTGAATCTAGAGTGGATCGTGTGAGGGGATCCAAATTGAATCTCAAACGGTAAATTTTGAAAGTGAAGTTTAGAAACGCGAAAGAGGTTTTTCGAATTGTGATATTTATCACGCCTTCACTTTTAAGGCTTGTCACCAGTAAATTAAGGAGATATCATTATCCGGAAATTTCATCGATCTGGAAACTATTCGGCGAGCAGTGCACGTGTTTGAATGGTAAGGAAAGCCCATTTCATTATATCCTAAGTATATTAATGGAGCATTTCCGCCATTTTCCACGTAGCGGGAAAGAAGTGTGGCTTAGAGGTTTGATCGGCGGTGAGACTAAGGATAAGAGAGTGGACACCAACGCTACAAAGGGAGACAAGAATTTATCCGAAGGGAATGTCATGTAAGTGTGTTCTTGGAATTTGCACCTAGCTAGAATGTTTGGTTATGTGCATCGTGCGATGAAAATTAAATTGCGTACTTTCTTCAAGGTTCTATCAGCACGTATCAACTTACGGCAGACGAAAATGGAAAATGGACAGTCCGATTTAGAGTTTCTGTGACATAGTTTTGGAGGATGCCTTATCGAGGAAGGTGTCATAGTGATGGATAAAGATGTAGAGGATATTTGGAGGTTAGCAAGTTAGTTTCACAATTCATTATCGGCAGTGCCGCCATCGTTCATTCAACAGAATTAGTCCCGGAGCAAGATATGGTTTGCCTACAATCTCGCCATCAAGGTCGTGCGAGATTATGTGCAATACCTGATCCACGAGCATTTGAAAAAGTCTTATTTACATGTCGTACGTCACTGCCATCAGGCTTGTGAGATCTTTGGGATAAGTTCTGTGACGCCAAAAGCTACCGTTTCGGCTCAACATTGCGATCAATGCATGATGTGCTCAATGATCATAAAACAATTCCGCCTAATCGTGATTAACGGTGTAAATATGGTGTTATCTCGTGGATTTGTTTGATATGACGATGAACCGCGATTTCTACGAAAAGCAATATGTGCCGGGACAATGTATCATGTTTTATTTAAAAAAAGAAAGACCATACTTGTTTCCCATCGACAGTGCATTAAAAAAATCCAAAAATTAACTCTCCACAGACAGAATATGCGAGTTTCCATATTTTAACATTGCACAAGTGTTAATTAAGTGTCTTTTAATTTTGCAAACGGTTTCCAATCGTAAATAAGATAAGTTACACAATCAAGTACCTCAGTGAGTTTTGAAGCCTCCTAGTTGACTAAATTGATAAGTTCAACCATTGGAACACTCTCCGAATATTTGTAGAAATCATAAGCATTCAGTTAATTATCCAAGCTCTGCGCAATTATGCACTCAGAATTTCCCAAAGAGTTAAGCATTTTAAATGTATATTGAAACCTGCGTCAGCAGACAATCGCAGAGATTTTAACAAAGCCTCCAAGCGCACAAAAATTGAAAACAAAACCAAGAATTAACTACAATTTCAACAACGTTTTCCAAATTTTTAGAATTATGACCGCTTTAAATAGTTTTATACATTTTTAGGTCTTATATCCGATGTGATGTTAAAGACCATCTTCAAAATTCGATTGGTCGATCAATCTACACAAAAAAATCAATGCTAAAAAAATCTCAAATAGATTGATCGATTTTCATATAGATGTGCCTATACCTTTTGACAATGGCCCTTCATTCAGGCCTAGAATCTGTTGCACGACCTCACAATAGAGACTTGGTTTTTAGATCACTTGAGTTGTCTTATACCTATTAATCAGTTGTGGTTGGTTCCTACTATAACGTCATGTAGGTTGATTGCTTCGTTTTTGGGTCTGAGTAAACTGGCAGTGCTTTTGATCCCTCACAAAAAACGAATTATTTAATTTAAACTTAAATGTTCTTAGCCAATTGTGCCTTCGAATAAGATGAAAGGTGGCCTGAAAACAAAAGAAACTGTTAACCTATCGATCCACGGAAAATAAACTATTAAAAAGCAATTAAATGGGGGCTGTGAAACAAATATTCAAGCGTATAAACTATTTCCAGATTTTTTAGAAACGAAAAACCACCAAAATAATGTAAACGTTCTGTTATATACATATAGAAGACATAAACCCAGTCCAAAGACAAAAATTCTTGTATAAGATTGTTATTTATACAAGAATTTTTGATTAATATAAATGACTAGCTGCTAGGTTTATATCTATACCATTCATGTGGGACCAATCAAAAATGGCTAAAATCGTTTAAGATTTCGCAGAATTAAAGCCTATCTTTTTTGAGAGGAATAGACTTTTGACATTTAAAAAAAACCAAAAAAAAAAACAAAGAAAAACGAATTTAACTTGAATACGAGTTAAACCTTTATAACGTACCTATCTATGCATACATTTGCTACTTGCTGTTGATTTCATATGTCAATAATTCAATACAAGCAATACTAGTATACTAAAATGTAAGAAATGTAATGTTATATGATAAATGCCTTTTAATCGTACATACAGTAGTAAGTAGATTCATCAAAATCTAAAAAAGATGAATAGAAGTTGAAAAAAAAGAGGAACTTTCTGGAGGAAACTTGACTGCCAAAACATAAACATACATTTAAACATAAAGAGTCGACTCGGCAGTGCTATTATCCTAAGTTGAGTTTTCATTGTACTAATTTAGCATACCCATATTATGGCAATTTGAACAACGATTCAGAGTAAAGAAAATGGAAAATATAAGGTCGATTTAGTCCTCTTTATCACATTTCGTTACGTTACCGGACCAAAAAAAAAGAGCAAAAACGTCAAACAAATGATAACGTAGGAAATTTATTATGAACTCTTTATTATGTTTGAGCCTTAAAAATTATTTTTATTAACGTACACAGCAAAAATAACACATATTTCCATACCTTTTTGTATTTAGCTAAAATAATTTTAAAGTAAAATTTCCCCCCGTACATAGTAGTGCATAATCAGTTAGTATTTCGGTTTTGGTTCGTGTGGGATTCGATTCGATTGGTCGGAACTAAATAATATAACATAGATGAATGATAATTGTTCAAATCTAAGATAAAATTTTTTACCTTATCGAGATTGTTGTGAAAAAAAAACAAAAGAAATGTAAATATTGTAAAATGCAGTATGACAAATAGCATGCATTACTAATCTCAATACGACTTTGTTTTCCAGCAAATCCTTCTTTTTCCAGCAGGAATGGCAGCGAACGGTAAGTATGCCGTTACAAGGGTACGGTTTTAGAAATCCGCGGATAACCGGTTTCGCGTCGCGCTCGGTACGCGGTAACATAATTTGCTTTTCGTTTTTATTAGAGTAGGGTTTTTCAGGTACGAGTTAGAGTAGGGTATTCTTCGGTACCGCGTCGGTAAAATTCAGGACCGCGAAATTAAAACCAGTTTTTATTGTTATCTGACTAGACTGAATGGAAGTTGCATACGGAATAAAGTACAGTACGTTTCTTTTCCGTATGCTGGCGTTTTCGACGCGTTATTAAATCGGGCATGTGAGCCGGTGGCTGAATTTTTGTACTTCGGACTTTGTCTGCTCGCCTAAGACCTGCGACCGAACACCTCTCTAAACTAGCTAGCTAGCCAGGAGCCACCTCGGAATAGGCTAAGGGTGTCCGGACTTGTTGACCTGAAGGGTGCAGTCCGTTGTCACGTCCCAAGACTTCACGTCTAGAACCAATGAGAGGTCGGTTCAGATTCCGTTCGAGCGACATTCAAACAGAAAAAGCATTATACAAAACATAGCAAAATGATATTGAAATTACAACTGAATAACGTGTTTAAATTAAACATAATAATTTCAACTAAATTGAAGTTATTTTCTCTAAACTTCAGGATTGAACGTACAGGCTATTAACTCTAGATAAAAACATACGTTTTACTTGTAAAGGGTTCTTATGAATATAACAATAAAAAAACTTTAGAAGTTGAAATTCACTCAAAACAAATTAACAAATAATAATAGTAGAATTTGTAAATGTAACTTTTTCCAGTGAAGTCATATGAGTATACTTAAATTTAAGTAGTCCAAGGAAACGTCCTTTTAGTCTGGAAGTTTCAATAAAGTTAAATTGCATTTACGGAAATAAAAGCCATTTGAAAGTTATCCGAGTATAACAACAATAATATACAGATATTACACTTTTAATTGGATCTTCTTATTTCCAGATAAAATGAATAATAAAAATATCTTTAAGATTTTATTCAGTCAATGGTTGTTAGTAATATTGCAACAAAATGGCAGCAATTAAATGGTATAGTAATGGTTTTCCTTTTAAAACGTGGATGTATTTTTTTTGTAGATGTCGTTAAAGTTTTTCTTGAGTTTATTCGGAATTGGTGACTGCTTACCGTAATTTGAGTACAAAACCTTCTGCCATGAGCGTAGTTTTGCCTTCCCAACTTGTTTATTCTAAAAGTTATTTTATTTACTTTTGCCAAATCAATTCCTAATCCCGATATTATTCATATACTCTACAAAGAATTACTATCCAATGGAAACAGATGTTTTGCGAGACGGAAAATGCTTCGGCCCAAACATTTTTGGAAGAAATACCAAAAGACGTTGCTTTTACCATAATCGCATAAGAACATATCGCAAAATTTCTATTAAATCAGATATTGACTATTCTTGGGCATGCGTGGGTGCATGCTCGCAAAATTAATGATTTCCGTAGCATTTGAGAACTACATTTTAACTCTGAGTCAGATTTTCGAAAATCTTCCTAGTTTCCCAGAAAAGCACAGGTAATTAATTTAGTCTAGATAATTATTAACTAGTTATTCATTTTATGCGCTCGCGAAACGACGGTTAGCAGCCTTACATACTTAAAGTTAACACTACGGTAACGAGTAGACTTAGCGAGTATCACCACTCCAGATCCATTCATTCCATGATGGATGGACCCGATTGCACAGACTGTGCAGTAGTCGGTGCCCAGACGCGAATCGACCAAGTTGAGTTCGTTTACCGTTGCTGAGCCAATAAGTTGTGCAAAGAAACAGCGAATCCGAAAGTCGCGCGATTAAAATAAATACATAACTGAAGCTTATCCATATGACAACAAGCGGCTTTTGCGGGTTCTTACAGCAACTACTCAGAAGTGTCGTTTCTGCCCACTTAACGGCTACTTAGTGAAAATAATTTATACGGTGTCTTACAGTGTGCCCCCGTTAAGAGTGGTAAAAAATCGCGATTCGTGATTCTGCCGTATCTTCTACCATCATTGCAAAGTGCATTTCTGTTGTTTTATTTGTGAGTGATTTCACCCGTTGAAAAGAAATTTCTGAAACATCCGAAGAAAGGCGAATTATGTCCACTGAGCTGCAGTTTCACTAAACGGTAGACCAAGCGACAAATTGGATAAAGCGCACGCAACAAGTGGAGAAACAACAGCAACGGCTACGTCCCGCACTCAAGGCTGAAAGGTTTGTAGTCATTACCGTAATGTTACTTTCAATTCGCAAACTTTTACATAAATTGTCTTATGTTGGCTTATGACTCGGATGTCGAGCGCGAACCATCTTGAGATCTCCATGCGCTACACCTTGCGCGGAATGAGGTTCGTGACCCACTAATTTGGAAGAAATTCCTCCGCGGTCCGCGATGTCGTCATTGTTGGCTTTTCGTTGTCACTTGCGCGGGGTTAACGGCTAATAAACGGTCTCTGATACATGAGGCCGAGCTTACGAGCAAACTTGATTCGCCAATAAATTTACTCGCTTATGATTTTATGTAATTCGGTGACCCATTTCTTTCTCCGCTTCCCATCTTTGTTCTTGGGATTGAAACAATCTTTTGAGAGTGCACGCAACTTTAACATCGATAAGCAGATGAACTTTCATTGGGTTATCAAAACCGTGCGGAAAATCTCAGCCGCCGAGCGGTAATTTCGCAGTGAATTTCCCGCGGTGAGATTGCTATCTCACAACTCGCGATCGCCTCAGCCATTTTCTCAATCGTTTTTGTTTGGTGATGGAATCAATGAAAAGTCGTTCATTACCATTTGAAAAGAACCCAAGCATACTCGTAGCTTGAGGCGTTGACGCGTTTACTTTCTTTTCGATGATCGCTTGTAATTGATTTGGGAAGCGAATTAACAATTCGCTCTTCACTTTGCGCGAATGCGTGCAAAATCAACCGTCTGGGAAGTTCTGGTATTACACAGTCATACTTGATCTTGACTTGCATTTGCAGCGAAAATTATGCATGACGACTACATGGCCAGCGGCCAAAGTGAAAGTGTTAAGCGATTTGTCCACCATTGAAAAGAATGATCAGCTCGGGGACGGCGCAATATTCACAGCGGGCAAACTTAAAGATGGGACAAGAAAAAAGGTGAAACTTTTTCTATGGATCGTCGTTGTACAAATTCCTCGATTTTCATTCGAGTTTCCATTTTCCTACGATTGCAGACTATATTTTGGCAGGGAAATTTACAACAGAATAACCTTCTAGAGAAGCGGCCGTGAATAATGTCATTTATGTTATTATCATAGAAGTATAAGATTTACATTCCCTCTATGATTGTTATTGTTTTGAATATACGAGTACATATGCACATGAGTATACATCTATGTATATACGGACTTACAGTTGAGGGGTGATTTTTCAAAGAAGCTTATTTCCGTGTTAAACATAATTTCAGTAATGAGAAAATACTTTTGAGAGCTGTCTACAGTAACTTATTTTTTAGGGTTTTGTAAAATAATTTTACAAAACCCTACTAGTTTCGCGACCAGTCTGTCCGTCCGTCCGTCCGTGTGTCACAGCAGTTTTTCTCGGAAACTACTTAAGCTAGAAATATAAAATTTTGTAGGTAGGTGTAAAGTGGTGATCTCTTCAAAGTTCAACTAAAAAAAAAATTTATAAGGTATTTAAGGGGGGTCTCCCCATATAGGACAGTGACCCCCGAAAAAAAAATTCATTGAAGGTAGCCGATATGGGTATCAAATTGAAAGGCCTTGATGAGAACTTTTCAAAACAGTTCTTAGTTTGGCAAAAATTGCTTCGAGGGGTGCACAGGGAGGGGAAATACACGAAAAATTTGTGTCCCCCCCCCCCCCTCGCGATTGGACACCTGTGATCCGAAAAATCTGAAAAAAATCAGGAATGTAGGCCTTAGTGAGTAAAACAACAACAAATACGTGAGAAGTCGCAATTCACTCAACTTTGTTAGTAATAGTATGATTTATCGATTTTATGTTTTCTTGAATAAAAGCTTAACGGTACCCTTAAATTCAATAAAATTCAGTAATCAGATGACTATTTATAAGGTTGATCTATCCTGAAAGTTTCATAAAGATTGAATCATATTTAGCGAAGTGATAGCGGTTTGAATTTTCCTGTATTACTATGGAACAATATGCGCTACATGTATTACTATGGCAACATATGGCTATGGAACAACATGCGCTTTTTACCGACTCAGACACTACAGTTTTGCTAGGATTTGCATGAAAGTTTCAGGAATGATAGGTGTCATGAATACCTTTGAGAATCGGTTCAGCTAGTGGTATCAGTAATCGTAAAACAAAATAGTGGCTGTTTTAAATGCGAAGATTGAATAATTTTGAGTTATTTTTTCCCAACTTCAACGTTTAAGGTGCGTGCTTTGAACACTTGATTTAATTTAATGAATGACTAAAGATGAGTACCTACAATTAATGCTCATAAGTGAAACAAGTCAAGGAGGTGGGAGAAAGCTCCTAGCAAAAGTGTTTTGTAACCATTCTAGGATTCGAAAAATTTGGCCATTAATCGATGATAATTGTACAGGAGAGTGGCCCCTGAAAAAATATTCATTAAACGTAGCCGATATGAGTATGAAATGAAAGTTTTCATGGGGGAAATACATGAAAAATGTGTTTCCTCCGTCGCGGATGGACATCTGAAATAATTATCAAGGGAGATATTTATGAGTATAACAATACCAAAAACCTCAGAAGTCGAAATTCGTTCAACTTTGTTAATAATAGTATGATCTTCGTATCTCATATTTTCTCCAATAAAATCGTCTTTGACATGTATCTTGATTTGATTCGATCTGGTGACTGCATTTTGTAAATTGAATACAAAACCCTTCTGACATGAGCGTAGGTCTGTTTACCCAACTTGTTTTAATGTTTCCATTGTATTAGTGTATTGATCAAATATTGTAATCCGCTTAAAGCTTTTGTTCTAAAATATTTGTATTTACTGGAAAACATAAAAAAAAACATTTGGAAATCTGCGCCTTTTGTGTAAAGTGCAGGATAAGTCACAACATTTAGAAATACATCCTATTATTACAAAATGTTAGAAACGAAAAATTGTATAAAAAATCAATATATTTATTATTATTTCGCTACTGATTATACTCTTAAGTCACCACGGGCAACAGTGACGTAACTAGGATTTTGTTTCGGAGGGGGTCCAAATGATGGTTGATGCCAAAAGTGTCAGTAAGGGAGACACCAGGAATTTTTAAAAGTAAGGAATAAAGTGACGACTACAGACGTGTAGTTTTCGCACAAAAGTAATATAATTTATATGAATTGTTGTGACTTCTTCTTTTTGGTAGCACTACAGCCCCTTTCGAGCCTTCGCTTCGTGCAAACAGCGCCTCCAACTGCCTCGGTCCATAGACTGCATCCTCCAGTTTCAGAAACCGAGCAGCGATGAACTTTTTGTTATGAAACTTTTATGTAAAAAGTAAATGTTTAATTTAAAATGACACACACTTTTTCACTCATATTTTAAATTGTATGCCTATAAAGAAAACTATTGCAGCGAATGATAACTAATATGTAAAAAGTAAGCCCTGCCACTCAAATTTGCGTCTTATATACACAAAGTATATACATTTCCAGTATAACTTAGCATAATATTTTGTATAAACTAATTAAAATATTGCCTGTACTTTATACTTATTTCAAGCTATATTTATTACTCAAAAATATACTTATAATACTTATAAGATTCAGAAAATAATACTTATGACATTCAGAAAACATCAAATCAGAAAAAATACAACATACAAAAACAAGTAAATCATTCTATTTAAGTTTAAAGCGTAATCTTTGGAAAAAGCATTTATTGGTTTTAATCTAAAATCAAACGTGTAGAAAATTCAAATCAAACTTATATGATAACAAGACTTATAACCACAACCTCCGGTCCTTTTTCCTTGCCATAATGTCCAACACATTATTTGGATCAACGGCAATATCCCAGTGACAAGACAGGAGCACTGAGCCTATTATTACTGGTTCTGTTTCTTAGCATCGTCTTCACTCGTTTCATTGTGGAAAATGTACGCTCAACGCTTGATGTTGTGACGGGAATCGTTGCCAAAATCACGAGAAGGTTGTTGATGTTAGGGAAAAATTGTTTGTCATACAGCTCTAAAACCTCTAAAACTTCAGTTTCCCTCTTTACTGCCGTTATTTTGTGACACCAAATCTGATACTCTCCTGATAGGGCCGCCAAAGAACATTTGTCGTCAAAGAATGGTGACAAGGCTGCTAGCTTGTTGGCATTATTAGGTGAGGCAAAACCAGGAAGAAGTATTTGAAAGGCAGTCAAAATGTCTTCATTTTTGGTAAACCTTTCTTTTAAACTTGCAACTACATTGTCCAAGCACGGTATCCATATTGCAACTCTGTCCTCAGTTGAGCTTGTTGGGGGATTTTCTCTGCAAGTTTGTCTTTTGTTGACCCTTGGAACTTGGATTTCAACACCGAAAAGGTCATTCGATAGCTTCGAGGCGGAAACAAATACTTTTTTAAACTCAACTTCAGCGTTATTGCACAGTTCCTGCAGAGTAGAGATAATGCCATTTGAAAATCTCACAGCACTAGCTAAATCATAAGAGACACTTTGAAGGTATATTGACAACGGAAGCGTGACACTTAAGAGCCTTTCACACACCAACAAAGAAATCAAGAAACTACTTTTTTCTGTGGCTGAAAGAAATGCACCAGCTGTTCCTGAACTTTGGCGGCCAGATTGAGAAATTTCTTAAAGACTAATACAAATGGGTTCTAGCAATTCAACAAAACTTAGCAAACTTGTGTGACGTTCAATAAATCTGGTTTCACATATACCAAGCAGCCTTTTCTTTTTAGATTCGGGTATGTGTACCTGGATCGCATCTTTTAGCGTCTGACTGGCATGGGCATTCTTCCTAAAAAAATTAACCATTTCTCTTATGAGATCTAAACAGTTTCTGACGTTTGATGTGGACATAGAATCAGACAATGCCAGATTAAGTCTGTGGCTGGCACAATGCACATATATTGCATTAGGGTACTGCTCTTTTATCCTAGATTGGACACCCTTAGCATGGCCACACATATTTGAAGCACCATCATACCCCTGACCTACACATTTGGCCATATCTAGTCCCATTTTATCAATTTGATCTAGAATAGATTTTGCAATATTTTCACCAGTCGTATCAAAAATTGGAACAAATCCCATGAAGTCCTCCCGCAGAACTGGTTTTTCGTTTTCAAAATCAACATATGTAGTAACTGAAGAGGTCAGGAGTGTGAAGAGCGATTTATAAATGACCATCTTGATTTCCTTTATTCTGAATGCAAAGATATGGTATCACAAGAGAAACGAAAAGATCTACGGAATATGTACGTCCTCCTGAAACCCATACCAGATCGATGGCAGGATATGCTCAAACAAATGTTCCTCGATCATATCAAAAAGGAGGGCATTGAAACAATATTTACGCTGAAAGGTGAAAATATTCACATTCAATTTGTCGAGAATATGGGAAGGTGCATCAAAAATATCAAAATTTAATAGCTGATGTTTTTGAAAATGACTCGCTATTTTTAAGTGCATTGAACACAGCATGCGCGAGTGTAACAAATAAATGATTGCACTGACGAGCGCCGGAGTGTGCGCGCGGCGGCAAAACACGAGCAGGCAGAGAGTACGAAACAAACAGCCATTGCTTTTGAGCGTGGTGTCCGCGGGATTTTAATTCTATTGTCGCGTTTGGCTTTTACTGCGGGTTAGAAGACTTTCCGTTCTAGTTTGTTTCGAAAGTTTATTCACATTTATCATTAAAAGGCTTTCGCTAATAGTTTAATTAGTGTGTTCATTCTCAGTATACCAACGGGAGTGACGAAAGTTCTGCTGTCGGGAGCTATCGACATACTCCGCGGAGTCCGAGTGAATAATATAATGTTTTTGCAATTTCGACACTTTCGCGTATCGATCTACGTAAATTTTATTTCAAGCTGTGAAAAATAATGTTCCTGTTCTTCGTACGGTCCGACATTAGCATACCTCAACCGTCACGTACGTACGGTACACACTAGGCGAAAGCAAAATAGTGACGGACACACGTCCGCTGGTATGGTGCCGTTGCGAGTAGTTAAGTGTTTTAGGCAGATTGCCGGGGCAATCAGACTTGCGTGTTGTGTTAAACACAAATGGACATTATTCAGTGAAGAAATGAAAATTGCCTCAGGGAATTAATTAGAAATCTGATTTCTAGCGCTGATAGCGAGTTCAAAATAATTTTAAGTGTCATAAGAATGTTGGCTAGTCCTAGACAAGTGTGGGTGAACGAGCGAGAGAACGGTTTGCAAAGTGTGTTGGTTCGATGGTTTGCCGCTGTTTCATTCTTTTTGCCTATTGGGGAGCTTGCTCGCACCCGTAGTCGGTGTAACTGGAAAAATCTCGATACGAGCGCGAAGTACAGTGCAGATAACTGTTCTCGCGATATTTTGGCGGGAATTTCAATAGCATACTTGAGTGTTAGAATATCGTGATCGATTGGTTTGTTTAGTTATTTATTATCGCAGTTGAGTTTGAATAGAAAATAGTGGTGACTCAATGATGTCGAAGGTCTTGTGAAGATTTCGAGAAAATTCGTGTTCGTTAATTCTCTAGACTTGACGGCAACGTTTGTCAAGTCTTTCGCGCCTAAATATTGCTTCCATCGGAATTTTTGGGAAATTGGGCTATTTTGTTTGGGAAAATATCTGTTCTGAGGTGTAGATATTTTCGAATTCTCGATTCAATTTTACGAAGCAGCGGCAAACCAACCAAATGGAGAACGAAACTCTAAATGCCGCAATAGACAGTTTTATTGTGAAACATTATAACAGGGCCAAGAATGTGTTCATATTATAAGCTACCCCTCATTGGAGTTCCTTCATGTATCAAAAGCACTTCCGGAATCAAGATACGTCGGGATAGGGAGTATGTGTGCAATGCGAAATGTGAACTCTACTGTTATTTGTATGGCAACTTTTTGTGAGTATTGATTTCCTTTATTGTCGCATCGTTGCGAACAAATAAAAACCCAATTAGTAACGGCGAAATTTGATGGAAATTCCGGTTGCGTTTGTAGTGCGGTCAATATTTTGGTTGATAAGTAATTCGAGTAGAAATTACGCACACTGCCACAGTCACCTTACCCAAACGGCATATAAAAAAGGGGTACCCTAGACATTGGAACTAGTGTTGTTCACATCGATCAACTCCCTTCTCCCCCACAATTTCCGGTATAATCAAAACATTAAATAGGACAAGGACAGGAAAAATTCGCTTC
Organism: Odontomyia ornata; assembly: GCA_963969285.1. Taxonomy (NCBI): domain Eukaryota; kingdom Metazoa; phylum Arthropoda; class Insecta; order Diptera; family Stratiomyidae; genus Odontomyia; species Odontomyia ornata. The sequence goes on from OZ017742.1 coordinate 162,375,033, forward strand.
AGGGGCATGATTAGTGACATAGAGTGAACGGTTAAGTGTCGTCTATGGCCGAACCCGTTAACAATCAATTGCTCTCGGCAGCGACGGAGGGGCATCGTAGCAACACGACCCCGGCGCCAGGTTCACAAGCTTCCAGTAGCCATTCACATTACAATAGCCACCAAAATAGTAGCAAAAACACAAATCGGGAAAAACTCGCGAAGTCTACGAACAAAATCGACACATAACGAAGACAACACCGACTCCTTGTGTAACGTTGGCAACACAGTGACGGCGACAACAACGCCTGTTAGAAAATAGGACCAACACGAGTGGATCTATTAGGTCATATAAATCTCAATCAACAAATCCTGCACCCCAAAAGATTTGAACGAAAACGGACATCGGACCGAAACTCGTTGCCAAGTTGTGAAGATTTATCGACACATTCAAGTCACAAGAGACGTCGCCAGAACCCATCCGATAGTAACACTAATCGAGAACACGATAAATCTCACCAGAAGGATTCAAGTAAGAAGAAAAACAACTCGTCCCAACGGATTGTGTAGCTTCTAGAAAACGATCGCGAACCTCAGACGACTTCAGTACCCCAGCCCACAACTTACGGCAGACATCGATCAAAGCAAGTAAATCACGTTCGTGTTGGAAAGGAACATAGTGCTGCAACAGTCGTTGGAAAGCCATCAATATCTCAAAACGAGGAGCCTCCAAACCAAATCTTCGGTAAAGCAACCGAACAGCAACAATCAAATCATTTAGCTGCACATTTGTCTACTACGCAAAATAAGCCTAACCTGCTTAGTTACTATTGCAAAACGCGCGGTAATCGTACTTCGGGAAAGAAATCTGTAAATAGCACGGTGCTGGACCACGATTACCAATCAACCAGCAGTTGTGATACTCCTAGAGAATCACAAAATACAGAAACATCTTCACTTCCAATTATTTCCGATAGCAAAGGATCAAGTCATCACGAGGCTAAAACCTCTTATCAGGCAACTAGCAAGAACGAATCTAGCGGGAAGACGTGAAGGATTCCGGAACCTTGCGGGAGTAAGTGAATATTCCTTGGAATCAGATTCCCTGAACGAAAGTCAAATGCCAGCTTGTAGTGATTCAGTGGTGAATCCTGAGGAGGCGATAAGCATTCTATACAAGTTATACAATGTCGTATCTGTTTATTCGGCGGGACATAACAAGTTCATTAAGTTCTTAACCAATTATTAATATATTAAACTTTTATTGGCCCAAACGCAACCCTACCTACAATTAAACTAAAATTATCATTAAAAATTAAAATAGTGCACACTAGTATTTAAAACAAGGCATGTGTATTAAATCATTTTCATAACGTGCAAACACTTCAAATGACGATTCAACATAAACTTAATCTAAAACTATTTGTAACTATAAAATAAAAATATCCGTGATGTGCGAAGAACAAATATCTGTTATCTGCGCGCGTGATAGATTTTAAAATAAGAGAGTGTGTTTACGAACTTATTGGTGAGTCGAAACAGCCAACAATTGAAATTTGCGGGGAATACTCTGGTGATGTGAACTTTTCTATTAATTATTACCAGTCGCCGTGCACCTAGAGCTGACCAAAACTTTCTCAATGCAATCACGGTGTTGATAGTGCAAGGATAAATACGGGTACCCAACGCCATTTGAATTGAGGACAAGCCGCAATTACGCCATGGTCTGCCGTGATTACAGCGATTGATAACTACTCGTATGCATACAATACCCAAGCCCCATTTCGATGACGATTTCAATCCGTCCGAAGAACCAGCACTGGAGCAGTACTAATTAGCGGATGCCGCGTTTGGTTCGTTTTCAAGGCTTTGGCAACCCCCCCCCCGCTCTACTGATCATTGTCTGGGACGAGCTGGTTAACGGAAACACATTCGCCATTCCTGGCATTCAAAGCGCATCGGATCGACAGTTCCTCGTGTTGCAGCGTATTCAACTGGCCCCACAATCATCGAAATGATTTTGTGTTCTGCACCCACCGCTAGCGAGTGAATTATATTCTCCTGTGTCAGGAACTGTGGTAGACAAGAACATATCAGTTGAGGATACCCCAGGGTCAAGAAATACATCGTGCTATGAAAAGGCTGGTTATTCAAAGTGAAGCGCAGCGAAACTTCAGAAATTGATAAACTTATGGATGAGAAGAATTACGAACAATTCTTGAAAACGGATTCACACTAGCGCCCGTTTCAAGTGATTTGCTTACTAAATTTTTGAATGGCATTCGGCCAAAGAACTTTTATAGTGATAGGTGAATTATTCGACCTTAAACCATTATCGAAGTACATTATAGTGTTTAACCTAACCAAAAACGAAGATTTTCAGGACGTATCCAGCACCCATCGAGCGCTCGACGGATCATGCGGTGAGTCCTTTTGATTTAATTTATTTATTAATATTTTTTCGTATATAATTATTCAAAGTATATCCGATATACGAGTATCTTATCAGCAATAATTTATTTATTACTCGTAATCGTTCTATCTTTCTTAAATTTGGTTTGTCGTGGAGAAGCTTATATTATTTTGTGATAACCAAACCGAAAGAAAAATAAAAAAATGAAGAATTAAACTAGGAAATTGGTCTTTTCCCTTCCGGTTGTTCTGACCGAGTATAGGACCCGGTACGGTGGCAGGCTTCCCCCTCAAAATATGAGCCAGTCACCGGGTACAATTTAATCCTTTTTATTTCAGGTGACTTTATGGGTTGAGTGGCCCAAGCCAAGTGCCTTTTTATGGCATAAAATTATGCAATTCCATTGTATAATTCTATGACATAAATTGGTCACCGGGGTACTCCCCTCCTGATGGGAAAGCTCATATAATTCAAGTTGTATGAGTTTTCCACTCAGAAGAGGAATACCTGGCCACCTCAACGATTTAACATTGGATTTATTCCGGTTGGGTGGGCATGAAGGGGCTCCACCACCACCCGGTTGCCCCTCTTTCATTTGTGGGCCCTGAATGTATTTGGGTAAAGACGAGGTCAACCCCAAATTAGTCTTTCTTGTCAGGTTGCACTTGTTCTCGCAACAAGTCGTAATTCCATCGTGGAGGTTATCTACTGATTTGCGACTTCGGTCGTCCTCTCGAACTCTGCAAGCAATTCGTGAATGCGAAATGTTTTGTAGTGAGTCCTCGTGCCGGGGAAACGAACCCGCCCCACGACACCGCAATGCTAGCCTGCCAGCGCATTCACGCGTCTCCGGACGAGGGCATTCTCGGCAGGAATCAACACCTTCCTCTGCCGAGGCAGCAGAACATCGCTGCAGTCCTTCACGGACATTAATGAAAATCAATTATTCACTACAAATGGCGCCCAACGTGGGGCCCGAAAAGCCCGGCTGTATCATCAGTCGTGAGCACGAGACAGTCCATCGTCTCTAGGTGTCCCCACAAGGTGTTAGTATTATTGGCGGGTAGATAACTCCCGAGGGTTGTTGCACTGATCGTGCCCCAGCAGCCTAATAACTTTCGAACGTGTGTTGTCTATGGACATCAATATCGTTTGGTCCTACTTTTGATTTATACTTTGGTGGCTTACCCCATTGTATAACTAGTAAGGCCAAATGATATTAGAGTCCCTTTTTGTGTTCGGAGGTTATTATCCCAACATCTTTTTGCGGAGGTTTCTGATCCGCTCCCCAAACCAGCGGTGCCTAAGTGTCTTAAATTACATGGATTTTGATTTCATGTGATTGGCTGATCAGCTAATCCATGACTATCCATGACAAGACACGCGCTGCTTGTGGATTAGAATCCCACCCTGGGCTGACAAGCTGTAACTTGAGAAGTTTGCTAATGAGGGATCACTTCGGAACCCTGATTTTCATGGTGCCACAAGAGAGTGTCCCTGAAACGTTTTAGAAGGATTGTGCCATGGTGTCCGTACTTGAGAGGAAGGACGGAAAGGAAAGACCGATTATTTTTTTTTTTTTGATAACGATTAAAACTTTTCATACACTTTGGTTTTTTTTTGTGAGGATTGAGTATAGCTCGCCACTTTCGGCCACTTTTTTGTGTTTTGTCATAATAATAGTTAATTACTTCTTTTATAGCATTTTTTTTACTATTTTATTATCAGCGTCAACACTGTTAGGATAATGGAATTTCTAAACGCATGTAGACTTTGCCTACAGAGCAGCGAAGAAATGTATCCACTCTGTGATAGTTCCGTAGATGAAGCGAGGAGGATTTTTATTGTCGACTTCCTGAAGGAGTCCCTTAACATCAACATCACATTGGAAGATGGCTCACCAGACCACATCTGTGGTGAGTGTTACACTGAAGTGGAACGTATATACTCTTTCATACATCGCTGCAAAGAGACCGAGACAGCCCTACAACGACACAGATCGGCACGACGTCCTCAGGAACCAACCATACACCAGGCGAACAAGATTCGGAGAACTGATTACTATCCGTCTGAGGATCCGGATCCACCATCCCGATACCAGCCTTGGAACGCCTGGGATCTTCCGCCACGACTCAACCAAGTACCACCACCGACTCTAGGTTCAGTGGCTCCGCAGGAACAACCCTATATGCTGAAACCGAAGCATATCCCCAGCATTGTACAGGGTTGGAACCTTCATTTTAGCGGAGAGCCAAACGACCTGAACGTGGAAGTCTTCATTGGTCGCGTGGAGTCCTTAGTCGGAGAGATGTTGGCCGGCGACTACACGATGCTGGCAGGATATCTACCAATGCTGTTCAGGGGAGCAGCACTCGAGACGTACTGGCGGATTCATTCGGCCCCACCATCAACACGCTGGACACGGCTGAAGGAGGTACTCCGCATGGAATACTCGACGGTCAACATGGATGAGAGTGTCCTGGAGAAGATCCATGCCAGATGGCAACGTCCGGACGAGCCCTTTCATCAGTATCGAGCCGATATCCTTCGGTTGAATGACCAGCTGTCAGAGCCTATGTCTTCCACTCAACTGCTGCGGGTGTTGAAACGGAATCTAAAGCCGGAACTTCGTTGCCATGTGGTAAACTCGGACCCGCAGAACATGGAAGCACTACTGAGGGTCGTGAGTCGATTGGAGAGGCTTGAAGAAGACCTCCAAGAACGGCCTTACCTACATGCGAGGACGAGTTCGCGACGTGAAATTGCCGGAGTGGCACTAAATTGCAACAACCCAGATTGGGAAGAAGGCACGGAGTCAAACACCTGTGTTCCGGACTACCCAGATGATGCCACACCAAAAAACGGATGAACGAGTACCCTACCACCTCAGTGGTACTCGAAAACCCCGCAGTAGTTCCTCAGCCAGCTGCTCACCCCAATCAACCTGACGTTAACCCACCAGCCATGACCATTACGACTGCGGATGTTCACTCTCTTCCGGAGACCTCACCAACGACAATATTAAAACGACCATCGCAGTCACTGCCAGAAGAACCGCGGCAGCCTCAAGTACGCACTCTAAAACCTTATCATGTTAGACTGCAGGAATATCGGGTGGCTCGAGAGCGAATATTTGCTTCCGAAGTCGTCACTTCCCGTTCGTGCACGACAAAATGGTCAACCCGTCGTTGGCGGAATTTCCGCAAGAGAGTGCGCACCTGCCGTCAAACCGTAAACTCTTGTAACATCTCGGAGGTTGCTGAGAATGAGATCAGACCTTACCATCCAATTAAAGTGTTGGGCGAGACCGTGTTTGCTTTGATCGACACGGGTGCCAGTATCAGTTGTCTTGCCTCGAGCTTTGGCTCGAAAGTGCTCCAAGAATACCCGAACTTGATTAAATCCTGGCGCACTGAAATCAGTACCGCTGATGGCACCAAACACCCTATACGAGGTAAACTAACAACACCCGTGACGTTCAGGGGTCAGACGAAGGATATTACGTTCTACATTATCCCGTCTTTGACTCAGAATGTATACCTTGGTGTCGATTTCGTCCTTCGCTTTGGACTGGCCTCCGATTTATTCACCGATTTGTCTTTAAAAACCAGAAATGTCAACGAAATCACTTCTACTCCCGATAGGCATGACCTGACGCCTAGCCAACGACAACGCCTGGAAGCATCCATTGCTGCTTTCCCATCGTACGCTACCCAAGGCCTTGGCCGCACCACTCTAGTCTCACACACCATCGACGTTGGCGATAGTAAACCGATTAAACAGAGACACTACGCCATCTCGCCGGCCATGGAGAAATTGGTGTATGCGGAACTAGATAGGATGCTCGAGTTAGGGGTCATAGAGGAGTCCCAAAGTGCCTGGTCCTCACCGGTAACCTTGGTTGTAAAGCCAGGTAAAGTCCGCCTCTGTCTTGATGCCCGTAAGGTAAACGCGGTTACCATCAAGGACGCGTACCCCCTTCCACTCATCGATGGAATACTAGGGAGACTGCCGAAAGCCAATTATATCACCAGTCTCGACCTAAAAGACGCCTTCTGGCAAATTCCACTCGATGAGGGCTCGAGGGACAAGACCGCCTTCACAGTGCCTGGACGACCATTATATCAGTTCGTCACAATGCCCTTTGGCCTGTGTAACGCGCCGCAAACGATGACTCGGTTGATGGACAAGGTCATCCCACCTCACCTAAAACACCAAGTGTTCGTGTACCTTGATGATCTGTTACTCATCACGGAAACGTTCGATCAACACCTCCTACTCCTACAAGAAGTAGCCCTGCACATCAGTAAGGCGGGACTCACTATCAACGTACAGAAAAGTAAGTTTGTCATGAAAGAAGTCCGATACCTAGGACATGTCATAGGACATGGCACTATCAAAACGGATCCAGACAAAACTCGTGCGATTGATGAGTTCCCCTTACCAAAAACTGTGAAGCAGCTACGACGTTTCCTTGGTGTGTGCGGTTGGTACCGAAGGTTTGTTCGGAATTATGCAACAGTTTCAGCGCCCCTGTCAGACATGTTGCGGAAAGGGAAGTTCGTTTGGACTGAACTCAGCCGAAAGGCATTTGAAGAGCTTAAACAAGCCCTCACATCAGCTCCTGTCTTGCACAGCCCCGACTTCACGAAGCCCTTCTCCATTCATTGTGACGCAAGTCAACATGGAGTAGGAGCCGTGCTGGTGCAATTGACCGATGAAGGAGAGGAAGCTCCCATCGCCTTCATGTCCAATAAGCTGAATTCGGCCCAAAGAAACTATACTGTTTCCGAGCAAGAATGTTTGGCAGCGGTAATGGCTGTGAAGAAATTTCGAGCCTATATCGAGGGCCACCAATTCGAGATCATCACGGACCACGCGTCACTACAATGGTTGATGAACCAGGCAGATTTAAGTGGACGCCTAGCCAGATGGGCTCTTAAACTGCAAGGGTTCAAATTCTCCATCAAACATCGGAAAGGAACCCAGAACATCGTACCCGACACTCTCTCACGGATGTTTTCCCCAGAGGGAGCCGAAATAACAATAATTGACGAGGACCCCATTGAAATAGATTTGGACAGCCCACATTTCGAATCAGATAGCTACAAAGAGTTGAGGCAAACCATAGCGACCCAACAGACACAGCTGCCTGATTTGAAGGTAATAGACGGCTATGTGTATAGACGAAACGAATACGCCACTGGTGATCCATGGCAGGAAGAAGAGTCTTGGAAACTCTGGGTACCGGAGGAAATGACACAACATCTGATCCTCCGCGCACATGACCATCCTTTAAGTGCCCACGGAGGTTACGGTCGGACTTTACGGCGACTCAAGAAATACTTCTTTTGGCCTAAAATGGCATCCCAGGTCAAAGACTACGTGAGCGCCTGTGAGACCTGTAAAGGCACCAAAGCGCCCAACCAGCCTCTTCGACCTCCTATGGGTCAACTCAACGTTCCAGAACGCGTGTTCCAGCGTCTATACATCGATCTACTCGGTCCTTATCCTCGGTCTTCCATGGGACACATCGGAGCTATAGTCGTTCTAGATCAGCTCTCAAAGTTCCCAATGGTGGAACCTATCCGTAAATTCACAACTCCATCGATCGTGAAATTCTTAGAGAACCGGGTATTCCATGTGTTCGGTGTTCCAGAGAGTGTGTACTCAGATAATGGAGTACAGTTCCGGTCTCGGCAGTTTAAGAGCCTACTTGAGCAGTATGGCGTTGAACACCAACTGACGCCCATATACTCTCCTCAGTCCAACGCATCAGAACGGTTGAACCGCACCCTATTGGCCGCGATCCGTTCCTACGTCCACCCATCTCAAAAGGATTGGGATCGTCGATTGTCTGCCATCACATGCGCCCTGCGATCCTCGTATCACTCCGTCACCGGTGTCGCCCCTTACTTTGCCGCCTTTGGACAGCACATGATTTGCCACGGTAAATCATACCGACTGTTACGGCAATTAAAGTGTTTGGGAGACCCCGTCGTTGCGCTGGAGCCCCACGAACGTTTAGGAGACCTCCGCCAACAAATCGGACGGAAGATTAAGGCCGCAGGTAGTGCAAATGAAGCGCAGTACAATCTCCGGTCACGATCTGCTAATTTCAAAGAAGGAGATGAAGTTTTTCGGCGAAATTTCCGCCAAAGCGACGCCGCGGGGCATTACAACGCCAAGCTGGACAGGCGATTCTTGAAAAGCCGCATAAAGAAGGTAATGGGACCTAACCGTTACTTGATAACGGATCCATCGGGAAAAGAAGTGGGGGTATACCACGCGAAAGACCTGCGCCGATAGATAATTAGGCACGTCTGTTTGTCCGTCCGCATATATTTTCATAAAACGCGCAAGGTTGTATACTTCCGAGCAAACATAGATATAAGTCAGTCCGTCCGTCTGTCAATTGTGTTTTTCTCTTAGTGTCCGTCATCTCTAGTCCCGACGCCGAAGCCAACCCATGATACACAGAAACATCCTTCAGCTCCTTTTTCGCAATCCGCATTGCCTTGGGATCGCGAGAAAATTAGCTGCCCTGTAGTAACTGAAGAGGTCAGGAGTGTGAAGAGCGATTTATAAATGACCATCTTGATTTCCTTTATTCTGAATGCAAAGATATGGTATCACAAGAGAAACGAAAAGATCTACGGAATATGTACGTCCTCCTGAAACCCATACCAGATCGATGGCAGGATATGCTCAAACAAATGTTCCTCGATCATATCAAAAAGGAGGGCATTGAAACAATATTTACGCTGAAAGGTGAAAATATTCACATTCAATTTGTCGAGAATATGGGAAGGTGCATCAAAAATATCAAAATTTAATAGCTGATGTTTTTGAAAATGACTCGCTATTTTTAAGTGCATTGAACACAGCATGCGCGAGTGTAACAAATAAATGATTGCACTGACGAGCGCCGGAGTGTGCGCGCGGCGGCAAAACACGAGCAGGCAGAGAGTACGAAACAAACAGCCATTGCTTTTGAGCGTGGTGTCCGCGGGATTTTAATTCTATTGTCGCGTTTGGCTTTTACTGCGGGTTAGAAGACTTTCCGTTCTAGTTTGTTTCGAAAGTTTATTCACATTTATCATTAAAAGGCTTTCGCTAATAGTTTAATTAGTGTGTTCATTCTCAGTATACCAACGGGAGTGACGAAAGTTCTGCTGTCGGGAGCTATCGACATACTCCGCGGAGTCCGAGTGAATAATATAATGTTTTTGCAATTTCGACACTTTCGCGTATCGATCTACGTAAATTTTATTTCAAGCTGTGAAAAATAATGTTCCTGTTCTTCGTACGGTCCGACATTAGCATACCTCAACCGTCACGTACGTACGGTACACACTAGGCGAAAGCAAAATAGTGACGGACACACGTCCGCTGGTATGGTGCCGTTGCGAGTAGTTAAGTGTTTTAGGCAGATTGCCGGGGCAATCAGACTTGCGTGTTGTGTTAAACACAAATGGACATTATTCAGTGAAGAAATGAAAATTGCCTCAGGGAATTAATTAGAAATCTGATTTCTAGCGCTGATAGCGAGTTCAAAATAATTTTAAGTGTCATAAGAATGTTGGCTAGTCCTAGACAAGTGTGGGTGAACGAGCGAGAGAACGGTTTGCAAAGTGTGTTGGTTCGATGGTTTGCCGCTGTTTCATTCTTTTTGCCTATTGGGGAGCTTGCTCGCACCCGTAGTCGGTGTAACTGGAAAAATCTCGATACGAGCGCGAAGTACAGTGCAGATAACTGTTCTCGCGATATTTTGGCGGGAATTTCAATAGCATACTTGAGTGTTAGAATATCGTGATCGATTGGTTTGTTTAGTTATTTATTATCGCAGTTGAGTTTGAATAGAAAATAGTGGTGACTCAATGATGTCGAAGGTCTTGTGAAGATTTCGAGAAAATTCGTGTTCGTTAATTCTCTAGACTTGACGGCAACGTTTGTCAAGTCTTTCGCGCCTAAATATTGCTTCCATCGGAATTTTTGGGAAATTGGGCTATTTTGTTTGGGAAAATATCTGTTCTGAGGTGTAGATATTTTCGAATTCTCGATTCAATTTTACGAAGCAGCGGCAAACCAACCAAATGGAGAACGAAACTCTAAATGCCGCAATAGACAGTTTTATTGTGAAACATTATAACAGGGCCAAGAATGTGTTCATATTATAAGCTACCCCTCATTGGAGTTCCTTCATGTATCAAAAGCACTTCCGGAATCAAGATACGTCGGGATAGGGAGTATGTGTGCAATGCGAAATGTGAACTCTACTGTTATTTGTATGGCAACTTTTTGTGAGTATTGATTTCCTTTATTGTCGCATCGTTGCGAACAAATAAAAACCCAATTAGTAACGGCGAAATTTGATGGAAATTCCGGTTGCGTTTGTAGTGCGGTCAATATTTTGGTTGATAAGTAATTCGAGTAGAAATTACGCACACTGCCACAGTCACCTTACCCAAACGGCATATAAAAAAGGGGTACCCTAGACATTGGAACTAGTGTTGTTCACATCGATCAACTCCCTTCTCCCCCACAATTTCCGGTATAATCAAAACATTAAATAGGACAAGGACAGGAAAAATTCGCTTCAGGGGCATGATTAGTGACATAGAGTGAACGGTTAAGTGTCGTCTATGGCCGAACCCGTTAACAATCAATTGCTCTCGGCAGCGACGGAGGGGCATCGTAGCAACACGACCCCGGCGCCAGGTTCACAAGCTTCCAGTAGCCATTCACATTACAATAGCCACCAAAATAGTAGCAAAAACACAAATCGGGAAAAACTCGCGAAGTCTACGAACAAAATCGACACATAACGAAGACAACACCGACTCCTTGTGTAACGTTGGCAACACAGTGACGGCGACAACAACGCCTGTTAGAAAATAGGACCAACACGAGTGGATCTATTAGGTCATATAAATCTCAATCAACAAATCCTGCACCCCAAAAGATTTGAACGAAAACGGACATCGGACCGAAACTCGTTGCCAAGTTGTGAAGATTTATCGACACATTCAAGTCACAAGAGACGTCGCCAGAACCCATCCGATAGTAACACTAATCGAGAACACGATAAATCTCACCAGAAGGATTCAAGTAAGAAGAAAAACAACTCGTCCCAACGGATTGTGTAGCTTCTAGAAAACGATCGCGAACCTCAGACGACTTCAGTACCCCAGCCCACAACTTACGGCAGACATCGATCAAAGCAAGTAAATCACGTTCGTGTTGGAAAGGAACATAGTGCTGCAACAGTCGTTGGAAAGCCATCAATATCTCAAAACGAGGAGCCTCCAAACCAAATCTTCGGTAAAGCAACCGAACAGCAACAATCAAATCATTTAGCTGCACATTTGTCTACTACGCAAAATAAGCCTAACCTGCTTAGTTACTATTGCAAAACGCGCGGTAATCGTACTTCGGGAAAGAAATCTGTAAATAGCACGGTGCTGGACCACGATTACCAATCAACCAGCAGTTGTGATACTCCTAGAGAATCACAAAATACAGAAACATCTTCACTTCCAATTATTTCCGATAGCAAAGGATCAAGTCATCACGAGGCTAAAACCTCTTATCAGGCAACTAGCAAGAACGAATCTAGCGGGAAGACGTGAAGGATTCCGGAACCTTGCGGGAGTAAGTGAATATTCCTTGGAATCAGATTCCCTGAACGAAAGTCAAATGCCAGCTTGTAGTGATTCAGTGGTGAATCCTGAGGAGGCGATAAGCATTCTATACAAGTTATACAATGTCGTATCTGTTTATTCGGCGGGACATAACAAGTTCATTAAGTTCTTAACCAATTATTAATATATTAAACTTTTATTGGCCCAAACGCAACCCTACCTACAATTAAACTAAAATTATCATTAAAAATTAAAATAGTGCACACTAGTATTTAAAACAAGGCATGTGTATTAAATCATTTTCATAACGTGCAAACACTTCAAATGACGATTCAACATAAACTTAATCTAAAACTATTTGTAACTATAAAATAAAAATATCCGTGATGTGCGAAGAACAAATATCTGTTATCTGCGCGCGTGATAGATTTTAAAATAAGAGAGTGTGTTTACGAACTTATTGGTGAGTCGAAACAGCCAACAATTGAAATTTGCGGGGAATACTCTGGTGATGTGAACTTTTCTATTAATTATTACCAGTCGCCGTGCACCTAGAGCTGACCAAAACTTTCTCAATGCAATCACGGTGTTGATAGTGCAAGGATAAATACGGGTACCCAACGCCATTTGAATTGAGGACAAGCCGCAATTACGCCATGGTCTGCCGTGATTACAGCGATTGATAACTACTCGTATGCATACAATACCCAAGCCCCATTTCGATGACGATTTCAATCCGTCCGAAGAACCAGCACTGGAGCAGTACTAATTAGCGGATGCCGCGTTTGGTTCGTTTTCAAGGCTTTGGCAACCCCCCCCCCGCTCTACTGATCATTGTCTGGGACGAGCTGGTTAACGGAAACACATTCGCCATTCCTGGCATTCAAAGCGCATCGGATCGACAGTTCCTCGTGTTGCAGCGTATTCAACTGGCCCCACAATCATCGAAATGATTTTGTGTTCTGCACCCACCGCTAGCGAGTGAATTATATTCTCCTGTGTCAGGAACTGTGGTAGACAAGAACATATCAGTTGAGGATACCCCAGGGTCAAGAAATACATCGTGCTATGAAAAGGCTGGTTATTCAAAGTGAAGCGCAGCGAAACTTCAGAAATTGATAAACTTATGGATGAGAAGAATTACGAACAATTCTTGAAAACGGATTCACACTAGCGCCCGTTTCAAGTGATTTGCTTACTAAATTTTTGAATGGCATTCGGCCAAAGAACTTTTATAGTGATAGGTGAATTATTCGACCTTAAACCATTATCGAAGTACATTATAGTGTTTAACCTAACCAAAAACGAAGATTTTCAGGACGTATCCAGCACCCATCGAGCGCTCGACGGATCATGCGGTGAGTCCTTTTGATTTAATTTATTTATTAATATTTTTTCGTATATAATTATTCAAAGTATATCCGATATACGAGTATCTTATCAGCAATAATTTATTTATTACTCGTAATCGTTCTATCTTTCTTAAATTTGGTTTGTCGTGGAGAAGCTTATATTATTTTGTGATAACCAAACCGAAAGAAAAATAAAAAAATGAAGAATTAAACTAGGAAATTGGTCTTTTCCCTTCCGGTTGTTCTGACCGAGTATAGGACCCGGTACGGTGGCAGGCTTCCCCCTCAAAATATGAGCCAGTCACCGGGTACAATTTAATCCTTTTTATTTCAGGTGACTTTATGGGTTGAGTGGCCCAAGCCAAGTGCCTTTTTATGGCATAAAATTATGCAATTCCATTGTATAATTCTATGACATAAATTGGTCACCGGGGTACTCCCCTCCTGATGGGAAAGCTCATATAATTCAAGTTGTATGAGTTTTCCACTCAGAAGAGGAATACCTGGCCACCTCAACGATTTAACATTGGATTTATTCCGGTTGGGTGGGCATGAAGGGGCTCCACCACCACCCGGTTGCCCCTCTTTCATTTGTGGGCCCTGAATGTATTTGGGTAAAGACGAGGTCAACCCCAAATTAGTCTTTCTTGTCAGGTTGCACTTGTTCTCGCAACAAGTCGTAATTCCATCGTGGAGGTTATCTACTGATTTGCGACTTCGGTCGTCCTCTCGAACTCTGCAAGCAATTCGTGAATGCGAAATGTTTTGTAGTGAGTCCTCGTGCCGGGGAAACGAACCCGCCCCACGACACCGCAATGCTAGCCTGCCAGCGCATTCACGCGTCTCCGGACGAGGGCATTCTCGGCAGGAATCAACACCTTCCTCTGCCGAGGCAGCAGAACATCGCTGCAGTCCTTCACGGACATTAATGAAAATCAATTATTCACTACACATACCTGATACACAACGATAGTTGTTCAATCGTGGATACATCCATTGTCTCGTCAGCCAAGATTGAAAAGTAGTCTGCTTTTTTTATTTTTCTAACAATGCTTTCTTGGATAATTGTAGAACTTATTTCGATTACTTCATTTTGTATTTCAGGGCTGAAATACGAAGCATTTTTCCGATAGTTCAAAATGTGCATTTTTAAATGGTGATCACCAGAGTTGGCTCTGAATCTCAATAAAGCCCTGAACTTGCCATCTTTTTTCCCAGGTTTTTGAAGAGTGAGAGGTCCACTGTTATCATTTCCTCTCAAAGGAAGCTCATTTTCTCCACAAAAAAGAATTGTTTCTATAATAGGTCTAAGAGCATTTCTATTTTCCTCACATTCTTTGGCACGTTGACTGTTTAACTGGGTTGCCACATCTTCAATGTTCCCTGACATGACTTTAAGGAAATTATCTGCATTCAATATGCTCCTACAATGGTATTAAAGTTTGCTGTGGCTATCAAATTTTTCAATTGCGGTTTTCCAGCGTCTGAATGGGCTGATAACAAGTGATCCAGGATTTTCGTGGTTGCCTTTACCCATTCCACAGGCCTCATTATAAAATACAAAGCACACTTTGCAGTATGCACCATCCTCGGTTTTGGAGTATGCTAACCAAGGCCACCTATCTACCCAGCAGGGCTGAAATTTTAATTATTTTTTATTGACTTCCGTTGGAGGATACTTAAATGGGTGACTGGGTATTATTTTGGTCGATAAAATATTCTTCCTTAAATTTTCATCCAATTTTCCATGCTTCCTTATGCTAGCCACGTCGAAAGTATCCGGTTGGAAACATAAGAAGTCACTAAAACCCTCTGGTACCAGAATATCTTTTGACTGCGTTTGGCTTACAGACATCGCTATAGTTTTCGGTAACATAAGTGTCGAATGCAAGCCTGGCTGGAGCGGCGAATTTCCCGAAAGTATCCCATCACAGCTTTCAGAAAGAATTGTTTCTGTAGACTCTTGCAGTTCTGATGATGAAGGATCCCCTAGAAAAAAAACATGACCTGCAAATATTTATGTATGGAGCTTGAAATATGTGAATTTTCGCATCCAGCCATCCAGCCAAAGTGAGCAGTCTAGGCCTATTCGTACGATAGGAATAAGGTTTTGCAGTATGATTGTAACATTTGTCTATATCGCGATACATACACGTGAAATAAGTGTAAATGATCTAGTAAGTAAAAAAGTGACAGCCAGAATACTGGAATATTATTAATAGCTAAAAAGTTAATTGTTGGATTTATTTGGATTATTTAAATAAAGAAGTTTGCCATCGAGTATACATTGCAATATTTAAACGATTATAAGCAGTTGCAACTTCTTTTTGGGAAAACTATTAACCAAAAATATAGGCATACTCGTACAATTGGATACTACAATACTTTCAAAGCTTTTGCGTGAAACCCAATAAGCAGTGGTGGCACTGCATTGGAAATGTACGAGGAATCACACAGAATAATATTGCAGCATTAAACTTACCTATTGAAACTTTTTGTTGTTTTGAGAAGAAAGTAGTTATTTTTGTAGATCTTTTCATGATTGTACGAGTATTACTACACAAAAAAAATTTAAGTCATAAATACACAATTTAATGATCACTGAGACACACTACTCTAACTATCTCTAAGCGAAGGCCCGAGAGGGGCTGTAGTGCTAAAAAGAAGAAGAAGAAGAAGAAGGAGACACACTAACGCACTGTTTGGTAGCGAAACGAAAAGGCCTGACAGGCGACAAGGGGCCCCGTGAACACTAAAAACAATAACAGACTAGACTAGACACATAAACTGTAGAGGATTTCAGGTGACACCCAAATTTCTGCTAGCAGCGAGTACCGGCACTATGCGGTGGCAGGCAAGAGCGAAAATAATTATGCTGCGTTCCGATGCCCACGACGCAGCTCGACTAGTAGTTCGACAAGCAGGCTGTTTACACGCATAACCCCACGCCGACGTGTAAAAGAAAGAGCATTAGCGTCAAACTTGTTTACAATCCCATTTTCAGCTCCTCGTATCAATGCGGCCAATGTATGCAAGGTAGCACGAAAAATCAAAGCGACTGAGCTCGTATGAACAGGAACACCAAATGAGTTATCTCTGTGTTTCAAACGATCACAGCTGAAAGCGTCTTTCACTTTCCACGAAAGCAACAAATTCCGTGGAACTGATTCTGTTCTATGATGCTGAAATTATTAAATAAAATCGGTATACTAGTAATATCATAATAGAATTACTTCTGAAATACATTTATTAACAATCCCTATTATAACAAGTTCATTTCCATGCGCGTTTTATTCAAATAAAATCCTTCTCTATTGTTTGTCGTATTTTTAAGGTTTTATAAAACGAATTTCACAAAGATCTACCCATTTCGTATCCTGTCTGTCCATCCGTCCGTGCGTCGCAGCAAGTTTTCTCAGAAATTCTAGAAGCTACAAGCATCAATCTTTGTGGGGAGGTTGAAATTTTTGATCAATAAAAAGTTCAGGTCTAGTAAACATTTTCAAAGGTTCATGAGGTTCCCCATATGCCGACCGAATCAAAAAGTCAACTTGAATCAGAGGGTCCAGGAGGTGCCAAAATGTACGAAAAATGTTGTGTCTAGTCTAGTTAGATTAAATGTCCGTAAAGGACTGCAGCGATGGTCTGCTGCCTCAGCGGAAGAGGATGTTGAGATCGCTCGCGTGCCCTTTTATGGTATAGGGTTATGTGACTCGATCACATAATTCTATAACTTAAATTCATCACGTCCATATTTCTCATTTGATCGGAAATTCCACGCAAATTATGTTTGTATAAGTTTTCCACTCAAATGGAAAATATATGGCCACGTCTACGTTTGGATCTTGATCCGGTTGGGAGGGTGCTAGGGGCACCACCTAAATCTGGATTCCCCACTCTTATTTGTGCGCCATACGAATCGTCGGGTAACGACGAAGTCCCTTAGGTCCGTCTGTCTCCCCCAGGTCCAGTTTGTCCTTTTTCGTCTGCAATCTCTAACTCTTAGCTGGTTACCTCCTTTCGACTTCGGTCGACTTTTATTTGACCCAGGAATTCGTGGATGCGAATTCGAGAGAAATGGAAATACCAAATTTTAAGTTTCAATAATCCATTATTATTTTTAAATTTTCTACGATTAACATATAGTGCAGTTGCGGCTTTCTCTTATTAAAACTTTTACGGGAATACTTTGCAATTTTGTAATATGTAATTCTAAATAAAGCGTTACAAGCATTTTGCCAGATAAAACCGTTTCTTAAGATTCAATTTTTATACTCTACTGTACCAAAGGTTTTTCTTATTAATTGACACGTTTGACAAAAACAATGAATAAAGGAATAAGACTTTTACTAAATCTAATAAATCGTATCTACATAAATATTCAATAATTTTATAAAGACTTATTCATCGTAGAAGTTGTTTAAACGTTGATTATAAATAATTGCTACTAAAATTAACCATAAAGACAAATAACTTCAAGTTGTATAGGATCTCATCAACTTTTCCGTTATTTTTCATAAGAACAAATTTAATTTGAAAATACCTTAAATGCTTGTCGATAGATACGTTTGCAAATATCTCATTCCTGTTTAATAGCCATCTAATCAATCGAAACCATTTGAATCCACGAGGCTCTTATTAAAAAAAAAAACTTCTTATATTCACTTACGATTGAATAATACAAATTAAAACTTAAGTTTCCATTCTTATTTCTTAAAGTATATTGCTAACTCAGTTTTTATTTTATAAGTCTCTGCCCAAACTTGTTTTCATAACTAAATGTTCTGCACATAACGCCTTGTTCGAAAAATTCAACTTTTACCCCCGTAATCACTCATCGTTTTAATTTAAAAAAAATTTTAGTCAATCTTTGAAATTTTCTTTTATAATTAAATCAGATATTGCCGGAAAATATGACTTTAAAAATATTGGATAGTCTAATAAGTATTGAGCCTTTTTGTCACTAGATGGTGTTCGTTGTCATATTTCGGGCAATACTAATCAGATTGAGTCAAACTGACATGCGTTTGAAAGGTGATATTCCAGTCTACAATTTTCATACGGACAGTTTTGTATTTCGTCATTCGTGTCAAAAGTTGTATTCATTTAAAAATGAGTGAAATTTCTGAAAAAATTAGTTATATCTTACAATATCACTACGATCAAGGTGAGAATGCATCGCAGCATCGGGAAAAAATTTGTGGTGTCTACGGCCAAGATACTTTATCGAAAGCCACCGCCAAGAGATGGTTCGCTCGCATTCGTTCTGGAAATTTTGATGTCAAAGATGCACCTCGCTCAGGTCGACCAATCACTAAAAAAGAAGATGAAATCTTACCAAAAATTGAAAAAGACCGACCATTGCACATTGCTAAGGAACTGAATATCCGTCACCAAACAGTTTTGAACCATTTGGATACACAAAGAAGCTCGACATTTAGGTGCCGCATGAATGAACACATAAAAATTAGATCGACCGTATTTACATTTGCGAAATAATAATAATAAAACGCAACGAAATCGAGCCATTTTTGAAGCAAATCATTACGGGTGATGAAAAATGGGTAAGATAAGAGAATATCGTTCGAAAAAGGTCATGGACAAAAATTGTGAATCATCACAAACAACTTCAAAGCCAGGATTGCCACCAAATAAGGTGGTTCTGTGTGTGTGGTGGGATTGGAAGAGAATTGTTTTTCATGAGGTGCTATAATCTGGCCAAATACTCAATTCGGCTCTGTACTGTCAGCAATTAACCAGATTTCAACAAGCAGCTCATAAAAATAGGCCAGATTAAATATAAATCTTTCTTATCATCACACATCATAGATTTTGCTGCAATAATTTAGGGTCGAAGCAAGGCGTATCATAAATATTCATGTTACAACAATTTTCAATAGTTATTTCGCAGCGCTCCGTTGCTACAGGACGACTTGTCAGAGGCGTTTGGGAAATTTTCTTTTGTACCACAAATGTTTTCTTTATACGTGGTCGAGCGGGTTTGTAGATTTTTCGTAATGGTTTGATAAAAAATAATGTTAGACTTAGGGCCAATACAACTCCAATTACAGTGAAGACCAGTGTGTAGTTATATCTTTTACTATTTCATGAAGCATTCATTTCTGCAGAGAGTGCGTAAGTACGTGGTTGGAAATTTATAAATGCCTCTTCATCACAGGTATATCGGAGAAAGCTGTCTCTAAACATACGTTTTCTTCTAAAAGTATTTTCTGATCATAAACTTATCGTATTCATTTGTCAAATGTTGGAAAATTATTCTTTTGCATTGTATATAACGTTTTGAGTACTACTCACTGCGATAGTGATTATTTATCGAACTTTTTCCAACTCGAACGATGCTTCAGATATTTTGAATTGATAGAATTCCAGGCAGCGGTAAGATTATATGGTATATACTTGGTGACCCACTATCCCTTTGGTCCGTGACACTTAAATCAACGGTGAATCATTATCATTTCCCATCATGACACCTTCACACGACAGTTTCGTTGCGTGAACGCTTCACAAATGCTTCCGATAGAACTCAAACACATACACGATGTTAATGCAATGCGAGATATTTAAATTTTGTTATCTGTTTATTACTACAGGTTGCACATTCAGAAACCCAATTTTCGAGCTCAAGATTCAATTCACTGACTATTCAACACTCCGTGTTACATCATCGATCAAAAATAAGTTACTCTACCCATAAGTCTCGCTGAACTTGGCGGAACGCCTCCCAAATACACGCTTACTACCTAGTTTACCTCGACATGGACTTTCCTACTCCCTAATCTTGCTTCCGTTTCTTCGATTGATTAAACTTGGCATTACTTGGCGCAGAAACGAGTGTTGTCACACTTTACTGAGACTTCAAGTTTACTCAGAAATTAACTTCGATTTGTTCCGTTAATTCACTGTCCGTGTTCACAGAGCAAATTCAACAGTTCCAGTAAATTCTGACGGCACGACAGTCAACATTTACACACACTCGTATAAAAAGCAGTCGAGAAATGTTTGTCGTTTCTGCGTCCCGCGCTTATTACACCATACAGTTATTACATTCCGGCCCCGCTTATTGATTTTGGACATTCATTTGTAGTGTCCAACGGAGTAAATTGCACGTGGCACAAATTCTTCACTTCTTTTTTTGCACCACTACACAACTCAATTGGATTTCTCTCCTTGAACCGAAATGCATTTAATCGTGACTTTTCTGTGGAAATTATTCCGCCACTACCACTTCCCGGAGTTTCGGTGGTCGAAAATGCTCCTGGATGTAAGGGAGCTGGCCTGGTAGAACACTTTCTTATTGCTTGGTACTGATCTACCGAGGGAATTCTATCGATTTCCAACCGATTTCCAAAATCCAACTTTTCACATCCACGCTTGCCGGCGCGATTCTCGCGGCGTCCTCGGTCTCCATATGCTTGGGGGAAATTAGTGGTCAATGATGAAACTTCCCACTACCCGAGGATCGAGACACCATCCCTAGCCTTTCTAACAGAACCACCAGTTGAGCGCGCAATTATTTTTAACGAATTGACGTACGATCACGAAGCACCGCAAATCAACGGCTGTGCAAACACACTTCCGAACGAATTACACCGAAATTCCGAAATTATGAACATGTATAACAACGACGTTTTTTCGTTATCGTTTAATTTAGAGATATGTCATGCAGATATATAATTAAAATGAGCAAAGCATGAGCAACATAACTTTCTGTAACGAGTTTCACACGATCCACCGACACTTTTCCTACCGAACGTATTTAGCACCGCGGTAACCGCTTTAAGTTGACTCCACAGTCCGTCCAAAACTTGTCGTTCTCCCTTTCCGTGTCGCAAGTGTAAATCGAATCAGCTGAGTTCGATTGCATTCGGTAATGAAATGCCGTTGGGATGTACTAAATCAGTGCTCCCATGTCCGAAATTGTAATTGGCAGATTTAAAATGTTTCAAGAAAAATTAACTGAAGTAAAGAAAAATGAAAAAGATTTTAAATAGTAATGAAAATTAAATCTAATGAAGAATATAATTAAAGGGAAACGTTTACATTTAATACAAAAGCAAATTTATATAAAATTACATTTAATACAATAATAATAAGAAAGAAAACTATTTCATAAATTACGATTATGAATGGAAGTAATTAAATATTTTTTCTATATCTGCAATTAAAATTTCAGATAGGAGTTAGGAAGGTTTTCGAGCAGTTTGCTTGTGTGACTGCTCGATTACTACAAGATGATGTGTATGATGTCACCGCACAACTGTAAGCATTCCGTTTGAATTTCTTTGTAATATGAATCCCTTTCAAAGATTGTATAATGTTTATTTTTTTCAAGTTATTTTGCAGGATTTTTATATACTTCATTATCCAATAATTTCCACGTATTCGTAGATTTCCATGGCATTTGAAACATTTAAAATATTTTTCTTTTATGGCTATGATTGGAGTCCTTTTTAGATATTTTTCTATACGTCCGAACACTCTGTCTGTGGGCATAAGACTGTATACCCTAACAGCGAATGTGATTTGAATGGAATGCAATGTTTGAGGTGCTTTTGTTTTTTATGAATTATGTGGATATTTTTGTTTTGACTACCAAAGCCGTCAGACAACAATCATAGTACTTTAGTATTATTTGGAATATCCAAACTGCTCAAGTACGAATAACGAAAACTTTTAGTTTTCGGACCGTTTTCACCTCGGGGCAATACTAAAAGAAACAAGTTGGGTAGACAGAACTACGCTCATGTCAAAAGGGTTTTGTATGTTACTCAACCTGCGATATGAGGATAAATAGAATGATTTAATTCAATAAAAACGTTTGTGAAATGCACAACAAAAACAAAAACTAACTCCATTAAACCAGCCAACATTTGTTCCAATATTACTAAAATCATTGATTGACCTGAATCTTAAATGTATTTTTGTTATTTATTTTATCTGAAAATTTGGAAAAGATTCAATCAAAAGTGTAGTGTCTGGTTCTTTGGAAAGCCCATGTAGTAGAAATATCGTATATGATTGTTGTAATCGGAGGAAATTCAAATGGCTATAAAGTTGGTAGATTTTATTGAAACTTATAGAACAAAATGGGATTTTGAAGAACTACTTAAATGGCTGATTTTATCCAAAATAATGATACAAATACAGTTTTACTGACAAAAATGTGAAATTCTACTACTATTAGCAAAGTTCAACGAATTTCATCCTCTAAGTCATTTGTTATTGGATCTAGCTACATGATTTTTAGGGCTTTCTGAAAGAAATTTTCCAAAAACCTACTAGCTTCTCGTCCTATCTGTCCATATGTCCGCCCGTCTGTCCACCCGTCTGTCCATCTGTCCCTTCGTCTGTCCATCTATCGGCCGATCTGTGCTTAACAGGAAATTTCTTCCGAAACTATAGAAGCTACAAAAATTCAGAAGTGATGGTCTCTCAAAAGTTTAGGTCTTATCAAATATATCAAAATTTTTCAATGAGGTCCCCCCTTATAACGAAGTGGCCCTTAACAAATTTTTTCATTAAATATAATCGAGTAGGCTTTCAAATGAAAGGTCTCAGCACTTTCAGAATCTGAAAAATAAGTGTTTTTTTTTTGCATTAGGAGTCCCGGAGGAGGCAAAGGGCACGAACAATATCACTTCACTTCCTACAAATAGCGCCTCGCACTGTCCGAGCAGCGATGAACTGTCTTCGTCGACCGAGGCAGACCAGCGTTTCCTCAGTTTCCCCACTGGTCGCCGGCCTTCAGTTCTCCCAACGAATACCTTTTTGGGTATCCGTTGTTCGTCCATACGATTCGTGTGTCTTACAATCTTTGAGACCTCCGGTACGTCAAAAATGTCAAATAAGTTATGGTTGTATCGGATCCGCTATTGATCCCCGTCCAGCCTCGCCCCGATTATTCGCCTCAGGACCCGTCGCTCAAAGGCGTTCAATATATTTGCGGATGCTTGGGTTAGGGTCCATGTTTCACACCCATGGCATAACACAGGTCTTATCACCGATTTGTATACTTGGAGCTTTGTTTTCCTGTGTATGCAGCTGGTCTTCAAGATCGTTAAAACTGAATAAAATAGTTTATTTGCGAGCTGTATTCTTCCGCGCATTTCGTCTCTTTCATTGCTCGTTTTCGTTATTTTGGCGCCTAAATACACAAATTCACTTACATTTTCGATACTGTATTCGCCAAGTGTGATCTTTTTTTTCATATTTGAGGTATTTTTCCTCGATTGCGTCATGAGCTTTGTTTTATTTTCATTCTTTAGCAGTTGTTAATGATCGTGACAAAATGTTGATGTCGTCCGCATAGGCTACAACCTGGTTCGACTTGTATAGTAATTTACCTCGTGTATCGACAGGTAGCTTGCTTATGACGTAACCCAGAGCCAAATTGAATAGCGATGGGGCCAGCCCATCTCCCTGGTTTAGTCCAATATTTGTGTCAAAGGCGTCAGTGAGGTGGTTATTGATGCGGGCTTGCGAAGTCGTCCGACGTCATTGTCATTTTGGTAAGACGGACTAATTTGGCTGGGTCGCCAAAGCAAAGCATTATCTGGTACAGTACGTTACGATCAATACTGTCGTATGCTTGCTTAAAGTCAACGAAAATTTGGTGTACGTCTATTTTGAACTCCCAGCATTTTTCAAGTACCTGCTTGACTGTGAACAATTGGTCTATTGTCCATCTACGTGCTCTAAATCCGCCTTGATAATCCCCAAGAATACTGTTGGCGTATGATTCAATTTGATTTTCTAATATCTTTGAAAATATTTTGTACGCCGTACAATGTAGTGATATGCCTCTATAATTCTCGCACTGTAGCTTGTCACATTTTTTATGGATAGGGAATACAATTGATTGGCTCCACTCTTTCGGCATATGTTCTTGTTGCCAAATATGCTGAATAGTTTTATGAACACTGCTGCCACCATATTTGAAGAGCTTCACTGGAATATCATCGATGCCCGGCGCATTATTTTGCTTTTTGGCTTGGATGATGGAACAAACTTCATCCAGAGTTGGTGCGGCCAATGGAAGTTCTCCGCAAACATCTATAGGCTTCGATGTTCTGGAGCTGTGCGGAGGATTAAGGAGGTTCTTGAAATATGATACCCATCTTTTCTTAATCTTGATTTCATCAGCGATGATGTGGCCGATGTTATCACGACAGAGCGTGGTTTTGGGCTGATAACCACGTTTCAGGCTTTTCACTACTTTGTATGCTTGTCTTGTGTTGTTGCTCGCTAAATTTACATCGATGCTTTTCAACTGATCGTCATAGTATTTTCTTTTCTTAATTCTAATTATCTTATTTGCTACTCTTCTGAGATTTTCAAAATATTCTCTCTTCGTCTTAGTTTTCCTATCGATGAAATCTTTGTACGCCTGATTCTTTTTGTTTAACGCATTCTGGCACTCATCATCGAACCAAGTCCTATTTCTAATCCATTCCGAGGCCCATCTGCAGGTTTCGAAACATTGTAAGGTTTTCCAAAGTTGAGGAGTTAGTTCGTTGCCCAACATATTATTACTTCGATTCCGTTATGAGGCGCGGGAGATTCTCCTACACCTTCTTACGTCCCCACAAAGAAGGTGCAAGTAGGATTTAGTAGCAAAGCTGTAGATGTATTTACAGTTATAAGCATTTCTCAAGATTTAATGTCCCATTATTGGGGAACCAGTAAACCCAATGTGCGACCCCGAGAACATTTACTACATTTAGTCGGGGGGCTTAGAATGAGGAATCATGGAAGCTGTGGGTTGGGGAAATGGGGGGGTTTCCTCCTCCTTTCTCAAACGGGCTTGCAACCGTCTACGGCAAAGTTGCTGATATCGCTAGCTTGACCAATTCTCAAAGATATTCATGATACCTATCATTCCTGAAACTTTCACGCAAATCCTAGCAAACCTATAGTGTCTGAGTCGGTTAAAAGCGCATATTGTTTCCTTGCCATGTTTTCGTAGTAATACAGCGTTGTTCCATAGTAATTCAGGACAATTCAAACCGCAATAACTTCGTTAAATACTATTCGATCTTTGTGAAACTTTATCGAAATGTAAGATTGATAAATCATACTGTTACTAACAAAGATGAGTGAATTTCGACTTTCTACGTATTTATTGTTGTACACATAAGAGCCTGCGTTAATATGTTTTTCAGATGGTACCCCATGGTACCGATAACGCAATTTTAAGACTTTTTTGAAAAGATCTTATTAAGACGTTACCAAAAAAAAATTTTTTTGGATGGTTACCTCTCTATCTGGGGAGACTCCTTTGAAACCGTTTAGAAAAAAATGTTCACCCTCGAACTTTCAAGAAGTCACCACTTCTGACATTTCCACAAAGTTTCATGCCTGTAACTTCTATAGTTTCGGAGAAAAACTGATGTGACAGACGGACGGACGGACACAGGTCATGATTTCAATAGGGTTTTGTGTATTTGTACAAAGCCCTAAAAATAAGTTTTACTTTTTTTTTGTTTTAATATAAATAAGGAAATGATCCAATTTATCCGGGGCATCGATTTGCTTGCGTTTCGTCCCAGACTTAATAAAATGGTTTTCTGTTGTCACGATCGAAAATGCACAAATTGTACAGGCTTATTTGCCTCGCATCAAAACATTCTGAAATGGATGGGAGAGATAATACCTCTTGTAGTTCAAAACATAATGTCAGGGTCGCCGAGAGATAGAAGAGTATGCGGGGCCGAATCTTTACGGGCCCTCTCACCCTAAAAATCCTGTATTCATATAACTTAAATAAAATATAAAAAATTTTAATGGTTTTTTTTTCAAAATCAGTTTTTCATATATTTGCGAGAAACTCAAAACAAAAAAAAAACAAATGCAATATTGACCTGGGTACAAATAATACAAAATTTGAAAAAATGGATCGTAGTAGTCTTTGCGTATAGACGTCTTTTAAATCGCTCCTGTCAAAAGTTTTCAAAAATTAAATTAATTTTTTAAAAACGTTAGTTCGAAGTTAATTTTTATCGGAAAAAATTTTATATTGTCGAAGTAATCGACTCAGGAAATTTCTATCGAATATTTTTACTTCGATTGGTAACGAAAAACAAATTCACAAAGAAAATTTCGCCGCTGGTATGGAGGAGCCTGACGGCTTCCCACCGTTGGGGCAACCTGGGGAAACGACGAATACGAAACTGGCGACAATCACCAAAAGAAAGCATAACGAAGAAAACTCCGTAGATGGAGCGTGCAAGCTGCAAATAATAGCGGACAATCAACAAATTGCCAAATTGCAGAAAGAAAATGATGAACTAAGGCAAGAGATACAGTCTCTCAAGGATCTTTTCAAGAAAGGGATGAAGCCTCAAAAGACGCAGCCACAAAATCAATGGCAACAGGTAACAAAGCCGAAGAAAAGTACTAAGCAAGTAAATCCAGAGGAAGTTCTAAGTGCTGGCGGCACCAACGAGAGCCAAAATTATTTTGCAGCGCTGGTGGGATTAACCGAAGATATGGAAATCGAAGAAAACATCGGAGGTAATTTTAATCAAGATAATGACGTTAATTTTATTCAATATTTAAAGAACAAAAATAAGTAGAAAAAACCAGCCCGCAGTTCTGCTGGTTCCTCTGAAAAAGCTTCCAACAAGACAGAAAAAGTTCCGCTAATCAACGTGTTCGGACAAACCGGGAAAGATATGGTTCGGCTATTGGCAGCCGAAAATAAACTGGCCAATTTCGAAATCAAAAGAGTTAATGCCGAAAAATTAACTATAAGGACGAAATCACTGGTTGATTTCAAGTCAGCCAAAGATGCGCTGATTTCTGGGGAGGTTCCACACTTCACCTATACCCCAAAAGTGAAAAAAATCAGACCTTCTTGTTGAAGGGTTTGGACAGCGGAGAGGATACGGTCGATCTTCTTCAGGTGCTCAAGGAGGCTGCACCAGATATTGATTTTGTTTCAGTCAAAGCCTTTGCGACAAGAAGGTCGACCATAGAAAGGAGGAATTTACCACTTTACCTGGTACAAATTGCAAATAAGAGCAGTCCAAGTGCCCTTCAACAAATAAGGTACTTGAATTTCAGAGTGGTGAGGTGGGAAGCCTCCAGAAAAAAGAAGTCAACCAGTGTTACCGGTGTCAAAGATTTGGACATTCGCTGCCAATTGTGCCATGCACTATCGTTGCGTTAAATGCAAAGACGTTCATGCTCCCGATGAGTGCAAATTGGCTCCGACGGAGCCTAAAGAAAAATTATACTGCGTTAACTGCGGTGTTTTTGGTCACCCAGCATCATATCGAGGATGCTCCCGATATCAAGATGCAAAAGTTAAATTTGCTCCAAAGCAAACACAAGTACGCCGTAATATCATACCTTCCAACTTCGTCAAGCCCGGAGTATCATTTGCACTCGCCGCTAGAGGACCAGCAGAAAATGCTGGAAATAATGTAAATAATGTAAGTGGCAATAATGAGCTGCTTCTCAAAATTTACCAGCAACTTAATTCTTTATCGGAGAGAATCGACAAACAAGAATCAAAAATTAACTTTGCTTTTCAGCGTTTAGGTCTTTCAAATGCCTAATAATAACTTGTCATCCAGTCATATTCCCATGGATAGGCTTCGCCTCATATCGATCAACGTCAACTCTATCGTTGCTATACATCGACGTGATTATCTCCTTGAATTTGTTGTTAAGCAAAAGCCTGACATCATACTTCTCACTAAAACCCACCTCAATTCATGGCATTCCATGGAATTCAAAGATTTTGCATTCGTAAGAAACGATAGGGTAATAGGTGATGGGGGAGGTGGCACCAGGATATTGGTTCGAAGACCCTATTGTTTCCAAAATATTGAAAAAGTCGAATTCAAAAACTTTGAATTTCTTGAAGTGTCCGTCATCAAAATTTCACTGCCAGGTGGGGATAACCTCTGCGTTATCTCTGCCTATGCAACTGGTCAAAATGTTCTCAAGTTCAAGGAGGAGCTCAATTCCTTGTTTGAAATACTCGAATTGAACAGGCTGCATAATTATTATATTTTTGCCGGTGACCTGAATGCCAAGCATACATCATGGCTAAACGCCACCAATAATCCAAGAGGTGTATTCCTGAAATCATGGATAACAGAGAACCAAATTGAATACAGGTGCAACCTATATGGGTCGGAGTTCCCAACATACCCTAGGACAAATTCATATTTGGACCTCTGCATTTCTGACGCAAGACTTGAATTCAGCTTTAATAGTCCTCAACGGAAACTGCAGGTGCTTCCTTACGATAGTGACCATAACGCAATCGTAATGGAAATCAATCATCAAAGGGATGATTTCTTCCTCATTCGAGCTCAACATGAAAACCATCGGTTGAATTTCAAAAAAAAACAGACTGGGGAAAGTTTCAAAAGATGTTTAATCGAGAGTACCAGAAGCAATGTCCCTCTTCTGATGATGGCAACGCTTGCTCAATGGTTCCTAATAACAGAAATCTAACTGACGATGAAATAGATCTCTATTTGTTGAAGTTAGAGAAGCTGACGTTGGAAACGATTGAGAAAGTTGTTCCCAAGATTAAACATCGAAACAATATGGAAGGATATGAAACACCAACCATCGCAAGGTTGAAAAGATTGAAAAGCCTTCTTCTCACCCGCGTCAACAATATTTATCGACGATTTTTGGACTACAACCATCCCTCGTTGGCTTTGTTGAAATTACACCTGAAGAATGTCCGGAACTTAATCCGTTCATACTTCAGGAGTGAGGTCAGCAATCAATGGGCGGAAAAACTGAGGGGTATTAGCCCACAGGACCCAGATGGCGTTTTCGCGAAAGTGAATAGCTTATTCCGCAGGAAGTCTCGAGTGAAGGTATCGAATCTTGAAGTCGCTAGTGATGAGATAAATCTTCTCGATAGAGCTGGTATCGAAATTGCTAGTACGACTCCGGATAGAAATGGAAACAGGATTATATGTGAAGGATTGCAGAAACTTGCCCTGATTGGAACACATTTTGAATTGGTTCACCTGCCAAACCTAGAGAGAAGGAATGAAATATTTTCGGAGGTCGTTGAAGCAAAAGTTTCCGACTTCAAATCAAGCCTGAACGGCCAATCAATTCTTCATTTCGATGAAACATTAACATCTGACCTCATACCGAGCTTGAATCTTATTGATTATTTTGTCAGCTATGAAGAATTGTGTTTCATTTTTCGCAGAATAAACAACGAAAAATCATGTGGTACTGACGGTATTCCAAACATAGTTCTCCGACATTTGCCTGAGGTTGCTATTAGGAATTATTGCATATTGTTCGACAACATGTTGAACAATTCATATTTCCCAAATGAGTGGAAAAAGGCTAAGGTATTTCCGATCTTGAAGAAAGGAAAAGAATCTTCATGCCCCAAAAGCTATCGCCCAATCAGCTTGCTGCCTAACATCGGCAAGGTGTTTGAAGTAATACTCAACAGAGCATTAAACGCCCACATTGAGAAATATGAGTTGATGCCGAATTGCCAATTTGGTTTTCGTGCCAGGCATTCGACCATACATGCAATAACGAAAGTAACCTCAGACATCTGTTGGAAACTAAACAACAAAGAATGTGTTGGAGCATGTCTCATTGATATGGAGAAAGCCTTCGATACGGTGTGGTTGGATGGACTAGTTTTCAAACTTCTTCAGGACAGGTTCCCCAGACACCTTGTCGCCATGATGTGTAATATGTTATACGGGAAATCATTTGTTGTAACTGATGGAAATCTGACAACAATACGCGAATTCAAGGTCTTGAATGGTCTACAGCAGGGAACAGTTACTGCGCCCCTGCTTTTCTCAATATTCATTCGCAAGCTATTGAACAGCTTTGATTTTGATGTCTCGCCAACGCGATCATTGGTAGCGTTTGCTGATGATCTGATCATCTATACGGCAGACCGAAAAGCTACAATAATTCAGAGCAATCTTCAAAAAATGTTTAATGATGTGCAGCTCTACACCGACAATTGACGAATGAAAATCAATGCGCAGAAGTGCGAAACAATTTTGTTTCGGACAACGCTGCAGGGGGCCAGTCAAGACCTGAAACGTAATTGGAAGGATTTCCACATTATGGCTGGTGAGGGTAGTTCAGAACGGGTTCCACATAAATCCTGTGTTCGATACCTCGGTGTTCATCTCGATCAGTATCTGTACTATACTGAACATGTCAAAATCATGCTCAGTAAAGCACTAAAAGTAGTCATGGCCCTTCGGCGACTCTTTCATTCCAGATACATTGATCAGTTACAAGACCCTGGTTAGACCAGTTTTGACATACGGATGCCAGATCTGGTACAACCAGAGTGCTAGTACAATGGAAAGATTAAGAGTTTTCGAAAGGAAATGTCTTCGTGCATGTACTGGTTTGTACAGAAAGCCT
Organism: Odontomyia ornata; assembly: GCA_963969285.1. NCBI lineage: Eukaryota > Metazoa > Arthropoda > Insecta > Diptera > Stratiomyidae > Odontomyia > Odontomyia ornata. Next base: position 162,405,841 of record OZ017742.1, read on the forward strand.
GAGACGGATTGGAAGCACTATATATCGAATAGAAAAATTTATCTAACCGCTCAAGTGACAAGAGTCGATATCTTGATATTGAAACTTCTTCGGAATCATATCGCAAGATCTGTAACTGTGAGTGAAAACCCTTGGATTTCACAGCCGTTCCACCCTACAGACGGGTAAATTGTGACTTGCCTCACTACTTCGTTTCTCCAGAAGCTTTCGTGTATTTGGACATGAATCGATATGTTTTTGATTCTGACGGCGTCCCAATCATATATCACATATACCGACGGGTCACCGATAACAAGATAAAATATCCTCCGAATCTGAGTTCACGAGACCAACAATTCCAATGGAGATACTCATTTGCTAGATTCGTTGAGGCTGGTCGAGCTGAGATGGCACAATCTAGGTATTGGTGGCTGAATGACAATGTCTAAATTATTCGTGTTTATTTTCTGTTTTTGTGCTTTTTCTCGTTACTTAGTTTTTTAGATTCATTTCATTATTGCTACATCGTATTGTTGTTTATTTATATTATAAATTAGGTATAGGTTTCAATATAAGGTAACGTTTTTTTTTTTTTTTGATTGAACTTATTTAGAATTAGGGTGTAACATACTCGTATTCGGTATAGGATATAAGTTCATTTCTGTGTTAGTAATATAAGTAATTTTTGAATAATGCTGGTTGGTTTTTTCTCCTTTTTCCAATTGAATCAAAAAATATCTAATAATCTTAATTAATTTAAATTTGCAAGTGTATTTTTTTCATTAAATGTGTTTAACTGATAACGTATAAATTTAGAGAGCCATTCGGGCCATTAAGTTTTTTATAGTTTTATTGTTTGGAATTTGCTTTATGTTCTTTTAAAAATTTATAACGATTGGTATTAAATAAAGCGCTTTTGACTTTGACTTTATAAAATTTGAAAATGGCTGCTATGAGCACTGAATTTAATTGAATATTTATTATTACGAGTATTATAGCTATTACAAAATTATTTTTACATAAAATTATTATAAACATCCCTTTCGGGTTTTTTTATTCGCTAAATAAGTTATAGTTTCATCAAAATCCAGCTGCTTTGCTAACGATGACTCTATTCCCAAAATGCCTAGATTTGCTAAGCGATCCTGGCACATTGTGGAACGCAGCTTATACGTTCGAGACTACTAAACAATCGTTCTCCTTCCGTTACACTCACGGTAATTGTGCATTAAATGCGCAATGCCACAAAATTAAGCAATTTCAATGGTGGTGGAAAGTCCTTCTCCTCAGTTTGACTTATGTATCAGCTTTCAAAGTAGTTCTTCAATTATTTGTTGTGAAGACACATCCATTTCGTAGATTTGGCTAAAATGTTTTGCTTTCAAACGAATATTTTTATTAGTAACGTTGATATGTTGTCATGAAAAACTAAATCATTCATTTAGTTTTTTCATGGCTTCAAAATGCGATGTAATACTGCTAATCAAATTGTCAAAAATTACGGAAGACACACTTCATTTGAACTGGGTTGCAGGATTTTATTCTGCCACATCTTCTACTGATTCATCGAAAAACTGCTTTTGCGTTTTCCTCCTTTTTTCGGGAAAATTTACTGGAATATCCAAGTTGTGCTAGTTATACTACTACATTCATTTAAAATGTTATTCCAACTATCACTAAATTATCTATGTTTTCATTAGAACGTTTGGCTTGCAAAATCAAATTGCAATAATTAATAGGAGCCAATACAGTCCGTGTGGTGTAGTGGTTAGAGCACTCAACTCGTAAGCTGAAGGTCTCGGGTGCGAGTCTCGTTGGCGCCAACGAGATTTAGTTCCAGTGATTCTTGGGACGGACTATAAGCCCGATCAGTCATGATACGTGCTGGTTCAAAATCAGAGCTTAACGCAGCAGGGTGGACGGACATACAGCCAAAGCGTGATACTGAACATATCACCTTGTGGAGTGCCGATAAATTTGATCATGAGAATGAGATACTCTAACTATCTCTAAGCGAAGGCGCGAACGGGGCTGTAGTGCTTTAAAAAAGGCTAAAATTATACATTTAAGTGAATCTATGTACATTTTAATGCCAGCTACATTTCGGGTGACGGCTCAAAGTCTCCAATCATCTAATGCATTTTTCAAGCCATAAATGCGAGCAGCAAATGATTTAACTGCTTTTACTCGAGCTGACCGCTGAGAATTAAATAAACTATGTAACGAGTCACCAATAATTTTTCAAAATTTCCGACCTCTGTGGAATTGAATCAAATATCAAATATAATAATAAAACTATCAAAAAACGAACCTGGCTAACATAAGCATGCCCCATTAGGCTTCCTTGATTTGCCCTAGTTTTTTATAGAAACTAACTCTGGGCTATTCGTCCTTGTTGATTATTAAAATTCGATCTGGTTTTTCACATCAAAACCTAAAAACTTCATACAAGCTTAATATTACAATGAGGGTACATAGTATGTATATTTCGTACCTTCGAACCTATATTGGATTGACTATGAAAGCAGTTCTATTGCTCTTTGGAAATGGAAAGCAGCTACGTGAGCAGAGATTTTAAGCTGCTTTTTCACAATTATTTTCTATAGAAAAACTTTAACTTCAAATATTGTGAGAAATACCTTTCGGCAATAAGCAATTGATTTAACCCAAATATAATCATGTTGCGTCACATTCCGTGATTAAATCTTTCTTGCAGTCAGATGTAACAGTGGGTGCAATTTTTAAGCCTGTTTGACTGCATAATTCACCAAAACATTGCACGGTCACTGCCATCTCCAATACCTAATAAATGTTGCACCACTTTGATTGCTCAACTCAAATGTATTGGAACGCATTGTTACTTCCTATAATTGCTAGATACTTAATTGAATGCGTTAGCCCACGGATTATACGAGTATGTATGTACATTGATCGTGGATTATAGATGTATGTTTTATATACGATGGAAAACAAATATGGGTTCGTTTCTCAATCAATCAACTCTTAATGTGAAAATAACGTGGTTTAATATGTATCTGCAGATGGCCAAAACCGTTGTGCGGTAGCAAACACTTTGTATAACCTTCTTCGCTAAAAGTTATACTCGTCGTCGATGGAACTGTGTTGACCGCATGCATAATTATAACTTCGTCTAGGCTGTAAAATAGTACTTCACGTTTACCGGCTAATGTGATATCTAAATCGTTTTATTCGAGTGTATTTGCTTGCTAATGACACTAAATAAATTTATATGTACTCAGAATATTACAGTCCAGTATCTTATTCTAGGTTAGGTAGGAATTGCATGGAATTATGAATGTATGAAATTATTTAGGCACATGTGCAAAGGAAGACTTCATTTTTTGCCTGGTGAGGAGAGGATGTGAGCGCTTATTGTGTGGTTCTTTAAACATGAAATCCGCTTTTACGCAAAGTGTAACTGGAGAAAATTAATTTTGGATTAAAAGTGGGCTGAAAGAAGTCTTCTCTTTGAAGTGAAATTACGAGTAAATCCCAAAGTGATGCGTTTTAAACTTGTGGCTTAGTATCGTTGAAGATCTAAAGTAGGACAATTTAAAGCCCAATGAAATTATTTACGATAGAGCCACGGATCAAGGTCACTGAAAATAAACATTTAAATTGTCAACCGAGATGATTTTCCCTTAACCCCGCCTTTATCTTCAAATATGGTAATTGATTTAACAGCAATATGGGTTTAACATAGAGCAATTGAAGTTATATTTCCATGCTAATAATCAACTGAAATTGTGCACCTGAAAACCCGGGTATTGTTTACTTATCCCTTCATTATTACTTACCCACTCATTGTTCGTGGATTAAATTACCAGCAATCAGAGATAACTTATCCAGTTGATTTTAAAACTGACGAAGGATTCTTTTTACTCTGTTCGGATGACCCTGCGGGCCAGCTGTTTACACAGGAGAACAAACCTTCAAGTGTACAAATTTGGATAAGACCTGTTGTTGCGAATTCCGGGCGTGCCGGCATTCTCCGCTTCATAAATTCAAACTTCATTTATATCATGTTCCAAATTTTATCGGGCATACCTTTTTCTATAAGCATTTATTCATTTTCCTTTATCCCCTGTCATCACAAATTTTATATTTTCTTCTTAATTTCTAATCAAAAAAATGAATCTTCTCTTTACTATCTCTATTAAATAAGTTTCAAATTTTTTATTCAATGTATGTATTTTACTTCTATTAACAAAAACTTAAGTCCCATCATTTTTTTGTTCCCATTTGTAGTGATTTCGGATTATTTAAATCTGTGCAGGACACAGGTGCCGGTGTTCTATCGCAAGGATCTGCGAGCTAAAGTGAAGACCGAGCTCAGCTAACTAGCTTCGCTTGACAACCCTGTGCGCTTGCTTGTCAGCTAGCTATTTGCGGAATAATATGGGGCGGTTTCTTATCACGCCACAAAGCTATACTACAAAATATTTATCACGTGTACTCTACTCTACCAGACATTCCGATCAATTTTTATTATCTTTAGAAATGTTCTATTATGTGTCAATTAAGCTACTCTAAAGTAATTCAAAATTTTTTGGCTCGTTAAAGTTTGCGGTCACGGACGTTTGAGATAAACGCAAACATTGTATAAAAAGAAAATGTTACTTTTCCTGAAGAAGCTCGATGCATTACAAGAGGGATGTCAAATCTAAAGACGTTAAAGTAGCTGAAGTGAACCACTCATCCCTGCCTAAATGATGGAAACCTGATGAGTGTAGTTGACTTTAACCAAGTAAAACTACAAACTAAGTAGTTTAGACGAGGTGACCAGCTCTCGTCAGAAGCAGCTACTCTTGCTCACAACGGAGCTGTTTGACTGCTTAAGTTTAGTCCAGGGCAGTCACTTCAATGCCGACATAGGCATGAACAGACCAAAAGATTTTGCTCTTCATTACTCAATAATCGGTTGTTTCCACATGAGAGAGATGGTCGTTATATTTTTAAGGCCCTTTCTCCCTCAATACAAATACCTATCTTCTTCGAAAGTATGCTAATACAAACCGCTAACTAATTTTAAAAATTAAACCGGGTGTCGTTCAGGGCTAATTGATGTTGCGGACTTTATCACTGCCGTTCATCAGATTAGCCCCCAGCCAGAAGAATTCCAGATGATGCTATAGATCTTACTATCTAAAAGACAAAAACGCAACTCATTCATATTGTAATGAGACAACAACCCTCCCAACCACAAAAAATGGGACAACAATAACAAAACAATTATGCATCTAAATCCCTCTACGACGCGTTTATTAGTGTAAGCATTCACACTTGCCAATTGTATTAATTTTTTTGTGCTTGGGAAGTGAATGCCATTTATGCAATTAGTGTGGGGTTACCATGCTCGCGAGCGACTAGACTTCCCACTGAACACCACCCTTGTCGACTTGAGAGCCTAGTTTGCAACCGTTTGACACATTACTTCAGGCCAGGTCCGGTTTTGCTACGCTGGGAAGCGCCTAGAAGCGGGCTCTAGTGGTAAAGGAGACGGGAGGAGGAATTGCCACACAAGCGATCCCCCAGCCCCGACGTTCCCGGCTGCTGTGAGCCCCTTTTATCATTTAGAGCATAATATGCCACATGTTTCCATTTGTCAACCGATTCAAACATCATCGCGATTATGTAGTGACATGAGTAGATTAAAAAGGTCCGTGCAGGACTACAGCGATGGTCTGCTGACTCGGCGAGAGAGGATGGTGGGGTTCGCCGAGATTGGCTTTGTCTGAGGACGAGTGAATGCGCTGGCAGGCTAGCATTGCGGGGTCGTGGGGAGGCTTCTTTTCCCCAGTACAAGGACTCACTACAAAATAATTCCCAATCACGAATTATTTGATACAAACACGTATCAACCAGAGTTGAGGCCTAGATAATCTACTAAAAGTTGAAATTGCTAAAGCAAATGGCAAACTGGGCCTAGCAAAAACAGACGGGAGTTGGGAGGACTTTGTCTTTACCGACGATACTCATCTACCTCGTTTCCACAAAACCCATCGTGAAAGTGATCACCAAAAACTTAAAAATCAAAATACTGGCGATTTCATGAGGCCATATGAATGCAAATTTTCCACTCAAAGTTTGAATCACGTCGCCACATTTTTGTACTTGTTCCGTCATCCGCTTTAATTGCTAATTTAACAGCACCTTCTTCCGTTTTAACTTCTTCTGGTTTGAAACATTTTTCGAGAAATTCGCGCATAGTTTTGGCTGATCGGCCAGTTTCCATTGGTAGCAAGTGCCCGAAAGCTCAGTTTGATACAGATGAGGTGTTCCATCATAATCAAATCCACCAATCAAACACGATATACCGAATGGACATCTTCCATTACCAATGTGACGGGATCTTCGACGTTTAACTTGTGGATTTGAAACTCAATTTGAGCCCGATTTATCAAAATCCAAGGATCGGCCGTAACACCAGCAAAGGCTTTCACTACATGACTATCTCGCGGGCAAATTTTTCTCACATTGCTGTCTTCCTGCGGTTTTCCGACAGATTTCTTTTCCACGTCAAGTACAACAACGCTACCAACATCGGGTTTCAGCGTTTCCCTTCACTTAGCGCGAGGAAAAAGCCACAAATTAGTTACGTACAATCATCAGCAATGCCCATTATCAGGCGCAACCCTAGCATTACAACCCTCTCTACTCGTGTCGAACTTTTCCCGCTAGCACAGCACTCGGAACGACATGAAATTTTGGGGCCACTTAGAATTGGAAATTTCACTCCTTTCCAGTTAGTACGGTCACTTTTAAGAAAAATCACTTCTTGCCTCGACAGAAGAACCACTGTTGTACAATTTCATTCATTCACAAAGGGAAATTTCTCCACAAGATCAAGAAAATTGCACAAAACTTGAGACAACTGCCGGTGCGTAGAAAGTTCACTTTGATGGCAAAATTCCGAGTTAAAGTTCCCGGCAAGCTGTCGACAAGGTGGTGGAAACGACGCGCACGATAATTTTTCATTGCTCGATGCGGAAATATGAACTAGAACGTGCCTCCATTAGAGAAGTTCGATTAAAATATCCGACCAAAGACGGATCGAATTCTAATTTTAATGGATCGCGGTTCTCCCGACGTGCGCAATGCGTGGCGATCAAAAGCAGACACCACCATCCTCTCTCGCTGAGGCAGCAGGCCAACGGAGCAGTCCTTCACGGACATTGTTATCTACCCATTTCACTACAACTACACTAACCGGGGTGAGCTCTCCCGTCTCTCTGTAGAGGCCCTCTCAGATCCGGGATGAGCCGAGCAGTCCACTTTCCCTTCGTGCAATTCACGCAAGACTGCTGCCAATCGTTGAGTGAGCGCTGTCTCTCCTCGCAGACAACCATCTCCCTCTCATCCTCGTTTCGAAGCAGGTAAATAACGCGGCCCTCTCTAACAAGGAGGTTAACAGGAATAATGCCTCCAATAACTCTCACCGCTGAATCAGAGACTGTCGTATATGAAGATGCAATCCTCAGTGCTCCTCTTCTCTGTGCCAAGCGTTTTCGGTACGCCACCTTACTGAGAATGCCGCGACATATTTCTGCTCCGTACAGTAGCGCTGACCCGACAGCATTCATCAAAAGGCGTCTTTTTGATTGGTTGGGTCCCCATACGTTGGCCATAAGTCGACTCAGAGCCGATACTCCCGAAGCAGTCTTCTCAGCCGTTGCCCTGATTTGCTCAGAAATGGACCTTCAACTCGATCAACAGCTCCAGGTACTTCACCGCTGGCTTCGATCCAATTAGTATGTCTCCAACACTGATCATCCTTACTCTAGGGATTCTCTTTTTTGTCAAGGTGACCACTTTGGTTTTCTCCAGTGCTAGACTGAACCCACGAGCATTCATTCAGTCTCCCACTTGGCGTATAAGCATGCCTAGCCTAAGTTGCGCTTGTTCAACGGTGCTTCGAGCAACTAGAGCCGCCACGTCATCCACATATCTTACCAAGTGCGACTCATCTGGCATTGCCAGTCTCAGTAGCCGGCGTATGAAACGTTCCACTAGGCCGGACTAAGGATAGATCCCTGGGCTGCACCCGATGTAACTTCCATCCTATGTTGGACCTGTGTCGTGTCATAAAGCAGTCTTCTGTCTTGTGTCGTTTAAATGCTCTAAATGCAAGTCGTTTCAAAACATTTCCATGAAAATATATTCACTGCTTTACTTAACACTAAAATTACGACGTTTGCTTGTTTCCTGAACAATGGGGCCACAATTTTGAATGTAAACCTTTGATGTTTGATTGTTTGAAAAGATATCCCTCTTAGAGTATCATCAACCAGTCACCCAGATCTCATTAAAATCGGAGTCCTACTCGGGACAGAACAAAAATATAAGAGTTTTATTGAAAATAGCAGCTAAAAATATTGTCGCGTGTTATGGTTCGCGGCCAATAATTTTAATGTTCCGGGAAAGTGAAAACGCACTGTTTTTAAATTAAGTTAAAAGAGTTTATTTACTAAGAAAAATGCACAATCATTAAGATAACTTTCACTAATTTTACATATCGCATTTAAATCTAATTTTTACTTGTCTCTCAACTTTCTATTTCAACTGTCTTAACTTAAAATTACTTCACAATCAAACATTCAATATCGCCTTTACCTCGCGCTCCACTATATCGCAGTTTGCTATAGCAGTTGAAATGAATCCCCCCATTCATTCAGCTCGGCTTTATATAGAGTCACTAGTCATTCAATTCATTTCTCGTACATTGGTGAATTACCTGGAATATTCGAGCAGCTTAATGAATGGGGCAGTGACTCACTTTCAGATGTTGATCATGCTTGGTGGGTTTTCGAGTACATTCGCTTGTTGGTCATTATGTTCTTAATAGTTGTGAAAACAATTGCAACAGTAGCTCGCAAAATTATTCGTGCATGTAACAATATTATGTTTTAAATTTTCTGTTATTTTATATATCATCCAATTTACGTCATTTTTTTAAAATAGAAGAACTTACCTTAATAACCTACAGTTCCAAGTTTCATCAAAATTCGTTGAGAAACTTGGCCGATAGAGGGCTAAAAAATATGAATGAATCCCATAGTGGACTCGCGCCATTCTGAAACCGGCTCTAATGATCACCAAAATAATAAAATCATCAAACCTTGGCAATATATATTTTGGTATTTAGTTTAAAACAAATTAAACAAAAATTGTGGCTTTTAGAAGCCTTTGAAATCTCGGAATTCGACTAGCCGCCATTTTGAAACTTGACACCTGTCCTTTACATTTTTTTTCATTGTTCGCTTCACACTTACAGTTTACATTACATTGCCAAGTCTCATCAACATGGGTTGAAAGCAAAACTGACGTTAGATAGGAAGCCATATGGCAGCAGCGCTTACTACCACACACATGACCATTAGTAGGCCGACTTTGCTGGCTAACTTACATGGCGTTATATGAAGAATTGTGGAGGTGCCAACGAAAATTCGAGGTTACGTACGTTTTAAAGACGGATTTCTACAGTGAAATCCAGATGGCCGCGGAGAACACAATAGCGCTCCTAGTGAAGTGAAAATTATTTCAGTTCTTATACCCGTTTAGTTTTTATCGCCTTCCGAAGTGAATTTATAGTAGTTTGTTTACATCTCAACGCTGAGCTATCAGTCGAAGGTGCAAAACGTGTGCTTCATTTGCTCATCTTAGAAAGTTTAGGAGTACAATGGGTTATACAAGGTGAATTTATAGCATGCACGGAATGCGTTCCGCACGTTTTTTATTCGGAAAATAGTATATATGACGAAATATAAGCATTTGCTCATGCTGCAGTTGGGTGACAGCTACCGGAAGCTTGTCCACAGTAGGCCGACTAATACATATGCAAATTGCTACCTATCTAACGTCAGTTTTGGTTGAAAGGCTTGATCACAACCACAATAAAAGCTTTTGCATGTTTGTCGACTTTTGAGCGGCCGCCATATTGTTTTAGACGGTTCGGTTTCTTTATTTCGATCTTCATTTTACAGTTCGATGAATCTCTGTATTTTTTCCTCAACATGGTTTTTTTAGAGGGCGAACTTGCGTCATTTTTAAAATTTAGAAATTTTAGTATTCTGTTTTTTCTCTATTAATATAATATCCACTAACTCAAATCTATCATTTTTGTTTTCCGTTGCCCAAGTTCTATGTAGAATGTAGTCAAAGTCAAAGTCAAAAGCGCTTTATTTAATACCAATCGTTATAAATTTGTAAAAGAACATAAAGCAAATTCCAAACAATAAAACTATAAAAAACTTAATGGCCCGAATGGCTCTCTAAATTCAAACGTTATCAGTTAAACACATTTATTGAAGAAAATACACTTGCAAATTTAAATTAATTAAGATTATTAGATATTTTTTGATTCAATTGGAAAAAGGCGAAAAAAACCAACCAGCATTATTCAAAAATTACTTATACTACTAACACAACAACGAACTTATATCCTAAACCTAATATGTTACACCCTAATTCTAAATAAGTTCAATAAAAAAAAAAACGTTACCTTATATTGAAACCTATACCTAATTTATAATACAAATAAACAACAATACTAGATGTAGCAATAATGAGATGAATCTAAAAAAACTAAGTAACGAGAAAAAGCACAAAAACAGAAAATAAACACGAATAATTTAGACATTGTCATTCAGCCACCAATACCTAGATTGTTCCATCTCAGCTCGACCAGCCTCAACGAATCTAGCAAATGAGTATCTCCATTGGAATTGTTGGTCTCGTGAACTCAGATTCGGAGGATATTTTATCTTCTTATTGGTGGCCCGTCGATATATGTGATATATGATTGGGACGCCGTCAGAATCAAAAACGTATCGATTCATGTCCAAATACACGAATGCTTCTGGAGGAACGAAGCCAGTAGTGAGGCAAGTCACAATATACCCGTCTGTAGGGTGGAACGGCTGTGAAATCCATGGGTTTTCACTCACAGTTACAGATCTTGCGATATGATTCCGAAGAAGTTTCAATATGAAGATATCGATTCTTGTCACTTGAACGGTTTGATAAATTTTTCTATTCGATATATAGTGCTTCCAATCCGTCTCAGGCTTTCTGTACAAACCAGTACATGCACGAAGACATTTCCTTTCGAAGACTCTTAATCTTTCCATTGTACTAGCACTCTGGTTGTACCAGATCTGGCATCCGTATGTCAAAACTGGTGTAACCAGGGTCTTGTAACAAATAACTTTGACTTTTTGATCAATGTATCTGGAATGAAAGAGTCGCCGAAGGGCCATGACTACTTTTAGTGCTTTACTGAGCATGATTTTGACATGTTCAGTATAGTACAGATACTGATCGAGATGAACACCGAGGTACCGAACACAGGATTTATGTGGAACCCGTTCTGAACTACCCTCACCAGCCATAATGTGGAAATCCTTCCAATTACGTTTCAGGTCTTGACTGGCCCCCTGCAGCGTTGTCCGAAACAAAATTGTTTCGCACTTCTGCGCATTGATTTTCATTCGCCAATTGTCGGTGTAGAGCTGCACATCATTAAACATTTTTTGAAGATTGCTCTGAACTATTGTAGCTTTTCGGTCTGCCGTATAGATGATCAGATCATCAGCAAACGCTACCAATGATCGCGTTGGCGAGACATTAAAATCAAAGCTGTTCAATAGCTTGCGAATGAATATTGAGAAAAGCAGGGGCGCAGTAACTGTTCCCTGCTGTAGACCATTCAAGACCTTGAATTCGCGCATTGTTGTCAGATTTCCATCAGTTACAACAAACGATTTCCCGTATAACATATTACACATCATGGCGACAAGGTGTCTGGGGAACCTGTCCTGAAGAAGTTTGAAAACTAGTCCATCTAACCACACCGTATCGAAGGCTTTCTCCATATCAATGAGACATGCTCCAACACATTCTTTGTTGTTTAGTTTCCAACAGATGTCTGAGGTTACTTTCGTTATTGCATGTATGGTCGAATGCCTGGCACGAATACCAAATTGGCAATTCGGCATCAACTCATATTTCTCAATGTGGGCGTTTAATGCTCTGTTGAGTATCACTTCAAACACCTTGCTGATGTTAGGAAGCAAGCTGATTGGGCGATAGCTTTTAGGGCATGAAGATTCTTTTCCTTTATTCAAGATCGGAAATACCTTAGCCTTTTTCCACTCATTTGGGAAATATGAATTGTTCAACATGTTGTTGAACAATATGCAATAATTCCTAATAGCAACCTCAGGCAAATGTCGAAGAACTACATTTGGAATACCGTCAGTACCACATGATTTTTTGTTGTTTATTCTGCGAAATATGAAACACAAGTCTTCATAGCTGACAAAATAATCAATAAGATTCAAGCTCGGTATGAGGTCAGATGTTAATGTTTCATCGAAATGAAGAATTGATTGGCCGTTCAGGCTTGATTTGAAGTCGGAAACTTTTGCTTCAACGACCTCCGAAAATATTTCATTCCTTCTCTCTGGGTTTGGCAGATGAACCAATTCAAAATGTGTTCCAATCAGGGCAAGTTTCTGCAATCCATCACATATAATCCTGTTTCCATTTCTATCCGGAGTCGTACTATCAATTTCGATACCAGCTCTATCGAGAAGATTTTTCTCATCACTAGCGACTTCAAGATTCGATACCTTCACTCGAGACTTCCTGCGGAATAAGCTATTCACTTTCGCGAAAACGCCATCTGGGTCCTGTGGGCTAATACCCCTCAGTTTTTCCGCCCATTGATTGCTGACCTCACTCCTGAAGTATGAACGGATTAAGTTCCGGACATTCTTCAGATGTAATTTCAACAAAGCCAACGAGGGATGGTTGTAGTCCAAAAATCGTCGATAAATATTGTTGACGCGGGTGAGAAGAAGGCTTTTCAATCTTTTCAACCTTGCGATGGTTGGTGTTTCATATCCTTCCATATTGTTTCGATGTTTAATCTTGGGAACAACTTTCTCAATCGTTTCCAACGTCAGCTTCTCTAACTTCGACAAATAGAGATCTATTTCATCGTCAGTTAGATTTCTGTTATATGGAACCATTGAGCAAGCGTTGCCATCATCAGAAGAGGGACATTGCTTCTGGTACTCCCGATTAAACTTCTTTTGAAACTTTCCCCAGTCTGTTTTTTTGAAATTCAACCGATGGTTTTCATGTTGAACTGGAATGAGGAAGAAATCATCCCTTTGATGATTGATTTCCATTACGATTGCGTTATGATCGCTATCGTAAGGAAGCACCTGCAGTTTCCGTTGAGGACTATTAAAGCTGAATTCAAGTCTTGCGTCAGCAATGCAGAGGTCCAAATATGAATTTGTCCTAGGGTATGTTGGGAACTCCGACCCATATAGGTTGCACCTGTATTCAATTTGGTTCTCTGTTATCCATGATTTCAGGAATACACCTCTTGGATTATTGGTGGCGTTTAGCCATGATGTATGCTTGGCATTCAGGTCACCGGCAAAAATAAAATAATTATGCAGCCTGTTCAATTCGAGTATTTCAAACAAGGAATTGAGTTCCTCCTTGAACTTGAGAACATTTTGACCAGTTGCATAGGCAGAGATAACGCAGAGGTTATCCCCACCTGGCAAGAAATTCAAAGTTTTTGAATTCGACTTTTTCAATATTTTGGAAACAATAGGGTCTTCTAACCAATATCCCGGTGCCACCTCCCCCATCACATATTACCCTATCGTTTCTTACGAATGCAAAATCTTTGAATTCCATGGAATGCCATGAATTGAGGTGGGTTTCAGTGAGAAGTATGATGTCAGGCTTTTGCTTAACAACAAATTCAAGGAGATAATCACGTCGATGTATAGCAACGATAGAGTTGACGTTGATCGATATGAGGCGAAGCCTATCCATGGGAATATGACTGGATGACAAGTTATTATTAGGCATTTGAAAGACCTAAACGCTGAAAAGCAAAGTTAATTTTTGAATCTTCTTTGTCGATTCTCTCCGATAAAAAATTAAGTTGCAGATAAATTTTGAGAAGCAGCTCATTATTGCCACTTACATTATTTACATTATTTCCAGCATTTTCTGCTGGCCCTCTAGCGGCGAGTGCAAATGATACTCCGGGCTTGACGAAGTTGGAAGGTATGATATTACGGTGTACTTGTGCTTGCTTTGGAGCAAATTTAACTTTTGCATCTTGATATCGGGAGCATCCTCGATATGATGCTGGGTGACCAAAAACACCGCACTTAACTCAGTATAATTTTTCTTTAGGCTCCGTCTGAGCCAATTTGCACTCACCGGGAGCATGAACGTCTTTGCATTTAACGCAACGATAGTGCATGGCACAATTGGCAGCCGAATGTCCAAATCTTTGACACCGGTAACACTGGTTGACTTCTCTTTTCTGGAGGCGTTCCCACCTCACCACTCTGAAATTCAAGTACCTTATTTGTTGAAGGGCACTTGGACTGCTCTTATTTGCAATTTGTACCAGGTAAAGTGGTAAATTCTTCCTTTCTATGGTCGACCTTCTTGTCGCAAAGGCTTTGACTGAAACAAAATCAATATCTGGTGCAGCCTCCTTGAGCACCTGAAGAAGATCGACCGTATCTTCTCCGCTGTCCAAACCCTTCAACAAGAAGGTCTGATTCTTTTCACTTTTTGGGGTATAGGTGAAGTGTGGAACCTCCCCAGAAATCAGCGCATCTTTGGCTGACTTGAAATCAACCAGTGATTTCGTCCTTATAGTTAATTTTTCGGCATTAACTCTTTTGATTTCGAAATTGGCCAGTTTATTTTCGGCTGCCAATAGCCGAACCATATCTTTCCCGGTTTGTCGGAGCACGTTGATTGGCGGAACTTTTTCTGTCTTGTTGGAAGCTTTTTCAGAGGAACCAGCAGAACTGCGGGCTGGTTTTTTCTCCTTATTTTTGTTCTTTAAATATTGAATAAAATTAACGTCATTATCTTGATTAAAATTACCTCCGATGTTTTCTTCGATTTCCATATCTTCGGTTAATCCCTCCAGCGCTGCAAAATAATTTTGGCTCTCGTTGGTGCCACCAGCACTTTGAACTTCCTCTGGATTTACTTGCTTTGTATTTTTCTTCGGCTTTGTTACCTGTTGCCATTGATTTTGTGGCTGCGTCTTTTGAGGCTTCATCCCTTTCTTGAAAAGATCTCTTGCCTTAGTTCATCATTTCTTTCTGCAATTTGGCCATTTGTTGATTGTCCGCTATTATTTGCAGCTTGCACCCTCCATCTACGGAGTTTTCTTCGTTATGTTTTCTTTTGGTGATTGTCGCCAGTTTCGTATTCGTCGTTTCCCCAGGTTGCCCCAACGGTGGGAAGCCGTCGGGCTCCTCCATACCAGCGGCGAAGTTTTCTTTGGTAATTTGTTTTTCGTTACCAATCGAAGTAAAAATATTCGATACAAATTTCCTGAGTCGATTACTTCGACAATATAAGATTTTTTTCCGATAAAAATTAACTTCGGACTAACGTTTTTAAAAAATTAATTTTAATTTTTGAAAACGTTTGACAGGAGCGATTTAAAAGACGTCTATACGCAAAGACTACTGTGATCTTATGTAGAATGTATAGTGTTGCCATGGGATACAGGTGAAAATCGCAATAATTAGCAAATTTTATCGCATTTTCAGTTGACTATCACTCATTCGTTAATTGTAGAAACGGGATCTTTATATTTTTCATAAGAAAAAGTAAAATTTAACAACAATCATTACCGCATATGCTATGGCACAAAAGTGTCAGTTGACTAAATGATACACTAAAAATCAGCCAATTTCGGACTTCAGACCGGTGCCAACCTGCAGTTAAGCACATGAAAAAAAATTACAACGGATTTTCGGATTAAACAGTTATAAGGTCAAACTCAAATTTTTTCAACAAAATAAAAAATCATGTAACTTCCGCGTTGGACGTTTTCATACGGAATGACCCATTCAAGAACCATGCAAATTTGACACTTTCGTCAAAATAAACCACTAACGTATTACTTCCATTCGTTTCAAAAAAAAAAAAAAAAATCAGCTGATTAAAGCTAAAATCTTACTAATTATCTCATAAAAATGTGTTGAAATTTTGGACTAATTGTAAGTCATCCCACCGTTAAAACTTCTGTTCAGAACTAATTACAGAAAAACTAGTTGGGATCATTACCCATAAAAAAACAATTTTAATTGATTAGCTTTTCACCTTTCTTTATGAATTAACCCAAAGAAACCGCGAAACTCCTGCTCGAATGAAGTTATTAATAATTTCAAGTCGCTTCCAATAGATCTTTTGATAACCAAGTGTTGGCCATGACGCAGCAAATTTCACAGCTCTGCCATAGACAACGCTTACGGTGCATTGCGTACGTATCTGAGATATGAATTACGATGGGTGGTAATTACTTTTACAGATTGTAGAGAATTTTTTGCCCGCATATCTAGTTTTTGTGTAAACATGAGAAAATGAGTCTTACGCGCTTGAACTCAAGGTAGTTGGGTGTTTTGATATATTGATCGATAGAAAGATACTTTGAAGAACTCAATAAAAAGTGAAACTACGGATGAGTTCGAAAAGGTCATTGCATCTACTATGTACGAGTATGAGATGAGAGTAACTTTTTCATCGATTTCTGATTGCATGGATTGTGTTTAGAATTTTAATTGAAGTAGGGAAACAGAAAGGTCATTGAAGAAAGTTCATTCGCCTTTTCTTTGAAACGGTTTCTTTTTATTGCTTGTAATTGCATTTCAGAATCAAAGTTAACAGATGCCTTGCCGCAGATCGTGACATTACAATATTAAATCGATCAAGGACAATTTGCCGAGAATTTTAATTGTATTGTATATTTATGAGGTTCACAGTATTGCGTAGATATTTGTAGGCAACCGTTCACGCGCATACTCAAATACGCGTTTAATCTTGCTTGGTGTACGCATTTTCTAGCGTTTAAATTTGTTATTCATTGACTCATAGTACAGATGAGATAAAATCTTATCCCATATGTGGAAATGAGCTTCTAACAGCTATACAATTTTCGACACATTCCAAAGTCGTACATAGTAATTGATAATACTTTCAAAAAGTTAACACAGTTAATTGCTAATCAGTTTTTAGAATATTTCAGGCACTGTCTGATATCGAGGCCAATGTTTCTCTCTATTTCACCATTCTTTAAACTATCATCATCCTGCAAACCTGCCAAACAAACTCAAGGCCTAGCTCAAGTCTAATCAAAATTAAAGGAGTCCACTTAAAGAGTCTTCCTAGAGATCCAAATAATTCTTGAGGCTCCTAATGATCACAGAAAACTGATAAAACTATTTAACGACTCGAAAATCATTACCACAAATATTACCTTCCTAAGGAAAAGAAATATTCACTTAGTGATTGAAATAGCAAGACCTACAGAGCCAAGGATTTCATCATTTCGAAGCATATCATATAAAACTTAGATACTTGCTTTTCAAAATTAGTGAAGTTACTCATGCCCAATTCTGGGGCTGATATAGAGAAAATAAAGGAAATATGTTACTCCATATGCATAATTGAGGCCCAACACACACTTATTGGCCATTACTGCTCAGAATTTGAACACTCCTTTAGAAACTCTCATGCGACGGGCTCCATCATTTCTTGAATTGCAAAAAAGCAGAGGGAAAACCTTAATGTGCTAATTATGATGGAGAAGATTCGATGAATTATAGGGGTTGTCCTTAAAACTCAACAAATATCAAGAAGTCATTCGCACAATATGAAGCTACTCAAAACAAAAATCAATAAGTTGGGTAGACAGAAGTACGCTCCCGTCAGAAAGGTCTTGTACTCAACATATGATATGGAAACACCAATAGTGAATTAATTCAAAAAAAAACGTCATTACTCTGTACATCTACTCGTAAAGTCTGTTTGAAAAAATACATAATCACTCCACTTTCGACGGCCGCCATTTTGTGCCAGTATTACTAATACAAGTATTAAAGATTGAACAGGATTTGAAAAATATAAATGTTACTCATCTTATCTGAAAAATTGGGGAAAAGGCAATGAAAATTGCAGTGTCTAGATCCATGGAAAGCCCTTACATAGAGTAGTGCTAAAATTTCTGGAATTTTTTTTGTTGGTAAAAACTTTAATATGGAAAGCAAAAATATGTTTTAATATAGTATTACTAACAGCATACTATAAGCTATAAATTATGTACTTAATAAGATATGGAGCCTCCGTTGTTTTATAAACATTGAAGTGTTCTTCGAAAATTCTCGCATAAATTTTCAAAGTACTGTACAACAATTAATTCCAGTTCACACAATCAAACCTCATTGGTATCATCTTCCACATTCTTTTCGGCACACATACCTTTTTCTTTTTTTTTAAATAAAATTTTTTATCCATTTCCCTATTCTTTTACTCCCCGTCATTACTAATTTCATGTTTCCTACCTTATTTCTAAGTAGAAGACAAAATAATATTATCTTTCCCTCTCCCATAAATCAATTTCCATTTGTTTTTGTTCTATTATAATTTATTTCCATTCACTAAATAAGTCTTAACTTACTAATAACGAAATTTGATTCTTTCCCATAAAATTTGTTGTTCTCATGCATTGATTGCAATGAGACAACAATCATATAACATTTATACCTCTTAATCCCTCCAGGACGTTTCCACTCGTGAAGCGTAAAAAAGCCCATTGTAACGACATCCTAGCAAGCAATTGGAATTTGATTGCTACTTGATGAGTGCGCTAATGTCACTAGTGTAGATGCTAAGTGTCTGACGCTAACGCAGCTTCAAGAGTGTCGAACTCTCAATCTGGGGGTTTTACTGGGATGGTGGGCTCAAATCTGCTCAGGGGCAATAATCTTTTCAGTTTCCTCAAATGCAAATATTTCTGAGTGGATGATAACTTGCATATAGCTAAGCAATGTCATTGTTATATGCAGATTACAATATGTTACATGCAATCGGAAATGCAGCATTTGGCGAAAATTGTAAGATTAACAGAGGGAACGGGACTGAAGTACGATGAACTTCAATTGCGTGAAATTTGAACGGCAGCGGATGATTGGGAGACAAAAGGTTAGGGAACTAGTCTGGTGATAGCTAGAACCGAGTGATAATGAAGAGTCGATTAAAATGAGGTGGGAAAAAATTGAGAATTGGTTGGTAACGAAAGTCTTGCCGCAAGGACAGTTTATCTGAGACCACAAACGATTAAAGCCATTGTTGCAAATTCATGAAATTTCTCGTCAGCCAATTAATTAAACTATTTAATTTATTTGGATAGTAAAACTGGGCATTCGGACAGCTTTGTGTTTGATGGTTATTGAGGAAATTCGGTTATTTTGCTAACGAAGCTCAAACAAATCAAATCCTACAGCTTAGTTCAAGTGCAAACGAATGTCGGGAAAAGGTAATAAGTGAAAGGTGTTGTTCTGAATTGAGATCAATACTTAAACTTCTCCCCGTTTGTAACAAAGCATGAATCCGAGTGACTAAATTTGTACCTCAACGGAATATTGGTATTAAAAAGTCTAAAAGAAGAACGGTTTGTATTCTCGCTACAAGTATCAAGGCATGTGAAGATATATTAAATAATAGTGATAGGAAGCTATTCAAAAATATTGAAATGTGAAGTGAAAAGGCTATAATAATTCGAAAGGGCAAACAAATTTAAAATCAAAAAAGTATCATGGTTTGAAAGAGCAAGTGTTCAAGTAAATTCTACCATATTTAAAGTCAACTTATTTATATATATATATATATATATATATATATATATATATATATATATATATATATATATATATATATTTATATATATTTATATATATTTATATATATTTATATATATATATATATATATATATATATATATATATATATATATATATATATATATATATATATAGGGTGCGTACGGTATTTGAGGACAACTTGAGAGTAAAATTAATTAGCTTGTATTTTTAACAAAATTTAATAAAATTCCAGGATTTTTTTATACAACCTTAAATTAATATATGGCTATAAAGTTATTCAATAAAATCGCCATTAGTAGCAATAACCTCTTCGATCCGGGTCCGGAAACGATTACATGCCTGAATCAAATGCTCCTTGTTCATATTGCATATAGCAGTCTTCAGCGAAGAAGTGGTATTATGATGACGCTTATTGGCCTCACGCTCAACTACGCCCCATACGTAATAATCCAAAGGATTAAGGTCTGGGGAGCTAGGTGACCATAAGTTCGGTGTTATGTGGTCATGAAAATTTTCGGCCATCCAATCTTGTGTCGCCATCGCTTTATGTGAAGGAGGAGAGTCTTGTTGAAAAATGTATGGTCTGCCTCCGCTTACATTGTCTATCCAGGGTTTCACTACCGTCTCCAAAACCTCGATGTATGCAGCAGAGCTCACTCGAAGTCCTTCAGTAAAAAAGTGTGGTTGCATAACATGTCCTTCGTTGCTGACAACACCTTAAACCATAACATTGGCTGGAGATTTTGTGTACATAACAACATGAACCTCCGTAGGATTTGAACTAGCCATCTGTCATTTCTGCGATTGATCTTTTGATCTTGGTCAAAATTTTTTCGTCGGAAAAAAACCATAACATTTTGGGCGCCTTAGGGTGTTTGATTTTGTTTAAAAGACGTTTTGATCGGAGAACTCTCTGTTCCCGTGCTCGTTCCGACATGAACTGTCCTCTGCGCACCACGTAAGACTTATGCCGAAGGTCTTCGTGGATAACTCTACGAATAAGGCGCTCAGAAACATGAAGCTCACTCGCAAGGACCCTCATTGATTTTGTAGGGTCCTCGTCTATGAGGAAAAGAGGAAGTGCCAGAAAAACGATCCCCCAGCCCCAACGCTCCCGGCTACTGTGAGTCCCTTTTATATTTTAGGACTGCCCGAGCATAATGTGCCACCTGGTTCCATTTGTCAAACGATTTGAGCATCACCGCGACTATATTTTCCGTTTTCCCGTCTCTCTGTAGAGGTTCCTTCGCAGCCTGATCCATTTTTTGCACGCATAAAAATGTGTGGCAGGCATTGTCCTCCTCTCCTGGGCAAAACCGACACTCAGGGGACCGTGACTTACCAATCTTGTGCAGGTAAGACTTAAAACGCCCATGCCCGGTCAAAAGCTGCATCAGATAGAAGTCAGTCTTACCATGCCTTCGATTCTGACATCCGGGATGGGGCGCGCAGTCCACCTTCCCTTCTTGCAATTCACCCAAGACTGCTGCCAATCGTTGAGAGAGCGCTGTCTTTCCTCGCGGACAACGATCTCCCTCGCATCCTCGTTTCGGCGCAGGTAAATAGTGCGGCGCTCTCTAGCAAGGAGGGCGACAGGTTTCACGCCTGAAATAACTCTCACCGCCGAACAGAGACTGTCGGATACGAAGATGCAATCCTCAGTGCTCCTCTTCTCTGTACCTGTGCCAAACGTTTTCGGTATACCTCCTTGCTGAGAGCGTCGCCCCATACCTCTGCTCTGCACTGACCCTACAGCACTCATCAAGGGGCGTTTTCTTGATGGGCTTGGGCCCCCTACGTTGGCCACAAGTTGACTCAGAGCCGATACATCTGCAGCAGCCTTCTCAGCCGTTGCCCTGTTTTGCTCAGAGAAACTCATCTTCGAGTCGATCAGTAGCCTCATGTACTTCACCGATGGCTTCGATTTGATTCGTATATCTCCAATACTGATCATTCTTACTCTAGGGATTCTCTTTTTTGTCAAGATGACCACTTTGGTTTTCTCCAGTGCTAAACTGAGCCCGCGAGCAGTCATCCAGTCCCTCACTTGGCGCATTAGCATACCAAGCCTGAGTTGCGCCAGTTCAACGGTGCGTCCAGCGACCAGAGCCGCAACATCATCTGCATAGCCGACCAAGCGCGACTCATCTCGCATCTCAAGTCTCAGTAGCCCGTCGTAAGACACGTTCCACAGGTCCGGACCAAGGATAGATCCCTGGGCAACACCCGATGTAATTTCCATCCTTCGTTGGCCCTGTGTCGTGTCGTAGAGCAGGCTTCGGTCCTTTAAGTAGTCCCTCAAAAGCCGCATTAGATATTCTGGAACTTGAAAAGAGTTTTCCAGCGTATCCAGAATATCCACCCATCTAGCGGAGTTGAAGGCATTCCTGACGTCGAGTGTCACCAACAGGACGATCCGTCGCTTGGTGCGGCTATATGCCTCTACCTTTTGGACCGCGTTCACCACCTCTGCAATCGCATCGATGGTAGAACGACCTGCTCTAAAGCCGTACTGCCGAGGAGATAGGTCCCCAGCAGCACGAATCGCGTCAGTGAGTCTTCCCTTGATGAGTTTCTCTAGCACTTTCCCAGCCGTGTCTAGCATGCATAACGGGCGGTATGCAGACGGCGATCCGGGATTTCCCTTCCCCTTGCTGACCAGCACGAGCCTCGCCACCTTCCATCGTACCGGGAAAACCCCGTCCCGTAGGCAAGCGTTGAATGTGCTGAGCAGCAAGTCAGGACAATGGTGATAGACGAGCTGCAAAACCTCAGCTGGAACACCATCTGGACCTGGAGCCTTCCTCGCTTTCAGGGAGAGGACTGCCTCCTCCAGTTCCAGCTGTGTGAAGAGTGGGCACTCGACTGCTGTTTCACCATGGACAGCGTCAACACGGACGGGATGGGCGGGGAAGAGTCCCCGCACTACCGCGTCCATCTTTTCCGCGTCATGTATACAAGGCTTCCGTAGGGCACCAAGTTTCCCCATGACCAGCTTGTAGCCAAGGCCCCACGGATCCCTATTTACATCGTCCACGAGGTCCTGCCAGCATCGGACCTTGCTCTTGTTAATAAGCCTGCGAAGATATTTCCTGCCGGACCTGTATGAGGTGTGTCCAAAAAGGATCACGAATTTTGAATTTTCTTGGGTTACGTATATTCGAATTTCGATTTTTTTGTGGCGTTATGTTGGTACTTATGTCTGTCACTTATGCCAACAAGCTCGGCCATTTTGAATGTTCACTTAATTGGTGATAGCTGCTTTACTTGCACGTGTTTTCAATCGTCTTCGATTTTTACTTATTCAAAAAAATGGATCAAAGAACGTGTATCAAATTTTGTGTGAAAAACGAAATTAAGTGCGCGGATGCATTCCGAATGTTGACTGTGGCATACGGAGAAGCTACCTTGGACCGAAGCAACGTTTATCGGTGGTACAAAATGTTTTTAGAAGGCCGAGAAGATGTGAACGACGAAGAGCGTGCCGGACGCCCGAGCACTTCAACAACAGACGAAAAAATTAATGAAGTGGAGAAAATGGTATTGGCCAATCGTCGAATCACCGTTAGAGAAGTTGCTGAGGACCTGGACATATCGATTGGCTCGTGCCATTCGATTTTTATCAACGATTTGGGCATGAGACGGGTCGCCGCGAAATTCGTACCAAAATTGCTCAATTGCGACCAAAAACAGCAACGCATGAACATTGCTAATGAGATGTTAAACTCTGTCCGCGACGAACCAAATTTGCTCCAGAGGGTCATAACTGGTGAAGAATCGTGGGTTTATGGCTATGACGTGGAAACCAAAGCTCAATCATCTCAATGGAAGCTGCCGCATGAACCAAGACCGAAAAAAGCGCGCCAAGTTCGGTCGAATGTGAAAGTTTTGCTGACAGTTTTCTTCGATTGCAGGGGCGTGGTGCATCATGAGTTCTTGCCACAGGGAAGAACGGTCAATAAGGAATATTACCTGCAAGTTATGCGCAATTTGCGCGAAGCAATCCGCCAGAAACGCCCGGATTTGTGGGAGAACAAAAATTGGCTTTTGTACCACGATAACGCCCCTGCTCACACATCGTTGCTTGTGCGCGACTTTTTGGCCAAAAACAACACACTAATGATGCCGCAGCCACCGTATTCCCCAGATCTGGCTCCCTGTGACTTTTTCTTGTTTCCTAAACTGAAGAGGCCCATGAAAGGACGACGTTACGCTACGCTTGACGAGATAAAGACGGCATCGAAGGAGGAGCTGAAGAAGATTAAAACAAGTTGGGTAGACAGACCTATGCTCATGTCAGAAGGGTTTTGTACTCAATTTACAAAATGGAGTAACCAGCAACGAATAAAATCAAGAAACATGTCAAAGACGATTTTATTGGAGAAAATGGGAAATTCGAGGATCATGCTATTATTAACAAAGTTGAAAGAATTGTGACTTCTGAGGTTTTTGTTTTACTTATACCCATAGATATCTCCCTTGATAATTTTTCCAGATTTTTTAGAAACACATTTTTCATGTATTTCCGTCCCTGTGCCCCCACTGAAGCGAAAACTGTCAGTTTAAGAACTGTTTTGAAAAGCTCTAATAGGGAACTTTCAGTTGGTATTCATATCGGCTACCTTTCATGAAATTTTTTTCAGGGCCCACTCCTCTGCACTGTAATCATCGATTCATGGCCTATTTTTTCGAATCCTAGAATGGTTACAAAGCCCTTTTGCTAGGAGCTCTCTCCTGCCTCTTTGACTTGTTTCAATTGTATGTACTCATTTTCATGATACCTATCATTCCTGAAATTTTCATGCAAGTCCTAGCAAAGCTGTAGTGTCTAAATCGATAAAAAGCGCATATGGCTCCATAGCCATATGTATCCATAGTAATACAGGGCATATTGTTCCATAGTAATACAGGAAATTTCAAATCGCTATAACTTCATTAAATACTCTTCAATCTTTATGAAACTTTCAGAAAAGATCAGTCTTATAGAAAGTCATCTGTTTGCTAAATTTTATTGAATTTAAGGGTACCGTTTCGATTTTATTCAAGAAAACATAAAATCGATAAATCATACTATTACTAACAAAGTTGAGTGAATTTCGACTTCTCATGTATTTGTTGTTGTTGTACTCATAAAGGCCTACATTCATGATTTTTTTCAGATTTTTCGGATGGAAGGTTTCCAATCGCGAGGGGGGGTACGCGAAAAGTTCGTACATTTCCCCTTCCCCTGCCCCCCTCGGTACTAATAAGGCAATTTTAAGACTTGTTTTGAAAAGATCTCATTGAGACCTTTCCAATGACACCCTACTCGACTACCAATGGTGAAAATTTTTTTTTGAGGGGTCAACTCCCTATACGAGGAGACCCCCCTTAAACCCCTTTGAAAAATTTTTCCACCCTTGAACTTTCAAGAGGTCAACACTTCTGACCTTTTCACAAAGTTTCATGGCTGTAGCCTCTATAGTTTCAGAGAAAAAGTGCTGTGACATACAGACGGACGGACGGACGGACAGACGGACACAGGTCGTGATTGCAATAGGGTTTTGTATTTTAGTCAAAACCCTAAAAAATGATTTTTTGAAGTGCTTCGAAGATTGGAAAAACCGTTGGCACAAGTGTATAATATCTCATGGGGATTACTTTGAAGGGGACAAAATAGATATTCATGAATAAATAAATAATTTTTGAAAAAAAAAAAACAAAATTCGCGATATTTTTTGAACACACCTCGTATGCTAAATCTAAATCGTAACCATTCTCCTGATTACGAATACGTTTTTTTTTTGCTTACCACACCTCGTACTGCGTTCGTCATCACTGAGATAGTATTCGCCATCTTAGAAGAAGACAGTTTGGCGGTTTTATATTATAAACGCCGAGTAAAAAAAAATGTAGTTGACAATTAAATTAAAAATCTATCATGGGGGGTTTTTATCGTTTGTATTATGGTACTGAAACATCATGACTGCAATGTCAACTAAAATTTGAACGACTATTGTTCCCCGTGTATGAATGCCAAAGATAGTAGGAAAACCCGAATGCTAAGATTTCCACTTGTAATTGTTCTTAAGCTTATCGAGTGGTCTCCTTATAACTGGGTTTCTTGCAAGAAACAATTACAGCTGTTAGTTCGGTTGCTCTCCGAAATGTTAAAACATCCGTTATGTGGCGTACTTGCATAATATTTATTTATAAAATCTCAAATGGAACCTAAGCTAAAATTTCACTATTCAGCTTGGAAATTAATTTGATCTTAGGATCCACATATAGATTTAACAAATACAGTAAAATATAGCTACCGATAACAACGTTGAAAATATTGTAATCATAAATTGAAGAAACTATGCACGCCAATCGCTATGAACACAGATTAGTAAACCACTGCCTTGTTGATATCTGATAAATTAATAAAAGGTTTAAACTTAATCAAAAGAACTCTTACTACAAACGTAGGCAAAACCGCAACTAGCACTATGAACGGCATTTAATGCACCATATGAATGTTCGATGACAATACCTGTCAGAGACATGTGTTGCTACTAACGTAAGGGAGAATATCAATAGGCAATGGCCAGGGCCGAATTTCAGGATGATTCGCGCACCCACATTTTTCTCAAGGCGCAATTTTATTCAAAAAGAGAAAAATATTTTTCGTTTTGCTTGCTTTTCATACAATTCCTTATCAAGAAAAGATCCAAGAAAATTTCGAACGAGCTGAAAATCACTTAAAATATTCCCTAAGTAAACGCTCTAATTCCAATCTCAATGTTTTACAAAGTTGTTCGCGCCATTTGGAAAATTAGATCCATAATTTAAAGAAAAATCATTGCCTACTGAGCAGTAATACTGGCCATTATTTTTTGGAGGCTTATGCTCGCATTGAAAATCATAAAATAAAAAAAAACTTTTAGAAAAAAAAATAAAACCGACTTTCAAATGCACTAAAAAAGATAAAATAAAATTTATGAAATTGAAGTCAATTCAGTTCCCCGTTTTGAGAAGTTTGTGGCAAAAAGTTATCAGTCAATCGTAACTCAAACGGGGAGAAACTGATTTAGCTCCAATTCCATAAAATTTATTTCTACACTTTTAATGCTAAAATCTGAAACTCAAATACATACGAGTATATTAAACGAAAAACACAATGTCAATAGCCACAATTTTAGGTGAAACGATTTAATTATACTGTGCCAGTTGTGAAAACTCTACACCAGTAACTTATTTATAGCTTCTGCCTTGAAAATGGGTGGGCCATTTGCCAACACCCAGCTAGTGGAAAGATTACCAGTATATTGAACAGGAAATTACCATTCCATAACAACACAATACCACCATAGTAGAAACTGAATCTACGGATGGATATTTATATCTGCACAAACCAATCAGGTCACTTGGACAGTTCTCAATGCCCATTGCTGTGCCACCGTCCCACGTAAACAAATCAATTGTTTTTCGCGCGTGATTATGTAAACTTAATTGAAGATGTGCCTGCAGTGGTCATTTTCTTCGACCACTCAATTCCTGCTCTAATGGGATTACTTCTTCTCACGTGCGCAATTGCCACTTTAACCGCTTCAGAGCGTGCAGGTAGCCACATACTCATGAGCCGTTTAACTTTCTCCATCATCAACGTCATATTAACCACCCAATTGCGCATGGAGTGATTTACAGTGCGCCCAATATGTGCCCGGGTAGGAATGTTGCCTCAACTTGAATAATATCACTGATGGCCTCGCCAAGCCCGCTGGCCACTTAATTTGTTTACACTGGACTGTAGTGAGCTCTCAGGTGATTTCTTGCAAGGTGGCCAGGGCTGCTCTAAGGTAACTACGAGCACTCAAACCCAAAGAAAAGTTTCTCGCATTTGATGAACATAAGTGTTTAGTAGCATTTTAAAAGAATAATGTACTAAAGCGAAAGAGTTGATTTAACCTTAAGTCAATTTTGAATTGAATTGTTAAAACGGTCAATAATTTTCGGAGCCATCGATACTTTTCTTCCATGTATGTACTTGCTAACTCAGCGCCACCCAGCCCACTCACAAACTCCAACGGCTAACAATAATAATTTGTGAAGATATTGTGAAAAAATTTTCGTTTTCAAGTGGAAATTCCAAAATATGAAATTTCACTCTCTTTTCGGTTACAATTTCGAAGGTAAGTGCGAAAGAAAACTAAAATGGCACAAATACTCGCAGTGCGCTTGGTCAATTTGCCGATAGTGATTTCTTATTGTCGTGATTATTATTCTTCTTGACTTCGTTCCATTCATGTTATGATTTCACTAAGAATCCAGTTATATTGAAAGCGACATCTTTACGCATAACTTTTACAAGTATGAATGTTAAAATGACACTCGATGCTGTTAGTGTAGGAATTTGAGAAGACATGTTGAAGGTAATGAAAATTATTTAATGTGAGTATTTAGCCAATATGATTGGCATTTACTAGAGCGATTCAAAATCTAATACGTACGTTGGGTGCAATTAAATGGAAAAATATTATGTATATTCACCTAATCTGATTTTATCAGAGAAAGTTAACAATCCCCATTATATGTGGAATATGATTTCACTCGCCACTGCTATCTATACAGAAGCGAGTCCTTTGAGTCAAACTCCCAAAATGTTGTTTAATGGGATCGAACTCTATTTGACAAATGTCTCGGCCAATATTCCTCTCTAGGGTTTGAACTGTTTGTGGATGGCCTACATAATATCGTCTTCCTGATGAGCAGGGGCCCTCCGCATTGGTCACAAGCTAACAATTTGCTCGAAGAAATTCAGCTTCGAGTCAATCAGGATCTTTAGATGAAAATCCGTGATTTCCGTTCTAACCAAAGTATACAGTGACTTTCAAAAAGATCCGCAGAAGTAAGAAATGTTCCTTCTTTCTCATTTTATAAGTCAATAAAAACGGAAAAAATTGAAAGAAAGAAATATTATGACCACAATATAATAGCCTTACATATTACTCAAATACGAAAGTTTTTCACTTTATAGATACCAAAAAATAGTAAATTTCGTAAAAGAAAAAAATTGCACCTCTCAAAAAGATCCGCACATAGGCTAAATTATTAAAATAAATAAAAATTTTTGCGTGCAACATGTCCACTAGATTGAGCATTTCTCAAAACTTGGCGTACTGTTTCACATCCCACTTTATTTAAAGTTGCGAAAACTTTACTTACAATTTTCGGATCACTCAATTTAGGAGTTTTCTTGATTTTCCGCACCATACCGCGTTCTTCAAGCGTCGTTAGAACCTTTGGACAGCCAGCAATCTTCAAGTTTATGTATTAATCGAGTAGTCTACTCGATAAATCAACCAATGTACCCACTAAATTCATCCGCAACGCTTATGCTTTTTTGGTGGCAATATAATACCACAAATTTGTTGCATAGCACGCATAGCGATAACCAGTATATACCGGTCATCCCTACACCATTTCAAGCAGCTGGAAAGTGTTAGAATGACAGATATCTGCTATTGCTCACCAAATGATGTCGTCAGTGTGTGGAGTAAAGTTCTGCTGCTGAACGAGCACTCGACGTCGGTAGTGTGGTGGTTAGATTTGAGGACTGAGCCGCGACTGCCGCTTGCAATAGTGATCATAAATAAATAGCTCGTGAAGCTAATTCCAAGAACTTCAAGTCAATAAAATGAAACTGAATTCAATGAATTTCTCCCTATCCCTATTTATTGTGGACTCAATTGTTTGATAAGTGGCATAGTGAAGTGATGTCCTTTAAAAGGGAGCAGAGGTAACTTTGAACGCTTGTATTGTGGTAAACTATTCGTTGAACAACGTTGTTGTCGTACCGGTGTCAATAAGGCAATAATTTTAATTGTTCCGATAGTTATCTCAACTATCGATAAATTTGCTTCTCGGCTGGGAAGGGAAAATTTACTTCCTCCGAGTTTTGTATATGGTCGACTTCCATAGGTTCAGTTACATTGTTTCTGAAATAACCCGAAGTCCTGCCATTAAACTGATTACCATTATTTTGCCTGTATTGGGCAAAATTTCCCTTATTCTTATATCTTCCCAAATTTTCTGAAATTCTATTATCTTGAAGCCTTCCGTTATCACATTGGTTCTGTCCCATGTCACCATTATTGTCACTTTTATGTTGAGTGTCAAGATTTGTTGTGTGTTGTTTATTTTTATCAAATGTCTGTCTCTGTCTTCGTGGACTAAAATGTCTAACAAGTCCAGTTTCCTCCAACAGATAAAATGCCTGTCTTAAATTTTCCACACTTCTACTGTAAACCATGCTTGCTAGATTTGCACCCATACCGTTTAAAAAGGTTTTTAAAATACTGCCTCGGCCGCCCGAGGTGAGAATTGCATGGGTTTCGTAGAGTTGACTTCAAATTTCGTGTTAAGCTTATCTAAGATATTACGTAAATTATAATAGCATCCACTTACATTATTATTCTTCATGTTGATCGCCTGATAAAGAAGATGGTAATAGCTTTCCCGGACTGCAAAATTCTTGATTAGTTCTTGCTTCACTTGTTCTCACGATATGTTAGATCCTAGTATCCTTATTGCCCGCAGAGCCTGTCCCTGAATCTTGTTTAAAACATGTCGTTGAAATACGTACTGTTACAAGTTCAAATTGTTGCTAAACATCGGCAAAATGATCTCGACTTCGCGGACAAACGATGATACATCATAATTCTTAGTACCGTGAAAGGGTCGAATTGCAGCGGCTTCCTTCATCAGATCTGTTGCAGTAATTGTTATCTGTGGGCCTTGGTGATCTTCTAGTCCTGGTCTTTGGTGTGGTGATAGTTGTGTCATATTTATTAAACTTCTTGTGTAGGGAGTAAATTTTTCCATTGGATACTCTTGTTTTGCACTTTTTGGCATTCAGACACAAGTTTCGCGTTCAGCCCTTGTCAGCAGCTGTGTTTCAAATAATGTCTGTTTTTTGTGTTTTTCTTATTTATATTGTCGTTGAATGATCACGGTGCATTAACTTATCGCCATTTATTCACTGATAACGTTAGTTTATATATAACTGTTTTCTATGTGTGACTAATTTGAAAAGACAAAAAGAGTTTTGCTACGATCATCAACCTTAAGGTTTGACGAGACTCAGTAATTGTTAGTTTGTCTTTATCGCGAAGCCACTGATCAAAATATTTAACTTTATCACCAATCTTACGATATAGTGAGAGTCACTAAAAGTTCTTTCTCTGATTCACTTTTAATTTTCCCCTGATCTCCGGGTTAAGGGGCTATTCTACTTTGTCAATTTCAAAAAATAGATTTTTTTACGTTTTTTGAAAGTATATGATGAGTTATTTGACGTAGCAGAAGGTATCCTGTATGGAGCAGGGGTCGCTGATTAGCTGTAAGTATAATTTTTATACAAATTTTCCATAAAAAAAACGTTAAACGCTTTTTCTCAAAATCATGTTTTTCGATACTGTCCAAAGCTTTTCTCAGAAACTAATGTACCGCTCTTCCTAAAATTTTTACCAAATATTCGTCAAACATACAGCTATGGTTGGTACTAGAATCGTGTCAAAATATTGATTTTTTTTGAAAAAAAATTTCAAACAGTCGCCATTTTGTTGATTTTGCATAAAACTTCATGATTGTAGTACCAACCATAGCCGCTATTATACAAATTAAGAATCTTTTTGAATTTTGTGTTTCAGACTCTCCGTTGCTGAGAAATCTTATGGACAAGTGCACCCCTTTTTTTATGACATGTCAAGAATGCATTGGTCATGACTATTTATATATATATATATATATATATATATATATATATATATATATAAATAAAATATATATATATATATAATATATATATATAAATAAAAAATTTTTTTTCAAGAGATTATTTATTCAATGCCAGAAAGATTTATAACGATACATGTAATGACTCCTCAAAAGAAAATCGTAAAAATTAGCATTTTTATAGGGCTCTAAAGTAGAATAGCCCCTTAAGTGTTTACCGACTGCGTTCACATAGTTAACTGCGAAAGTAGATCGCTTCTTTTGCCGCTTCTTCTAAACTGACATATGCCGCTTCTGTTGATGATAACGCAA
The DNA here is from genome assembly GCA_963969285.1 of Odontomyia ornata. Taxonomy (NCBI): domain Eukaryota; kingdom Metazoa; phylum Arthropoda; class Insecta; order Diptera; family Stratiomyidae; genus Odontomyia; species Odontomyia ornata. The sequence goes on from OZ017742.1 coordinate 162,437,649, forward strand.
CAGTCCGTTGTTTTTGCGATTTCCATGTGATCGCTGCACCGCTTAATAAAAATGTGTATCCCATACATGAATGGCGATCTACGGAATTTTCGCCCCAATCGGCATCTGCGTAGCCGAATAACGAGTCATCTGTTTTTGTGTGTACCAAACCGACATTAGCAGTACCAGCTCAATATCGCAGGACTCTTTTCGCTGCCATCCAATAACATTTACGTGCTTTATTCGAAAACTGTGCTAATCGCGAAACCGTGTTCGCAATATCCGATCGCGTTACAACCAGTAAATACATTAAAGCGGCAAGTAATTCGCGGTACGGATACTTTTCGCACGAATTATCATCACTCACGCTATCAAAGCGCATAGTCACTTCCGATGGTGCTCCAATCGGATTGCATTTGTCCATGCCATACTGTCTCAATAATCTTTTTTATATAACCAATCTGAGAAAGTATAATTCGATCCTTTTGCTGATCAATTTCAAGACCTAAGCAAAATTGCGCTGGTCCAAGGCCTCTTATTTGGAAGTCTTCTTGTAAACTTGTTTTCAATAAATTCATACACTCGGTCGATTGTGTAGCCACTAATAAGTCATCTACATACACTAACACATACAGAGCACTCCAACAAAGTTAACCGAAAAATAAACATGGTTCACTCGTTGTCGCCTTTAATCCCAGGCTCCACAATTTTTCACTAAGTGGTTTACACCATTCACGGCCAGCCTGCTTTAATCCGTATAGCGCTTTCTTTAACTTGCACGCATTACCACCGTTCTCGAGACTATTTAGCATCTCTCTTGCACGCGTTCCGATACTCGAATTTTTCGATGCAATTCTAACCAGCATTTTATTTAACATATCCGGTACACGCATGATAACATCTTCTTTTAAAATTCCATTTAAATATGCGGTTACCACATCGAAATTTTCATTTTAGACTGCACAGCAAGCGCTAACAATAATCTCAGCGTTTCCAATCGCCCAACTGGCGCGAAAGTATTTTTGACTATATCCTTTAGCCAGCAAACACGCTTTGTGTCGCTCGATCTCACCATCGATACCGTGTTCATTTGTCAATACCCAACGACAACCGACGACATTCTTGCGATCGTCCTCCTTGATTATCTCCCATGTGTCATTTTTAAGTGGACACTTCAGTCTCCATTGCATCTACCCATTCATCACATGCGTCACTATTTAACGCGTCTTGCACACCAATTTCCGCGATACCCGCGAAAACGTCATCATCATCATTGTCATCATCAGCTTTACTGCGTTTTTCGTCAGTATCTCCCTGGCTAAGAATTGATGCGCTTCTCAACCTAAATAATTTTCTTGGTCGCCCTCTGCTTCCTGTACGCAGTTGGCGCGGTCTTCGAGGAGCTCTAAACATCTCATCCTCTGCTTGCACTCGTATTTCAGGTATCGCATTTTCGTGCACTCCGCTGAAATCTTCCCGTGATGAAAGTTCAATAATTTCCTGATGATCTTCATCATCTCTCAGCGCGTTTTCTTCTGATGCAATGTGTTCGTCAAATTCAGAATTTTCTTCCGCTATTTTGCGCGGTTCTTCAATAAATTTCACATCACGCACATGTAGAACTTTTCCCATACTTGGCATCCAGATCCGATATCCTTGGTGATCTCTCGGATGACCTACAAAACGCCTTCCATCGATCTGCGTGCTAATTTATCCTTCCCGGGATTTTTGTCAAGCACAAAAATAGATAATTCATTTTTAATTTATTTTCCGTCCACTTCTCATAAGGAATGCCACCTTTTAATGTACGCGTGGGATATCTATTTCGCAAATGACATGCTGTGGCAACGGTTGCTCCTAATCCAGACTGCAATAACAAGCATCTCGCCATTTCTATTAATGTGCAATTCATTTGCTCGGCCACTCCATTCTGCTGTGGAGTACGCGCAATAGTCAATCGACGCTCGATACTTTGACTTGCCAAATGATTGTCAAACGCAATATTGCAATATTCGTGACCGTTGTCAGACTGGAAACATTTTATTTTCTTGCCAGTCTGTTTTTCCACTAACTGTTGATACAATTTAAACGCATCAAATACAGCGCTCTTTTCGTGCAGAAAATAAACTTCACTCCATCTCGTGCTATCGTCGATGAAACTCACGAAATATCTCGTCCGCTCTTTACAAGCTTAAATAAGTCTTCACCGTTTAAATGACCCAGTCTATCATACCACTTCAACAGTTTGGGGCAATTAGACTAGACGACTGCTGCCGCACAATGTTATTTTCCCGAACGTAATATAAATTGCCGCGGTTACCGACATATTACCGCACTCATCACGTATATACGCGTCACTTTTCCGTAAAACTATCTCATGTCCTTTATTGGTAATTTTTGCAACCGTTACAAGGTATCTTTAAACTCAATTAATGTATCGCCATAGTCACTTGATACATGCACAATGCCTTTTCCTTTAACGACGCTTGACAGGCTAAATTTAGATTTTCACCATTTGACGCACACAATGACTTAAACCGTCCTTTATCACCGCACAGGTGCATGTTTGGAATCACTGTACATTTGGAATCACTGTATGATTCACCGCGTAAAAATGATCATGAAACTTGGCAATATGGTAGAGACCGTAAACGTCTAGTGAATAATATAAAAAAAACTTCAGAGTTAGGTCAGAATATTAAAATGGCGGCCAGGCAAAGTTCGAAAGCTTCTTAAAGCTACAATTTACATTGGATTTTTATGCAACCTAAAATTAAGGCAGACGTTGATGAGATCTTGGCCTGAAATGCATCAGAACAAAATTCGATTCCTATGGACGCTGTAGATTTTAGCAGTAGTGAGTTTTTCATTGGAGTCAAAAAATTAAATTTTAATATGCATACATGGTACAGTGTAAACTAGAAACTGTGTTTTAATACATATAGTCGAATTGAAATGGAAAAATTTGTCACTAAAAAGGAAAACCGACTTCAAAATGGGTGACAAAAATTTTATGGAAGCGGTGCCAAATGAATTTTCACATTTCAACCTAAGAACTTCCAACAGTGCACCATTACAAAAGAAACAGCGAAAAACTGATATGGGATCGATGTTTCATCCTGTTTAGGGCATTTTGAAGTCGGTTTTCTCTTTTTAGGTCTTTGTAAAATAATTTTAAACAAAAACCTACTAGTTTCGCGACCCGTCTGTCCGCCCGTCCTTGCGTCACATCTAATTTCCTCAGAAACTATAGACGCTAGGATGCTCAAACTTTGTGAAAAGGTCAGAAGTGATGGTCTCTCAAAAGTTAAGTCTTTACCAAAAATTTAAAATTTTTTATGGGGGGTAGTAACGAATTAGCCCTTAAAAAAATTTTTTAATCAAAGGCAGTCGAATGGGGTATCAAATGAAAGGTCTTGATTAGAACTTTTAGAATCTGAAATAAAAAAATCATTTTATGAAAAAATGTACCAATGTACCAAAAATTTGTGTCTCCCCCCCCCCCCCCCCCCCTTGCGATTGAACACATCTGAGCCGAAAAATCTGAAAATTACCACGAATGTGGGCCTTTATGAGTCCAAAAACAACAAATACCTCAGAAATCGAAATTCACTCAACTTTGTTAATAATAGTATGATTTGTAGATTTTACATTTTCGCCCATAAATCAAAACGGTATCTTTAAACTTCTTGAAATTCTGCAATTATATAGACTGGTATAATATATATACGTTCACAAAATTTAATTGAGATCGAATCATAATCAAGTGAGTTATAGCCATTTCAATTGTATGGAATTACAACAACAATCACACGTGTTTATGGTTGATACATACATATTTCAAATTGACCTAGACACTTTTATTTTCTTTCAGTTTTCATGAAAACTTAAGGAATAGTGTTTAACATGAATATACTCAATCGGCCGAGCATTCAGAAAAATCATTTAAGCTAGTTCAAAATGGCGGCTGCACTGTGCTTATGAAAGAAACTGTGCATCTTTTGCATAAATTTTAACGATTTCATATCCAAGTATTGGATGAATAATTCAAGTTATCGATTCAGGCTATTAGAAAACTTGTTTCTAACCCTATGATGGTTACAAAGACCTTCTGGTAGGAGCACTCTCCTGCTTACTCAACTTATTCTTTCTAAAAGTTTTTTTTTTATCAAATTAAATGCTCATAAAAACCAAATCATACTGCTCGTACGCTAAGTACATATCGCCATAATTACAAACGTATGAGTTCCATTGACTGTTGGGAGTCGCTTTAACATTATGCTCAGCCTACTGTAACGCGATAATTCATGTGAACGGTCATTAACTGCGACAAACTTGCCAGATAGCGACTAACTGCGTATTAATATCATATTCTTTGAAATAATTTGCACTAATAAGTGTAAGAGCTATAAATGTTTCCGTTAAATGCGGATTTAATTAACACTTAAATTAGAGTTTGTTTCTGTTGAAAAGAGTTTCATGTTTTACTTGTAAAACAGTGGCTGACGAGATGAGATCATTTCCGTATGTTATGAATGCTAAATTAAATTCATAATTCACTCGGAACATAACAGTAAACGGCGCATACGAGAATGGACTATTCGAACTACATACTTTGATGACAGGTGAGGAGTTCGTGCTCGATATTGTTTTCAAAAAAACGATATAATTTTATTAATACATAGTTTTAATTACTTTTCGCTCTTCTCGAAATAGAAACACAATCAAATTAGATGGTAAATACTCAACCATTTGTTGTTATTCGAAAATTATGAAAAATTTGTTTAAGTGTCAAAGATAACAATAATTTACTCGTATGTATCGAACGAAAGTTGCAAATGCTGGTTAACTGCAATTTCAAGTAATAAACTAAAAAGACAGAATACGCTAACAATTTTCGCATTTAGGGAAGTCCTAACATTGATATTGCTGTTATCTCTAAGGAAAATTGTAATAACTCACGAAATTCCAACAGACAGAAATTTGGGTCTGAAAGTAAGTTCGGCAAATTGGGAAAAAGCTACCATCTTACCATTAATTGAGAAAAACATTAACCGAACCAGATCTAATAACATAATACAAAAAATGTCTTTCTGTCTGGATAAACTGACATTGGTTACGTTCAAAGTACAATAAACTATCAAACCAATTACTCTCTCTGTGAATGCATGAAACGAAGCGTTAAATTAAATGTTTGACAAGTGAGGTTGGTGCAATTAAATCGAGAGTGTTTTTATCAGCATTCAAGTACTGTAGAATTCTAAAAATAATTTTACAAAATTCTACAATTATTGCGACCTATCTGTCGATTTTCCATTCGGTCACAGCAAGTTTTTTGGGGCACTACAAAAGCTAAAGACACAAAATTTTGCGAACATGTAATAAATGATGACCTCTCCAAAGTTTTGATATGAAAAATTTTGTATGTAGGTATTACGCTCGTCGGCAGAAGTGACCTTTAAAAATGTTTTGTAAAAGGTAGCGGGTGTGGGTATCAAATGGATGGCCTTGATGAGAACTTTCTAGATCACTGGTCAACAATAGAATTGAATAAGTCTTAACGAGTACAAAGGCAAGAAACACTTAAGAAGTAAAATTTTTTTTAATAATGGCACTAGGAACTCGAATAAGTTCTTACTATTTCCGAACAGACGGCGTTAATACGACTACGTGTGGGGGCACTTAGTCTAGAATGTGAACACAAAACACAATTTTAAACATAACAATGATTTATTACCCACCCAAAATACATAAAACGGTTGAAATATTTTAGAAGAAAAAAATCTCGTACTCTTGCCGCTTTCAGCGCTGTTAGCGGTGAACAACGTAACTTTATTCAGTAGTAGATGTGTTAATCGCTACACGACTCCCTCCTGAATATGTTGTTCGTCTGATAACTGACAGTGGTTGTTTTTATTTCGTCAATAAATTGTATTTTCTTGGAGCTCGAACTTCTGTATTTCCTCAAGTGCTGATTGTCGGTGGGATAAGTTATTGGATCCGAAGTTGATTCAAATTATGTCGGCTTGACTCGATCGGTACTAATGTTGCTTTGCTTTTTGCCTATTTCCAATTCGCATACATCTTCCGATCGCTCTACTACTTTGTATGATCCTTCATACTCCAATGGCTTTCTTACTCGGTCGATACGGACAAAAACGTGTGAGCAAGTCGCAAGATCCTTCTGAATGAAGATTTTGCGCTTGTCATGACGTGATGCTGGAGTGGTCCGTACAGTCTTCATATGTTCGCGAAGCTTTCGGACAAATAAAATTTGGGATCCGGCGGCATGTCTTCCTCGAAGAAAAATTCATCGGGAACTCGTAGAGTAGCCCCGTACACAAGCTCCGTGGCTGTTGCGCCAATATCTTCATTGATGCTCGTATGTAGTCCTAGCAGAAAGGTTGGTGGGATTTCAATCGATTCCTGGTTGTTGTGGTACATAACTGCGGCATTTAAAGACCGATGCCAACGTTCAATCATCCCATTTGCGTCGGGTGATATGCCGTCTTTCGGGTTTTTCTGTAGCCGACTAAGTGTGCTAGTGATTGGAATAGGACGGATTCAAACTGGGATCTCTGGTCCGACGTTAGAACGCTCGGGGCTTCATAACGGGCAACCCAGTTGAAATAAAATGGTAGTGGCAACTTTGTCCGCCGAGATAGTTTTGATGAGAATCGCCTCAGGCCATCTTATAAATCGATCAATTATCGTTGAAACATACGAATATCGTTTTGACGGCTTTAGTGATCCAACGATGTCAATATGCACGTGACTAAACCTTGTATTACGCATATCAATTTGGCCTTGTGCAGGCTTGGCATGTCGTCCAATTTTACTCCGCTAACACAGGAGACAAGTCCTAGCCCATTCGAGTATACCTTTGGACATATTTGGCCACACATACTTTTAACACAAAAGCTTCTTCGTAGCTCTGCCGCTGGGATGAGACGATCGATGAAACAAGTCAAAAACTTGTCGTCGCAATGGTTTTGGGACGTAAGGCCGAATGTTGCTCGTTGAAACATCGCAATAAATAGCTCCCTCGCTGTCATCTAGACGTAGTCTCCGGGATTGCACGTTCGTTTCGCCTCGAAGTAGATGATTCAATTCTGCATCCTCCTTCTGTGCCTTTGCACGATTGTCACTGCAACTGGCATTTCAATAGCGGCAATTCAGGATAGCGCGTCAGCTGTTTCGTTGTTGCTTCCGGCTATGTGAATAATATTTGCTTGAAACTGGCCAATGAAATCGAGTTGTCTCGGAGATGCTTTGTCAGCTTTTTGATTGAAGGCGTATATGATAGGGTTATGATCGGTTTTAATTATGAGTTGCCGTCCCACAACCATGTGGAAGAAGAATTTTATGACACTGTAAATCGGCTGCAACTCCCGATCATAAACACTGTAATTGTGCTGCGCTTCGCTAAACTTCTTGGAGAAGAATCCGAGTGGTTCCCAAACGTTGTTGTTTAATTGCTCGAGAACTGCTCCCATTGCGGTGTCAGAAGCGTTGCATTTGACTGCCAGTGTAGCATTTTGGATTGGGCGTCGGAGCAAAGTTGTGTTGGCAATTAGGTGCTTGCATTCTTCGAAAGCCGCATCTGCTTGTGGAGTCCATACGATGGCACGGTTATTTTTTTTTCTTTTTGCTCCGTCGAGGAGTTCAGGGAGAGATGGTTGAATGGCTGCAATTTTTAAAGATTAGGATTGTTTCAACTCTTATCGGAATAGGCCTTATACTGTGATGTTCGACGAGATATTCAAGATATTCGATAGTCAGTTTTCCAAACGTGCATTTCTCTATGTTTATAGAAAGGCTATACTCACGCAGTCTGTCCAGGATAATTCTTAAATACTCACGGTGTTCTTCGTGGACCTTAGAGGCAATTAATATATCGTTAATGTACAAATATCAAAAATGCAAGCCTCGTAGAGCGTGGTCAATGTAGCGCTGGAAGGTCAATGTAGCGCTGGAGCCACCGGAATTTGATGGTATGTCCGCATCAAGTCGAGCGCCGAAAATACCGTGCATCCACAGAGTTTGTGAGCAAAGTCACTAAGATGAGCAACGGGATATTTATCCGGGATGGTGTTTGCATTTAAAGGACGATAGTCACCACAAGGTCTCCACTGGCCAGTTTTCTTTTGGGCTAGGTGTAGTGGACTTGCACACTGATTGCTTGACGGCTGACAAATTCCTTGTAGCATAAATTCGAATTCTGCTTTTGCTACTCTCAGCTTCTCAGGCGTTAGGCGTCTTGCCATTTCGGAAACTGGAGGGCCTTTAGTTACAATGTAATGGTAAATGCCATGAGCCATAACCATCCTGGTATCAAATGGTATAGTTAAATCGGCATAATCCTTCAGCAGATCGTAGTACTCCGAGTTTTCTTTTATCAGGGTAACGGTAGCATTGGCTTGGTTGGAAAAATTAAGCATTAGCCCCTAATTTAGTTTTGCTGTCAACCAAAAACTATAAGACCAAAGTGTAGCAAAAAATCTGCTCCGATTATCGGTTGCCTTACATTTGTAACAGCAAATCTCCGAGCAAACGGTTAACGAAGCCCGAGATCAAAAGTCATTAGTTTCTGGCCATACGTTTTAACCGGAGAATTACGAGTATTCGCGGCGTATAGCTCCAATACTCCTGGAGTGATGTGGCTTTTGTCCCGTGGTAGGACTAAAATATCGGCCCCAGTACCGATGAGAAAGCGAGTTCCGCTTTTCCGATCATGGATTATTAGTCGGCGATTGTTCCCATGATGTTGGTCGTCCTCCGCCGCCGTAATTCGGGACGAGGTATTTAGTTTTCCGAATCCGCTTTTTCATTGGCTGTCCACTGACATGGCGGACGACAATTCCAGGCACGCTCTCCAAAACGCTTATGGAAAAAACAAAAACCGTCGTTGGCGCGTGAATTTGCTCGGCCTCTTTTGGTCCTGGGTCTGGAGTGTGAACGGTCTCGAGTACACAACTCCAGGCGATCCATTCGATTCACTAGTTGAGTTAAAATATCATTCGTTGACTTCCGGTGAACTGCCGCAACACCGAAAGGCTGCTGAAGTTCGATCATCGAATCCGACATTTTCGCCAATTTTTCAATGTCGGGCTCGCTCGATATTGCAAGTACGACACAAATATTTTCCGGGAGTTGTTTCAGGAGCAGCGGTCGCAGCATTGCATCAGTTCCTGCTCCCCTCCAGTATTGCGAAGATCCTGTAGGTAATGCGAAGGCTTCCTTCCATCCCGATTTAGCCCTTGTAATAAGCGTCTCAACTTAGACTCGGTGGATTCCGCAAACGCCGTCAAAATTCGTTACTTCACTGCTTCGTATTTGTTTTCAGCTGGCGGGTTCTGTGCGATGGAGATGACATGCGGTAGAATATCGGCCTCTGCATACTGAATGTTTCGGCCTGTGTTATGTGATGCGTATGAAATGCAGTTTGAACTCGGTCGAATCGAAACGATGGATCTAGCTTATAAAACGTCGGGAATTTTGTTATCCTTGGTGCTTCAAAAATTAATTGCTTGTTGAAGGCCTAGGCGCGATTGGTGGTGGCGCGATTGGTGGTGGCGCGTTCGCGTTTTTATGTCTATAATGTGAACATAAAACACAATTTTAAACATGACAATGATTTATTACCTATACGAAATACATAAAACGGTTGAAATAATTTAGTCGCAGTCCAACGATGCTGGCTGTAGCAGGAAGAAGAAAATCTCGTTCTTTTGCCGCTTTCAGCGCTGTTAGCGGTGAACACGTAACTTTATTCAGTAGTAGACGTGTTAATCGCTACACGTGTAGTAACTTCAAGTACAATCAAAAGTTATTTACGATGGCGCGTGTGTTTTGGACAATGGCCCGAGTAGAAGTGAAAGAGTTAAGTTATCGAAATGCGAGTCCACATACAGACGGCGAAGTCAAACGTTCAGGGCTGCCACAGTGCCTCTCTACTTTTGATTTCGCGTTGAATGACAGGTTTCGTGTTCAGTCTAACATATGTTTTAACGATTTCTGGACGTACTGATGTTGTTTTTGTTTCTTCTGGTATGGGATCTAAATTTTGATTTAGAATGAATGCTGGCTTTAGACGTTGCTTTGACACGTTTATTTCCTTCAGGTTTTTTTGGATCCGGTACACTCTATAAGGCTGTTCGAAAGGCTTTCGAAACTCGTCGACTCGTAAAAAGACGTGACTACATCTTGCTAGATCTTTTTGTATGAAAATACTGTCGGAATGGTGATGTGTTGCTGGTGAATCGCGCTTAAATTACTCCAAAAAGATTGAAGGAGCATTTCGGCTGGCGAGTCTTTCATTTCCTCCTTGTTGACGGTGCGCGATCCTGACAACACAGTTGGCAATGTATCGATCCAGTTTGTTGTTTCATGGACATAAGAGCGGCTTTTAATGCCATTTGAAGCTGGATGATATGCTGTTGCTTTGATGTTTTTCGATCCTATTAATTTTGTAACCGCTTGGAATAGAGATGACTCGAATTGACTGCCTCTGTCCGTGGTAGTTATGCGTGGTGTTCGGAATCGCGCTATCCACCCAGCATAAAATGCTGGCAAAACCGTGCCAGCCACAATGTCAGTGATAGGCGCTGCTTCCGTCCAGCGTGAAAATCTGTCGAACATTGTCACTATTAATGAATACCCACAAGCTATAGACAAAGGTCCCACAATGTCAACATGCACCTGATCGAATCGATTGTCTGTTGATGCAAATGATGTTGGAGGTTGTACAGTATACCTGTTGATTTTGGAACGTTGACAGCTGATACAGCTTTTTACCCATGCCGCATGTTTTGATTCATCTTTGGCCACGCGTAACGTTTTCGAATCAGTTTCCCTGTAGCTTTTATTCCTAGATGCGCCAAACGATGAACAGAGGCGAATGCTTGTCGTTGAGGTAGCTTGGTTATTATTGGTCTCGCAATTTCCGTCTATACATCACAACCATTATCAACAGGAAATCTTTTGATTTGTGGAAACGATTCTGTTTCTATGATGGTTTTAAATTCTTCGTCGCGTTGTTCTTTTGTGATTTCGATTGGATCCAAAGGGTTAGTTGTAGTCTCCTCAAAGCGAGATAGAGCATCAGGTACAATGTTGTCACCTCCTTTAACATGCGAGTATGTATATCATTTCAGTTGTGAACTGAGATATACTCGTATAAGCCAATTGTGTTTGTCGTGGTGATGTTTTTGACAACTTCTGTGCAAATGCAAACGTTAGGGGCTTATGATCCCTTTCAATAACGAATGTTCTCCCATTTAGCTTTTCTTTAAAATGCTTTATCGCCGAATGTATTGCTTGAAGCTCATGTTCGTACATGCGGAATTTATGTGGGTTTCTAAATTTTTTTTTGGAAATAGTCCAAATCGTTTCCACTCTTTTTCTTGATACGGCTCCAATACCGGTCTCATGGCAACATTCGAAGCATCTATACTTAGAGCGAGTGGAGCGTCGGGTACAGGATGAGTAAGAATGGCTGTAGTTTTGAGTAAACTTTTACGGCTCAAACGCTTTTTCTGTGATTTCGTTCCAAACTATTATCGTTTTATCATTTTTCTTGCTCTTTTTTAGTCGGGCGTTAAGTGGTTGCAGTACTTCGGGGGCATTTCTCATAAATTTTCGATAATAATTCAAGAGTCCCAAATATTTTCGAAGCTTAACAATAGTTTTCGGCTTCTCTACATTTAGGACGTTGTTTATTTTCGCTGGAAGTGGTTGAATTCCATCGCTGCTGACGAGGTAACCCATCTATTCGACGTTCTCTTGCCCAAGGTTGCATTTACTCAAGTTCACCTTGATTCCATATTCAGATAGTTTTGCAAACAATGTATGAGTATGTTCTTTATGTTCCACCAGATTTTTGAAACCACTATACCTTGAAGCACGATGTTTATGTATCCCTTAAAGGTCTGTGCAGCGTTTCTCAGCCTAAATGGCATGTAAAAATATTCGAATAAACCAAATGGAGTGATCACAGTAGTCTCCGGGATGTCGTCCTCCGCAACGGAAACCTGATGATAAGCACGAATCAAATCGACAGTTGAAATAATGTGTTTTCCATGCAGGTTGTTTGCAAAATCTTCAGCGTTAGCTATCGGATAGCGACCTGGATTGTGATGGCGTTCAAACGGCGGTGATCGCCACAAAGTCACTAATTACAAATAAATTCATAGTGAACGAGAGTATCATATAATTTGTTAGGGTTGACTTGAAATCTAAAACCACTGACACAATTTCATAAACATCAAAAAAATGCACAAAAACATGCTTTGAAGCGAGAGAATTTAATTTATGAATATCATTCATTGACCGCGTTGGTTATTAGCAAAATAATTATAAACATATTGACTATGATTGCCGAAATCTATTTTAATTCAAGTTGAATGCCATAATTGAAGTTTTATTTAATAAAAAGTAATTTTAATTTTTGTTTACATTTTTCTGTGTCGTTCGGGTTAACATCGGTGAGCACTGTCAATCAACTTACATTCCCGTTATTTTCTCCTTCGTTAAAGCTGCTTTTATACTCGTAGTTATATGTTTATTGAGGGCAATATATTTCATAGTTTATGAATATTTTAATTAAAACGAGTATTTTATAGCGTAATATTACCAGAGTAATAAAATTTTCACTGCTAATTATTAGAAATTCTAATTTTAACCTTTTTTGGCTTTTAAATTTATAAATCTGGCTTATTCAGTTCAGATGAACTTTACCTTATTAAAAAGGTGATAGCATTAGTGGAAAAACTGTATTATTCTAAAAATTATGAGAAGTTAGAATAAAAAATTGTCCCATCTATAATCTTATACCTCTATGATTGTAACGATGATATCTCAGGTGTCCAGTTAAGCATGATGTATCCAAGTTCTTTGCTAGTAACATATCGATCAGTTGTTTAGGAGAGTTCTTGATAGACTTTAAACCATCCAAACTCTGGACGACGATTTGGTGAGGATAAAATGCAAATTATTTCTTCTGATAGCTGAACTATAAGATGATCATGCACACGCACTTTTATAATATATTTGTTGTTAAGTTATTACATGGACTTTCAGCAATTATGGAAAATCTTTGTATTGCTCCAACAGTGGCAATTATATACTATGCATTTACGTATCCAAGTTGATTACGCACTATTGGTTTTAATTGTACGTAGTTATTATCATACGGTGAAAAATTTAGGCCTGAACACACAATCGTAGCGTGCAGTTTGTTTTTTGTTTGGTCTTCCTTCAAATTTGTTTCATTTCGAATAAAGCGTTTGGCCTGACACCTAAGCTTAAACGCAAATAATTTTAAAACTACAATTTATTATTATTATCACTATTATCAAATCTAATTTTCTTTAGCTTTATAACCTAATCAATTTAATAATTTAATTGGCTCGGGGGTTGTTCCTTTTTAAAAAAGACATTGCTGCGATCGTTTCAAATTCAAATACGTTTTATTTGATCAATCAGTATAAAATTATTAAAAACTTAAAGCAAGTTTCAAAATATTAAATAGTCGAAACACTCGATGACCCACTTGGTAAACTAAATTTAAATAATGTCTAAAAACAATATCGGTTTTTATCAAATTAGAATTATTACATATTATCAACTTATTGAAAAAACAAGCACAAAAAAACAACCAAATCTTTTAAAAATTACATATATTACAAAGAACGCAACAAAATAATGAACTTTTAGCTCAAATCTAATATATTCTAACTTAATCCTAATAAATTCTAAATGAAAACTATATCTTACCCTAATATATTAATATCACGATATTCCTAAGCGACATTTTAAAATTATTTCAAAAAACTAATATATCAACACAAACAAACAACAACAATATTACAGGGTTCGACCACATTTGATTCGACTGTCGTATCAAGCGATTTTTAGCCGCACATATGAACACACTGCGACAAGATTTGCAAAGTAACTTCAGATATACGCAGAACTAATAATCTTATTTGAAATTATGTCTTTGCTAGAAACACATGCGCTGACTGACAATTCAAACTCGGAGGATATTTTATCTTCTTATCGGTGGCCCGTCTATATATATGATATATACGTACCCGTAACATCGTCAGAATTCGAAATTTATCGATTCATGTCCTAATACACGAATGCTTCTAGAGAAATGAAGCCAGCAGTAAGACAAGCCTCAATGTGCCTGTAGAATAGTTGCGAAATCCTCCGTATCAATGATTTAGCAGTGAGTCCTGAAGACAGAGAAAAGTAAATGAAACACATCTTAGAAACAGCAAAATCACATGGACTTAAGCCCCCAACAATAGAAAGAATCGTAAACAAGATAGAAAAAACAAGACAAACGCAACAGCGTTCAGCACTGGCAAATTTTCACAATGAGAAGATATTCTGGAAAGAAGTTACATATCATAAAGGCATCGTAAACCAAATAAAAAGGAGAATGAATAAATTTGAATCTGTGACTGATCGAATCAAGTGATTGAAAAATATTCTCGAGTCAACAAAGGATACTATTCAATGGGCTAATCTTGACATAGTACAGGAAGTCCGGGACTGGAAAAAGTTGGATGCTTGCGAATCCTTATGGATCTCGAGAGTCCCCAGTGAACAACGGTTAAATACGGATCTAGGGAATGAATACAGTGACCTAATGAAAATCATCAATTAACTAATAATTTTTTTGTAATTAAATCTCCACAATTATGTTACTTGCCATAGCTAACCCGTAATTACTTTACCATTTTTTTAATTCCCTGTAATAAATTTACCTTTAAGCCCTTTGTTAATTTTTATACCCTTAATTGCATTATAATTGTTTGTTATTTCTCGTAGTAGTACTTAAGGATATTTATGTTTATTACCATTAAATGTGAAAGGTTTAAATATTCGGATGATTATAAGAAGAGCTTCAGAATACCGCCACTGATGAAGAGGATAACTTGTCCTCGAAATACCGGTATCTGGTTAAGAACATTAAGAATAAGTAGCGCTTTTAAAGGAAATTTTATAATTTTTTTATTTTTTCAGTAACTTGACATGTGTTCTTCTATAGAAGTACTAAATATCAAGATGTCATATAAATATACTGCACATATTTGGTTTATGTAATCACTCAACCCAGAGTTAATTAACCGCTGAAAAGTCATTGGTGCAAAGGTATTGAGAATACAGTTTTCTTTCTATCCTCTTCCTTAATCACCACCTGATGAAAACCTATGGCAAGATCTAAAGTTGTAAAATATTGAGCCCTACCTAATTTTTCTAATATTGTTTCAATATTGGGTATTGAAAACTTATCACTCATAGTTTCCTCATTAAGGTGCCTATAATCCATTACTATTCTCCATTTTTCCTTTCCAGAATTATCTATTTTCTTCGGAACTATCCATAAAGGTAAATTATACAGTGAATTACTCTCTTTAATAATACCCTGCTCCAACATTTCCGTCATTTGTCTATTAATTTCCCCCTCATGGATTTGAGGATACCTATAAATTTTAGAGTAAATAAGTCTGCTGGTTTTCGTGATAATTTCATGTTGAATTTCATGAGGGTAGGTTAATTTTTGACTTTCTTGGAAAAATAAATCTTTGTTTCTTTCTATTGGAGTACTTAACCAAGCTTTCTTCTCAAAGTTCATGTCGTCTCTTACTAATTTATTTAGGATATCAAGTTCAACGGGTAATTCTTCCAAAGAATTTATTTCGTCAAAGTTATAACGACAAGAATTTAAAGATTTTGTTCTAATATTCTATATTTCAATATAACCTTCATCTAAATTGATAACAGCGTGCATTGGTTTCAGTATACGAGGTGTGTTCAAAAAGTATCGCGAATTTTGAATTTTCGCGGGTTACGTATATTCGAATTTCGATTTGTTTGTGGCGTTATGTTGGTACTCATGTCTGTCACTTATGCCGACAAGCTCGGCCATTTTGAATGTTCACTTAATTGGTGATAGCTGCTTTACTTGCACGTGTTTTCAATCGTCTTCGATTTTTACTTATTCAAAAAAATAGATCAAAGAACGTGTATCAAATTTTTTGTGAAAAACGAAATTAAGTGCGCGGATGCATTCCGAATGTTGACTGTGGCATACGGAGAAGCTACCTTGGACCGAAGCAACGTTTATCGGTGGTACAAAATGTTTTTAGAAGGCCGAGAAGATGTGAACGACGAAGAGCGTGCCGGACGCCCGAGCACTTCAACAACAGACGAAAAAATTAATGAAGTGGAGAAAATGGTATTGGCCAATCGTCGAATCGCCATTAGAGAAGTTGCTGAGGACCTAAACATATCGATTGGCTCGTGCCATTCGATTTTTATCAACGATTTGGGCATGAGACGGGTCGCCGCGAAATTCGTACCAAAATTGCTCAATTGCGACCAAAAACAGCAACGCACGAACATTGCTAATGAGATGTTCAAATCTGTCCGCGACGAACCAAATTTGCTCCAGAGGGTCATAACTGGTGACGAATCGTGGGTTTATGGTTATGACGTGGAAGCCAAAACTCAATCATCTCAATGGAAGCTGCCGCATGAACCAAGACCGAAAAAAGCGCGCCAAGTTCGGTCGAATGTGAAAGTTTTGCTGACAGTTTTCTTCGATTGCAGGGGCGTGGTGCATCATGAGTTCTTGCCACAGGGAAGAACGGTCAATAAGGAATATTACCTGCAAGTTCTGCGCAATTTGCGCGAAGCAATTCGCCAGAAACGCCCGGATTTATGGGAGAACAAAAATTGGCTTTTGCACCACGATAACGCCCCTGCTCACACATCGTTGCTTGTGCGCGACTTTTTGGCCAAAAACAACACACTAATGATGCCGCAGCCACCGTATTCCCCAGATCTGGCCCCCTGTGACTTTTTCTTGTTTCCTAAACTGAAGAGGCCCATGAAAGGACGACGCAACGCTACGCTTGACGAGATAAAGACGGCATCGAAGGAGGAGCTGAACAAGATTAAAAAAAATGATTTTTTGAAGTGCTTCGAAGATTGGAAAAACCGTTGGCACAAGTGTATAATATCTCATGGGGATTACTTTGAAGGGGACAAAATAGATATTCATGAATAAATAAATAATTTTTGAAAAAAAAACAAAATTCGCGATATTTTTTGAACACACCTCGTATTCTGACCAATGAGACCATCGAAATCTGTGTTTGTGAACGTTGAAAGTTTCGAACTCATGGAACTATTTTCATTAAATTCGATTGGTACTTTCGTTTAAAATTCTTGGGTAAAATTTGTATTACCACTAAGTGTGTTAAACTGAAGAGAATTTTGCAAATTTTCACGTTTGTATCTAAGTAATTTATTTTTGTCTAAAAGAGTGGTAGTGCATCCGGTATCTATGGGGCATTTTATTTTCTCACTACCCACAGTCAGTTCCACTATCGGTAGGTTCTGTTGCGAGGCGATGATTGAAAATTTAACCTCGCCTTGTAAATGGTCCACTTCCAGTGGTTCAATATGCCTGGTTTGCCTTTCCCAATATTGAAAAAATGCGGATTGTGCCGATATTGCTCCGAGTTTGCCTGACTAAAATCATTATTTTTCCGAAATTGTCCAGAACTAGAATTATTTGTGGTATTCCTAAACACTCTACTCTCTTTCTTAATTTGTCCTAAAATTACCATCCCTACTGACACACTGGAAGTTTCGTCTGTGTCTTTGCTGTCTGATGAGTCCAGTCTCGTCTAATAAATAGAAAACTTTTCTAGGAGTGGTAATGTTTTTACTACTAGTATACTCGTAAACTACGCTTGCAATATATTGGTCGATACCATCCAAGATTGTTTTTAAGATAATAGATTCGTTTGATGCAGGTGAAAACTCTACAGGCTTAGTACTATCGAATTCAAATGTTGTGTTCAGCATATCTAATATATTCTTTTTCAATCTATAATATTGGTAAGTCTAAAAAGTACTGAGCCTTTTCTTGTCATTTTTCGATTGAATATTGCTTTTATTTAAAATGGATTTTATTTAAGTACATATTGTCCATTATTATCTATGGCCTTCTGAAATTTTTTGTGTAGAGCCATTATTCCATCTATGTAGAGCTTCTGTGGTTTATCGGCGAAAAACTTGGCCAAGTGATTTTCACAGTTCCTTTTTGAAGTGAATTTCGTTTCATTAACGAACGTTTTGCAGAGACCGAAACAAATGGTAGTCTGATGGTGCAAGGTCTGGACTATACGTTGGATGCATCAAAACTTCCCAGCCAAGTTCTGTCAATTTTTGCCGGGTCATCAAAGAAGTGTGTGGTCTGGCTTTGTTATGATAGAAGACAACGCCCTTTCTATTGATCATTTCTGCCCGGTTTTCAGGTCTTTGTAAAAAATTTTTTACAAAGACCTACTAGTTTCGCGACCTGTCTGTCCGTGCGTCACAGCTAATTTTCTCAGAAACTGTAGAAGCTAGAATGCTCAAACTTAGTAAAAAGGTCAGAAGTGATGGTCTCTCAGAAGTTAAGGTCTAACCAAAAATTTTAAAAATGTTTAAGGGGGGTCCCGTCTTATAACGAATGGGCCCTTAAAAATTTTTTTTAATCAAAGGTAGTCGAGTGGGGTATCAAATAAAAGGTCTTGATTAGAACTTTTAGAACCTGAAATAAAAAAATCATTTTATGAATTAGGGGGTCCAGGGGAAGGTAAAATGTACCAAAAATTTGTGTCCCCCCCCCCCCCCCCTCACGATTGAACACCTCTCAGCCGAAAAATCTGAAAATTATCGAAAATGTGGGCCTTTATGAGTACAAGGGCAACAAATACTTCAGAAATTGAAATTCACTCAACTTTGTTAATAATAGTATGATTTGAAGTTTTGCAATTATATAGACTGATATAAGATATATACGTTCACAAAATTTGATTGAGATTGAATCATAATCAAGTGAGTTATAGCCATTTCAATTGTATGGAATAACAACAACAACACCAGTGTTTATGGTTGATACATATTTCAAATTGACCTAGGCACTTTTATTTTCTTTCAATGTTCATGAAAGTTTAAGGAATAGTGTTTAACTTGAACATGTTCAATCATCCATGCATTCAGAAAAATCATTTAAGCTAGGTCAAAATGGCGGCTGCACTGTGCTTATGAAAGAAACTGTGCATCTTTTGCATAAATTTGAACGATTTCATATGCAAGCATTGGATGCTATTAGAAAACTTATTTCTAACCCTAGGATGTTTACAAAGACCTTCTGGTAGGAGCACTCTCCTACTTACTCAACTTGTTTTGAATTGCTTGTTGCAATCTGATTAATTGCTGACAATACAGAGCCGAACTGAGTGTTGGGCCAGGTTCTAGCACCTCATGATAAACAATTCCCTTCTACTTCCACCATACGCACAGCATAACTTTATTTGGTGTCAATCCTGGATTTGAAGTCGTTTGTGACGATTCACCTTTTTTGACCATGATCTTTTTCGAACGACATTCTTGTATCTTACCCATTTTTCATCGCCCGTAATGATTTGCTTCAAAAATGGCTCGATTTCGTTGGGTTTTATTAGCATTTCACAAATAG
This sequence comes from Odontomyia ornata, assembly GCA_963969285.1. NCBI lineage: Eukaryota > Metazoa > Arthropoda > Insecta > Diptera > Stratiomyidae > Odontomyia > Odontomyia ornata. The sequence goes on from OZ017742.1 coordinate 162,457,183, forward strand.
AAATTCGGTCGATCAAATTTTTTTGTGATTATTCATGCGGCACCCAAACGTCAAGCTTCTTTGTATATGCAGCCTTACGCAAATGATTCAAAACTGTTTGGTGATGGATTTTCAGTACCTTAGCAATGTTATGGCTGCTTATGTGTCGGTCTTCTTCAATTTTTTGTAAGATTTCATCCACTTTTCGAGTGATTGGTCGACCTGAGCGAGATGCATGTTTGACATCAAAATTTCAAGAAAAAGCCACAATCTCTTGGCTGGTGCTTTTGATAAAGTATCTAGACCGTAGACACCACAAATTTTCCCACGAGCCCGCGATACATTCTCACCTTGATCGTAGTGATATTGTAAAATATAACGAATTTTTTCAGAAAATTCACTCATTTTTAAATGAATACAACTTTTAACAAGAATGACGAAATACAAAACTGTCCGTATGAAAATTGTAGGCTGGAATGTCACCTTTCAAACACATGTCAGTTTCACTCTGATTAGTATTGCCCGATAAATGACAATGAATACCATCTAGTGACAAAAAAGACTATCCAACTATCCAATATTCCCTTACATTGTTATTCCTGGTATTAATCGCTTGATGATGTTGGCTGTGATATGACTCCCGGGTACCAAAGTTTTTAATCAACTCTGATTTGACCTGTTCCCAACTCGGATTGGCTCCTAAAGTTCTCACTACTTGCAATGCAGGACCCTGAATTTTGGTTAAGATGTGCCTATCGTACCCGTATTCTTTTAGAGAATGTACATTCTGCCGAAACATAGGAAGTATCAGCTCCACTTCCCTGATGAAACATGATAGATCGTAGTTTTCACGTCCACAGAATTCCTTTTTGGCTGCCGCTTCCTTTAGCAACTCTGCAGCAGAGATGTTGATTGATTGATTTACTGGATTACTCATGTTGGCTTCGTTTATCTTTCTTTTTATGTTTGTTTGCTTTTACACTGTTTTGGTTTTGGATACCAAGGGACCTTTATCAACTACCTCCTTCTAAAGAAAGGGTAGGAGCGAATTCTCTTAAAATTCTGCTCGAGGCAATGCAACCCTTTGTCCTTTTAATTTAACTTCTGCTTTTCGTTATTTTTTTCACTGTTTTGGTTTTACAGTACCAAGGAACCTTTATAAGCTACCTCCTTCCAATTCTCTTCAAATTCTGCTCTAGGCAATGCTAACCTTATGTTAAAACACTGATTTGGTTTACGGTACCAAGAGCCTTTATCGGATACGGCTTTCTAAAGAAAGTTATTTTATGTTTAACTAAAACTTTATCACTTGGTCAATCTTCCGATTGACTGGTTACTGACTGATGTTAATTAAAACTTAAATTGTGAAAAAAACCAATTCTTTAGATTTTACAAAAGCTGTGTTTATTTGATTTGAGATTCTTAAGAACTAAATTACCATTTCAATTTACTCTTAACATTACAATTCTTCCAAGTATTGACCAACATAATATACATAATTGAAATTATGATTTTAGATTATGCTTACAGATATTGATCAGCATATTTGCAATAACTTCGCGATTTATAAACATAATCAATAATTTCTCCGATTGCGAATATGCTGTCTTTACATGAATTGATTTTAATTGTACCAATAAACTAGGTCAACCAGTTGACTGGAAGCTCGTTGGCACTTGGAGTCATTTCAATCGTAAATGCATTATTTTGTAATGACGGCGTCGATGTTGCTATCATTGCTTCATTTGATAAAGGTAGTGACGTCAGCCGCGCGAGATATAAGGCAATTTCATCTTTGCCACGAAAATTCACGGCCCAAAATAAGAGTGAGGCATCCAGATGGTGGCGGTGCCCCTACGCAATCCTCCCTGCCGTTTCAAGGATCCAAAGTGATGCCTTGGCCTATATCGGGTAAGGAAGGCCAAGCATCCCGGCGAGAGCCCCTGAAACACAACAAAAGAGGGAGAGCTTACCCGATGGCTAGCTCACAAGTGGAGGCGCCAGGCACCGCGGCGGGTCCCATACCCGTTTGAATCTCCGTTTTCTTCCACATCTCAACAACGGTCATGCATTTTTCATTCTCAACGGAAACTATCTCATCGGCGTGAACAGTACTTTATATCCGGCGAATTGGTTGTCGCTTTGTAGGTTAACGACGGTTGTCTCATATTTGTTGCTGTTGTTTCGTCGTCCCGTGCTCTTTGTTTTAAATGTACTTGATTTTCTTTGAAATATACATTGAAATTAAATATATGTGTAGTCCCATCTGGACACTTCTGTATGAAAATTTATTTAATTACTTATGTATTTCTTATTTACGTAAATCGTAATGCATAAATCATTTGATCGGAAGTCTTCAGATGCAAAAACAAGTTTAAGTTTGAGCAATATCAATAATAAATTTTTGCTATTCATTGACATCGTTCCTTGGATAGGGGCATATTTTACAATGCTCGTGGTATACGCAAGAGTAAATAAGTGCTAATGCAAATTCAAGCCTTACAAATACAATTCAAACAAAGTACTTTGTTAGCTTAGTATTTAAAGATTCGAAAAAGTCTGCGTAAAAGGCTAACGTAAGGAATAGAAATATAATACTTTGCATATAGTTTCACAAAATCAAGGAAATGCACTTTGCACTTAAGTTTGTGTCTGCATGTTATGATTCGGATATACTATATACTAATTCATTTCGGCAATAAAACTTTATATAAAAAAGCTTATAATCCAACAACATTTAAATTTAATGTTCATTATCCCGTCGCTTTATGGAAATAATTGGTGCGGCATTAGTGGTGCATCCGCCTGGTCTAAGGATTTCCCCAATGCGATAGACAATAAGACCAATGGCAAAAGTATTATCTGCTCCTTGAGGTATGATCTAATCTACGTACTTTTTGTGGGTGAGCAAAATTCATCAGATGCTGGTTTAACAAAAGTCATATATTGTGTAAGGTCTCGCCCTCGTTCGTTGATATCACGTGGAACCTTGCGCGCCAGCCCGGTGCCTGAACATGGATTAACAAACAATTTCATGTGGAACAAATCCCTAATGGCTGGAAAATAAAATACTAAAATTCCTTCGAAGAGCACTACATGGATAAATAGTAATTTTATTTTCGAAATCCCTTGAATTTGTGCAATAGTCACAAGATAGTATTTCAACAATGACGCCGGGTAAAATTGATTGTAGAGTATCATGCATTAACATTTCGTTGAATGCATATGGATGGTTCTTCGAGCAGTTTGCATAGGCCGTCTGCTCGACTACTACAGGTTCCTGAATGATACATTGATTGTGCCCAACAAGTAGCAGTTGTTGTGTAGTAATCGAGTAGATATGCTCTGGCATCGAGACGCTTTGCAGCAGAAGCAAAAGTCTCCACAACAATCTCAACATCCATTGCAACAATCTCATAACCCTCTACAGGCAACTCAAGACACGTCAAAACAAATTAAGAAACCCAAATACAATATTGTGTTAACTTCCTGGCGGACAAGGGTGCATTCTTCGTAAACTACGTAATCACCGCAGCGTTTATCGGTACTTCATTGGAATTGATTCGTTTCCCTGAATTGATTGTTTATGTGTGGGAGCTATGCACAGTCAGATCCCGTGCAGAAATTCAGTACATACGTAAGTCCATTTTGATTGAATTTCCTTTCGGAATTCATTACGCTTGGACTGTAATGGTTTTCACAACAAGCGTAGTTTACAGCGTAGCTTGCCCCCTAATCATGCCATTCGCTATGGTTTACATTTGCTTCAAATACTTTGTCGATCGACATAATTTATTCTTTGCATATGGCCCGAGCAACATGGTCAGTCGAAGTGGTAAAAAATCCACTCAACTGCCGTGACAATGACTAAATTTTCTGTGATACTTTTGCTGACGATTCTTGCTGCAATGGCAGTTATAAGAAGTCAAGGCATTGACGCTCGAGCAAGAGTTCTCATTCTTTCATTGTGCATGTCATTAACGTTGTTTGCTTTCATGTCACCGATCAAGCGTTGCACAATGCGACGACCTAGCATTCCTGATGACCGATCTCCCGCACCTTTGTACGTCGCCGATGTACTTTTTGCACAGCAAGCTTCTGCGGATCACGCAAACTACGCTGGATACGGATCAGATACCCGAATTGAATTGACAACGGAAAAAGGCGGTGATAATGTTTCAGTGGATATTTTAGACAAGTTAAAAGCAACACTAAAATGTGATATTTCAAGCTACAGCCGAACTCTGAATATTTTCATTTAATGCTATAAGAGATAATAAGAACAGACAGGATATTAATAACGCATGTAATAATGTTCCATTCGCGATTTTAATCAACAATTTAACGTAAAATAAAAAAAACGTGATCGTAATAAAACTTAATAAGAATAAGTGCAATGTATCTCTTAAACGTTTAATATACGTATTCTAAATAATGCTTACTCATTCCTAAAGTAATTCATATTGTCCTGAAAACCGTTCGTGAACGTAGCATTAATCCGATTTGAAAGTATACTATTCTAAAGAACAATAAGCAATCTCAGTTATGTTCATAAGATCAAACAAAGAATCGATTCAAATTCATACACAACAACGAAGAGGAGTTCGGTTGTATGCGATTTATCACAGAATATCATTTTTAAGGTGCCTCAAGCTGCCTTTGCACATGCGTATAAACGATACAACTAAAATACACAACACTTACTGTACATAAAAATAATGTTACATCAGAGTGTAACTCGCATAGCTTCAGCCAGCATATTCCCGGAGAACGTTGAAGCAACAACAAATGCTTCAAGCACAGCAAATGCAACAAATGCAAATGATGAATCGTTCGGGAAACTGGCTAAGCGGTAAAACGAGAATTTCACGCGCTATCTATTGTGCATAGATTGGGATGAGTGAAGTGGACGGGGAGTCGAGTTGCAACCGCGAACGCGCGTGGACGGGGGAATTGAGAGAAAAGCGAGCAAGTAGCCGCATCGGACATTTGTGATATTTTCAATAAAAACAATTTGACTTTGTACAGTTTCTGCCACCAATCACAAGTTGCAGCCTCTTATTTCGTTGGAGTGTCAAATGCGAACGGAAATAATGGCCGAGTTAGTGAAAAACCATCCAACATTGTGATATACGAAGTTGAACGCGGGTGACAGAATTGAATTACTGACGATGTTAGTGGCGGCTTCGTCGTAGGGAAAGTTGGTGTGAACGGAATTGAGAAACTCTTTGGAAATTAAAGAGAAATGCAATTGTTTGACAAGTGCAACCTGGAGGTGAAGTGCTTTGTATGTGCGCTAAGGAAATACGGTTGTACGTCTGATCTGGTGGAAAAACTATGAGGAGATGAACGTTGGAAAGCCGTGAAGGCTGCAGTGAAAGGCTTAGAGGAAATGAAACTCCGTTTGAATTACTGTAAAACGTTTGGCGTGGAAAAGAACGTGGTACTGGATACAAGTCTTGTTCGTGGCTTAGACTATTATACTGGCGGATATATGAATTTGTGTCGCATCTTTAATGGCAATGAAATAACAGTGATTGATTCGGATTGTGTTGATGCGCTCGGAACTTAATACAATTATTTCTGAGTTAACTTCTAACTGCAATACAGAGTAGAGTACACTTTTCCGGAGGTTTTATACATAATAGTAGAATGTTAATTAGAATAAACATTTTTTTTGACCAGTGCAAATTGCTGAAAATTCTCTAAAGTAAACTATTTAAATCTTATTTAAATCTTCAAGTGATTGTAAAGAAATTCTCGCTTTAGAGATAAATTTATTAATTTTTTGTGCGAATGTATTTAATGAACGTTTCAGTGGACTTCCCGCATTTGTCATCGAGCGCTCGAAGGACCATGTGGGGTAAGTACCCTTTTATTGCGTAAAATTTTTTCCTTTTATTTATATTGCAAATGTTGTGCATGTTTTCGAATTTGAATTTTATTGCGGAGAATTTCTCCTTGTATTTATATTGCAAAGGTTGTGCATTTATCGAATTTAAATTTTATTGCGTAGAATTCCTCCTTGTATTTATATTGCAAATGTTGTGCATTTTTTCGAATTTAAATTTTATTGCGGAGAATTTCTCCTTGTATTTATATTGCAACTGTTGTGCATTTATCGAATTTAAATTTTATTGCGTAGAATTCCTCCTTGTATTAATATTGCAAATGTTGTGCATTTATCGAATTTAAATTTTATTGCGTAGAATTTCTCCTTGTATTTATATTATATAAATTTAATCGTATTGCGTTAATATAATGGAGTGTTAAAGTAACGCCAAATTGGTCTTTCCTTTCCTCAAATTCTAACCGGGTATAGGACCCGGTACGGTGGCAGGCTTCCCCCTCAAAACATGAGCCAGCCACCGGGTACTTAATAATTCTTCTTGTTTCAGGTGACGTTGTGGGTTGAGTGGCCCAAGCAGAGTGCCTTTTTATGGCATAGAGTTATGAAATCAAATTGTATAATTCTATGGCATAAATTGGTCACCGGGGTACTCCCCTTCTGATGGGAAAGTTCATACAATTCAAGTTGTATGAGTTTTCCACTCAGAAGAGGAATACCTGGCCACCAACAAGATATCTATGGATTTATTCCGGTTGGGTGGGTACGAAGGGGCCCCACCACCACCCGTTTGCCCCTCTTTCATTTGTGGGCCATGAACTTCGTCGGGTAATGACGAGGTCACCCCAAGTTCGCCTTTCTTTTCAGGTTCCCCTTGTTCTCATGACAAGCTCTAATTCCCTCTGTGTGGTTATCTACACTTTTTGCGACTTCGGTCGCCTCCTGACTTCCAGTAGTCCAATTCGTGAATGCGAAATATTTTTGTAGTGGGTCCTCGTGCTGGGGAAATGAACCCGCCCCACGACACCGCAATGCTAGCCTGCCAGCGCATTCACGCGTCTCTAGACGAGGGCATTCTCGGCAGATATTGTCATCTTCTTCTGCCGAGGCAGCAGAACATCGCTGCAGTCCTTTACGGACCTTATGAAAACTCCTTATTCACTACAGTTGTTGCCCCACATTTAGTGGTTGCATTGGTGAACGCCAATAGAATCGGCTCTACATATTATTCTGTATATGATTTCTTCTTTGCGACCATGTCTTAGTGAATTGTCTCCAAAGAGACGTTTTCATCTTCGTAAGAACTATCAAGCAAGCTCATTTGTAATGTGACGCCTACGCCCGGGAATCGAAGTGATTCCGATCCCGAACCCTTGCACTCGGCCAGATGGGTATGACCTCGAAGTGCAAGCGGACTTCATCTTTCGTGCGGATATCGTTGCGCAGAAAATATTTTTTTTTCTCTCCAAATATTTAGATCTGCGGATTTAAATATTTGAAACATAATATTAATCAAAACCCCGACACATTTCGAGACATATCCATCTGGGAATGCCCCCTCCACCGCTGCCATCAGAACACTATGCCACTGGCGACAAATGGAAATGCACACTGCTGCCATGTGGCGTTCCATTCCGCACATCTGTTTTGTCGGTGGTTGTCGGATTGACAGTCCGGCGCCACGAGGAAAAGAAACGGCGGGAAATAACAGTCGTTCGTCCGCTATTTCTTCAAAGGAGGCACGTAAAACAAAAGATAAGTCTAAGTCACCGGCCAAAAGTGGGGATTTAAGTGTTGAAGAAACTGCAGAGGCCGGGTTCAAACCAGGGCAGTCATCTTTCCTACCAGATATAAAATCAGGAATAGACGAGTGAGTTCCAATGGCTATTTAAAGAAATCTTGGCCAAAGCTTAACCTTGTTTTTTACCTAGATACAATGATGTCTGGCGCGATAAGGATGAGTATATGAATCGTAAACAAACCCATTATGATGACAGGATATATCAGGAAAAGTATTCCGAGGTGGAAGCTGAGCTTCGTAAAATAGTTGATGAACTGATGCGACAGGAGTTAGATTTACTGCAGGTAAACCTCACTTGTAAATCATAAGCATTTTTTTTATTTGTAATCATATTTTGTTAAATGTTCTACACGTAAGGTCGCCCTTGATCGAGATCGTGCCTCCAAAGGCAAGAAAAATAAAAAGAAGAAGGAGAAAGATTTAACTCCTGACCGCACGACTGAATCTTTATTTGAAGAGCTAGTTACAATTGGAATAATAAGAAACTATCCGGAAACCCCATTAGCTTCGTATATTGGTGATAAATCTTATATCGAAAGGAACGGCATCAATCCGTCACCAGGTGACTTGAAACAGCTTTTGATTGAATGCTGCATCTTACCACTTGGTTCAGAGGTTATTCGGAACTATTCGCCTTGCATACGCTCAATACTTTTAGCTGGGCCAAAAGGGACAGTCCGACGCCACGAGGTAGGGAAACAGTTGGCACCTCTTAAGACGGAAACATAGAACGTCGGGTTTCGCCAAAGTAAAATTGTAGAAGCAAATTCGCATACGATTTGACATTGCTTTGGCAGTTCGATAGTGAACACACGTCCAGCAACCTTCTGCAGCGCCCCATAACCCACTCTCCAAACGGAATTGTGTGCGCGGATACAAGCATCAGCAACCATCGGCTAGGAAAAGAATGCAAACGAAGCTAAAACGAGATTCGTACAATTGTCAGTGAGCTAAGCGAGCAAATAAAAGAAATCATAGATGTCGATCATCGTGTACATCCACGTTTAATAGGACAAAGAGGTAGGAGTGTAATTAAGGACTCTGTGTACAATACAAGAGATAATAATAATATTACGAATTGGGGCCTTCGTTGTGGTAGTTCGGATTTAACTGAATTTCGGGAATTTATACCTAAAACGTGTCTTCTCTACAAAGTGCAAGTACTATGCATCCAAAGAAAATTAAATATTTATGACACGTGTATAATTTCGTCAAAAGTTAAACACGAAAAAGGACGATACAAAAATAGCAATCCAAATCAACAAGCAATATTTCAATATCCTGCCTCACCCAAACACCGTTCATCAAATAAAACTCATGAAAAATACCTTAAAAATTCAAATTTTTAAATGCTTATCGGACCAGTGTTTGATAACAAGGCTTTCACAGATAATTGTGTACAACAATAATTTTCAGATGACAATTTTAGAGATGCTACTATTATTTAGTTAGTGGTGAATGCTTATAATATCCATTACCGGAAAAAAAAAAAATAAATCAATACTGTCATAATAGTAAACGTTCTCTAGAAACACTTAAAATAAAATTGAAAAAACTTCAGCTTATTACCCAAATTATGACGAATGAAGCGAAGAAAGAAAACAGAAACAATTTCGTAAAAATTTGTAATATAAACTTTTTTCAAACGATTTGTAAACGAAACGTAAACATATATTAAGTATAAATTAAAAGTGAAATGATATAGTCATAAAATTTATTTATTAGAGTCTATTTATATCAAGTTAATTTAAAAAAGAACAGAAAATGATGGCCTAAATGAAATTTTTCCAGTAGTATAAATTGAATATGACGAAAATATTTACATTGTAAGGTACATACTGAAGAATGCATACATCTAATCAATATATTAGAAATTTAAAAATTTATGAAAAAAAAAAATATCACAAAGGTAATTTTGGATCTAGAAATTCAAATAAGAATTTGACTTGAAAAACAAAATAAGATAATTAACCTAAAATTCATACTGAACTATTTTCGATGAATATGTTTAGATGAATTATTTTGAAATTTACTCGACATGTATTGCATTTCTAAACGTATTTTTCATGTGATTTTCAATCTTTGTTGAAAGGCCATTAAGAGATGAAAACTAATTTTGCAAGAGTAAACTCAAAAAAAAAAAAATTTAAAAACCTTTCCAAAGAACTAACTGACGATTTATGGTAAAAGGAGAAAAAAAAAACAAAAAAGACTCTCTTACAATTAATCAATTTTCCCTTTACAAGATTTATTTTCCTAAACCATGTCTTCCCAGTGTAGAACTAAAATCCTTTTTGAATTTATATTACCATTTCTAATCCGTTGAGTGCCTTCCCAGGCAGAAGAATCAATCTTCAATTGCCATAAAATATCGTCACGCATCCTTATGCCTTAGCATAAGCCAATACTATCAAGTTGCACTGTAATTGTAACGTTACAATTAGTAAGAGAACAATAATACATAGACAGAAAACACATTTAACATATATGTAATTTACCAAGTGTGTTCCTTTTACTCATCCATAGATTTACGTTTTTTTCTTATTCCTTATTTTCTAATTGTTGTTCTTCATCCTTATCCATTTATTTTCCCTGTTAGAATACGTCGATTCGATTTAAACATGTTGGTAGAAATTTATCAAATCAATAATTTTTTATGAAGAAAATCTTCTTCTTTTTGAATCGTTTACTATTTAGTAGTAGGTTACTCGTAGTGTTGGTAAAAGTAGGAATTGAATCAATAAACAACATGAATTGCTGAGTAATTAAAGACTTTCCTTTTCAGTGGTTCTTTCTGTTTCAGCAGGAGGGTGAGTGCAGGGTAGGTATGCCGTCGCGAGGGTAGGGTTTCGTCAAATCCGCCGAGGTTGGTTTCGCGTCGCGCGCGATACGCGGTACCTTTGTTGTTTTGTCATTTTATTAGAGTAGTTTTCGTCGGGTTAATTTCGAGTAGCATACTTTTCGGTACCGCGTCGGAACTTCGGGAACGCGAAATAGAAATTAGATTTTGTATTCTTGACTGGTTATAAGAAGAAATACGGAGTAACGTAAAGTAGGTTTCTTCTCCGTATGGTTTTGTTTTGTAACGCGTTTGGAAAACGGGCATGTTCAGGTGGCTGAAAATATTGTAATTGAGCGTAACCCATTCGGAGACCCGCGACCGAAATCCTCTCCGAACTAGCTGGCCGACAAGCAGCCACCGCGTGAATGGGTTACGGTGCACGGATTGGTTGACCTGTTGGTACCATCCGTTGGCACTACTCAGACTTAACGTCTAGAACCGATGAGAGGTCGGCTCCGCGTTGGACTTAAAAAGTTGAAAATCATTACACATTGGCGGTCAGTAGTTCCATCTCGTGTCATGCATAGATTCGTTCCCCACCCAAATTGCATTAATATCTACTCATTTACTTAAAATAATAATTAACAAGTTGAGTAAGCAGGAGGGTGCTCCTACCAGAAGGTCTTTGTAAACATCCTAGGGTTAGAAACAAGTTTTCTAATGGCGTGAATCGATAACTTGAATTATTCATCCAATACTTAGATTTGAAATCGTTCAAATTTATACAAAAGATGCACAGTTTCTTTCATAAGCACAGTGCAGCCGCCATTTTAATCTAGCTTAAATGATTTTTCTGAATGCTCGGCCGATTGAACATGTTCAAGTTAAACACTATTCCTTAAATTTTCATGAAAATTGAAAGAAAATAAAAGTGCCTAAGTCAATTTTAAATATTTATAGGGTTTTCAAATAAGAGGTGTTATTTTGAATAGATCTTCTGATTTAACACCTTGAGACTTCTTCCTTTGGAGCCACGTGGAAGAGAAGCTCTACGCCAATAGCCCAGCGTCGATTCAAGACCTCAAAGATGAATTTCGTGAGGCTATCGAGGACATAGGGCAACCACTTTGCGATTTGGTTATGGAAAATTTCATGAAGAGGATATGGTCCTGTAAGCGTGTTGTAGTGGTTATTTGCTCAATGTTAATTATTGCTATTAACGGCATATCTTCTTCTTTACAATGAAATAAACATTCCATCATTTGTATTAAAAGTGGCATTTTTCTTTTAATATCAAAATAACACCTCTTATTGGAAAACCCCACATCAACCATAAACACGTGTTATTGTTGGTGTAATTCCATATAATTGAAATGGCTATAACTCACTTGATTATGATTCGATCTCAATTAAATTTTGTGAACATATATATCTTATGCTAGTCAATATAATTGCGAAATTTCAAGAAGTTTAAAGATACCGTTTTGATTTTATGGGCAAAAACGTAAAATCTACAAATCATACTATTATTAACAAAGTTGAGCGAATTTCGATTTCTAAGGTATTTGTTGCCCTTGTACTCATAAAGGTCCTCGTTCGTGATAATTTTCATATTTTTCGGCTGAAAGGTGTCCAATCGCGAGGGGGGACACAAATTTTGGGTACATTTTGCCTTCCCCTGGACCCCCTAATTCATAAAATAATTTTTTTATTTCAGATTCTAAAATTCAGTTACGACCTTTTATTTGATACCCCACTCGACTACCTTTGATGAAAAAAAATTTTTAAGGGCCAAGTCGTTATTAGGGGGGACCCCCCTTAAACATTTTTTAAATTTTTGTTAAGGCCTTAACTTTTGAGAGACCATCACTTCCGACCTTTTCACAAAGTTTGAGAATTCTAGCTTCTATAGTTTCTGAGGAAATCAGCTGTGACGCACGGACAGACGGACAGACGGACAGACGGACGGACAGACAGACGGACGGACAGACAGGTCGCGAAACTAGTAGGTCTTTGTAAAAAATTTTTTTACAAAGACCTAAAAATGATCCTTTAGACACTGAAGATGACTCAAACGAGTCAAAACGCATCAGCTCATTGAAAAAAGAAAAACACGATGGCTTTTCAAGAAAAAAAATTGACCTGCAGATATAAGATAACAAAATAATTCACTTTAGTGATTCTATTTTTCAAAACAATAATGTTTTAATCTTAATAGCAGCAATAGTTTTTTTCAAATATTTGTTAAGTAATAGTATTTAACTTATTGAGAATCGGACATCGTTTTCTACTAATTTAATAAAAACTTAAACCATTTTGAATCTATTTTCCAAAAATTAAGTTAAAAATATCAAGTAAAAGTTGTTTGATATTATAACTAAATTTAGAAGTTTAAGTTTAGATGTTGCAAGGATAAATTCAAAATATGATTAAAATTATTATAAAATATGTAAAATATATATAAATGTAATTAACCACTACAGTTGTACAGGTTGGTTGAAACGTTTTGAAAGCGACACCTATTAAATAGTACAGGAATCAAAATTTATACGTAATTTTAATATTTCATCTTTATATGAACACTCACAAAAGTTTATTTAGATCTGCCATTCATTCTTTGTTTACAAGCCATTTAAAGTTGACGTGTCAGTGAGTTTTAAACAATGGATGAAACCGAATATCGTGCAATGGTAAAATTTTTTGTTTTGGAAGGTTTATCAGCAACAGAAATTCATATAAAAATGGAGCACCCATGAGTTTTAGAGTATATTTCTCACGAAGTCTTACGTATGAAAAAGCTATTCGGAAAGATAGTGAAGCATTTGTTAACAAGTCAACAAAAAGTGAATCGAAAACAAATTTGTGAGGAATGAGCGTAAAGGTACTGATATCTAATGCGGCTTTTGAGGAAATACTTAAAGGACCGAAGCCTGCTCTACGATACGACACAGGGCCAACGAAGGATGGAAATTACATCGGGTGTTGCTCAGGGATCTATCTTTTGTTCGGACCTGTGGAACGTGTCTTACGACGGCTCTGGTCACTGGACCCACCGTTGAACAGGCACAGCTTAGGCTAGGTATGCTAATGCGCCGAGTGAGGGACTGGATGACTGCTTGCGGGTTCAGTTTAGCACTGGAGAAAACCAAAGTGGTCATCTTGACAAAAAAAGAGAATCCCTAGAGTAAGGATGATCAATATTGGAGATATGCGAATCGAATCAAAGCCATCGGGGACTACTGATCGACTCGAAGATGAGTTTCTCTGAGCAAATCGGGATATCGGCTCTGAGTCGACTTATGGCCAACGAAGGGGGACCCAGCCCATCAAGAAGACGCCTGTTGATGAGTGCTGTAGGCTTATTGCTACTGTACGGAGCAGAAGTATGGGGTGACGCTCTCAGTAAGGAGGTATACCGAAAACATTTGGCACAGGTACAGAGAAAAGGAGCACTGAGGATTGCATCCTCGTATCCGACAGTCTCTGATTCTACGGTGAGAGTTATGGCAGGCATGATACCTGTCGCCCTCCTTGCTAGGGAGCGCCGCGCTATTTACCTGCACCGAAACGAGGATGCGAGGGAGATGGCTGTCTGCGAGGAGAGACAGCGCTCGCTCAATGATTGGCAGCAGTCTTGGGTCAATTACACGAAGAGAAGGTGGACTGCGTGTCTCATCCCGGATGTGAGACCGTGGCTAAATCAAACGCATGGTGAGACTGACTTCTATCGGACCCAGCTTTTGAGCGGGCATGGGTGTTTTAAATCTTACCTGCACAAGATTATTAAGTCACGGTCCTCCAATTCTCGGTTTTGCCCTGGAGAGGAGGATAATGCCTGCCACACATATTTTGCGTGCAAAAAATAGGTCAGGCTGCAAAGGGAACTCTACAGGGAGACGGGAGACCTCACCCCGGATAATATAGTCGCGGTGATCCTCGAATCGGTTGACAAATGGAACCAGGTGGCACATTATGCTCGGGCAATCGTAAAATATAAAAGGGACTCACAGCAGTTGGGACTGGGGGATCGCTTGTCTGGCACTTCTTGTTCCCCTGTCCCCTCCTGCTAGGAAAGGGATCCCCCAGCTTGAAGGCGCTTCACGGCGTAACAAAACTAGACCTGGCCCGTAATGTGTCAAACGGTTCTAGGCTGGGTTCTCAGATTGACAGGGGAGGTGTTTAGCGGGTAGTCCAGTCGCCTTCTTGCGAGCATGGAAGTCCCAGATTCTGTGTGTAAATGGCATTCACCTCCCAAACACAGCAAAGGGTACTGATTTGATTTTATGGAGCAAAACATAAAATTCACAAATCATACTTTCACTATCAAAATTGACTAAATTTCGAGTTCTGAAGTTTTGTTTCCCATGTACCCGTAAAGCAATACCTCCATTGTTTTTCTCAGATTTCGTGTCTCAAAGGCGTCCAATTGCGAGGAGGGGACATCCGTTTTTCATGCATTTTGCCTCCCCTGGACCCTGTTGCAACCACGGAAGTCACCGCAATTGCAGACATTAAGTAATAGCAGAGGGGTGAGTAACCCGGGGTGGCATACTGAGGCCGGCTAGCGCTCAGTCGTGTCGTGGGTCTTCCGGGACACCCTCTGCTCGTGCTGAGCCACCTTGCATATAATAACTAACATAAAGGGAAAAGGACGGGAAAGGAGGTCATTTCAACAAATGAAAAATATGGTTTCTAACAAGACATGGCCGTTTTTTTAATTCGAACAAAAAAAAAAGAAAGAATTTTACAAGTGAAATTTACAAATTTTAACTCCCCTTTTTAAAATTTATGCAAGCAAAATACAATTTACGTACAATTTAATAACAAGAAAAAAAGAAAAATATTAATTTGAGATAAACTTACAGTATATGTATACAAAAACAAATTCAAATAATTACTTACGCTTTCCTTGTTGAACTCTGAGCGCTCAGCGAAGAACGAAAGAAAGGAATTCGGGGCACCTGAAACACAAGCTTTAATTTAAAAATTACTGTGAACAAAGTCCAGAAATTAAAGCACAGAACGGCCACGTTTCGCAAGACGCTGATTCCACTTTCTTCACTCATTATTTACCCTTCCAATTTCATCCAATAGGATACTTTCGAATTCAACAAATTGAATTTTTTTCACAACGTGCTTCATGAAAACTTTCCTTTTCATTCTTTATTGTTTTTCTTCTCGTTTGTTTTTTTTTTTTTTTAAGTCAACAAGTTAGGACACTTTCCTATTTCATTTTTATATGGCCAATACAACAATTAAAATTTTAATCCGTAATATAAGTTTTTTTTTTATTTTATTTTCCACACAATTTCAGATTTAAGTTATGCTGGATTATTTTTGTTCCCGGTTCACCCCACTTAACTAAGTTTTTATTTTCTCTTAAATCCACACTCAACTTCACTCGCATATGCCACACGCAAAATTTTACTAGTTTTTATTTTCAATTTCCTACGTTTGTAATTCAATTCAATTCAAAATCACACTTTTTCACAAAATCAAAATTTAGTCCTCTTCTTCTTTGCAAACTCCAAAACCGAATCCTTCCTCCTCGAATTCACAATTCCGCACCGCAAAACAAAATTCCTTTTATCTCCCAGTCAAATACCAACTGCCCAAATTCCAGAACCCAATCCATCATTTCACCTCCAGCAAATCCGATCCCGCAATCCTTTTTATTTTCAATTACCGCTGCCGCATCTGTGTAACGTAATCGAAGTTCGTTACACTTCGACTCCGCTACCCACACATCTTTTTTCCGTATCGACAAACGCAATAATATCCATTGTTTTGCATACATGGCAATTTGCATAATAAAAGAAGCGCTTGATTAGATGCAAAGTGTCACATATACATATACGGAAACTACTGATTTTGCCGATACCCCAAAAAGAGGAACTTGAACCCACGGTTCCAGCAATCCCCCGTTTGAGAACTCGCGACGCAGCCAATGGAGCCATGTCTTATCGATTTCCCATTCCTCAGATCCGCTACTTCAACTCTTTCTTGATGGGCATGTAATTGAAATTTGTTAAAAAGGGACACGTGAATAAATTTTTGTTAGTATAAAAATATGAAATTTATTAGTGGGAGCTAGTGAATAGAATTAGTTAGTATGAAGGAAGGAATTAGATTTTGTTAGGGAAAAGGTATTGAATGAAATTTTGTTAGTGGGAATTAATGAATGGTATGTTGTTAGTGGGAAAATTGAAATAATTAGTATATATTTTTTTTGTAGTTGAAAATAAGGGAAAAGGGTAGGATTGTGATGATGGGGAAATAAAAATTAAAGGGAAATTATAAAAATGTTAATAAAATAAATAAATACATAGAGAAAAAGGTAGGAGTGCCCAAAGGAAGGTCGAAATGTTACGGCGGCAATTTGAAGTTGCGAATGGGAGAAATTCGGTACGCCGGAATTCGCAACAACCCCCTATTAAACAAATTGACTTTTTTGTTTCGGATTTTGAGAGTCTTAATCAAAATCTTTCATTTGACACCTCACTCGACTATCTTCAACTAAAAATATCTTTTAAGGGTCACTTTAGCACTTTAAAATTTTCGATAAGCCTTAACTTTCAGGGACTTCTGCTTCTGACCTGTCCACAAAGTTTGGGTACTTTAGTTTCTATAGTTTCTGAGAAAACTTGCTGTGATGCACGGATAGACAGGACGCGAAACGAGTAAGACTGTGAAATTCGTTCTATAAAGACCTGAAAAGCACAAAAAATATGCGTAAGAAAACGACAACTTTCTTTCCTATGGAAGTCGGTTAAAAAATATTGTCTTTCTATGAGTAAATTATCATTTTTTTTATGAATAAAATGTTTAACATTGAAATGTGATTAAAATCATCTGATTCAATTCATGTGGCCTTGGCTAAGCTTACCACAAAAATACAGAAAATTCCCATCTTGATCAGTTTCCATCGCACCTATGGTTATGAATGACATGAAGTTAAGTCTACGAACAGAAGATTCCAGTCTTTGCTTGATTCACTTTCTTCGTGTGGAAGAAAGTGAAAACAAACCTGTAAATATCGAACAGATGTGAAACGATAATAATTATTTTTGTAAACAGGAATAAATATTTCAGAAAACGCTCGTCGTAGTGTAAAATCGTACGAACTCTAGTAAAGCCAGTTAACGACGAAAGATTTACATACGCATCCATTTACCGATTTACTTTTGTGCTTCCACTAATATCACGTTTTAAAATTTTTTGTTCAAATACGAGTATATTTCACTGCAAGCATACTTTGCTTGACAACATAAAATATTTTTAATACATACAAGATAATGTTATTGACTTCAATATGTGCAGTTTAACTAAATTATGATTAAGATTTCCTCTTTTCTATTTCAGCTCAAATTGGCTACAATCGCTGCAAAGGTGGATCGCTAAAGTGGATACTCGACTTAGAATAAGCATTTAGGATCTAAGCTATGAGTCATTTTATTGCAATACTATTAGTTAGTAGCTTAGTCAACAGTGCAATAAATGGTAAGTCTTTTAGAATGCAGTTTTCTATTGTTTAATTTATTAATTCAAGTGAATGTGAATGTGATCAAGGCCTTTAAACTTGTATTTACGACTATTAGTGCACACCACATACTATAAATCGAAAATAATATGCAAGATAGAATACTTGTCTTGCAAAATGATATTACGAATGAATAGAGTACAAGGAGATACCACCACCATTCTGTACCCATTTCGCGATCAAGAGAGAGCAACGTTCTTCTGCATTAGTTTACCTACAATTTTTTTCTGATGTACTGAACTAAAGTCTCCCGCAAGGCACTAAATATTAAGTTGAATCATGAGTTCGAGTTTGACTCAAACCAATTTGAGCATTGCATGTGCCAAAACTCTGCTAAAATCCCTAATATACACTGAACAACACTTTTCTTTTAAGAACTCTGATATTTTGATCGTGAAATTTATTTACAAGGGGGTGGGCAACAAATTATATATCTGCAGGAAAACGGATTGGAAAATAGTAGGTTTTTACAAAATTTCTTTCAGAAAATCCTAAAAAAACATGGAGCTAGATCCAATAACAAATAACTTAGAGGCTGAAATTCGTTGAACTTTGCTAATAGTAGTAGGATTTAACATTTTTGTCTGTAAAACTGTATCAGTATCATTAAATTAGGTGAAATTAGCCATTTAAGAAGTTCTTCAAAATATAATTTTATTCTATAGGTTTCAATAAAAATTACCGGCGTTAAAGCCATTCGAATTTCCTCCCATTACAATAATCATATACGACTTTTCTACTACACGGGCTTTCCTTGAACCAGCCACTACACTTTTGATTGAATCTTCTTCAAAGATGAATAACAAAAATATATTTAAGATTCAGATCAGTCAATGATTTTAGTAATATTGAAACAAAATGTTGGCTCGTTAAAATGGAGTTCTTTTAAAGCAAGAATATATTTGTTTCGCATGGCATAAATGTTTTTCTTAAATTAAAACATTCTATTTATCCACATATTGTAGGTTAAGTACAAAACTCTTTTGACATGAGGGTAGTTCTGTCTACCCAACTTGTTTACCATTAGAACTACCCGAACTTAATGTATCACATGGTTCTCTTTGCCAACTGATCTGAGTCTCTCCCCGATGAGTCTACCTGCCACGTTGATGACGTCACCATGCATCCAGTCCCATATCTTGCATGCAAAAACTGTGTGGCAGGCGGCCTTGGCCTCTTCAGAGCAAGTCACACAATCGGTAAACCATGACCTACCAGTTTCGTGCAGGTAAGACTAAAAACATCCATGCCCACTCAAAAGCTGGGTCAGGTTGAAATCAATCTCATCATACTTTCGATTGAGCAACAGTGTCAAATCACGGATGAGCCATGTGATCCATCCCCCTTTTGTGTCGTTTACCCGAGATTGTTGACAATAGCTGAATGAGCGATACTTTTCCTCGAAAGCCACGTGTTCTCTATCGCCTTTGTGTATGCGTGTGTAGATTTTACGGCACTTCCTAGCAATTTGAGCTAAGGGTATCACATTTGAAGATCACTGCGATGGCGTCTACTGGCTCAAAGATTGTCTAGCTTCCACTGGGTTTTCCAACGCTCCCAAATCATCTTCACACAATTGAAGGTATTTTTGACATTAAGTGTCACGCCGTGTCGAATAGACTGGCTGTGAATCTCTGTTCGCTGTACTGCGCTCACTACATCGGCAATCGCATCAATATACAAGTAGAACCGCCCTACTCTAAGCCATATCGTCAGGGAGATACGTCCATGGCAACATGGATCGCGTCAGTGAGGTTTTCCTTGATGGGTTTTTTTGAGCACTTTCCCAGCCATGTCTAGCATACATAATGAGCAGTATACAGACCCTTGTTAATCCGCACGAGGCTATACCTTCCAGCGCTTTTTTACCGTTTTACCATTATCCAACACAACAATTCGCGTTCTGGTCGCCATATCCAAGATTAATTTTCCCCTGGGGTCTATTTGTACATGCCCCACACAATAGCTCTCCCCCAAAGAGGATCTGGCCCTCTGTTTTTGCGGCAGCATCCTCCAAAGATGGCATCGGTTCGGCGTAAGATATACACTAAATAATGTAGGTCCACACAAAACCATCCTCTTCTTCATAGCTCTGCGTTTGGAAGTGAGCACTGTTCCGAGCCCTTATAGTAGCAGTACCAAATTCGTCAAGGTGCCATTTCCGCGAGTTCTTATCATGGTGTTGCTCACTGAGCAACAGTAAATATGCTATCATCTTCCTTGTAAACTGATCATGCAGATCTTGGTAATTTTCGATACAGGGTAAGTGTATTTGCAGGGTACGGATCGTTGCTGTACGGCTTTGGCATTAGCTAGACTTTCTTTGAAAATCTGGCATCTCCCGGTTCCTCGGATGCGATTGAATTCCTCTAGTCTTAGATTACCGTCCGTGTAGAGAATGCAACGTACATCATACGCGTATTCTTTTCTTTTGCGCGCTATTTAACCAAATTTGTAACACGGGCAAATCCTATCGCCTCATCCCGGTTGTGAAACCATGGCTAAATCGAAGACATGGTGACACTAACTTCAATTCGACCAAGCTTTTGAGCAGGCATGACTGTTTTCAGTCTTACCTGCACGAAATCGGTAAGTCACGGCTCGCCGATTGTCGGTGTTGCCCAGAAGTTGAAGACGGTGCCTGCCACACATTTTTGCGTGTAAAAAATGAAACAGTTTGCGACGGGACCTCTACAGAAACACAGGAGAGCTCACCCCGGATAGTATAGTTGCGGTGATACTTAGACCAGTTGACAAATGGAACCATGTGGCACATTATGTTCGGGCAGTCCTAAAAGATAAAAGGGACTCACAGCAGCCGGAATCGACAGGGCTGAGGGAACGCTTGTCTGTTTTCAAGAGTTGCCATAGGCTAGAGTGAGCTTTAAGTTAGTTTCTCACTACGAACCTTCCTGATTGCGTCGCGGAATGCATCTTTGTTAGTGACTTCTAGCTCAAATTTTAGTAGTATTCACTTGATGCCTCGTCCTTCCTCCTTTTCTTCTAACCTGCATTAATTTTGCTGCTGGCTAGCCTTGAACTAGTACAAGGCATAGGGGCTACTGACGCTTCGACAGGTAGCTTTCTGCAGCAAGGATCTGCTGTCAGCTTCTATCGTGTTCTTCAACGAATCCTTGGTCTTCCCGCGGATTTTTACTTTGTGCTCAACTCTTTAATGTTCTTTTGGGTAGTCAGTTCACTTGCATTTTTTTTATATGTCCCGACCATTGCAGTTTGCATAACTATACACAAGTAGATATAGGTGGTTTGTCAAATAGCTCCTACAACTCATCATTTTAATGCAGTCTCCACTCTGTTCCTTATTTCACAGGGGCGTAGACCGTCCGGAGTACTTTGCGTTCAAATATGTCCATTGCCTTGCCGGATCCGCTCATCAGGGTCCAAGTTTTACTTCCATATATTTAGCATCGCAGCTTTGACTAGTAATTTGTAAGTACGGAGCGTATTTTGCCGGTGCATAACTCTGGATTTATCCACCCTTTTAAGGGTTATCCACACTTTTAAGGGCTATCCACACTTTTAAGTTGTAGTCTTCCAAAGTCAGATTTTGTTGACCTGTAGTGTTCTTCCACATTTGAGTAGTTGAATTTAGTTTAAGTTTCATTAACTCGTAATCCAATTCGGTTTGCTTCAAATACTAGGCTCAGAAATACTCCTTTGGCATCTGAGATTGATCGTGCCATAATGTTGATATCAGCATGCGCTATTCATTGTGTGGATGTGTTAATATACCAGAGATTTCAACTGTTTTCTTCCTGATGACGTGTTCCAGTGCAATATTAAAGAGCGTTGAAGCGAGCTCATCCCGTTGTTTTAAGCCCGATTCCATTTTGAAGCTGTCCATTAGTTCACCGTTTACCTCGACCTGGAACTCTATATTTAGCATCGTGGCTAGTTGTGAACTAGTTTTGTTAGGACGCCAAAATCAATCATTATTTTGTACAGTGTATTTCTGTTGACACTGTCGTATGCTTGCTTGAAGTCTACAAAGAGTTGGTGCACGTTGATGTATATTTCCATCATTTGAAAGCCTCCCTGATACTCTCCTATAATACTTTCATAGTATGATCTTAATTTTCTTTCTATGATTTCGGAGAGCACTTTATAAGATGTACACAGTAGAGCGATGCCTCTATAATTTTCACACCTTAATTTGTCCCCCTTCTTGTCTACAGGACATATTATACTCTTTCGCCAGTTCTCTGGTAACTGCTGTTCTAACCATATTCTGCATATTAGTTCGTGGAGAAGGTTACTTGGACAGAGGCCCCTCTCTGGAGTAGTTCTGCTGGAATTCAATCTATTCCAGGAGACTCATCTTTTCTGGCTGTACTCCTCTCTCGTTGGCGGTTAAAATTGGGCCTATTGCTCTGCTTGTGGAATGTTCGCAGCTTCATAAGTTATTGGAAACGCTGTGAATAGCTTCTGGAAATATTGCAGCTATTTGTTTTTAATTTCGACTGGGTTACCTATGATTAGTTGTTTAATAGAGGAATACGCCGATCGGGTAGGGCTATGTTTTCATTTATCTCTTGAATCTTGGAGTTGATGATCATCAGAGGATGTTATGTTGTTCTTCTTTGACCTGAGTTGGTCACTGGATGTATTTTTTGTATGCCTGGTTCCTTTTTTTAATCGCTTCCTTACATTCTTCGTTATACCAGTTGTTCCTACTGGTCGATATCCAAGACCTCTTCTGCCGCTTTTGCTGCCGCATCTCTTACTGTCCTCCCTATGGTTTTGATGTCATTATTTCTTTCTCCCGCCTGCGAAGACATGGTGATGCGGTTATATAAAACTCATATATCCCCTTCAATTTGACGGGAGCGAAGAAGTTTAATATTCATCATATCCATTTCAAAGTAAAGAAAGTCGTTGCTCATTGTCACCCTTGAATAATTTGGTCTTCTTTGTGGAACCACCTCCCCAATCCCTCCCAAAAATTTTGCTTCTTGGATAATGGCTCCTAGGGCTTCGAAAAATATCTTTATAAAACTGTTATGTTTTTCGATTGAAATTACAACTTCACTAGTTTTACTAATTCAATTTGATTTTATTTACTTTAAAATAAAATGGTGATCTGTGCACTTCGTGAGTTAAGTTAGAAGTGCCCAGTTTCAAGTGAATGTCATGACAAGCAAGAAGAATGAATTGCAATTCAGTAGAACTCAGTATTGCCAACACCTCCCTTCTTAAATTGTCATTGTTCCTATGAATGAAGAGATCAGCACGGTGTGATCCATCAACATATTTTCGAGTTCTATTTCATCTTCTTAATTCTTCTTCCTGTTGAGCTCCATTTTGTTCGTTCGATGTCTCCTTCTCGTAGATGTCAAGAACATTTATTAATGTTCTCGTGGGGAGTCGTCTTGGACGTTTGCTAGTTATTTGCCCGAATAACGTTTTCTTAGTTGGTTTGAATGAGCTCGAATCAGATTTCCGGTGCTCTATAAAACTTTATGCATAGCGTTGGCAAATACACAAAAAATTTGTGTACCACCCCCTCGCGATTGGACACCTGTCATCCGAAAAATCTTAAAAAAATTATGGTCGTAGGTGTTCATGAGTACAACAACAATAAATACCTTAGAAGTCGAAATTCGCTCAACTTTGTTAGTAATAGTATGATATTCAAATTTCACATTTACCCCAATAAAATCGCATCAGAACCCTTAAACTGAACGAAATTCGATGATTTCGTAGTCCTACTAAGGGTGCTTAAACTTTGTAAGTTTGATGAAAATCGAATGATATACACGGAAGTTATAGCCGTTTGAAATTTCTCCAATTACAACAACAAGAACACATGATTTTGGTATTTTATAGACTTTCCATCGAATCAGTCATTGCAGTTTTGTCTTGTTGAAATTTTTTAATAAGGTCAATAACATTAATATTTTTGAGAATTCATGATTTGAGTGATTTTTGTTGGTTTGCAACAAAATGGCGACCGTTGAAAATAGAAAAACAATGGATTTTCTTTTGAACGTGCAAATCTCTTTGACATATTTCTTGACGATATTCATTGCTGGCGACTGCATTTTTGAGAAGTTGGGTACAAAACCCTTCTGACATGAGCGTCTGTCTGTCTACCCAACTTATTTATTGTATGATTCGCATCGTATTGCTACTTCATGCTATCTTTATTGCTTTCCTATAACATCTCATTGTCTGCTTTTGGTTTGATATGACCCAAACCATTCATATTTTGCGACCGATGATGGATTCCCTCAGATGCATCTCTGAAAGTTTTTAAATCCCGCGTTGCGGTTCCCTCTGCGCATAATTTTTTTTTTTATGTGTCAAAAAACGTTCGGCTTGTCCATTTGACATTGGATGGTATGGACTGAACCGCAGATGTGTATGTTAATACCGTTTTGTTGCATTAATGATTGAAATGATAAGCTTGGGGATTGACTTCCATCATCAGAAACAATGATTGACGGGATTCCAAAATGCGTGAAAATCTCATTGAAAATTTGCATTGTTGTTTGTGTAATTATCGATTTTTTGGATTAATCTCAGGCCACTTGGAAAAAGCATCACTGACGGCTAGAGGATAGTTTCCTTCAACGAGGCCAGCGACGTTCCCATAGTCCTGGTGGAATAGCCCATAGGTAAAGCTCTAATTGAATCAATGAAAATACAACAAAATACCTCAAATACGCAAAATGTCCCACTTGTCGAATACAGTATCGAAAATGCTAGAGAATTTATGTATTTAGGCGCCAAAATAACGAAAACAGGTAATGAAAGAGACGAAATACGCCGAAGAATACAGCTCGCAAATAAAATATTTTATTCAATTTTAACTATCTTGAAGACCAACTGCATACACAGGAAAACAGAGCTCCAAGTATACAAAGCTGTGATAAGACCTGTGTTATACTATGTGTGTGAACCATGGACCCTCCTAACCCAAGCATCTGCAAATATATTGAACGCCTTTGAGCGAGGGGTCCTGAGGCGAATAATCGGAGCGAAGTTAGGCGGGGACCAATAGCGAATTCGATACAACCATGAGCTGTATGAAATTTTTGACGAACCGGAGGTCTCAACGATTGTTAGACTGCAGAAGCTGCAATGGGCTGGCCACATGAATTATATGGACAAACAACGGATACCCAAAAATGTATTCGTTAGGAGAACTGAAGGCCGGAGACCAGTGGGGAAACCGAGGAAACGCTGATCTGACTCAATCGACGAAGACAGTTCATCGCTGCTCGGGTTTCGAAATTAGAGGACGCGGTCAATGGACCGAGACAGTTGGAGGCGCTATTGGCAGTAGGCGAAGGCCCAAGAGGGGCTGTAGTGCTAAGAAGAAGAAGAAGAAAACTCTCATCGAGATTTTTGCTGCCGAAGCACAGCTGTCGTATTGGTGAATCAACGTAAATTCTTGCAATTGTGCATTCAATACCTTGATGACCTCGATAAAGTTGTTTGAAAACCCTCTTATGTAAAAGTGATGGGATGACGACACGTTCACCAAGCATTAAACAACCTTCTATGATTCTGATGCTTTCCTTTCTGTTGAATAACGGGTTTAGATTGGTATAATTTGTGTGTTTTGACCAGCCGTTGCTGTCTAAAGTCGGAATCGAATGTAGTGTTTTATCCTTAGCTGGTTCGGGTTTTATCATGTTGTATGTTATTGGCAGTTTATGTGTGTGCCTTGAAGAACTTTATATCATTTTCGAAGTTTGTTGAAGCTATGATGATTTCTTCTTCGCATGATGCTAGTTTCTGAGGCGTGAAGGTATGTCCGCATAACTAAGGCTGTTATATGGTTTGTATTTGATGGTGAAATTGTACGCCATTAACCTGATAAGCTAATTGCCTGATAAGCTAAAATACATAGATACAGGATGCATCAGCTAAATCCGGAGAAACCACCATCTCAAAGACAACAGTCATTTGTTGTCATTTCAACTGAGTAGACGGCGGTCATTGAAAGTCTCTACGCTGGACGGTCGCCAACAGAAATTATAAGGTTTTTCGGGTATTCCAAATACACAGTTAACGATATTGCTCAGAAGTCTACGGCTGCGAAAAATTGTGAGGATAATTCTCCTAGTCCAGCAAAGAAAACTCATACGAAGGAGAAGACGACAAGGACCCCGGTAGTTGTTCGAAGGGCCCAAGACCTCATTTCTGAGGATCCTGGGAGCGGCCATCCTGGATGTAAGTGAGGCTTCTATGCGTCGAATCGCCGAAGAGGACCTGAGGTACACGTTCTATGTAATAAAGGTGCGACAGATGCTGTCCGAAAATGCTAAAACTCTCAGGTAATCTGGACATGTTTTGGTCTAAAGAATTCTGGCCTCCCGCCGAAAGACACAAATCAATATGCTGGTTCTTCTTCAACTTCCTGTGTACAAACTACTGTAAATAAAAAGTACTCAAAGCATCCAACAGGATAGTCCACAGTAGCCAGGTAGTGTTTCCATTATTTCGTGTAGTCAAGCAGCTCTGCGTGATAAAAATAAGCATGTCATCTGTAGTAATAAACATACGAGTATTACATAACCTGAAAAGCCCTAAACGTCAAGTAAAGGGCAAAACAGATGCATTGAGTTGTTTCGAAAAGTTTTTTCACTGAATATGTACTGAATGAAGTAGTGAAATGGACTAATGCAGAGATAATAATAAAACAGCAAACATATCAGAATATTAAAAGCACACATAAACTAACCAATTTAACAGAGATAAAAGCCTTAATCGGTCTGCTTGTTTTGACAGCCGTTATGAAAGGCAAGCACTTGTCTAAAGATGAGCTTTTTGACGTATCGTATTCTGGATCTTGGTATGTATCGACAATGAGCAAAGAGAGGTTTAAGTTTGTATTACGTTGTCTAAGTTTCGATGATAAATGTATCAAACCACAAACACGATAACACGACAGATTCGTGCCTATTTGCAACGCATGGGAATTATTCATAAAGAATCCTGAACCTTACATGATTATTGATGAGCAACTGCTGACATTTTGTGTTAGGGGTCCATTTAGCATGTATATTCCTAACAACCAGCCAACTTCTATAACTTCTATTCAATAATTCATGCAATTTAATAAATAATGTAAAAAATAAACAAATTAAAAAATAGGTGTACCCACCAACTTCCTCGCTGGGTGCTCACTGACGATGTGGGTGATGCCTGAAACTCTTAAGTACGTTACGAGTGCTTGAACAAAAATTCTTAATTTTTACAATTAATTAAAATGATGATGAAACCGTCAAATCGCAGTTTTGCACTGTATATAATTCCATTTCCTTATTGGTACCAAAAAGTATTTATCATTTACACATAATAGGATCACTTAAACTTATTTATTATGAGACTTTTTTCGAATAAAAACAAAAGGATAACTGTGGATTCAGTTACTGATAGTATAATTCTAAGCTCATGCCATCGTGTATTTCATGGTCACATCGTCGAATTGGGTCCTTGTAGATAGTGTACCAATTCTTCAGAACGATGTTTTCGCTCTTGGTTCCCGTTTAGCGGTTTGATATCGAGCTCCAAGCTTCGCGATCCGTTGCATCTATTGGGGAGGTCCGACACGGTATAGTGACATGTTCCACTTCACCGCAACAATTGAAATGTTAAAACTTTTTGTTCGGAGTCGGTAACTTGCGGCGAAGCCAAGTCCAACAATAATAAATTTATTAAATTAAGCAGCAACGAGATTATCACATATGCACACTAGCTCCACACTCCGCTATGCACAATTCAGGCAGCAAGCTTGTAAACACGTATCGCGGATAAAAGTCCATGTCAGCGACCGGGCTCATATATTACCGGTATCTTCGAATCCGCTCAGCAACTCGAAATGCCGTGCAAAATGCTTGCGGACTCACTACTTCTACCGAAGATAGTTTTTCGCTTTTCGCTAGCCTCCTGAGTACGAGCTTTGTCGATTTTCCGCTTTCCCCAACGCTGTGACTTGCTGGGTCCTCTTATTGAAAAGTGATAGTGGTATCAGCAATTGCAGCAAAATTGATGACTTCAATCGCAGTTATGCGATTTCAATGCCCTTTGACCAGAACTGCGCACACTTCCGCGAAGAAATCTGTGATTTTCTCCCTTCATCTGCTTTCCACGAGTCAAAGTTACTACAGCTCTAACAGATTGGTGTTTCGCGAATCGCACAAACGAATGTCTCGTTGTAATAGATCTCTTATTTACTTTTTCCACTGTTGGTATTAACTACCTATGCAAATCTGGTGTATCCAAAATAGTTATCTCTTCTTCTTCTTCACAACACCTTCAACCTCACAGCACTTTTAAAGACTTCAAGGGACCACCACTCATTATCTCGCACATAGGAAGATACCAGTATATCATTTGCTTCTATATTACTACCCGCGTCATCTGCTATCTTCCTTCACTCAATATTACTTCTATAAACTTCAATTTTCGAATAGTGTACTAAACTATTCAGCTGATATAACGCTTACCAGCGCGGTTCTCCCAACATGTTCCCGTGGCGATCAAAAGCAGACTCCTCGATCCACCCAAGCAGATCTCTTACTTCGTTCAAACAGCCACCGTACGGTAAACGCCGCAACGGAGGTTTGTGACAAGCCTCTCATCCATCCACTGTAGATTGCACTCGGCAATGCAATTCGTGGATGAATTGCATTATAAATGTGCTCCCGTGTCCGAATTTTAATTGCTGTTCTGTGTAATAAATGTAATATAAGATAATAATATGGAAAAATTTAAATAATAATAAAAAGATAAATATCATAAAGAATATAAATGCAAAGAAAAATTTAAATTTAATTTATGAAAAAAATAATATAAAATTTATATTTATAATAAAAAATACTTTCTTTTCATTTTATAATTTATAAAACTATAAATTTGATAATTAAATTTTTAAATCTCCAATTAAAATTTGGATCAGTGTTATGCCAGTTTTCGAGCTGTTTGCTTAGGCGACTGCTCGATTACTACAAGTTTAATTGCGTTTGTTATGTGTCAGCTGTAAGTTCCTCGATGCTCTTCGTTGCAACTGTTTTCGACTGGTTGCCCTGCTATCCTCCCTCTGATCAGCACATAATTGCAAAGATGTTCAAACAGAGCCTCTATCAGAATTTTCCGTAGCTAAATCTTGGACAGATTCTCCAATTCAATAAAACACTATAATAACAACTGCCCTAAGAAAACCAAGAAAAACGGGTAAAGTAGGTGATTTGACATAGAGGGAGTCCAACACAGTTTCTCACTTCGCCTTTTTGGATTACATGACTGATCTTTCTGCTGCAGTACCCATTCTCTTTGTCGTTTTGTCTTTCCATATTTTATTGGTTCACTGCTCCCTTTTTGCATATTTATTGACTTAAATCCATAATGGTCGTTGTAGTCTCTTGCAGTAGAGAATCATTAAAGCTAACGAACCCGCTCGCTTCGTCAATGCTAGAAGCCAGCATCTATATCTATGTATAATCATAATCATTCAGTATCCATTCAGTCCCAATATTCTGATCTAAAATTTGTTACTTTTCATTGTAGGACTCCCATTTATATTTCCTAATAATAGACGTCAGGTAGTAAAGTGGGAATCGCCCGCAGACAAATGGAGTATAGAAAGCGCACCAAGAAGTATAACACCTCACTTCGAACCGAAAAACACTACACGGCATTGTAACTCAATGCTTTTGGGCAACGACGAGGATGTGCTCGTTCGGTTGAAAACCATACGCGACAATGCTACCGCACGAATGCTTTGGTATGAACCGATGGACAATGGTCGGTATCCTCCGATCGTTGAGAAAGCACTGCATATATTCAATCTTAAACAAGTTGCGTACGAGATCGAGAACAGCGTTATGTCTAAGGTGTCATGTACAGCTTGTAAAGCAGGTAAATGAACGTTAGATCGTTTAAAATTGACAAATATAGTAATATACAAATACAAAACACAGGTGCTGGGCTCTTACAACATTACATACAAACTGGCAAAAGTAACGAGGAAATCACGAAAACGATCTACATGTATTGTGTAAATCTGAAAATTCAAAGTCCCAAAGTCTGCGAAGGTATCACAAAGCTGTTTGGAGTAAGTTTCCTCAAATGTCCTCTGTTCAACTTTGAATTTTAAATTACAATTCTGAAAACATTAATTTCAGCTAGAAGTCATCTACGTTTTGCAACGAGTCAACATCGGTCCTGAAGAAATCTGCAGCTTTGTGATCGGCGATGCCTGTGAAGATATTTATAATCCATACCATGAATGGGATGTTTCCTTTCCACCTGTACCCAAGCCAGAACCGCTTGAAATACCACTGCCAAAAGAGAAAGCTCCGTACTTCAAAGTTCTACATTTATCTGATACTCACTACGATCCGCATTATGTCGAAGGGGCAAACGCTAACTGCAACGAACCGTTATGCTGTCGGGTGACAAACGGTCGACCAAGCAGTCCCAATGACGCAGCAGGTAAATGGGGGGATTACAGAAAGTGTGATACGCCGAAAAGGACGGTGGACAATCTTTTACAACACATTTATGAAACGCACCCCGACATCGACTACATTCTTTGGACTGGCGATCTTCCGCCGCACGATGTTTGGAACCAAACAAAAGATGAGAACTTGATGATTATCAAAGACACAATCAAACAAATGTCCGAGAAGTTCCCAGGAATCCCAATATTCCCAGCACTCGGGAATCACGAAAGCGCCCCAGTCAATAGTTTCCCACCGCCTTATGTTAATCAAGTTGATGCATCGATATCCTGGCTATATGACGAATTAGATATCTTGTGGCGTAGATGGTTGCCAGCAAGTGTTTCTCATACCATAAGGCGTGGTGCATTCTATTCAGTTCTCTTGCGGCCCGGCTTTCGTATTATTTCATTAAACATGAACTACTGTAACAACAAAAACTGGTGGTTGCTCTTAAACTCCACTGACCCAGCTACCGAGCTCCAATGGTTAATCTACGAGCTGCAAAGCGC
This sequence comes from Odontomyia ornata, assembly GCA_963969285.1. Classification (NCBI taxonomy): domain Eukaryota; kingdom Metazoa; phylum Arthropoda; class Insecta; order Diptera; family Stratiomyidae; genus Odontomyia; species Odontomyia ornata. The sequence goes on from OZ017742.1 coordinate 162,488,121, forward strand.
GGAATTTTCGAATGAAAAAGTTCATATTATTGGGCATATTCCACCAGGATATCCAGATTGTTTGAAGGTTTGGTCGAGGAACTTCTACAAGATTATTGCACGCTATGAAAGCACGATTACAGCACAATTTTATGGGCACACTCACTACGATGAACTGGAAATATTCTATGATCCAACTAATTTGAGTAGGTTTACTTTGACATCTCGTTTGAAATGATTGTTTAATTGATATTTCTTTCAGTACGGCCAACAAGCATAGCATACATTGGACCATCAGTTACGCCATACTATGATATGAATCCTGGCTATCGGATATATTACATTGATGGCGATCACGAAGCCACCACACGAATGGTAATTGATCACGAATCGTGGATAATGAACTTGAAGGAAGCAAATTTGTACGACTACCCCATTTGGTACAAGTTATACTCAACGCGAGCTGCCTATGCCATGAAGGGGTTACGTCCTACCGATTGGGATTATCTGATAAATGAAATGGCTAATAACCAAGAGCTATTTGAACTGTATTATAAGTAAGTGTCACTACCATTCGAACTACGAAGTTCAGTTCACTTGCAAGTAATAGAGATGTAGTTTTAAACTACAGGCAAACTAACGACAATTATTATTATTTTGTTTTCGTTTTTATAATTACGTGAAATTTGTTTTTTTTTTTTGCTTTAGGCATTATTGGAAAAACTCACATCTTCGACCAGTTTGTCAAGCAGAATGCAAGAAACGAATACTTTGCGATGCTAAAAGCGGACGCAGTCACGATCGTAAAAACTTCTGCGCAGACGTCGAAGCAAAAGTTGATGAAGGTTCAGGGAAAAGTTGGAAGGCGTGGTTCTATCGTGGTCTAAGTGCATCGTACGTAGTAATGAGATTTGTTCTCCATTTCATGCAAATCATCAATTGAAACACATAATCCACTCATCTAACATTCATTTTCCAGCAATAATACCAAAGCACCGCTTTAATTAATGTATCATGCATTCACATACTCGTATACACCATCCATTCTAGAATTACTGCTCGTATCATATTGTACAGGAAGTAGAGGTGGTGGTCCACTAACACTAATCTGTTTTGAAATATGTAATTTTCAGTAACGACACTTCACTCATTCAAACTGAACAGGAAGCTCGTCTGGAAACTAACGAAATCAATCCTTTGAATATTGATCCTGCAACAATATTTTTAAATGAAATCTCGCCTCCTGAATTGAGCAAGCGAATGGCAGGGAGGAGTTCTGATAAATCGGATGCAGCAGTGGAATTCATACAAGCATTAACTGTATGGTTTGGTTAAGGCTTTTTTGGCGTATAGTTAACTGTCCAAAGAAAACCCTTTTTAAAATGTGGCCATATATTTTAGCTAGACTAACTATAAATCATTTTATTCAATTAATAATATAATAATTTTTAAAAACAAGTCAGGTAAATAACTAAATGTATTTATACTTTGTAAATAATTTTAATGATAGATAAGATGATGTAAATTTATAAAAGATAGTAACCTTACATGCTTTAAGCAAACGAAAAATGTAAATACACTTTATGTAAAAATAGAAGGTGGGAAATATGATAACGAAAATTGTTCTAACTTATTGTGGTAATGGTTGATATACTTACACCCGACACTTTAAATAAAATAAGTAAAATTAAATATAAAGGTGAGAAATATGTTGTAGTCAGATCATTTTTGCACTCACTATGTATATATGTTTAGACCTGTTCAACTTAAAATGTGAGGGCACATATATCTTATGTCAACAATCATTTTAAAAATATCGTAATAAATTGCGTTAAAAATGTACTTTGCTTAATCATAATTGTTAGAATAGATACATACTTTTAAAATAATCATAACGATTGTTGCATTGCTCTCACTACAAGAAGTTAATTCAATCAGTTTAATGTTGCTCTTTATTTTGATCTAGTGAATTTCGTCTGAATTGTAAAATCATTCTGGGGAATAACGTTTTGAAAAAACTCCACCTTGATTTGTCAGATTGGGTAAAGCAAACAAATCCATTCCAAAAGTTTTGCCCCTGAATTTTATATTGCTAGAAATGTTGAAAGTGTTGCCTAGCCATGTTTTTGTTGGTTGTTTGGGTGCGTGGTTTCAGTGGCTGGGGCTAATTTGCATCTCCAATTAGCAAACAATTGTGCCTTTCGACTATATAATACTTCCATCGGCCTGGTATTTATTTCTGGAGTCTCGAGCTTTAATTCCAAACCAAACCATTCTGGAAGAATATTAACTCTATCATCTTCTTTCTGAACAGAATTCCAGATCTTCAAATAAGATACTGCCTGGTGTTCTTTGCCTGACTTTAGCTAGTGTCGGATAGTTACAAAAGAAGCGAACAATCATTTCCTGTTCGATCAGTTACTTATGTTATAACTACGGCAATATTCGTTGATTGCAATACGCATGCAGCACCCAGCCAAAAACCAACAACCAATATCCCGAAGAGTGATATCGCCCACCTCTTGCAGTAATTCATCTATCATGTAGCATAATGTAAACTTCCAGTTCCGATAGAATTACAGGCTCTTTCTAAACCAGACTTCTGGCTATCTGGTACGCTTGGCACGTATAGCTTATAAAAATGTTCGATCGGCCACCAGAACGCAAACAAGAAACTAGACGCGCAATCTAGCCATATATCAATCAATGGCCTATGTGGGAACCAAGCTGAATGATATGAATTCGGCCCCTTTATTCGCAAACGATGATCTAATTGACTGTGGTCTAGCTCTCAAAGGACATTGCAAATGAAGAACGCTTCCCTCTCCATAGCTTATATTGCAAAGATAGAGACCGAAATATACCAGGTAAATATCATGGCAGTGGTATACTGATTGCAAATCGTAAACCTTTTGAAGGTTTTTGCGGTACAGACTTTACTTTCTCTCCTCCCATTGAATGATTTGTGGAGTTTTTTATGGCAAGAAGATGAAGGCTGTTTACGCCTACAGCGTTAGACTGCAAAACGCATAACGCTTCTGGATTTTCTAATAAACACCTCTCCTATTATCCTGAGAACCTAGTCTTGAGCCATTTGATGCAATACTTTGGGCCAGGTCTCGTTTTTTTACGTCTGAAGATGCCTACGAGCTGCATGAATCCTTTTTACAGCGGACAAGAAAGAAGGGGGAGAAATAGCGAGAAAAGAGACCCCCATCCCCCGATGCTTCCGAGCGCTCAGGTAATACCTTTTTAGCTATCAGCAGTGCCCGAATTTAATGTGCCACATGGTTGCACTTGTAAGCATCTGTCCGATTAAATTTCCCTGAATAGTTCTCCTATTTCGTTGATGGTGTCACCGCGCTGCTTGTCATATTTTTTATAGGCAGAAAACGCAGTTGGGAGACCGTGAACAATGCAGATTATCCATGCGGGAGATCTTATCTTACCAATCTCGTGCAGCTAAGGCTGATCATCAAAGTCCGCTAAACTGCTGGGTCAGGAAGAAGTCAATCTCACAATGCTTTCGATTTAGCTACGGCCTTAAATCAGGGATCAGGTGCGCAGTCCAACTTCCTATCGTGTTACTATCACTGCGAGAAAGAGAGAGAGAGAGAGAGAAATGCACTGTGGTTGGTTTGAGGTTATCGTCTGGCTTCCAGATATTTATTGTGTCTGTCTATGTACCATGTCACTTACGCTATGGGAATAAAAAAATTATTTCTAGATACCATTTCTATTATAAGGCCATTGAAGCAGAGCTTTCTGCGATTAATTTCATCTTCATTTTACTATGCAGATAATGTTGTTACAGCTTTTTAGGACAAACACAACAATATAATATTGAATTTTGTTCCTCGGAACAGAAATGCTCCTTGGTTCACTACAGATGTTTGGCAGGTAATAGATATCGCGCGGAAAAAATTCCAGAGTTTTGGCTAAAAGGCATATCTCTCATGCGCAAAAGAGCTAAATCAACATTCAAGCATACAATGCATACATATTTTACACCATTGTCGCCTCTTTATTCTCGAAACATCAATGATCTTGCTGGTCATACGAGAGCTCCCTCAAATCGACGAATATCCCTAATCTGTCAGTCTGCATGTAAAACAAGCATCTTAGAACCAGATAATATGCGATATTTTAGCAGAGCATTTTCTTCTAGTTTATAATTTTCCTTACCCATTCTGTCAAATATCCACTTCTCCCACCATCTTGACTAGACCTTCAAAAGTCGAAAGTGTTATCAATTTTCTTGGCGTTAACGTGAGTTCGGGCCCAGATAGACAGTTTCCCTTAGTTTACTCTTATCTATTTTATTCAATATCGATCTGACTTCGGGGGCATTCCAGCGATTTGGAAAAGAGCCAATATATTCGCAATTCACAAACCAGGGACTGTACCCCTGCACCTAACTATGGAACAATTTCTTCTCTTCTCTACTCTTCTTCTTCTTCGTAGCGCTGCAGCCCCTATGGGGCCTTCGCTTCCTGCAACAGGCCCCTCCATCTGTCTTGGTCCATTGACCACGTCCTCCAATTTCGAAATCCAAGCAGCGATGAACTGTTTTCGTCGACCGAATCAGACCAGCGTTTCGTCGATTCCCCCACTGATCTCCGGCCTACAGTTCTCCCAACGAATACCGTTGGTATCCGTTGTTCGTCCATACGATTCATATGTCCAGCCAATCGCAGCTTCCAAAGTCTTACAATCGTTGAGACCTCCGGCTCGTCAAAAATTTCATACAGCTCATGGGTGTATCGAATTCGCCATTGGTCCCCATCTAGCTTCGCTCTGATTATCCGCCTCAGGATACGTCGCTCAAAGGCGCTAAATATATTTGCGGATGCTTGGATTAGGTTCCAGGTTTCACACCCATAGCATAACGTAGGTCTTATCACAGGTTTGTATACTTGGAGCTTTGTTTTCCTCTGTATGTACCTGGTCTTCAAGATCGTCAAAACTGAATAAAATATTTTATTTGCGAGCTGTATTCTTCGGCGTTTTTCGTCTCTTTCATTACTGGTTCTCGTTATTTTGGCGCCTAAATACACAAATTCGCTCACATTTTCGATACTGTATTCACCAAGTGTGATATTTTGTGTGCTTGAGGTATTTTTTCTCGACTGCATCATGAGCTTTGTTTTATATTCATTGATTTGTAGCCCTACTAGTTTTGTTTCGCTGTCAAGTTTCAGGAAGAGTTCTTTGGCAGTGGTTAATGACCGTGACAAAATGTTGATGTCGCCCGCATATGCTACTACTTGGCTCGACTTATATAGTAATGTACCTCGTGTATCGATAGTTGGCTTCCTTATGATGTACTCCAGAACCAAACTGAATTACTATTCAGCCCCATTACTATGGGGCTAGCCCATATCCCTGTTTTAGTCCGATATTTGTGTCAAAGGCATCGGTGAGTTGGTTATTGATGCGGACTTGGGAGGTCGTCGACGTCATTTTCATTCTGGTAAGATGGACTTATTTGGCTGGGATCCCAAAAAAAACATTATTTGGTACAATACGTTACGATCAATACTGTCACATGCTTGCTTAAAGTCAACGAAAATTTGGTGTACGTCTATGTTGAGCTCCCAGCATTTGTGGCGTATGATCCGATTTTATTTTCTAAGATCTTTGTAAATATTTTGCACACCATACAAAGTAGTGATATGCCTCTATAATTTTCGCACTGTAGCTTGTCACCTTTTTAGTGGATAGGGAATAAAATTGATAGCCCCCACTCTTTCCGCATATGTTCCTGAGCTGGATGACTTTGTGATTAGCTTTATGAACACTGCTGGCATCATAGTTGGTGAGCTCTACTGGAATCTCATCGATGCCCGGCGTTTTATTATACTTTTGGGCTTTGATGATGGAACAAACCTCATCCGGAGCTAGTGGGGCCAATGGAAACTTTCCAACGACATCTATAAGCTGAGATGTTCTGGAGCTGTGCGGGGGACTAGGAGGTTCTTGAAGTATGATGTCCATCTTTCCTCCTTAATCTTGGTTTCATCAGCGATGATATTACCGATGTCATCACAACTGAGCGTGGTTTTGGGCTGATAACCACGTTTCAGTCTTTGTACTACTTTTTATGCTTGTCTTGTGTTGTTGCTCGCTAGACTTACATCTATACTTCTCAATTGGTCGTCATAGTATGTTCTTTTCTTAATTCTAATTATCTTATTTGCTACTCTTCTGAGATTATCATAGTGTTCTCTCTTCGTCCCGGCTTTCCTGCCTACGTAATCCTTGTACGCCTGATTCCTTTTGTCTAACTCATTCTGGCACTCATGATCGAACCAATCATTTCTCTTGCGCCGGGTTCGATGTCCGATCGTCTGTTGTGCCACGGTCTTAACAGCCGCTTTCACTTCCGTCCAGAGTTCGTTGCTTGTCTTTAACGATGCGTCTGATAAGAAGGGAACCAGCCTTGTCGAGCGTCTCCGTAATATCTTTGGCCACAGATGCCGTTTGGAGCCTTTTGATGTCAAATTTTTGTAGCGGGCTGATCTTCGCTGAATATCCATTTGACATACGACATCGATAGGTTAATTTGACCAAGTAATGATCTGAGTTACAATTGGCTTCTCTGTGTGCGGACGTCAAGTATGCTCGAGGCCCATCGTTGTTGGATCAGAATATGGTTGATCTGGTTTTTTGTGTTGCCATCCGGTGATACCAAGGTAATTTTATGAATGCGTCGATGTGACAAGCAAGTCGAACGTATGACTAGATTTCTGCTACAAGCAAAGTCGATCAGGCGCTGGCCGTTGTCATTTGTTTCATCGTGGAGGCTATATCATCCGGTCATTCCCCGATGAGATAGCTCGACTAGTCTTTCCAGGTGATTGTAGAACGTTTCCTTCGTTTGTTCGTCCTTTTCTTCGGTCGGGGCGTGAACATTAATCAGCCAGATTTTGAAGAATTTCTCTTTTACATGGATCGCACAGAACCGTTCATTGACAGCCTTAAAATCAATAACGTGCGACTTGAACTCCCTACCCACAATGAAGGCCACTCCGAATTCTCGTTTTTCAGTAGGCTTCCCACTTTTGAATATTGTGTGTGATCTCATGTCTTGAATATCATTTCCAGTCCAGTTCGTTTCCTGGATTGTCAGTATTTTTAATTTATATTGACTGGTCTGTTGTAAAAGGTCCTTAACAGCGCCAGGGTAATTGAGTGATTTGACATTCCAGGATCCAATGCCACAGTCTTTTTTTCCATTTGCGAGGTCGTTGCCGTGAGTACAATCCATTCCGAGGCCTGTCTGCAGGTTTCGAAATATTTTAGTGTTTTCCAGGGACGGAGAGTTAGCCCGTCGCCCAATCTCCATCGGTGGCATGGTTATTACTTCGATTCCGTTATAAGGCGCGGAAGATTCACCTTGACCCTTTCACGACCTCACAAAGAAGGTGTAAGCAGGATTTAGTAGCAGAGCTGTAGATGTATTTACAGTTATTTGCATTTCTCGACATTTAATGTCCCATTATTGGGGAACCAGTAAACCCAATGTGCGACCTCGAGAGCATTTACTAAAATTTAATAGGAGTGTTTGGGATGAGGAATCATGGAAGCTGTGGTTTGTTGAAACAAGGGTTTTCCTCCTCCTTTCTCAAACGGGCATAGGACCGTCCGTAGTCTTACAATCGTTGAAACCTCCAGCTCGTCGAAAATTTCATACAACTCATGGTTGTATTGAATTCACCATTGGTCCGCGTCTAGCTTCGCTCCAATTATTCGCCACAGCACCCGCCTTTTGAAGGCGTTCAATATGTTTGCGGATGCTTGGATTACGGTCCATATTTCGCACCCATAGTATAGCACCGGCCTTATCACAGATTTGTATACTTGGAGCTTTGTTTTCTGCAAGATCTCCAAAATTGAATAAAATATTATATTTGCGAGTCTCTTTCATTACCAGTTCTCGTTATTTTGGCGCCTAAATATACAAATTTGCCCACATTTTCAATATTGTATGTTATTCGCCAAGTGTGATATTTTGGGCATTTAAGATAGCTTTGTTTTATTCTCATTGATTTGTCGCCCTGCTAGTTTCGCATCACTATCGTGTTTCAGGAAAAGATCTTTGGTGGTTATTTACGACCTTGACAAAATATTGATGTCGCCCCCATAGGCTATCACTTAACTCAACTTATATTTTCCTTACTCTAGTGTTTTGCCAAAATTTTTGAAAGAATTATACACAACCGAATCTATGGTAGCAGTTGAAAGGGCAGTCAACGGTAGCCAATTTGTTCGAGTTCGCAAATAGAAGTGTTCTCTCGCTCAATCTTTAGGGACTTTGCCAAAGGCTTTGATATTATTGACCACGGCCTATTGCTAAAAATGCTTCGATATTTTATTTTATGTTTTCTGATTCTCTTCTTGTTTGGCTATCCTCGTTTTTGTCAGATCGTTCCTCCTCTGTTACATGGCGTGGTTTCTCATACTGTAACTTTTAGCCCGCTTCTGGAGTTCTTAGGGTTTAATCGTTAGCCCTCTTCTAGAGCTCCTCAAAGTTTGATCTTTAGCCCTCTTTTGTTCAACATCTCTCTGTTGACATCTTATTGCCTTCTCATTCCCAAAATGACCATAAAAGCCTTCAATTTTACCTAAACTTCCTCTTTCGATGGCACTCAGTGAATCATCATCCCTTTAACGTATCCAAACGCAGCATATTTGTTTCACCAAAAACGTGCTCCCTTCTCCTATGCGTATTCAACTGATAGATCTCTGCTAACAACAGTTAATCATTATAAACACCTAAGTGCTATTTTAAACACACGCTTAAAATTTTACATTCATATAGCCAACATAACTCAGTGCATCGCTGGGTTTGTATTTCAATACTCTCATATAAAGTTCAATATTCTTACTTGTGTTCGTCTTTTTATCCTCCTGGCTCACTCCATTCTTAAGTATGCCTATCAAGTGTGGTCACCCCGTTTCATTTATCTATCTGAAGCTATTGAATGAATCCGACGCAAATTTACCCGTACTTTTCTAGGGCTTTGCAAAATTTGTTTTACAAACACCTACTAGTTTCGAGTCCTGTCTGTCTGTCGGTTCACCCGTCCGTCTGGCGTCACAGCAAGTTTCCTCAGAAGCTGTGGTAACTAGAAAGCTCAAACTTCGTGACGAGGTCAGAAGTGGTGGTCTCTCGAAAGTTTAGGTCTTCTCAAACATTTCAAAATTTTTTTAAGGGGAGCCCCTTAAAAGTTTTTTATTTTCAATTGAAGTCAAGTGGGGAATCAAATGAAAGGTCTTGATTGGAACTTTTAGTATTTGAAATAAAAAAGCCATTTTATGCATCAGGGGGTCGAGGGGGATGCTAAATTGTGTCCCCCTCCCTCTCCCACGATTGGGCACCTTTGAGCCGAAAAATCTGAAAAAAAATCACGGAGGTGGGTCTTTATGATCCCAAGGGCAACAAATACCTCAGAAATCGAAATTATTAATAATAGTATGATTTATCAATTTGACGGTTTCCCCCATAAAATCAGAACAGTACCTTCAACCTTCTTGAAATTTTACAATGGTGTAGATTGATATAAGATCTTTAAGTTTTATATAAATCGGATCCTAATCAAGTGAGTTCTAGCCATTTCAATTGTATGGAATTACAACAATAATCACACGTGTTGATGTTTAATACATATTTCAAATCGACCTAGACACTTTTATTTTCTTCGGATTTTTATGAAAATTAACGAAATCGTTTTTAATTTGATTTTGTCCAATTGGGCAAGCATTCAGAAAAATTATTTAAACTGGAACAAAATGGCGACTGTTATGTGCTTACGAAAGACACTCTGCATCTTTTGCATAAATTTGAACGATTTCTTATCCAAGTACTGGATGAATAATTCAAGTCAACGATTCATGCCATCCGGAAAATTGTTTCAAGCCCTAGGATGGTTACAAAGCTCATCTGGTAGGATATATCGTTATTTATCGCCTTTACAGTGATCGTCGAACGTTTCCTCATATCCTTTCTCTCGATCTCAGAAGAGTTTCTGGATTTATACTTCCTTTTTAAGCTTTCCAGCAGTGGCCTCTTATCATCGGGCCTTACCCTTACCCAGTCATCGGTTCAATAGATTATCCCGTATGCAAAAACAGGCACTTTCTACACTTCCCCCGCGCCTTTGCGTATTTGGATGTCTGTTCTACGGAGTGCTCTTAATATTAATCAACATAATTTGTCTTTGTTCTAATCATTTTCTAGCCTATTATTATGATTGGACTAGCAAATCTGTAAAATAGGATGTTCTGAATAAATGATAAATTAAATTTTCATCAATCCTCATATCCTCCAGTAACTCGCCTTGTACTTCGAACGGATCCTGGCTGTTGGAATTTGAGTTAAACTTGGCTTACATTACGTCATACCATATTTGTTGAACTGGATACTTGGTGCTCCACAGCCTTGAAGAATATCTAATCATCCATTGAAATATTGAGGTTGTTACATAGATCCTGAACTAACTGTTCAGCTTCTATGTAAGTCCTTAGTTTGATTCTCGAGCTCTTCCATGCGTTCCTAACTTTAATGACACATTCGCTGAGGGAGTTCGAAGTAGCCTTGTACATACTCGTATATCAATTGATCCGGAAATTCCTGATAATTTTACTGGAATCATATTGAAATTGAAGTAGTCTGCGTAATGGAGTGGTTAAAGTACTCGCTGCGTAAGCCGAAGGTCCCTGATTCGAACTCCGTTAGTGACAACGAAATATGTGTCGAGTAATTCTTCGGACGGACTATAAGCCCGATCAATTATGATACCTACAAGTTTCAGAACATACCCCAACTGGGTGGACAAACATACCGCTAAAGCGTAATACTGATCATATCACCTTCTCGAGAGCCGAAACATTCGATCAAGATAATGAGATATTTCGGCTAATTACATTTGCAGGTACCCTCACATTAATTAGTTTGATCAATTTCTTCTATTGTGGTTATTGTATTGTTCGGTTCTCGCGTCTTAAAAGCAGAAGATTGTTATATTCTTCAACAACTGCCTGGTATTTCTTCATTTCTTACTGGTATTTTTCATGAAGCGTACCATCCGCCTTTCTAGCAATTTTGTTAAGAATGAGAACGGCTTTCTGATACAGATTCTTCGTGAGAGTGCCAGAAGACATTTGCTCCTTTTTAGTGATGTTGAAAACTATGAGATGGCGCTCTACACCTTTGAATTGTAGCCGCCTTGAATCCCGTGGATTAAGACGTGAACAATGCAATCGTTGAACTCACTTAATGAGGTAAATAACAATTTATTGCAAAAATCTAAATATATCATTTCGTTAACTGAAACTAAACTTGTCTGCTTCGCGACCAAAATCCAAAGAGAACAGCTGATGATAAGTCTTCTTGTTGCTAGCTGATTGGTTGCCAGATGTATAAAGTCAAACTTCCTCGAGATGATGTCAGCGCCACTCTGTGGTGGAAATAGTTTTTATGATCGCCACAGTACCCCTTTCCAGAATTGACGTCAAGTTGATGTTGGTCTTGACGTCCAACTGTACGTTCTGAGAGGAATGTCATGATGTTGTTCGTTGTCATCTTTTGTAGTATATGCTGGTTTGAGTCGTTCGGTTGAGACGGTCGCATCTTGTTCCTTTATCTTGATAATGAAGACGTGATCGTTGATTCGTTTAACCACCTCGTGTGGTCCTGTGTAGGGTTGCTCCAATGGCTGTCTGAATGCGTCGACTCGCAGGAAGACATGAGTGCAAGTGTAGAGATCCTTGTATTGAAAAAGGCTTGTTTTTATGTGGTGAGCTGTTGGTGTCGGTCGAAGGAGTCGCATGGGCTCAAGAAATTTCACGACAAAAAATATGGGATCGGCTGGCATGTCCTTGTTTGTAAAAAATTCGCCCGGAACACGTAGCTGTTCGGCGAGTGAAGCTCCCAAGTCCTCCTTGAGTGACGTTTGCAATCTTAGTAGAACGGTTGGAAGTAGTTCTATCTAGGATGTTGGTTGACTGCACATAAGAGCTGATTTGAAGGTTCGGTGCCATCGCTCAATCATACCATTGGATGCAGGATGATAGGGTGTTGTTCTAATTCGTTTCGTTCCAGTCAAATTAGTAAGGGCTTGAAAAAGTGCGCTCTCAAGTTGAGCGCCTTGGTCGGCTATCAACGTTTTGGGAGTTCCAAAACGCGCAACCCAGGTGTTGTAAAAAGCGTTGGCGACTGTGTACGCAGTCATCTCTTGCATGCGGACTGCCTCTGGCCACCGTGAAAACCTGTCTACCATGGTAAGACAGTATCGATTCCCGCTCACCAACGGCAGAATGACGATGTCGATGTGTACATGATCGAATTTTTTATTCGGTACGTTTATTGAGATGGGCTGGTTCCTGTTGTGGCGTTGGATTTTCGAGCGTAGACAGGAGATGCAGTTGTGGGTCCATCGTATCGTGTCCTCCCGAATGCTGGGCCATACGTACTTTTGGCGCAGTTGGTGAAGGGTGGCCTTGCCGCTAGGGTGAGCGAGTCCGTGAACTGAAGCAAAAGCCTGTTGACGAAGTTTTGGTGGGACGTAAGGACGAATGTGTCCCGTTGAAATATCGCAGTAAACTGTTGCAGTACCGATTGACAGCTTTTGTAGTTGTAATCCCGTGCTGTTGCTGTTGTCTAGGAGCACACGAAGCTCGTCGTCTTCTTGTTGAGCCTCGGCTAGTTGAGTTGGGTCTAAGGTGAATGGCATGTTGATCGTACTAATTCTGGAGAAGGCGTCGGCTACCAGATTCTCCGAGCCGGAGATGTGGACTATCTCCGTCGTAAACTGAGAGATGAAGTCCAACTGTCTCAATTGTCTCGCATTGCCTTTGTCAAGACTTTGAGCGAATGCGTAAATTAAAAGCTTGTGATCGGTTTTGATAATAAAATGCCGACCCTCCAGAATATACCTAAAAAATTTGATAGCGACATAAATAGCTAGTAGTTTGCGATCATACGCGCTGTATCTAGCTTTCGTTGGGCTCAGCTTACGAGAAAAGAACTGTTCCAGGGCTGCTCCGATAGCAATGTCAGATGCGTCAGTGACAAGTTGAAGTTGTGCCTTGTGATCCGGATGGACAAGTAAGGCTGCAGTTGCAAGGTTACGTTTGCACATTTCGAAATCTGATTCCTTTTGTGGTGTCCAAGGAACTTTGTGATTATCGTTTCTCTTGCTGTTGCTTAAGAAAGCGTTCAACGATGCCTGATTGTGAGCTGAGTGTTTAAGACAACGTCTGTAGAAGTTGCAGGCCGCAAGAAATACACGCAGCTCGACGATAGTCTCAGGTTGCTTGAAGTTAAACAGCGCAGTGATTCGCTCTTGTGTTGGTTGTGAACAGTTTTTGTTTATCGTGTAGCCCAAATACTCTATCTCCGTTTGACTGAAAGCACACTTATCAATGTTAATGTGCAATTATGTTGCTCAAGTCGTTGACGGACAATGTTGAGGTGTTCTCGATGTTGTTCAGCATTGTCTGACATGATGATGATATCATCTATATAGTAGAAGATGAATTTCAGTCCGTAGAGGATGTTGTCCATGTGCCGTTGAAAAGTTTGTGTGGCATTTCTAAGACCGAAAGGCATGACAAAATATTCAAACAACCCGAATGGTGTTGTAACGGCTGTCTTTTTTATGTCGGCTTCGGACATCGGGATCTGATGGTAAGCCCGTTCTAGGTCCAATTTCGAAAATATAGTTTTACCGTGAAGCCGGTCAGCCACGTCGTGGATATGTGCAATTGGATATCGATCCGGTACTGTCTGAGCGTTAAGTTTGCAATAGTCGCCACAAACTCTCCAACCCCCGGATTTTTTTGCCCCTATATGGATGGAGGTGGCTGAAGAACTACTCGATGTACAGTAAATACCCATTTTAAGCATCCGACCGAATTCTGCTCGTTCTACTTTCAGTTTTTTGCCTATCAGACGTCGAGGCCGTTGAAAAACTGGTGGTCCAGTTGTTTCAATGAAATGTGCCACTTGGTTAGCTGGTGCTGATGTGTGTATTGTTGTTGAGGATGTGTCGTGAGTCGTAGGCTGAATAATAGTTGCCGTTGTGGTTGCCTTTACATGTGTCGTGAACACCCCGAAAACATCAACCAGAGCGATTTATCCCGGGCTGGAGCAGATAGAATTGTCATCTAATAGCCTTCTGTTTTTTAAATCGATCAAAAGCCCGTTATGTGTCAAGAAGTCCACCCCGATAATTGGTGTAGAGACATTTGCTACAGTTAAATTCCACGCAAATAGACGCTTGAAACCTAAGTGTATCTTCAAGGGGCACATAATGTTAGCATTTGCGGCTACTGAAGTTGAGCGAAGCGTTTAGGCAGAATCAAGACGGACGATCCAGAGTTGATTGGGAAATTTAAGTGTGACTGCTGATCAGCTATGTGTAGTCTGAATCCCGGAATTTTATCTATGTTGTCTACCACTCCGGTGATGGAAGGCATCTGTCTCAGTTTCCCTGATGCTGATTTTGCTTGAAACGAACAAGGCTCCAAGCACCGCTTCGCGTTTACACCAAATCTTTTATGGTAATAGCAAGCCTCGTTGTTAGCTGAATTGCGGTGGCCTCTTGCACCACCTATCGAACCGTGCAAATCATAGGGGTTTGAAATTGTTTGTTGATTTTGTCATCGGAACGACAATGTTATTAAGCTCGATTTTTTCAAGCTGTTTGTTGAGTTCCGACGTATCAGGTACGCCTGCCTGTGGTAGAGTGGCCTCTGTTGCCAATATGTAAGCCGGAACACTGATTTCCACTATTCGGTCTGCTGTAGAGTTCGGAATCCTTGCTAGCAGCCAGAATGCACCTGACGCTCACTGGTAGTCGTTTCATCCACAATATTTTGAGGATGTCCTCAGACAAATCTGAAGGAGCAAAATTTTACATTTCTCGAAGTAGTTGTGACGGTTGTTTTCCATCGAGGTCTGTCGTGGGTCACTCCTTAGATTCGGAGAATCTGGTGACAAGATGCCGTTTGAGCGTGCCGTATTTGTTCGTGATTGGTGCCGAGCGGATAATGTCGGATACTTGCTGCAGGAGATCGATGTCCAGAGCAGCGATTATCGCGTAATACTGAACGTTGTCAGACGTTATTTTATTGATGAAAAATTGCGCCTCCGCCTGCACAAACCAAAGCGTCGGGTAGCTTCGCCAAAATGGTGGCAATTTCACGTCTTTGACAGAAGCAACTTCCGCAGACGGTGGAAAATTTGTTGCTGCATCTACCGGTGGCAACAATTTGGGCGAAGATATCATGTCCTTGCTTGGTTCATATAGCGTGTCAAGCAACGTGTTATTGTCGCGCCCTGCCGGCGGCGGTGTATGTTAAACGAACATGCCGGTTGTCAAATCCTCAGTCGACATTTTAATGGGTGCTCCCCTAGCCGGGGCTCACGTCGATGATAGGGTCACCAGTTGTAGCCGCCATGAATCCCGTGGATTAAGACGTGCACAAAGCAATCGTTAAACTCACTTAATGTGGTAAATAACAATTTATTGCAAAAATCTTAATATGTCACATTTCGTTAACTGAAACTAAACTTGTCTCCTTCGCCACGAAAAGCCAAAAAGAACAGCTAGCTGAAGATAAGTCTTCTTGTTGAAGCAATTATACATATATATATATACATATATATATATATATATATATATATATATATATATATATATATATATACATATATATATTTATATATATATATATATATATATATACATATATATATATATATATATTATATATATATATATATATATATATATATATATATATATATATATATATATATATATATATATATATATAAGGGCGCTTCAATAAGTGCCCGAGTTAGAAATGAAGACATTTTTTCAAAAAAAAAATTTTTTTATTTTTCAACATAGTCCCTTTTTAGAAAGAAACACTTCTCCCAATGTTCCTGCCATTTTTTAACCCCTGCAAGAAATAGGATTTGTCGAACTCTCCAAAATACGACTCTGTGCTTCCTCGTTTGAGCTAAATTTTTTCCCGCGAGCCATTTCCTCACGTTAGGGAACAAGAAAAAGTAGCAGGGAGCCAGATCTGGTGAATACGGGGTGCGGCAGCAATTCGTAATACAATTCATGGAATTTGGTGGTGACAACTCCGGATGAATTTACTGGAGCATTATCATGGTGAAACAGCGCCTTCTTTTACGCCAAATGGGGCCGTGTCTTCTTCAATTTTTGTCGAAGTGGTCCAATAACTCACTGTAGTATTGTCCAGTGATCGTTCTTCCTTTTTCTAAAAAATCCAAGAGGATGACGTCGTTCGCATCCCGAAAAAGCGTCACCATGACCTTTCCGGCCGATGCGACTGTCTTTGCCTTCTTTGGAGCAGATTCACCGGGAGAAATCCATTGTTTTGATTGTTGCTTAGTTTCTGGTGTGTAATGAAGATTACAGGTTTCATCAGCGGTGACAACTCGACGCAAAAACTCGTTCAAATCTTGCTTAAATTGCTTCAAACACTGCTTCGAAGTTAACAGCCACATCCGCTTGTTTTCTACCGGTAGTAATCGTGGCACCCATCGGCCCGACAATTTTTTCATCGCCAACTTATCATGTAAAATGTTAATTGCCGTTCCGGTCGACACACCTACGGCCTCTGCGACTTCGCGCACTTTCTTTCGTTGATCAGCGAGAATCATGTTGTAGACTTTTTGAATGATTTCTTCGATAACCACGTCTGGCAGGCGTCCTGGTCGTTCCTCATCAAAAACGGATGTTCACCCACATTTAAATTCGTTGAATCAATATCTAACTGTGGTCATAGATGGCGCTGCTCACATAAACAGCATCCAACTTTGCTTTAATCTCCTTGGATTTTTCCCATCCAAAAACAAAAAGCTAATTACCAAACGATACTGCTCTTTTTCCATCTTAGCGAAAATCACGAAACCCGCTTACTCGAATGGCTGCCAAATCCAAACTAACCTGATCGGTTGTGCCGAATCTTCCGGTTCAATTGCTATAAAATGCCTCTACGACGATGGGTATGGTCTCGAACCGTCTCGAAAACCAATCCACCATCGTTAGATAATATTTAAATCTTCCCAAGATAGGCAATGAGACGGCCCAATCTTTGTGGAGTTGTTCAAAACGGTTGTCAGGAACTGGGAGCGCTTCGGGAATGTTTTTTGTGTGCCGATAGGTTTTAGAGCGCTGGCACGCAATTCAGGTCCACGCCCAGTGATATATATCCATGTCCTTGTGCATATTAAGCGACACAAATCTCTGCCAAATTTGTTTTGTTGTTGCTCATCTGCTCGATTGTGAGAGGTGGTACACATTGTTGAAAACCCTCCGTGTAAGTGGCTCTGGTACATCTGGCCTTATGTTATTCGAAGAGGTATAGTAAATATGTTTTCCATTTTATGCTGCAGTTTTTCAACTCTAGTATGGCTTTGAGATCCTTGTCTTCCTCTTGCTAGGGTGCAAGTTCTTCTCGTAAGATTTTCGTGGGCATGCCTATCGACGCTATGTGTGATAATATGTCTGCCATAGTGTTGCAGTCACTAGGAAGGTGTACGATATCGGTCGAAAATTACGCAAAATAATCAAGTTGATTAGCTCTGCATGATTATATATTTTCCATTTTATGAATAAATGCATAATTCAACGGCTTATGGTCCTTCCTTATGGTGAAATGTTATCCTTCTATTATATTGTATGGCGGAAGTGTTTTGCTGCACAAAAAATTGGCAGAATTTCACGGTCATGTGGACAGTACGTTTGTTCTATCGCGATGAGTTTTCAATGGAAGAAAGCTATAGGTGCCATTGCGTTGACCCGTACTTGCTCAAGAACCGCACTTATGGCGATGTCCGATGCGTCTGTGGTCAGGAAAACGGATGCGTTTCGTTGGTAGTGCGGTAAAGTTGCTGCCTTTGCAAGTTTCTCTTTGCTTTTCTCGAACACTTTGTTATTTTTGGCCGTCCATTGTATGTCCACCTTTATTTGCCACTAAGATACTGGTCTTGTGAACCATGAGTTATTGGTGTATTTCCGAGAAATCGGCGGGAAAAATTGATCATGGCGAGAAATCGACGTATTTCTTTGTTTTCATATTTTGATACTGCGTATGGTTTGTACTTTGGCCTCCGGTGATCTATGCCATTTTTGTTAATCTAATAACCAAGATATTCAATTCCTTCTGCTACTTTTATTACTAAGCCACACTTCACCAAGCATTCGAAAATTATCCTCAAGTCTTTGAGGTGCCCTTCTGAGTTTTCGGATGCCACGAATATATCGTCGACCTAACAGGAACAAAAGTCCTCGAAGCTGCAGAGCACTTGGTCCATGTATCATTGGAATGTCTGGGAATCATTTTTTAGACAAAATGTCATCACCAGAAATTCAAATAGACCGAACAATGTAATAATCACTGTCTTTGGAACGCCCTCTTCTGCCATTGGCATGGTATTGTCTGAATATTGTGGATGAGCCTTATTAGATATCTATCCAGTTGTATGATTGCGTTTAACCTGAGTTAATCACCACTAGGTCTCCAAGATGCATCCCTTTTGGTGCCAGATGAAGTGGACTTGCTCAAGGGCTGTCGGACTGACGGCAATATGCCTGCTTGACCATGTATTCAAATTCCTTTTGTGCGATCGACAGTTTCTCTGGTGGTAGTCTTCAAGCTCGTCAGCAATAGGTGGTCCTCTCATGATGATGTTATGTCGAATTTTTTGACTCGTGTTTTCCTTAGCTAGTGATGGATTTATAAAAGCAGGGTGGTTCCTAAGTAGTTGATGAAACTGCATGTTGTCCGTAATGGTGTGAATACTGCTTTCGGACAGTAATTGAACTTTGGCGGAAATGATGATACGAGTGGACCCGTTGATGAGCTGCCCATTTAAACAGTCGGCGTAGACCGAAGTCGAGACACATTAATTTGTCACCATATATGTATGAATATTGGTGTACTATTGGTGGTGTAAAGTTTAAGCTCCGGTGGTGCATTCCACTTGGTAAATGATTTGGCAGCACGGAGATATCGGCTCCAGTATCGACGAGGAAAATGGTCTGTTGGCGGAATTTTTTTGTTGATCACTACTATCCACTTACTCCAACAAGGAGCTAATTCGTTTTGCTTGCATGGAGCTTCGCATTTTCGCGCTTTCGAACCGTATTTATAATGATAATAACACAGGGTTTCACCGCTGTTGTTCGTTGGAGTTGTCGTTCATGTTCGCCTACAACTCTTTGATCATTATCTTTTTGGGCGAACGCTTTAGCCGAACTCCAAGGGGGTCAAACGTTTCTCAATGGAGACAAGCATTTCGGTAGTATCGTGCGTTTTCTGCGATATCGGATCAACCTGATGAACGGGGCATGACTGCCTCTAAGGAAGTTTCGGTTACTTCCAGTACTTTATCTGCAATCTTGGCGAGTTTGGTGATGTCGTCAATTCCATTTGTAACTTAAACGGCTCGAACGGTTACACTTAGTAGTTGCATCCACAACGTTCAGAGAAAATCGTCCGATAAAATCGAGTGTGGTATTATCCAGCTCGCTAACTAGTTTCGTATACTTGGCGTTGTGAAGCAGGGGCGCAGTTTCGAAATCAGCGAATCATAATGTTGGCCTTTTCCTCCAAAATGTTGACACTCGAATTCTCGAAATCTCTTCAATGTTTGCGTCGCCTGAGAACATTTCAGTTGCGGTGTCATTCTCTGTTGGTTTTCTAATCCTTAAACTACTAGTGCTGGGTGTAGATGCTGAGGCTGGCTTCTTCTCCAACGGTTTTTTCTCCTTGTTTGTCATTTTTGCCAGTGTGGACTGTGATTTATCACGTCAGGACCACCAATGCAGTATCTTTAACTCGGCGTATCAGTAAAAAGACAAGAGCTATTGATCACCAATAATTTATTCTTTGCATAAAGGTTAATACGAAAATACGTGAGCTGACTGCATTCCAGATGATCATGTTCTGAGAACCACGAGTTGACTAACTGCAATAGAAAGCAATAGAAGAATGTCAAAAAAATTCACCATACGTCTCTAGCGTAGCAGTGGTCAGTTGCATTACTTAATATTAGCTATGATCGCTATATCTCTGCACGTGCGGAGCCACCTACATGAAGGCACAAATACTAAGACGGAGGGAATGTATATGGGAGAATAGTTCGAAGAGATGGAACGAGTTGGCTCTCTACACAATAATTTTATTGTTGATCTTAAAAAAAATCAATGGATAAACGAAGGAAACCTAATGCAAAATAAAACAAAAAAATGTGTCAATTCAACTAATTATGAGTTCTAGTATAGAAGGGGAAGAGGGGAAGCTATTAAATCTGAAGATATAATATTCTTAAAAATTTAAAAACTATTAAATCATATCAAAAAGTAGAAATAATATCACCAATATAAAAAAAGCTCTGCAAAAATGATCTGGTACTTCAAATGGCAAATTTATATTACTTAACTTTATTACTTTTTCTTTCAATTTAATTTGCTCTAGAATGAATGTAATATTATCCATCACAAGCCTACCAAAATATGTCATGGGATTCGGATAGAACTTTAACAAACACGTGGCCATAAAGAATTTAGCTGTAAACAAACTCAAGAATTCAACCGAATGAGTGCATTCCATGGTAATTTACTTCGTTTTTAAATGACTCAAATAGTTAAGACTTTTACGTTTAGTCCATAGCAAGTATTAAACAGAATACAAATTATTTATTAAATGCAAATGTGCAAAGAAATAGTTAAATGAATGAATTTCAATGTTTGAATTTGTTATTCAGGAGAGATTTTTACTTTTTGTTTTTTCTGCTTGAAAGAAAGTTTATTTTATGTCCTTTTGACAGAATTTAATTTTTTTAAAGGAAAAGCAATAAAAATGTGATATAAATACCGCATTAGCAAATGACATTGTTACTATTATTTTAATGCTGAAATAAATAAATGTGTATATAATACTAGCTTTGTGTTTGTTTTGTCATGAAATAATTTTAGATGGAAACATGGAATAATAAACTTAAGAAACACTTTGATACATTACTAGTATACCCTGTGTATACTGGTACAAGCTGGGATATATACACATTAAAGCTCCCGAGAAGAGCGATCTCTCTGCATAACACTTACCTGCTACTACATACAACTGAACTAGATCAGTAAAGAGAGGCGTTTGTTTAATAAAATAATTTTATTTCGTTCTTCATTTTGTTGTGTGTGTACTGGCCTGCAATGAGAAGAGCAGCGGTTAAGTCTTCGTGGTAATGCGGCGTTGGTACACCTCACCATTTAATATGTTATGGATTCGGACTGTTAGTGCGCTGCAGGAACACTACTGAACACTAAAAACTAGAACAAACGCTGATACCTGGTGGACCAGCGAGATTTTACTCCAATTTCGCTTTGGAAAACTACTGAAGAGGCGAGCACGTGTGTACTCATATAATGATTTTACACGTCTCGTTTGCTCGTTCGAGAGAGATTTCCCGAAAGAAATCTCAACCGATCTCTCATCGGTTCTAGACGTGAAGTCTTGGAACGTGACAACGGACTGTACCTATCAGGTCGACAAGCCCGGACACTCTTAGTCTACTCCAAGGTGGCTGCTGGCTAGCTAGCTAGTTCGGAGAGGAGTTTCAGTTGCAGGTCTTACGCGAGCAGACTAAGTCCGAATTACAAAACTCAACAAACGGTTTAAGTGCCCGATTTAAAAGCCGTCGTACAACTTACAACGACTCTACTTCAAATTACGTGACTTCGTTCCAAGGAAAACGAAAAAAGACAACCGCTGAAAAAATACGCGCTCCCAAATATTACCGACGTGGTGCCCAAAATAACCTACTTGTACTCAAACCGAAAAAATCTACTCAAAGAAAAAACGCGAACTTCAATATATGGCACCGCGTACCGACCGCAACGCGAAACCGACCATTCGCGGATTGCTGTGACCCTACCCTCTTGGTGCCATACTCACCTTTCACAGATATTATCCTGCTGAAAGGGAACGGGTTTTTACTGGAAAGGAAAGACGTGAGTTTTATCTCAACAAAGCATTTTAATATTTCTTTTCTTTTAAACGATTCTATAATGGTGAAAACACTATTAACAATTTTAGCGTTAAATTTTTATCTTATAATTGTACATGACAACCAAGAAATATTTCGTTTCTCTTTTCATAGAACCAAAATCAAAAGGAAAATAGGAACTATCGAAGAATTAATAATGAAAATAAACAAGACGAATTACTTATCTATATGAATGAAATTCACCCGAATATAAATTTTACTATAGAAAAAGAAACAAACGGACAACTCAACTATATGGACCTAACCGTGACACAGTACAAACAAAAGCAGGAACGCCAACCGACTGATACTCATAAGAACAACCAACAGTGGATTTTGTTAACATAACATATAAATGTTAAATACGTAGGCAAAGAGACATACAAACTATCAAACTTCCTTAGGAAATACAAACTGTAAACTGCATTCAAAACTAACAACAACATTGGAAACAAACTGAAACCAAAACTGAATGACACATCAATATACGAAAACAGCGGTATATACAAACTGACATGCAAGGTCTGCGGCATGGTATATATAGGAAGGACTACACGAAAACTAACGACAAGATACAAAGAGTGCTTACGATATTTCTTACACAACAAGGCAGACTCCAACTATGCAATCCACCTACAAAACGATGCACATGAGCCTGACGCTATGACAAACTCTATGAAATTGCTACATTAACAAAGCAAAGGACCGAGACTTGACATCCTACAAAGGCTTGAAATTTATAAACATAGAAAAACAGACGGTGAAACTATCAACGAACAGCTTGTTACAAATTCCGACGCAATTTACTCAGTACTAGACCACACTCTTAGACGAAAACGGTAACGAGATGAAACAGAATAAACGGACATTCAACAAACAAAAAAACAAAAACCTAATATCCCTCTACCTGGCCTAATTTAGTACTTGATATAATTTAATACCTGACCTAATTACCCATCCGCTCAACCCATCCTACGACTATATACAGTCATTCCCTTCAACCCATCCTTTAGACACTGAAGATGACTCGAAGTAATCGAAAAGCATCTGCTCACAAAAAAAGCAAGGCCCGACCGCTTTTAAAGAAAAAAAATTAATAAAACATTTGTGTAAATATGAAGTGAGAGACGATTCAACTAAATTAACGAAAATTATGTAATTTAAATTTTTTTTCTTCTCATTTGTTTCTTGTGTATTTGATTTTTAAAATAACATAGATATCGTTTTGAACATTTTCTCTGTATAAATGTTAAATAATCTTCTCTTATCTATCCCTTTTCACATACTCGTAATTAGATCGCGACAATTTCATAATTCGAAGGTTAAGGATTTTATATCACATTGGCGATAACATATTTCTATGATGATATGTTTGATATATTTGATTAAAACTATATTTCATCCAAGTGAACAGATTAACATGAAAATAAAATGATGAATTCAATTGATTATTATTTAATTTCTTTGTAAGATTTTCTAATGAAACAAAAAAATGCTTCGATTAAATTTTGCTTATAAGCACCTTTATTATGTACCAACTTAATAAACGATTCATAAAATATTCTGTACAAATTTCATAATGTCTGATTTTAGAAGTCTAATCGTTTAAAAATCATCATTTCAAGACAAACTAAATATTATCGTCTGTACTTGTACGAGTATGTAGATCGTTCGCATGTTTTCAACGACATGAAATTTTTAACGATCAGTAGTATTTGAAAGGCTCACTATCGGAATTTCTAGGGCTAAATTATCGCATCAGTAGCTATACTAATATAGTTCAAACTATTTAATTACATTATTCTGTTCTTAGGAGGGGTGGGAGGAAATTGGCTTTCAGCGAATTCTCAACTAAGGCCGTCCCGGGAGCTGACGACAATCCAAGTATTTAGCCGGAAAAATTAAACAATGGATGCAAGAAAAAGAATTTTTGAGACTCTAAGAAATGCAAGATTGGAAGTGGATGCGTAAAAGTAAGCTATAAGGCTTAAAATATTGGCAGTGAGAACAAAATAGCTCATCATACACTAGTCAACAAAATTTATGGTAGTAAATTATATGATCTTCTTAGCGCAGACCCTGAGCAGTCTAGGTACAATAATCCAATAAATAAATGGCTCTGCGTATATGAACATAAGGTCTTGGACATTCAAACTAACCATAGCTAATCAAAAGGGAGAAAATATTATTCAAAATAACAAAAAAAGACAAAAAAATAGATTTGTTTCAAAAACAGTCAACAATCTTCGGACGCTTTAGTGTCCTTTTCATCCAACGAATTGTCGAGGCGACAAACAATAAAATCCTATGAGAAGAAAACAAGACGTTAGCAAGGAAAATTAATGAATGATTCAAAAAAGAATTAAAGAACTCTTCCGTTAATGTATCAACCAAATGCAAAGAACATATACTTTCAAAATTCGTAAACAGTACACAAGCAAACGATAACAGTTTCATAACCGTAATTGTAATAATCAACTGGAACGAGATATACGAGTATATGCATATGAATGTGTTTTAGTATGTCGAGTCAAAATGTGATAAAAGAAAACGGAATAAAAACAATATCGTCGAATCTGAAATGTCTTTTTGTTATATATTTCGCGAAAATACAATCAAAAGTGTAGTGTCTGGTTTGATGGATAGCCCATATAGTAGAAAAACCGTGTTTGATTGTTGTAATCGGTTCGGTTGTTCATTTTATTCAAGCTCATAGAGTACAAGAACCTTTAAATGACAATTAAATGTATACTTCCGTCCAATTTAATCATACTAAAACAGTTTTACTGGCGAAAATATTTAATTTATAGATTATTATTAACAAAGTTGAATTATTAACAAAGTTGAAAGAATTTCAACCATTAAGTTATTTGTTATTGGATCTACCTTCATCATTTTTTGACCGATTATTGTTTGCTTCTCATCTTCAGCTATTCATTAATAGGTTCAATCAAGTATTAATAGCATGTACCTTAAATGTTGAAATTCGCGAAAAATTACACAATTTTATGCAATATTCTCATTTATAACGACCGCCATTCTGTTTTATGATTACAGATGTCACCCGCTGAACAAATTCTCAAAGATATTCATCATTAATATAATTCCTGAAACGTTCATGCTAATTCTAGCAAACCCGTAGTGTCTGAGTTGATTGGAAGTGCATATTTTCCCATTGCCATGTATAGTTGTTGTTTGTTATACAGAAAAATTTAAACCCACATAACTCTGTTAAATACTATTCGATCTTTCTGAAACTTCCATTTATGATTAAACCTGTAAATTGAGTTTTATTGAATTTGAGGGCGCCCTTACGACTTTATTCAAGAAAGTGTAAAATTGATAAATCATACTATTACTAACAAAGGTTTCCAATCGCGAGGGATATACGCCTAAATTTCATGTATTTCCCCTTCTCCTGCCTTCCTTGATACTGATAAAGTAATTTTAAGACCTGTTTTGAAAAGAACTCATTGAAACCTTTCATATGACACCCCATTTGACCACCTTTGATGTAAGCAAGTTTTTTGAGGGTCATTCCTCTATATGGTGGGAACCCCTTGAAAGTCTTTGAAAATTTTTTTTCACCCCAAAGCTTTCTGGAAGTCATAAGTTCCGACCTTTCCACAAGGTTTCATGGCTGTAGCTTCTACACGTATAGTTTCGGAGAAAAACTGCTGTGACTGCTGCTGACGGACGCATGGGCAGAGGTACCGATTTAATAGGGTTTTGTATTTTAGTAAGACATTTAAGTCTTTTTGTTATATTCTATATCAAGAGAAACTACAGTCAAAAGCTTCCGGTTTGATGGTAAGCGCAAGTAGTAGAAAAACTTTGTATGGTTGTTTTAATCTGAAAAAACGGTTAGGTACGGTAACGGTACGGTAACTTCTGCACATTCTATTAGAAAAAGGGCCCTTTTAAAGGACTACTTAAATATCTAATTTCGTCCAATTTAATCATACTAATACAGTTTTACTTGCGAAAATATTTAATTTACAAATCCTACTAGATATTATTAGCAAATTTCAATGAATTCCAACCTTTAAGTTATTTGTTATTGAATCTACCTTCATCATTTTTCCACCTATTACTTTAAAATACTCATCTTCACCTATTCATTAATAAATTCAAACAAGTGTTAATAGCATGTACCTTAAATGTTGAAGTTTGGGAAAAATAACACAAATTTATGCAATATTCTCATTTAAAACTTCCGCCATTTTGTTTTACAAATACGGATATCACTCGTTGAAAAACTCCCAAAGACCCTAATTATGAATATAATTCCTGAAATTTTCATTTAAATCCTAGCAAATCTGTAGCCTTTGAATTGATTGGAAATGCATATTGTCCCATAGCCATGTATAGTTGGTGTTGTTATACAGGAAAATTTAAACCACCATAACTTTGTTAAATACTATTCGATCTTTCTGAAACTTTCAGTAATGATTAAACTTGTAAATTGATATTTGCATATTGAATTTCATTAAATTTAAGGATGCCCTTACGATTGTATTCAAGAAAAGTTGGATGAATTTCGACTTCTGACGTGTTTGTTGTTGTTGCACTCATAAAGGTCTTCACTCATGATTTTTTTCAGATTTTTCGGATGAAAGGTGTCCAATCGAAAGGAGGTACGCCAAATTTTGTAAATTTCCCCTTCTCCTGCCCCCCTCGACACCGATAAAGTAATTTTAGACCTGTTCTGGAAATATCTCATTGAGACCTTTCATATGATATGTAATTTGACTATATTTGATGAAAAACATTTTTTTAAGGTTCACTCCTCTTGCATGGGGGGACCCCTTAAAACTCTTTTAAAAATTTTTTTACCCCAAAACTTTCTAGAAGTCATAACTTCTGACCTTTTTACAAGGTTTCATGGCTGTAGCTCCTATAGTTTCGGAGAAAAAGTGCTGTGACATATAGACGAACGGACGGACGGATACAGGTGCCGATTTCAATAGGGTTTTGTATTTTAGTACAAAACTCTAAAAACACAAATAGGAATTCCATTATATTCATCGCCTCGTGTAATTAAACAAAGTAGAGATGAAAATGAAAATTTTACTAGACATAGAACTTAATGAACAATTTCTACGAATGAATGGTGCTAAACCGTTAAATCTGGAAAACCAAAATTTTGTCTTATGCAAGTAAAACGTAAGTAATTTTTGTCTTAGTTTGTGAAGTAAAACATCATTGTTCATACATCCCAATAAACTGAATATTGAGTTTACATATGAGCGGCGGATACAAATGTTTAGATACCATGCATTACACACAAAACCCTTGCAGTAGGACCGTCCTTCTGCCTTCTCATTTTCATAAATTCTTAAACAGGCATATATGTTATGTTATTCATTCTTTTAAAATTTATAACGATTATTGAATAAAGCGCTTTTGACTTTGACTTTCATCATTTCCCTTAAAATATTTCGCAATCAAATATTTTTAGCTCTGAATGAGTGAAAATCAGCGGACTTAAATCAAATTAGCATAGCAAAAGAATTTATTTTAGAATTCCATACTTGAAATTTAGAATAAATTGCTCCCAGGAAACTAGGCCATAGATGCTCAGTTCTCGCACCTCCAGGCAAACTTCGGCCTCAAGCTCAGTTGGCACTAGAAGGCTACCCAGCACAGTACGTCAAATTCAACGGTACCACCAAACCCTAATTGCCAGTCACACTCCGCGGCCAAGTCTTCGACGTGGTTTATTGGCTCTCGCACTCCAGAGGGCTTGCCACCACAAAGCACCTGGCGCTTAAATTAAGGATATATCTCGATGGGCCAACCAGTGTATACCATGCCAACGTTGAAAAGTCTACCGCTGCAACCGCGCCCAGCTAGTCTGCTTCCAAATGCCGGGCGGGTGTTTCGACCACATTCACATCGACCTAATCAAGCTTCCGCAATGTGAGGGCTACGAAAGCTCACGCTCCACTAGTGAGGCGTTAGCCGTGGTGCGTGAGTCGTAACGCATGAGGCGTGAAGCGTGTGTCAAGCGCTGTCTCGAACGCAGACGGGAACCTGCTCGTTGGGGGAGACTTCAACGCTAGAGTATGCCTCAAACAAATCCGCCACTCACCCACTCGACACTCACCCTCACCATTCACCCTCACCGTTCACCCCTTATCCTTTCCTCTCACCCTAACCATTCACCCCCCACCCACTCCCGGCACCTCTCATCCCTAACCCTCATCCTTACCTCGCACCCCTTTCCTAATCCTTCAGCTATCCCCTCTTACCTTCACCCCTCTCACCCTCACAGTTCTACGCGTATCCTTCACCTCTCTTACACCTCACTCGACACCCATCACCCCTCAACCCACACCCCTCCCTTCCCTCTCCCCACTCATCACTCACATCTCACCCCTCAACAAACCCTTCCCCTCACCCTAACTCTTCACTCCCCTCACACCACCCACTCCGCATCACTCACCATCTCACTCGTTACACCTCACCCACAACCCTCCCTCCACGCCCCTCACCACGCTCCACTAACCCTTCACTCTTACCGCACACCACTTGCTCCTCACCCTTCACCACTAACCCCTCACTTCTCACCGCTCCTCCCACGACCCTCACTTCTGACTTCTCACCGTTTTTATTCACCCCAAAACTTTCTAGAAGTCATAACTTCCGAAATGGCGGCTGTTCAAAGTTCGAAATTTCTAAGGCTTCTAAAAGTCACAATTTTGATTCGATTTGTATGAATCTTTATATTAAGGTAGATAGTGATCAGATCTAATGATCCAAATTAGACATGCGATTTTAGTGACTCTTTAGTTTATGTTATGATATAGATTCGCTCTAATTTTGATTTTTTAGGGTTTTGTACTAAAATACAAAACTCTATTGCAATCACGACCTATGTCCGTCCGTCCGTCTGTACGTCACAGCACTTTTTCTCCGAAACTATAGAGGCTACAGCCATGAAACTTCGTAGAAAGGTCAGAAGTGGTGACTTCTTGAAAGTTCAAGGGTGGGAAAATTTTTCAAAGGGGTTTAAGGGGGGTCTCCCCATATAGGGAAGTGACCCCTCAAAAAAAAATTTTCACCATTGGTAGTCGAGTAAGGTGTCATTGGAAAGGCCTCAATGAGATCTTTTCAAAACAAGTCTTAAAATTCCCTTTTGAGTACCGAGAGGGGCAGGGGAAGGGGAAATGTACGAACTTTTCGCGTACCCCCCCCTTGCGATTGGACACCTTCCATCTGAAAAAAATCATGAATGTAGGCTTTTATGAGTACAAAAACTACAAATACGTGAGAAATCGAAATTCTTTCAACTTTGTTAGGAATAGTATGATTTATTGATTTTATGTTTTCTTGAATAAAATCTAAACGGTACCCTTAAATTCAATAAAATTAGCGAACAAATGACTATTTATAAGATAGAAGAATAGTATTTACCGAACATAGCGATTTGAATTTTCCTGTATTACTATGGAACAATATGCCCTGTATTATTATGGAAACATATGGCTTTGGAGCCAAATGCGCTTTTTACAGACTTAGACACTACAGCTTTGCTAGGATTTGCATGAAAATTTCAGGAATGTAAGGTATCATGAAGATGAGTGCACACAATTGAAACAAGTCGAAGAGGCAGGATAGAGCTCCTAGCAAAAGGGCTTTGTAATCATTTTAGGATTCGAAAAAATAGGCCATGAATCGATAAAAACAGTACAGAGGAGTGGCCCCTGGAAAAAAATTTCATGAAAGGTAGCCGATATGCGTATCAACTGAAAGTTCTCTATGAGAGCTTTTCAAAACATTTCTTAAACTGACAGTATTTGCTTCATTGGGGGCAGAGGGGGGAAATACATGAAACATGTGTTTCCTCCCTCGCGAATGGACACCCGTGATCTTAAAAAATCTGAAAAAATTATCAAGCGAGATATTTATGGGTATAACTATCACAAATACGCCAGAAGTCCAAATTCGTTCAACTTTGTTAATAATAGTATGATCCTCGAATTTCACATTTGCTCCAATAAAATCGTCTTTGACATGTTTCTTGATTTTATTCGTTGCTGATTACTACATTTTGTAAGTTGAGTACAAAACCCTTCTGACATGAGCATAGGTCTGTCTACCCAACTTGTTTGTTATTGTCGCCGTACACTACGGCCCATCTGATACCCTAGGCACCAGCTACAGCTTTATTGGTCAATCGACTCAAATTGTAGCCTATATAGATGGCATCAATATTTTATCACCAAAGACTTTCTACTCAAGCTAGATCAAGAAACGAAGCAGTTGGGACTGCAAATCAAGTTTAAAATCAGTTACAAGGAAAGTCCGAAAAATACCACCAATAGGCAAAATGTAACACTCAATAAATTCGAACCATTAAACGTAGACGGTTTTATGTATCTTGGCTTCAATTTAGTAAAGTAGTGGTGGACCCTGCGAAACGAGAAAGGGATCAATGGTGAATGTGATGCATCCGCAAACTGTTTGTCGAGTTAGACGTCACCACAATGATAAAACTCCGAAAGTTACAATGGCCCGGGTATGTATAACGAGTGAACGGGCGTTCGAAGGTACGAAAGGATTCGTCGGAAAAACTGGAAGACAAGTTGGAAAAACCCGGAAGTGTTAGTCCAACATTGAGGACGAAGCAAATCACTCCCTGTATTTCACAAATGAAGAATGTGGTCAATGGATCGAGAAAGCTGGAGCTGACATCTACAGAAAAACAGTGCTATAGGCTGTAATACTGCAAAGTCAATGATGATTGATTGATGATTCCCTACAGTACTATTTGCCCAAAATCTTACTCATATCGTTCCGTAACTATCGTATTCATTTGATTTAGTACCGAGGATCTTCTGGCCATAGAGCTCTACTATTGTAGAAAACAAAAGTAGCTTCAGTTCTAAACAAGGTGTACCTCAGATTTCGACAAAATAAGAAAATTATCTTATCGCGGTACAAACACAGGTTCATTGAAATTTGAAATGAAGCTCACAATAAACAATTCAAAGTGAAACTTTCTGAAACCAAATGGCCGCTACTCAAAAGCCGAAAAATATTCAAAAATTAGTTATTGTAGTTGCTAATGAAACTTGGCATTGCGGTAGAGGCTACAAGTATCTACAGGAAAAAAAAATTTCAAGGCCACGTCTTAATGCTCGAAATTTCTAAGGCTTCTAAAAGTCACAATTTTGATTCGATTTGTACGAATCTTTATATTAAGGTGGATAGTGATCAGATCTAATGATCCAAATTTTTATTGGCAATGGTTCAGATATCCGATCTTTGTGTGTAACAACATTGGTCAGACAAGGAGATCGATAGGCGTCAGGTTTGCGGAACATATACGCAAAGCAGCAAATAAAAAGAAAAAGAAGGAAAATTCAAATTTCAGATCCAAGGTAGCGGAGCATATGTTAAGGTACCAGAAAACCACGAAATTACAGCGGAGCACGTTACAGTAATCAACACTATCACGAACACCTGGAAGTTAGACACGGCGGAGTCCCAGGAAATTTATAAATCTAAGGGTCAGGAACTTTAGAATTGTGACCCAGGTTAAAATTGGTTTTAAGGCGAATAGAAATAAGTATTGAAGAAGTTTCGAAGTAGGAAATGAAACAATTATATTCTCGAAATACCAATGATATAGTTAACATATAGAGAATAATATTTTTAAAAACATTTCTTTGAAGCATTCTTATTAAAATTACCATAATTTGGCGACTTTAATTAAGAATAAAAACTAATTTGTTTGTTTCATAGCATGGACATATTCAAATTTTTCCGTACTATTCTTTCCGTAACTAATTTTAATATTTACTTTTTTCAAATTAATCTATTCACATATGGTATTGATATTTACAGTCATTGCTCAAAGTTCATTCCAGTCTGTTGCTCAAATTTCATATAAATGTCAATATGACAGCTAATATTGCAGTAAACAAGAATTGTTTTGTAAATCTTGGAGTCTTCTGTAAAGGTAAAGTTGTTCGATTTAAGTAAGGTGAGTACCTCTTCATAATTATTCCAAAAGATATTAGAATTACAAAACCTAGTGTTGTCAGCTTAGAATCAACCCATTATCCAAAATGTTTGTAATATCCAATGAGCATTTTAACGGCCTAGAAGTTTTGGAACTTTTGTTGGTGTATGGTTCTTGCAATGAAACTCAAAAGAATGAATTAAAATGAAGATACAAATGTGCTTAAAGTGTCGATGTGCTTATATTACAGAAAAGAAGAACATGTATCTTGATTAAAGAACATTGGGAATCCATTCATTATCCCAACCCAAAATTCAACACATAAAAGACTTCTTCCAACTGCTCTTAACCCTAGATCACTAACCTTCACCGAATCGATGCGTGTGCTTGGCTGCAGTTATCCTGACTTCCTGTTTAGCTTAGCCCATCTATTACTCGTTCGATAGGCGGTGGGGCTTTCCACGCGAGTGGCTTATATGCCCCATTCTAGCAACTATTGCTAGTGGAAGCGACGAAAGTTGGTTATAACGGGACTTTTATGCTATTTTTCCATAGTTGTTTTGATATATTTTCATTTGTGGGCTATTTTAGTTGGCTTTATTACTTGCCAATCAAATTATAATCAGTCAGATATCACAAAGCGGTAGCGATGAAAAAACTTTGGGTGTGAGAGGGAGAGCCATGTTTGTCCTTTCTATATTTATATGTCTTCTATAAACCGAAACTTCATAAAGTTCTACAATTAACGAAAGAGGAGCAATAAATGAAAGTTCCAGAAAGCTTGCATGGTTCAGTTCTAAAGGGTAATATCACCCAAATGCTCGCCGCGCGTACGGTAGCATACTTCTATCCGATGGTCCATATTTTCAATGACTCTGTGACATAATTGAGGTTCAATGTTTTTAACGTGCTGAATTATCTCATCCTTTAGCTCTTGAATTGTTCTTGGCCTATTATTATTGAAGCCCAACATTGTCAAATCACATTATCGTGGCGGCCAATTAACATCGCCACAACATGAGATAACACGGCCATTGAATATCTCGCGCAAAAGGGCCATTGTTTCGTTGGCTGTGTGACACCATCCTGTTAGAACTACATATCGTCCAGGTCCATAACCTCAATTTCTGGCCACAAGACGTCCGTTATCATCTCGCAATAGCGAACACCATTCAAGGTAACTGCTTCATTTTCGAAGAAGTATGGCCCGATGACGCTGCCAGCCCATAAACCGCAACAAACAGTCATTCTTAGTGGATGCATCGGCTTTTCAACAATCACTCGTGGATTCTCATTTGCCCAAATGCAGCAATTTTGCTTGTTAACGAATCCACTGAGGTGAAAGTGCGCCTTGTTTGCAACGTCACCATTCCCTTCTGTCTGTTCAACCAACCATTCGACGTATTGCCGACACTTGAAGGGTCAGTAGGCTTCAGCTCTTGAGTCAGTTGAACCTTGTTAGCGTATAAATTCAAATCTTTATTCAAAATTCGCATCAGTGATGTTCGTGAGATGTTCAATTGTTGGGCACGACGACGAGTCGAGGTTGACGGCCCTTTTGCCCCACTATCGCGAACAACAGCAATATTTTCCGCAGAACGAACTGGCCGAGCATGCACAGGTAATTTCACATTTCCTACAGACTCGGTTCGCTGAAATTTGCGCACGATTCTCCCGATTGTGAGCACATTTGGTCCATTATGCTGACCAAAAACATCACGAAGTACACAAAATGCATTTTGATTTAAACGCCCATTTTCGTAAAAGGCTACAACAGCCTTAACGCGCTTCTCGATTGTGTAGCTCCCCATGGTTAAACTTGTCAAACACTGAAACAAAGAAATGTCAAATTGAGTTGGGCGAAAAACTTGACGTTAAGATTTGACTCACAATTAACATCGTGCATTATGATTGGACTGCCCTATATAAGTGATACCCCTGAACAATCGTATTGTCTTGCATTTTTCAATTGAAAAATTCAGCAGTATTGCATTTATAAAGAATTTTTGATATGAATAATACTATGGGATAGTCCACATGCTGCAGTAGTTAAGAGTGCTCGCTGCGTAAACCGAAGGTCCTGGCTTGAATCCCGTTGGTGACAACGAGATTTGTTTATATTGATTCTTCGTATGGACTATCAGCCCGCGTAGTTATGATACCTACTGGTTTAAAATCAAAACATATCGCAACTGGGTGAATAGACACACGGCCAAAGCGTGATACTGACCATATTACCCATACATTCAGTCAAAATAATGAGATACTATAACTATAAAAAAAACAAGTTCGGTAGACCGAACTACGCTCGTGTCAGAAGGATTTTGTATTTAACTTCGATATACAGACAAAAGAGTATAGAATGATTTAATTCAAGAACAACTTTAATGACATGCACAACAAATATATTTTTGCTTTAAAAGAAAAACCAGTATTACTCCATTTTAACCGGCCATCATTTTGTTGCAATATTGGTAAAATCATTCACTTAGCCAAATCTTAAATGTCTTTTTGTTATATTATATATTTGAAGAAAAGACTATCAAAAGTGTAGTGTCTGGTTCAATGAAAAGCCCTTGTAGTAGAAAAATCGTGTGTGATTGTTGTAATCGGAGAAAATTCAAACGGCAATAACTTCTGTACATTCTATTAAAAATCAAAGAATATAAGGACCTTTTAAAGGATACTTAAATATCTACTTCCATCCAATTTAATCATACTAATACAGTTTTACTGGCGAAAATATTTAATTTACAGATCCTACTATTATTAGCAAAGTTGAAAGAATTTAAATCATTAAGTTATTTGGTATTGGTTCTACTTTCATAATTTTTTCACCGATTATTTTTAGCTGCTCATCTTCAGCTATTCAGTAATAAATTCAATCAAATGTTAATAGCATGTACCTTAAATATTGAAATTCACAAAAAATACAATTTTATACAATATTCTCATTCAAAACGGTCGCCATTTTGTTCTACGATTACGGATGTCACCCGTTGAACAGGTTCTCAAAGATATTCATAATGAATATAATTCCTGAAACGTTCATGCAAATCCTAGCAAACACGTAGTGTCTGAGTTGATTGGAAGTGCATATTTTCCCATAGCCATGTATAGTTGTTGTTACAATACAGAAAGACAAACCCCCATAACTCTGTTAAATACGGATGAATGGTTTCCAATTTAGGGGAGGGGTACGCCTAAATCTCGTGCATTTCCCATTCTTCTGCGTCTCTAGATACTGACAAACTAATTTTAAAACTTGAAAATATCCCATTGAGACCTTTCATATGATACCCCACTTGACCACCTTTGATGAAAAAAATATTTTTGAAGGTCACTCCTTTATATGGGTGGACCCCATTAAAACTCTGAAAAAAAATGTTCACCCAAAAACTTTCCAGAAGTCATAACTTTCAATCTTTCCACAAAGTTTCACGGTTGTAGCTTCTATTGTTTCGGAGAAAAACTGCTGACATACAGACAAACGGACGGATAGACGGACACAGGTCCCGATTTTAATAGGGTTTTGTATTTTAGTACAAAATTCTAAAAAAACATAATATTATGGAGACAAACAAAAATTTTAATCAAGACATGAGTAAACCTGTTTTTATTATGTTAATTAGTCGAGTTGCACATGCGAAAAAAGTTAGAATACTTACCCTCCAAACTAGGCCACGTGAACCGATTGCACAAAAATTAAATATGACAGAAAGCAGGAATGTAAGTTATACAATTGAGACTGATGAGCAGGATGCAGCTGCTGTACTTTCTGTAGAAAAACAGAAAAGTATATTAGTCGCATGTCTGTCTGCAGAGCAAGGGAAGGCTAAAAGTTTGTGCACGAAGTTCAATAAATCCCAGTGCGGTCGACACCAACTTGAAGCTTGTCACAAAGGTACTAGTTCTTCGATTTTTACCAAAATTTAGTTTGTATGTATATCTATTGAGTTAATAATTTTAAAATTTTTAATTTGTTGCGAATGTTTTCTTTCTAAGCAAGAATTACAATATATGATCCCATTCAAAGTGTTGTTTGAGTAATAAATTTAATACTAAAGATAATAAAAATAATCTATTATTTATTGTATAGCAAAAGAAACAAACGAGAAACAACTTTATGGATCGAATCTTGTTACGGGAACACACACGATTCGACTTCAAAATATACAGAAAACCAACTACAACTGATCATAACATACATATAACATATTACCACCACGCACAACATAAACTAGCAGCGTAAGGATAGCATACAAACAACGTGATATTTACAAACTTATTATACAGTACAAACAAAAACAGGAACGCCAACTGACTGAAACGCACAAGAACGACCAACAGTAGATTTCGTTAAAATACTGTCGCGTGTTATGGTTCGCGGCCGATAATTTTAATATTCCGGGAAAGTGAAAACGCACTGTCTTTTAAATTAAGGTTAAAGAGTTTATTTACTAAGAATGCACAATCGTTAATTTCACTATTTCACAAATTGCATTTTAATCTAACTTTCACTTGTCTATAAATTTCTATTACAACTGTCTTCACTAACAATCAATATCGCTTTTAATTCGCACTCCACACTATCGCAGTTTTACTATAGCGGTTTTTCTATATCCCCCATTCATTCAGCTCAGCTTTATATAGGGTCTCTAGTCATTCAATCCATTTCTCGTACATTGGCGAATGTTCTGACGAGAACTACCTGGAATATGCGAGCAATTCTGAATGGCCGCAGTGACGCCACTTTCAGATATTGATCATGCTTGGTGGGTTCTTGGGCTTTCGAGTACATTCGTTTATTGATCATGATGTTCTCAATACTTGCGAAAACAATTGCGACAGTAGTTCGCAGAATTATTTGCACATGTAACAATACGAGGGTCATTCAACAAGTACTTAGCCTCACCTTCGATGGCGCTGCTATTATAAAAGAGTTTTACCGTCGTTTAGTACATTCTTTTAGTACCCTACTGTCAAAGTTTTAGTCAATTCCCTTCATTAGTTTTGTTGAATGCACTGCACGATGGTAAAACTCTTTTGTAATAGCAGCGCCATCGGGCGGTGAGGCTAAGAACTTGTTGAATGACCCTCGTACATAGGCAAAGAAAAAACTTCCTTAAGAAATACAAACTGCATTCAAAACTTACAATAAATAGAAGAAAACTGAAATCAATACTGAATGCCACATCAATATACAAGACCAGGACTGCGAAATGGTTTATATCGGAAGGACAACACAGAAACTAAGGCCAAGATACAATGAGCATTTACGTTCTTTTTTACATAACAATGCAGACTCCTGTAGTAATCTAAGAACGATGGCTCTAAAAGCAGTGCTGACACAGGCACACAGCACGAACGCAATTTAATAAGGATTCAGTCGATTCAGTCACCTTCCCCATCGCAACACTCGTTTTTTTTTTTCGCAGGAATAATAAGTGGAAAAATTTCCTTTGTACTTAACACCCGGGAAACAAAATTCTAAAAATGTTTAAAAATTTCTAATGTGTAGTATCTTATTACAATATCTTTTGAAGATAATTTAACGAATTGCGGTGTAACGCGGTATGCAAATGCTTAGAAC
Source organism: Odontomyia ornata (assembly GCA_963969285.1). Classification (NCBI taxonomy): domain Eukaryota; kingdom Metazoa; phylum Arthropoda; class Insecta; order Diptera; family Stratiomyidae; genus Odontomyia; species Odontomyia ornata. Next base: position 162,525,762 of record OZ017742.1, read on the forward strand.
GAAACGGTTAACCCCTTTTAATTATGAATGCTAAAATCATTGTATCATTTAACCTGTTAATTATATGAACGCTAAAATCATTGTATCATTTAAACCCCTTAAAATTTGTCTAATTCTTCCGATTTTTCCCACCTAATTACGCCTAATTATCATAAACGACAAATTGCCTTCAATTGATAACTTAATTGAACCTACAAAAGACAGTGAAAAGGGAAATTGCAAATACCGCCGTCATAAACTACAAATGATAAGGAAAAAGTACATTTGATAGCAACAAAAACCTTCAATTGTGTGATTTCCCCCTTTCTGAATGGGTTCGTATTGTTCTACTTGCCCATAAAGTGTCGTAGTTGCTTGAGTGTGGAGAATATTAAATTGTGCTTGCGAAATTTGCATGCTATTGCGTCGTAAATCGTGAAAATGGGTGATAACTACATAACAACATTGGAAATTGGAATTATCGGGGAGAGTGGCGCCGGCAAGTCGAGTCTGATGCTTCGTCTGACAAACGAGGAATGGGATGGAGATCATGAGTCTGCTCGAAACCGCCAGACAGCGCGGACGCCGCGTAAAGAAGAAGCGAGTTGGGAGTGAGAGGAGATTGCGGGCTGATCAGAATATCGCCGAGACACGTGGAAAAGTTTCTCGCGTAAAAGACAGTGAAATATTGTAAAAAAAATAGACGATAAAGTTATCGTGCAAATTGTGAACACCTTGTTAGTCGTGTGGGTTAGCGAAAAGTGGAATAAAACTCGTGTTCCGTCAAAATCTAGTGGAAGTGTTTTCGCTTGGGTGTCCAAAGGTTTCTCCCTCCCTTAAATCATTTGTCGAAAAGTTATTCTTTAGTTCCCAGAAATAATCAGGTCCCCAAAGGAGATATGAAACGAAGAAACAATTTGAAAATGTGGAAAAAGGCGTCATTGATTTGCCCCCGAATTTAGTAACAATTAGTTACTCAATGCACTTAGCATGTAACGGATTTGTAATTAACCGTTAGCTCTTTTGTCGGAAATTTTTCGAAATGCTGTGATGCAACTTCGCTTCATCGATTAAGGAAGTCGGTTCGCGTGGAATCGTTGTTGTTAATGTACTGTACATGTTCCAATACAAATTCGGAAACTCCTCCACAATACTTGTTAGAAGAAGCGTGCACACAGAGATGAATCGTGAGAATACAAACAAACTGGAACGTTTCACAGAAGTACACAGAACACTTTCATGGAATAATTTCTGTGTTTGAATGGTGCATGCTTGGGGTGAAATGAACTAGTGAAGGATCAGAGAGCAAGTCTTCGAAGAAAAACCGGCAACCCGAACAAAATAAATACGCGTTTGATCGACAAATATCTCTTCGAATCTTCTCACGTTTCCCTATGTGGCAACGAAAAAGAAAAGTACGGTAGTTCGCAAATGTAGATTTAATTAGACACAAGAGAAAAAACTAGTAAATACACGGTGGATATTTGCGTGGAAAAAATAAAAGTGCGTGTGTGGTCGGAGTAAATTGATCGCGATAGAAATGCACAAAGTAATGCTTGCGAAGATTCTGTAGCAAGAAGTGAAGTGAAGGCCCAAATTTAAAGCACGTCGGCCAGTTGCACTAAACAACAAAGTGATAATAACGGTCCAGACATTGCCACACAGCACGCTCACCGTGGAAATTGATCCTAGCAAAACGATCAAAGAGCTGAAGCAGGAAATCGAGGCTGTCCATGCTTTTCGGGAATTGCAAGGAAAGGTTGCAGAATTGTCGGGAGAAGAGGAGGCTTTCACATTATTCGGCGCAGACATAACTTGAGTAGTTCACATTATTTCAAGTAATAGAAAATTCATATTAGCTTTTGCATGCATGTTCATTTTCGCGTCTTATTGGAATCCCGTATGAAGTTCAAGTCACAAAACCTTAGAATTAAAAGCGTCGATTGAAAGTGTAGTTGTAAGAAAAGCTTATCAGTCGTGTTCAGATACAAGACGACCTGAGCATTAAGAAACATAATCTTGAAGAGATAATTTTCTCTATAGAATGTTATGTGGCATTCAATGAATTTTGTCGAAATATTTTTGGATAAAGTTCGCATGAAAATTATAGCACCATGATGTAATCAATTGCATATAGAACTTTGCTATCACACGATTAATTTGAATGAATCTGTCTGAGTTCAGAGCGATTAATTTGCATGTATCCATTTTTATACTGATTACGTTGTGCATCCAGAGATTACGCCTGGTTTTAGTAATTCTTGTTCGTGAACTTCAATGTATTTCTTGCTATAGATTTTTTTTGGCACTCTCAAATATCTGCACTTTACTAGTTTTCGATACCGGATATGTAAATGAGCATACTTATTGGTCTAATTTTGAAGGCTTAATTTTATATTCATACATATTTTAATCAGTTCTTGAAAGTGAACATTTTTTTCAATTTCATGAAAAATTTTGGATTTTTAATATAATAAAGAGTATGTTCAGTTTACGCTTTGTCGATGTACTTGAACATCAAAGGCATTATATCATTTGCATTTAGTGATACTCCGTTAAAAGTTCCCGAAATTTGAATAAAAAAATAAGATAACATTACCTTATTATTTAATAATAATAATTATAAAATAATACTGATTCATTTATTTAAATAAACAAATTTACCTAATTATTTACCCTATAAATCTTTCTACTACCCATTTATATGACAGCACTGATTCAAATTCTTAGTAAAATTAAACCATAAGATAAAATATCACACCTAAAATAATAGCCTAAACCCATTCAATAAAAAGAATAACAATTTGAAATGATAAAAATCAAAGACAATATAAACAATAAATTTTGCACCATTCAAAAATATAAAAAGGTATTATAAATGACAGATAAAAATTTAGATTAAATTCGAAGCTTTTGTGTTTAACGAGAGTTAATAATGATGTAATTTCTCAACTGGGATTTTAGAATGACAGTTCAGGTAAAATACAAGTATAAACGAGTATTTGTTGCAACAAAAAGAGATAATTATGGGACATGCAAAATAATCACTTGCAACATCGTTGTTCTGGCATTTTCCGCAGAAGTCTGTAATGTAACAGTATCTGAACATTATTCTTATAATTAAAAGTCAAAAATTTAATAAAGGGCGATAATTTTAGTCTATTAAATCGCTTTCTAAGAGCTTGGAATTAATTCTCAACCAGAGATTGCAATTTTGAAAACCCTGTTAACATCGCTCGTCAGAAAGGTAGATTGGAATTGAAACATTTCCTGTGTTGAAGATTATCTTTCTCAAATTGATTCATTACTTAAATTCTGCCTTTTATTTAAGTATTATTTATCACCATACAAAATGTACATAAGTGTAACATAAATAGTTCATTTATATTCAAATTCCAAATAAGATTTTGTGGTCAGCTATAGAGTATCAGAAAATGTGTAATTCCGGAATTTAACCTGTTAGAAACCAATAAGTTAGATTAGGTATAGATGATCTAATGAATTGATTGAAAATTGAAAGAAAAAAAATAAAAATGAATTAAAAACGTACCCGAGGGTCTTTCCTTTCCTCCATTTCTAACCGGGTATAGGACCCGGTACGGTGGCAGGCTTCCCCCTCAAAATATGAGCCAGTCACCGGGTACAATTTAATCCTTTTTATTTCAGGTGACTTAATGGGTTGAGTGGCCCAAGCCAAGTGCCTTTTTATGGCATAAAGTTATGCAATTCCATTGTATAATTCTATGACATAAATTGGTCACCGGGGTACTCCCCTTCTGATGGGAAAGCTCATATAATTCAAGTTGTATGAGTTTTCCACTCAGAAGAGGAATACCTGGCCACCTCAACGATTTAACATTGGATTTATTCCGGTTGGGTGGGCATGAAGGGGCTCCACCACCACCCGGTTGCCCCTCTTTCATTTGTGGGCCCTGAATGTATTTGGGTAAAGACGAGGTCAACCCCAAATTAGTCTTTCTTGTCAGGTTGCACTTGTTCTCGCAACAAGTCGTAATTCCATCGTGGAGGTTACCTACTGATTTGCGACTTCGGTCGTCCTCTCGAACTCTGCAAGCAATTCGTGAATGCGAAATGTTTTGTAGTGAGTCCTCGTGCCGGGGAAACGAACCCGCCCCACGACACCGCAATGCTAGCCTGCCAGCGCATTCACGCGTCTCCGGACGAGGGCATTCTCGGCAGGAATCAACACCTTCCTCTGCCGAGGCAGCAGAACATCGCTGCGGTCCTTCACGGACATATGAAAATCTTTTATTCACTACAAATGGCGCCCAACGTGGGGCCCGAAAAGCCCGGCTGTATCATCAGTCGTGAGCACGAGACAGTCCATCGTCTCTAGGTGTCCCCACAAGGTGTTAGAAATTTTGGCGGGTAGATAACTCCCGAGGGTTTTTGCACTAATCGTGCCCCAGCAGCCGAGTAACTTCCGAACGTGTGTTGTCTTCGGACATCAATATCGTTTGGTCCTTCTTTTGATTTATACCTTGGTGGTTTACCACCATTGTATAACTAGTAAGGCCAAATTATATTAGAGTCCCTTTTTGTGTTCGGAGGTTATTATCCCAACATCTATTTTGCGGAGGATTCTGATCCGCTTCCCAAACCAGCGGTGCCTAAGTGTCTTAAATTACATGGATTTTGATTTCATGTGATTGGCTGATTAGCTAATCCATGACTATCCATGACAAGACACGCGCTGCTTGTGGATTAGAATCCCACCCTGGGCTGACAAGCTGTAACTTGAGAAGTTTGCTAATGAGGGATCACTTCGGAACCCTGATTTTCATGGTGCCACAAGAGAGTGTCCCTGAAACGTTTTAGAAGGATTGTGCCATGGTGTCCATACTTGGGAGGAAGGACGGAAAGGAAAGACCGATTATTTTTTTTGATAACTTAAAACTTTTTTTGAAACTTTATCATACATTTTTTTTTTTTGTGAGGTTCGACTATAGTTCGCCACTGACGGCCACTTACAAATCATAAATTTTGCATCATTTTTTTTCACATTTTCATTATTTATATATATATATTTATTTAGGTTTTTAGTTAGCAATTTAAATTTCTTTTAGCATGCCCACCAAAAGAACTCCCGAAAGGAGAAAGTTGCGGTCGGATGCCGGACCAGCTCTATTGTGTTCCATCTGTCACGAGGACATGGACGAAACTACAAGCCAGAGGTTGCAGTGCGGACACAGGCTACATCAGCTGTGTTTGGCACAACTGCGGCAAACTTCATCCACGTGCCCGCTCTGTCGACAGCCTTTGGAAATCGCACAGCCAGCAACAGAACGACCTCAGTCCTCCAGTACAAGTGGAGCTGTCCCCAAAAGCGGACCCCTTCCATCCACTACAAGGAGTGCACGAGACGATGACTACAGGGCTGAAGCAGTTCCGCCTGCAGAAGAAGCGAGTCCACCGGTGGCTGTGGAAGCCACAGTTCTACGAGATCTAATGGCGCTCGTACAGGACATGTCCACCCGGCTCGCCTCTCTAGAGAGCCAGAGAGAGAACCCCGCACCATCCCGGCCAAGAACTCCTCCTATGTGGGATTCGGACCCAAATCCGTGGGACTTCCCAGTAGACTCGCGGCGTGATCCCGAACGGATCCGGCCAGGTACAGCCATGAATCCGTTGGCTCCAGTTTACCGGCCCCGATTGAGCCAAGCACCGCCACCAAATCAGGCTCCCGTGATTCCGCCGGACCAACGCTTCCATCCACACGACATGTATCGGCTGAAGCCGACACAGATCCCCAGCATCATCCAGGGATGGAATCTACATTTCAGTGGGGAACCCAATACGATAACGGTGGAGGTTTTCATAAGTCGGGTGGAGTCACTGATTGAGCAGATGCTAGCAGGAGACCGCACAGCGCTCGCAGGATACCTGCCAATGCTGCTTAGGGGAGCAGCCCTGGAGACATATTGGAGGATACATTCAGCTCCACCATCCATACGCTGGTCACGGCTGAAGGAGGTACTCCGCATGGAATACCCTACGGTCGACATGGACGAATTAGTCCTGGATAAGATGAATGCTAGATGGCAGCGTCCGGACGAGTCCTTCCATAAATATCGAGCCGATATCCTTCGGTTGAATGACCAGCTGTCAGAGCCATTGTCTTCTACCCAAATTCTTCGCCTGCTAAAGCGCAATCTAAGACCGGAGATTCGTCGGCATATCGTGAACTCCGATCCACAGAGTATGGAGGCCCTGCTGAGAAATGTGCGTCGTATAGAAGGGTTTGAGGAAGACCTACGGGACCGGCCATACTTACTAACCAGGACGGGTCCTCGACGAGGAATCGCGGAATTGGCCCCAGATTATACCACCCTAGATCTGGAGGATGATTTGGACCCAGACCAGCTTGCTGTAGCGGCAGTGGGAAGTCTTACGACCTGCTGGAATTGTCACCAAACCGGACACCGGTTCATTTCATGCCGCGCAGAACGTAAGGTTTTCTGCTACGGTTGCGGCAAGCCGGACACTTACTTCCCGGACTGTTCTGAATGTGCCGCACGAAAAAACGGCCAAAAGAGTACCCGACATCCTCAGCGGTACTCGAAACCCCAGCAGTAGCTCCTCAGTCAGCGGCTCACCCCAACCAACCTGACGTTAACCCACCAGCCATAACCATTACGACTGCGGATGTTCACTCTCTTCCGGAGACCTCACCAACGACAATATTAAAACGACCATCGCAGTCACTGCCAGAAGAACCGCGGCAGCCTCAAGTACGCACTCTAAAACCTTATCATGTTAGACTGCAGGAATATCGGGTGGCTCGAGAGCGAATATTTGCTTCCGAAGTTGTCACTTCCCGTCCGTGCACGACAAAATGGTCAACCCGTCGTTGGCGGAATTTCCGCAAGAGAGTGCGCACCTGCCGTCAAACCGTAAACTCTTGTAACATCTCGGAGGTTGCTGAGAATGAGATCAGACCTTATCATCCAATTAAAGTGTTGGGCGAGACCGTGTTTGCATTGATCGACACGGGTGCCAGTATCAGTTGTCTTGCCTCGAGCTTTGGCTCGAAAGTGCTCCAAGAATACCCGAACTTGATTAAATCCTGGCGCACTGAAATCAGTACAGCTGATGGCACCAAACACCCTATACGAGGTAAACTAACAACACCCGTGACGTTCAGGGGTCAGACGAAGGATATTACCTTCTACATTATCCCGTCTTTGACTCAGAACGTATACCTTGGTGTCGATTTCGTCCTTCGCTTTGGACTGGCCTCCGATTTATTCACCGATTTGTCTTTAAAAACCAGAAATGTCAACGAAATCACTTCTACTCCCGATAGGCATGACCTGACGTCTAACCAACGGCAACGCCTGGAAGCATCCATTGCTGCTTTCCCATCTTACGCTACCCAAGGCCTTGGCCGCACCACCCTAGTCTCACACGCCATTGACGTTGGCGATAGTAAACCGATTAAACAGAGACACTACGCCATCTCGCCAGCCATGGAGAAATTGGTGTATGCGGAATTAGATAGGATGCTCGAGTTGGGGGTCATAGAAGAGTCCCAAAGTGCCTGGTCCTCACCGGTAACCTTGGTTGTAAAGCCAGGTAAAGTCCGCCTCTGTCTTGATGCCCGTAAGGTAAACGCGGTTACCATCAAGGACGCGTACCCTCTTCCACTCATCGATGGAATACTAGGGAGACTGCCGAAAGCCAATTATATCACCAGTCTCGACCTAAAAGACGCCTTCTGGCAAATTCCACTCGATGAGGGCTCGAGGGACAAGACCGCCTTCACAGTGCCTGGACGACCATTATATCAGTTCGTCACAATGCCCTTTGGCCTGTGTAATGCGCCGCAAACGATGACCCGGTTGATGGACAAGGTCATCCCACCTCACCTGAAACACCAAGTGTTCGTGTACCTCGATGATCTTTTACTCATCACGGAAACGTTCGATCAACACCTCCTACTTCTACAAGAAGTAGCCCTGCACATCAGTAAGGCGGGACTCACCATCAACGTACAGAAAAGTAAGTTTGTCATGAAAGAAGTCCGATACTTAGGCCATGTCATAGGACATGGCACTATCAAAACGGATCCAGACAAAACGCGTGCGATTGATGAGTTCCCCTTACCAAAAACTGTGAAGCAGCTACGACGTTTCCTTGGTGTGTGCGGTTGGTACCGAAGGTTTGTTCGGAATTATGCAACAGTTTCAGCGCCCCTGTCAGACATGTTGCGGAAAGGGAAGTTCGTTTGGACCGAACTCAGCCGAAAGGCATTTGAAGAGCTTAAACAAGCCCTCACATCAGCTCCTGTCTTGCACAGCCCCGACTTCACGAAGCCCTTCTCCATTCATTGTGACGCAAGTCAACATGGAGTAGGAGCCGTGCTGGTGCAATTGACCGACGAAGGGGAGGAAGCTCCCATCGCCTTCATGTCCAATAAGCTGAATTCGGCCCAAAGGAACTATACTGTTTCCGAGCAAGAATGTTTGGCAGCGGTAATGGCTGTGAAGAAATTCCGAGCTTATATCGAGGGCCACCAATTCGAGATCATCACGGACCACGCGTCACTACAATGGTTGATGAACCAGGCAGATTTAAGTGGACGCCTAGCCAGATGGGCTCTTAAACTGCAAGGGTTCAAGTTCTCCATCAAACATCGGAAAGGAACCCAGAACATCGTACCCGACACTCTCTCACGGATGTTTTCCCCAGAGGGAGCCGAAATAACAATAAATGACGAGGACCCCATCGAAATAGATTTGGACAGCCCACATTTCGAATCAGATAGCTACAAAGAGTTGAGGCAAACCATAGCGACCCAACAGACACAGCTGCCTGACTTGAAGGTAATAGACGGCTATGTGTATAGACGAAACGAATACGCCACTGGTGATCCATGGCAGGAAGAAGAGTCTTGGAAACTCTGGGTACCGGAGGAAATGACACAACAGCTGATCCTCCGCGCACATGATCATCCGTTAAGTGCCCACGGAGGTTACGGTCGAACACTACGGCGACTAAAAAAATACTTCTTTTGGCCTAAAATGGCATCCCAGGTCAAAGACTACGTGAGCGCCTGTGATACCTGTAAAGGCACCAAAGCGCCCAACCAGCCTCTTCGACCTCCTATGGGTCAACTCAACGTCCCAGAACGCGTGTTCCAGCGTCTATACATCGATCTACTCGGTCCATATCCTCGGTCTTCCATGGGACACATCGGAGCTATAGTCGTTCTAGATCAGCTCTCAAAATTCCCAATGGTGGAACCTATCCGTAAATTCACAACTCCATCGATCGTGAAATTCTTAGAGAACCGGGTATTCCATGTGTTCGGAGTTCCAGAGAGTGTGTACTCAGATAATGGAGTACAGTTCCGGTCTCGGCAGTTTAAGAGCCTACTTGAGCAGTATGGCATTGAACACCAACTGACGCCCATATACTCTCCTCAGTCCAACGCGTCAGAACGGTTGAACCGCACCCTATTGGCCGCGATCCGTTCCTACGTCCACCCATCTCAAAAGGATTGGGATCGGCGATTGTCTGCCATCACATGCGCCCTGCGATCCTCGTATCATTCCGTCACCGGTGTCGCCCCTTACTTTGCCGCCTTTGGACAGCACATGATTTGCCACGGTAAATCATACCGACTGTTACGGCAATTAAAGTGTTTGGGAGACCCGGTCGTTGCGCTGGAGCCCCACGAACGTTTAGGAGACCTCCGCCAACAGATCGGACGGAAGATTAAGGCCGCAGGTAGTGCAAATGAAGCGCAGTACAATCTCCGGTCACGATCTGCTAATTTCAAAGAAGGAGATGAAGTTTTCCGGCGAAATTTCCGCCAAAGTGACGCCGCGGGGCATTACAACGCCAAGCTGGACAGGCGATTCCTGAAAAGCCGCATAAAGAAGGTAATGGGACCTAACCGTTACTTGATAACGGATCCATCGGGAAAAGAAGTGGGGATATACCACGCGAAAGACCTGCGCCGATAGATAATTGGGCACGTCTGTTTGTCCGTCCGCATATATTTTCAAAAACGCGCAAAGATTGTATACTTCCAGGCAAACATAGACATAAGTCAGTCCGTCCGTCTGTTAATTGTGTTCTTTTATTGTTCGTCATCTCTAGTCCCGACGCCGAAGGCAACCCGTGAGACACAGAAAGATCCTTCAGCTCCTTTTTCGTAATCCGCATTGCCTTGGGATCACGAGAAAATTAGCTGCCCTGTAGTAATCTAAGAACGATGGCTCTAAAAGCAGTGCTGACACAGGCACACAGCACGAACGCAATTTAATAAGGATTCAGTCGATTCAGTCACCTTCCCCATCGCAACACTCGTTTTTTTTTTTCGCAGGAATAATAAGTGGAAAAATTTCCTTTGTACTTAACACCCGGGAAACAAAATTCTAAAAATGTTTAAAAATTTCTAATGTGTAGTATCTTATTACAATATCTTTTGAAGATAATTTAACGAATTGCGGTGTAACGCGGTATGCAAATGCTTAGAACGAAACGGTTAACCCCTTTTAATTATGAATGCTAAAATCATTGTATCATTTAACCTGTTAATTATATGAACGCTAAAATCATTGTATCATTTAAACCCCTTAAAATTTGTCTAATTCTTCCGATTTTTCCCACCTAATTACGCCTAATTATCATAAACGACAAATTGCCTTCAATTGATAACTTAATTGAACCTACAAAAGACAGTGAAAAGGGAAATTGCAAATACCGCCGTCATAAACTACAAATGATAAGGAAAAAGTACATTTGATAGCAACAAAAACCTTCAATTGTGTGATTTCCCCCTTTCTGAATGGGTTCGTATTGTTCTACTTGCCCATAAAGTGTCGTAGTTGCTTGAGTGTGGAGAATATTAAATTGTGCTTGCGAAATTTGCATGCTATTGCGTCGTAAATCGTGAAAATGGGTGATAACTACATAACAACATTGGAAATTGGAATTATCGGGGAGAGTGGCGCCGGCAAGTCGAGTCTGATGCTTCGTCTGACAAACGAGGAATGGGATGGAGATCATGAGTCTGCTCGAAACCGCCAGACAGCGCGGACGCCGCGTAAAGAAGAAGCGAGTTGGGAGTGAGAGGAGATTGCGGGCTGATCAGAATATCGCCGAGACACGTGGAAAAGTTTCTCGCGTAAAAGACAGTGAAATATTGTAAAAAAAATAGACGATAAAGTTATCGTGCAAATTGTGAACACCTTGTTAGTCGTGTGGGTTAGCGAAAAGTGGAATAAAACTCGTGTTCCGTCAAAATCTAGTGGAAGTGTTTTCGCTTGGGTGTCCAAAGGTTTCTCCCTCCCTTAAATCATTTGTCGAAAAGTTATTCTTTAGTTCCCAGAAATAATCAGGTCCCCAAAGGAGATATGAAACGAAGAAACAATTTGAAAATGTGGAAAAAGGCGTCATTGATTTGCCCCCGAATTTAGTAACAATTAGTTACTCAATGCACTTAGCATGTAACGGATTTGTAATTAACCGTTAGCTCTTTTGTCGGAAATTTTTCGAAATGCTGTGATGCAACTTCGCTTCATCGATTAAGGAAGTCGGTTCGCGTGGAATCGTTGTTGTTAATGTACTGTACATGTTCCAATACAAATTCGGAAACTCCTCCACAATACTTGTTAGAAGAAGCGTGCACACAGAGATGAATCGTGAGAATACAAACAAACTGGAACGTTTCACAGAAGTACACAGAACACTTTCATGGAATAATTTCTGTGTTTGAATGGTGCATGCTTGGGGTGAAATGAACTAGTGAAGGATCAGAGAGCAAGTCTTCGAAGAAAAACCGGCAACCCGAACAAAATAAATACGCGTTTGATCGACAAATATCTCTTCGAATCTTCTCACGTTTCCCTATGTGGCAACGAAAAAGAAAAGTACGGTAGTTCGCAAATGTAGATTTAATTAGACACAAGAGAAAAAACTAGTAAATACACGGTGGATATTTGCGTGGAAAAAATAAAAGTGCGTGTGTGGTCGGAGTAAATTGATCGCGATAGAAATGCACAAAGTAATGCTTGCGAAGATTCTGTAGCAAGAAGTGAAGTGAAGGCCCAAATTTAAAGCACGTCGGCCAGTTGCACTAAACAACAAAGTGATAATAACGGTCCAGACATTGCCACACAGCACGCTCACCGTGGAAATTGATCCTAGCAAAACGATCAAAGAGCTGAAGCAGGAAATCGAGGCTGTCCATGCTTTTCGGGAATTGCAAGGAAAGGTTGCAGAATTGTCGGGAGAAGAGGAGGCTTTCACATTATTCGGCGCAGACATAACTTGAGTAGTTCACATTATTTCAAGTAATAGAAAATTCATATTAGCTTTTGCATGCATGTTCATTTTCGCGTCTTATTGGAATCCCGTATGAAGTTCAAGTCACAAAACCTTAGAATTAAAAGCGTCGATTGAAAGTGTAGTTGTAAGAAAAGCTTATCAGTCGTGTTCAGATACAAGACGACCTGAGCATTAAGAAACATAATCTTGAAGAGATAATTTTCTCTATAGAATGTTATGTGGCATTCAATGAATTTTGTCGAAATATTTTTGGATAAAGTTCGCATGAAAATTATAGCACCATGATGTAATCAATTGCATATAGAACTTTGCTATCACACGATTAATTTGAATGAATCTGTCTGAGTTCAGAGCGATTAATTTGCATGTATCCATTTTTATACTGATTACGTTGTGCATCCAGAGATTACGCCTGGTTTTAGTAATTCTTGTTCGTGAACTTCAATGTATTTCTTGCTATAGATTTTTTTTGGCACTCTCAAATATCTGCACTTTACTAGTTTTCGATACCGGATATGTAAATGAGCATACTTATTGGTCTAATTTTGAAGGCTTAATTTTATATTCATACATATTTTAATCAGTTCTTGAAAGTGAACATTTTTTTCAATTTCATGAAAAATTTTGGATTTTTAATATAATAAAGAGTATGTTCAGTTTACGCTTTGTCGATGTACTTGAACATCAAAGGCATTATATCATTTGCATTTAGTGATACTCCGTTAAAAGTTCCCGAAATTTGAATAAAAAAATAAGATAACATTACCTTATTATTTAATAATAATAATTATAAAATAATACTGATTCATTTATTTAAATAAACAAATTTACCTAATTATTTACCCTATAAATCTTTCTACTACCCATTTATATGACAGCACTGATTCAAATTCTTAGTAAAATTAAACCATAAGATAAAATATCACACCTAAAATAATAGCCTAAACCCATTCAATAAAAAGAATAACAATTTGAAATGATAAAAATCAAAGACAATATAAACAATAAATTTTGCACCATTCAAAAATATAAAAAGGTATTATAAATGACAGATAAAAATTTAGATTAAATTCGAAGCTTTTGTGTTTAACGAGAGTTAATAATGATGTAATTTCTCAACTGGGATTTTAGAATGACAGTTCAGGTAAAATACAAGTATAAACGAGTATTTGTTGCAACAAAAAGAGATAATTATGGGACATGCAAAATAATCACTTGCAACATCGTTGTTCTGGCATTTTCCGCAGAAGTCTGTAATGTAACAGTATCTGAACATTATTCTTATAATTAAAAGTCAAAAATTTAATAAAGGGCGATAATTTTAGTCTATTAAATCGCTTTCTAAGAGCTTGGAATTAATTCTCAACCAGAGATTGCAATTTTGAAAACCCTGTTAACATCGCTCGTCAGAAAGGTAGATTGGAATTGAAACATTTCCTGTGTTGAAGATTATCTTTCTCAAATTGATTCATTACTTAAATTCTGCCTTTTATTTAAGTATTATTTATCACCATACAAAATGTACATAAGTGTAACATAAATAGTTCATTTATATTCAAATTCCAAATAAGATTTTGTGGTCAGCTATAGAGTATCAGAAAATGTGTAATTCCGGAATTTAACCTGTTAGAAACCAATAAGTTAGATTAGGTATAGATGATCTAATGAATTGATTGAAAATTGAAAGAAAAAAAATAAAAATGAATTAAAAACGTACCCGAGGGTCTTTCCTTTCCTCCATTTCTAACCGGGTATAGGACCCGGTACGGTGGCAGGCTTCCCCCTCAAAATATGAGCCAGTCACCGGGTACAATTTAATCCTTTTTATTTCAGGTGACTTAATGGGTTGAGTGGCCCAAGCCAAGTGCCTTTTTATGGCATAAAGTTATGCAATTCCATTGTATAATTCTATGACATAAATTGGTCACCGGGGTACTCCCCTTCTGATGGGAAAGCTCATATAATTCAAGTTGTATGAGTTTTCCACTCAGAAGAGGAATACCTGGCCACCTCAACGATTTAACATTGGATTTATTCCGGTTGGGTGGGCATGAAGGGGCTCCACCACCACCCGGTTGCCCCTCTTTCATTTGTGGGCCCTGAATGTATTTGGGTAAAGACGAGGTCAACCCCAAATTAGTCTTTCTTGTCAGGTTGCACTTGTTCTCGCAACAAGTCGTAATTCCATCGTGGAGGTTACCTACTGATTTGCGACTTCGGTCGTCCTCTCGAACTCTGCAAGCAATTCGTGAATGCGAAATGTTTTGTAGTGAGTCCTCGTGCCGGGGAAACGAACCCGCCCCACGACACCGCAATGCTAGCCTGCCAGCGCATTCACGCGTCTCCGGACGAGGGCATTCTCGGCAGGAATCAACACCTTCCTCTGCCGAGGCAGCAGAACATCGCTGCGGTCCTTCACGGACATATGAAAATCTTTTATTCACTACACTCCAACTACGCGATTCACTTACAAAACCACACAAAGGAGCCTGATACCATGACAACATCTATAATATTGTTACACAAACAAAGCAAAAGACCGAGATTTTACATCCTAGAAGGATCAAATATATAAAGAGAAGGACAGATCAATGAACAACTTATTACAAATTCCACCGCAATTTTCTCATTACTAAACCACACCCTCCAAAGAAAACGGAAGCGAGACAGACCATCCAACAATCAAAAAACAAAAACCTAATACACCTCTACCTGACCTAAACTAAGATCTATCTGTTTACCCCATCCTACGCCTATATAAATTAATTTCCTTCCACACATTCTTTAGACACTGAAGATGACTCAAAGGAGTCGAAACGCGTCGACTCACTCAAAAAAGGCAAGTCCGACGGCTTTTCAAGAAAAAAATTTCATAAAAACATAAACTGACAAAACAAGAAATAAACTAAATACAAAAAGATAAATATTATCATTTTGAAACAGCTTTTTTATAAGCGTAGTTGAAACGGGGAAGCTTGATAATAAGCGTTGAAAAATAAGGTTAGTAGTTAGAATTGAATATTAAGATTCGAATTACAGAAAAAAATACATCATAGAAAAGACATGCCAAATTCATAATAAATTCATGTAAATAAACAAAACCCGCACAATCACAACCAAAAAAATATGGCTTGAATTTACGCTTTTTAAAGCTCCAAAAATCATTTCTAACTCACAATCCTGTTAATCCAAACTTTTACACTAAATTTTTAAATCTTCATCATTGAATACTGCACTTTTTGAGTCCCTCAATGAATTTTTCCCTTTCCGAATTGACAAGCGGATAGTTGCATTCCTAATTGCAAATCTCTCTAAATAAAATTGCTCTTTTATTGATCTTATTTCATTTTATCGAAAGTTCTTCCCTAATCTAGTAAGACAAGGTAGTGGACTTCCAAGTTAAATTTTAATTATACATATCGTCATATACTATACAAATAAGCAATTAATTTGAGCCTTATACCCCCTAAATTATTTACAAAAACAGTAGAGGCAAAAGTCGGGAAGCCACTCCCCTGATCAAATATAAATTACCTTAGTGACCCTTGCTAGACATTATATATGCAAATTTTTTTTCAACATATTAGAGGTAAATAAAACTATTCAACTTGAAAAGGCTATATACGCCCTCATAAGGCGCCATTGGATTAAAAGAATCTCCTCTTTAGCGGGAAAGAAGTGAGGGAAAGGGATTACTGGAAAAGAGACCCCCCAAGCCTCAATGCCTCTCAGCACTCAAACAAACCTTTTTTTTCTGTCAGGATTGCCAAAACGTAATGGTTCCATTTGTCAACCGATCTAAGAATCTCTAATTAAACTATTGATCGAAATTGCAGCTCTTCTATTTTGTTGAGGAGGTCACTACATTACTTGTCCCATTTCTTGCACTCATAAAATTTATAGCTGACAGCGACTTTCCCTCCTGCGCAGAATACGCAGTCAGAAGATCATGACTTTCCAATCTTGTACAAGTAAAACTGAAGACATCCCTGCCCGTTCAAGAGGTGGGTCGGAATGAAGTTAGTGTCACCATGTCCTCGATTCAGCCACGGCGTTAGATAAGGGATGAAGCAAGTAGTTCATCTTTCCCACGGTCGCTCACCAAGGGTTGCCAATCGCTGAGTGAGGAAAATTAACTAAACCATGGAGGAAAAGCGTGTTGCTGATAAATGCTCCTTTTGTGAATTACGAACTCCACCTCGATGCATGTATGATGATTTGGCGGCCTAAAGGCGGGTCTGTGTAAATTGCCTCCGCGAGGCAAAGGCCTTCGTAGTCAGGGAATTTACCTCTAGGCTTTACGCAAGGTATACAAGATTAAAATCGAGTCATGCGCCGCACCGCGCTAAGCCCTCAAATTTCAGAGCTTTTTGGAGCTGCTGACGTTTCACTTGTACAGCAAAGTACAGGTATAGTCATAATACTTAGTTCCAATTGTCCAAGAGCACGCTTGCATAAATAAAAACGTACTAGATATGGAATTATTACAACTATAAACAATAGTATTCGCACCCAAGATAACAAGTCTAAATCGACTAATTAAGTTCACCCCGAATAAACCTCGCGAATAATTTCTTGATCATTCATCCAAATTACACGACCGAAGGGGTGCAAAAAGAATAAGTGCAGTCAATACCGAACTAACTTTCAGTTTTTTCCCAGCAGCAACAATATAGAGAACTGAGATCCCCATTGTACCAATAATGTTGCGACAGCGTCAAAATTCACGACCAATACTGAGGTTCGGTCGTGTTGCTGGTATCTAAAAACTCTCAAGCAACAACACTCTTCTAATATTATGGACGTTTCAACTTTTCAGGGAGATTGCACACAATCCAACTGCAAATTGTCAAGTGGCGACGTCGATAACTAAGGTAACGATGTCGACTACGACTGTCTAATTGTGCACAAACTGACCGCGGCGGCAGCACAAGTGACGGCGACCCGATTCCTGTTATATGTCCAATTTGGAACATTTGACATTCCTGCTGTATGTTCCAATTAGAAAATATGACGTACATATCATATCGGCTTCGTTATAAATGAATGCGTGACTGGTTGTGTTCTAACAACCTTCCACACTCTTCCGAAT
Source organism: Odontomyia ornata (assembly GCA_963969285.1). Taxonomy (NCBI): domain Eukaryota; kingdom Metazoa; phylum Arthropoda; class Insecta; order Diptera; family Stratiomyidae; genus Odontomyia; species Odontomyia ornata. The sequence continues at coordinate 162,543,154 of OZ017742.1, forward strand.
ACCAGAAGAACTGTTGTCGGTAGCAGCATTTTTCCAGGTTACATAACCAGTTTCTGCGGCGCTCCTTTATGCACCACTTCAGGTACACACATCCATGATCGTGGATATGCATTCCATCCACGATCGTGGATGTGTGTACGTGTGGTGGTGCATAAAGGAGCGCCGCAGAAACTGGTTATGTAACCTGGAAAAATGCTGCTACCGACAGCAGTTCTTCTGGTATTCGGAAGAGTGTGGAAGGTTGTTAGAACACAACCAGTCACGCATTCATTTATAACGAAGCCGATATGATATGTACGTCATATTTTCTAAGTGGAACATACAGCAGGAATGTCAAATGTTCCGAATTGGAATATATAACAGGAATCGGGTCGCCGTCACTTGTGCTGCCACCGCGGTCAGTTTGTGCACAATTAGACAGGCGTAGTCGACAATATTACCTTAGTTATCGACGTCGCCACTTGACAATTTGAAGTTGGATTGTTTGCAATCTCCCTGAAAAGTTGAAACGTCTATAATATTAGAAGAGTGTTGTTGCTTGAGAGTTTTTAGATACCAGCAACACGACCGAACCTCAGTATTGGTCGTGAATTTTGACGCTGTCGCAACATTATTGGTACAATGGGGATCTCAGTTCTCTATATTTTTGCTGCTGGGAAAAAAACTGAAAGTTAGTTCGGTATTGACTGCACTTATTCTTTTTGCACCCCTTCGGTCGTGTAATTTGGATGAATGATCAAGAAATTATTCGCGAGGTTTATTCGGGGTGAACTTAATTAGTCGATTTAGACTTGTTATCTTGGGTGCGAATACTATTGTTTATAGTTGTAATAATTCCATATCTAGTACGTTTTTATTTATGCAAGCGTGCTCTTGGACAATTGGAACTAAGTATTATGACTATACCTGTACTTTGCTGTACAAGTGAAACGTCAGCAGCTCCAAAAAGCTCTGAAATTTGAGGGCTTAGCGCGGTGCGGTGCATGACTCGATTTTAATCTTGTATACCTTGCGTTAAGCCTAGCGGTAAATTCCCTGACTACGAAGGCCTTTGCCTCGCGGAGGCAATTTACACAGACCCGCCTTTCGGCCGCCAAATCATCATACATGCATCGAGGTGGAGTTCGTAATTCACAAAAGGAGCATTTATCAGCAACACGCTTTTCCTCCAAGGTTTAGTTAATTTTCCTCACTCAGCGATTGGCAACCCTTGGTGAGCGACCGTGGGAAAGATGAACTACTTGCTTCATCCCTTATCTAACGCCGTGGCTGAATCGAGGACATGGTGACACTAACTTCATTCCGACCCACCTCTTGAACGGGCAGGGATGTCTTCAGTTTTACTTGTACAGGATTGGTAAGTCATGATCTTCTGACTGCGTATTCTGCGCAGGAGGGAAAGTCGCTGTCAGCTATAAATTTTATGAGTGCAAGAAATGGGACAAGTAATGTAGTGACCTCCTCAACAAAATAGAAGAGCTGCAATTTCGATCAATAGTTTAATTAGAGATTCTTAGATCGGTTGACAAATGGAACCATTACTTTTTGGCAATCCTGACAGAAAAAAAAGGTTTGTTTGAGTGCTGAGAGGCATTGAGGCTTGGGGGGTCTCTTTTCCAGTAATCCCTTTCCCTCACTTCTTTCCCGCTAAAGAGGAGATTCTTTTAATCCAATGGCGCCTTATGAGGGCGTATATAGCCTTTTCAAGTTGAATAGTTTTATTTACCTCTAATATGTTGAAAAAAAATTTGCATATATAATGTCTAGCAAGGGTCACTAAGGTAATTTATATTTGATCAGGGGAGTGGCTTCCCGACTTTTGCCTCTACTGTTTTTGTAAATAATTTAGGGGGTATAAGGCTCAAATTAATTGCTTATTTGTATAGTATATGACGATATGTATAATTAAAATTTAACTTGGATATCCACTACCTTGTCTTACTAGATTAGGGAAGAACTTTCGATAAAATGAAATAAGATCAATAAAAGAGCAATTTTATTTAGAGAGATTTGCAATTAGGAATGCAACTATCCGCTTGTCAATTCGGAAAGGGAAAAATTCATTGAGGGACTCAAAAAGTGCAGTATTCAATGATGAGGATTTAAAAATTTAGTGTAAAAGTTTGGATTAACAGGATTGTGAGTTAGAAATGATTTTTGGAGCTTTAAAAAGCGTAAATTCAAGCCATATTTTTTTGGTTGTGATTGTGCGGGTTTTGTTTATTTACATGAATTTATTATGAATTTGGCATGTCTTTTCTATGATGTATTTTTTTCTGTAATTCGAATCTTAATATTCAATTCTAACTACTAACCTTATTTTTCAACGCTTATTATCAAGCTTCCCCATTTCAACTACGCTTATAAAAAAGCTGTTTCAAAATGATAATATTTATCTTTTTGTATTTAGTTTATTTCTTGTTTTGTCAGTTTATGTTTTTATGAAATTTTTTTCTTGAAATCCGTCGGACTTGCTTTTTTTGAGTGAGTCGACGCGTTTCGACTCCTTTGAGTCATCTTCAGTGTCTAAAGAATGTGTGGAAGGAAATTAATTTATATAGGCGTAGGATGGGGTAAACAGATAGATCTTAGTTTAGGTCAGGTAGAGGTGTATTAGGTTTTTGTTTTTTGATTGTTGGATGGTCTGTCTCGCTTCCGTTTTCGTCGGAGGGTGTGGTTTAGTAATGAGAAAATTGCGGTGGAATTTGTAATAAGTTGTTCATTGATCTGTCCTTCTCTTTATATATTTGATTCTTCTAGGATGTAGAATCTCGGTCTTTTGTGTAAGGTATTACAAAATTGTTGGCATTTCTTGAATTATGTGGATTTGTTTGTGATACTTTTATAAAGGGGCTTCGTTCCAATTCACTGGAAATTAGATATTTGAAGATAAACTTAGTTTTCTTGTTAGTTCACTGGTCCGTTGATACGCTAGTCTTGAATAGGATATCCGTATATTCGCGGGATTTTGCCAGCAGCGGTCTTACTGCAGTTGATAAGTCTGCAAAAGCATTTCTTGGCAGGCCTGCAAAACGAATTTGTCGGCTAGTATGGTTCCTACACAGCTCAACCGTCTTCTTCTAGCAGCATTAAGATCTAATAGAGGCATACGATATTCAATAACTCTAGCATTGAACTCCCTCCCCCAAACCGGTAAAATATCCTGCTGTGCTCGACACAGTGTCTTCCAAAACATGCAGCTTGGTATTAGTTCAATCGGCAGTATGTATACACTAAGAAATGTTGTTCCTGAACACCGAACCAATCCAAAACTCCTTGCATGGAAATAAGCACTGCTCTGATCCCAAGTGGCAGAACTTCCAGCTCCGGCTCCCATAACCCCCGCAAATTGTCCAAGCATACTTTTCTATTACTTGGATATGGTTGAGGCTTTTAGATATTAAATCAGCGTCCCTACAGAGGAGAGCACGCCTCACTCATGCGTTGTTTTCTCTCGTGTGTTCAGTGCTGCCATAATTATAGCACAGGGAACTCCTATCAGACCCCTTGCAACTCTGCGCCAAATAGGCATAACCAAGGCAATGGGACAGTGGAAAGGAACTGCTCTTCGATGGTACAGATAACCCAACCTATTCTATTTTGGCATTCTTACACGTTGTTCGACTTTTTGGTCAGCCAGGTTATCGACATGTGTTATCCCCTATTGCTTTCTTGAGTCAGCCTTACTTTAACCCCGCTTGAATTAGGCAATTGCCTTTTATGGCTTCTAGTAAATTTGTCCAAAAATCACACCTGCACAAGTAAACGTTATAGAAGGATTAATAATCAAAGCAAATCATTACTCATTATTATGATGCATCGTAATTGAAAGAAATGAAATAAATATGGGTGTGAGAATTAATAATGATTCATATTTACTTAATATCACATACTTTTTTTCGTCAATATCGTCTTTCAAGTTATTGTCGATATGAGCGAATTTATTTAAACTGTTGGAGTAATACAGCCATTAAAACTATTTTCAAATCAACATGGCTAATTGATTGTGTTCTGTTACGACTTTCTTAAAAGTAACGTATTTCCGAATCGTCTTTTCGACATCGAAATATGAAAGATTCAAACTGTTATTTCAATAAAATGAACCATATTGAAATATTTAACCGAATTAATAACTATTTTAACTTATAACCATAGAGAATATATTATATGTCGCGTCGGCTTCTTAATTATTCATTCGATATATTCTTATCTGTTTTTGTTTCAAAGAACAATAACGATTAGGAACTCTCCCAAAGAAAGTAACGTCATACCACGTGATATGAAAGAACTTATTTATAACTAAAAGGCAAATAATTCAAACGTGCCTGTGATTTAATCGCATTCATTTAAATTCCCAATTACGAATATATATGCATGTTAAACTACATTTAATTCAATTAGATAAAGTGCATTGTTTCATTATTGATAACTTTTCGCTTCAATCATAATATTTACGCTGGCCAGCTGGACAATAAGTCTTCATTCTCTGTTTCGCTTTGGAATCATAAGCACATCACGATAGCGGCCGATTAAAAATTAAATGACGATTCATATCAAGATTCGCAATAGATTTGATTGTAAATTGTTTACTACATCATTTTTCCATTTGTTTTTATGAACACTTGCGAGCAACTTGAGTGTTAGACAAACCTTGACCTGTTGTGACGAACTAAGTTTAATTTTCTTATCACATCATTGTTCAGTTGCAATTCAGATACTGTTGGCGTACACAATAATCGATAGTGTGGCTTTTGTTCTATTTTGGAGCAAGAACTTGCTAGTGTTTTCTAAATTGTTAGTGATTCCGCATACCTCATCAATATCTCCCAAGCTGTCTTATGTTTAAGTGAATTTAAGTTTTATATTTTCGTTATTTTTCAGAACGCATACAGTGAATCAGATGCTAAATAATGAAGTGTATTCTTTTTGCACTTCTTTTCGTGATATTTTGTACCCATTTTACAAATGGTAAGGAAATACAAAAAATAAATCGACGTTTAAATTCTTACAAATTACAGTTAATTTTTCAAATGTGTACCTTTTCCTTTAAAAAATACTTTATATTCGACAGAATTCTCCTTGGGAGCTCCTAATATCAATAAATCAGTGAATCAAAATCGAAACAGTCATAATAATGGAAGAAGAATCCCACAAACTAGCATTGATCCGAAGCACCCAAGAGTTCTTAAAAGCCAGATGCGAATTCTTGGACATTACTTGGTGAAAACGCAAAGATTAGATGAAAATGGACAAAATGGGTTGACCGTAGACCTTTCATGCGTCGGGTGCTCAATGGGTAAGTGAATTAAGAATAAATATCCATAAATACAAAATGTTTATACTAAATTTCTTAAGATTCGATTTACGGTTTGTTTTTTTTTCAAGTGGTCCCAAATATTTCTTACACAGCCTTCCTACGGAGCGCCTCCAGTTGTCTCGGTATATTGACCGCATCCTCCAATTTCCGAAACCAATTAGTTTTTCCAAGGAATGCCTTTTTAAGGGTTTTGTAAAATAATTTTACAAAACCCTCCTAAAATCGCGACCTGTCTGTCCGTCTGTCCGTCCGTGTGTCCGTGTGTCACAGCAGTTTTTCTCGGAAACTACTTAAGCTAGAAACAACAAATTTTGCCAGTAGGTGTAAAGTGGTGCTCTCTTGAAAGTTCAATCATAAATAAAAATTTATGATGCATTTAAGGGAGTCTCCCCATATAGGGGGGTGACCCCCGAAAAAAAAATTTCATCAAAGGTAGTCGATATGGGTATCATATGGAAGGTCTTGATTAGAACTTTTCAAAACAGGTCTTAATTTGACACTTTTTACTTCGAGGAGCACACAGGGAGGAGAAATACATGAAAAAGATAGCTCAAAAGTGGTGACAATGGGTTCCCCAAACACCGGTCCAAAATACGCGGAGAATGAAGCTGACTTATTCTACACATTCACGGAAGCTACAAAAAATACTAAAGACAGCGGGTATCGAAACAGCACACTCGTCACGAATCTACAAATTGGAACAAAAACTAGGGACTACGAAGGACAGCAAACAAAAGGATGAACGTAGCGGCATATACAGGATAACATGCCCAGAGTGTGGAAAAATGTACGTGGGCCAAACAAAACGACTGGTGAAAATTCGATTCCACGAGCATATAAGGGAAGCGGAAGTAGCAGCGAAAAAAGGACGAAATGAGGCAAGATCAACGGTTGCAAGACACATTATGGAGAGCACGCATCAAATAGAATGGAACAACGTGGAGATCCTCGAAGAAATCAACGATTGGAGAAGGTTGGATGCAGCGGAAAGTTTGTGGATTTCAAGGATACCGGAAGATTTAAGGCTTAATACGGATCTAGGGAACGCATACAGTAGTTTGATCGGATCAATATGTTAAAGGCTTGAATGACTCATCTAGTTTATGACACCGTGAAGGATAATTAGAGTGGGATAATGTTTTAATTACCTTTCCAAGTAGTAATTTTGATGGTTTTATTATTAGTTCATTAAAATGCCTTTTGTAAATTAGTTTGTAATTAAGAAACGATGTATAAATACGAGAATTTTTGGATTATGTTTCAGTAACACGGCACTGAAGAAGGAAATAACTTGTTTCCGAAACACGTGTCTGCCCGGGTTTTAATAAATATTGGCGTTTTACGGAAAATATTAGGGTTTTTATTTATTCATTTGAATGTAATGATGTTGGTGTATGTTCGAACAATGCCATTCGACTGGCCCGGAGACCTTGAAATTTGCGAAGCAACGTGATATAGAAAACTACAGGGTGCGTACGGTATTTCAGGGCAACTTGAGAGTAAAATTAATTAGCTTGCATTTTTAACAAAATTTAATAAAATTCCATGAATTTTTTATACAACGTTAAATTAATATATGGCTATATAGTCATTCAATAAAATCGCCATTAACAGCAATAACCTCTTCGATCCAGGTCCGGAAACGATTACATGCCCGAATCAAATGCTCCTTGTTCAAATTGGCCATAACGGCATTAATAGCAGTCTTCAGCGAAGAAGTGGTATTATGAGGTCGCTTATTGGTCTTACGCTCAACTACGCCCCATAGGTAATAATCCAAAGGATTAAGGTCTGGGGAGCTAGGTAGCCATAGGTTCGGTGTTATGTGGTCATGAAAATTTTCGGCCATCCAATCTTGTGTCGCCATCGCTTTATGTGAAGGAGCAGAGTCTTGTTGAAGAATTTGTGGTCTGCCTCCGCTTAAATTGTCTATCCAGGGTTTCACTATCGTCTCCAAAACCTCAATGTATGCAGCAGTGGCTGGAAATTTTGTGTGCATAACAACAGGAACCTCCGTAGGATTTGAACATAACATTTTGGGCCCCTCAGGGTGTTTGATTTTGTTTAACAGACGTTTTGTTCGGAGAACTCTCTGTTCCCATGTTCGTTCCGACATGAACTGTCCTCTGCGCATCATGTAGGTCTTATACCAAAGGTCTTCTCTTTAATCCTGATATTCCTATTTACAAATTTTCTGTATGCTTGATTTTTCTTACTAAACATTTTACGATAATGTACCTTGTGTTCACTGGCACGAACTAGGAATTTTAGTTGGTGCGTATACAATATAGACATCAACACTCCCGGAGAGTTAACTCGCCACCTACTACCACAAACTCGCCTTTAACTTAACTAGAACAGTGAAATAAATTTGTTAGTTGAAATTGTTAAGTTCATTGAGTAGTTTAAAGGTTACGTTAACAATTAATTTGATTCAATTCTGTTAGCGACGGCGCTAGAGCCTCTCCCCCGATCCGCGGGCATGCTGTTTATCTGCCGCGGGAAGTATTGGCTGCTCGTGATAGGGTCACGCTGTTTAGCTACTCGATGCGAAAAGTGTTGGTTGCTAGATTTAAAACGTTTACTTACAAGAATGACTGTCCACTTTCAGTTGATTTTTTTCGTCAAGAGGGGCTCAATTGTAAATTGAAGCTTCCGGGCTAATGCTTTGGAAGACGATAATCAGGTATACGCCTTGAGTAGACAAGTTCACAATCAAGACTCCCACTTCCGAGTTCAATCATCTACGTTTATACAATCATTTTGTTTATTTTCCATTGCCGATTATTGCTTGTTAAGCGAAATAACGAAGTTACGCCATCCGATGATGCCCAAATCGTTTTATGGATGCGCCCATGTGGGAAGCATGTCGACTAAAGTTCTGCAACATGCGAAATATATCAGGCGTTGGCCGTTATCGTTACTTTCATCGTGCACGCTATAGCCTCCAGCTAAAAGCTAGTTATGTAGAAGCTTGGTGCCCTGCACAGCCCTGCACATATGAAGCAGACAAGATGTACGAGATAACGGGCACTTTTCCCCACCCATCCCGTCCTCGTTGACGCTATCCATTGCAAAACAGCAGTAGAATGTCCGCTCTTCATGTGGCTGGATCTGGAAGAAGCAGTCCTTTCAATTAAAACTATGAAGGTTTCAAGATCAGTGTCCCAGCTGAGATGTTGCAGCTTATCTATCACTACTGTCCTGACTTGCTGCTCAATACATTCACCGCGTGCCTGCGGGAAGCGATCTTCCCGGAACGTTGGAAAGTTCCGAGGCTTGGGTTGATCAGCAAGGGGATAAGAAATTCTGGATCGCCGTATGCAATCCACCCATTATGTATCCTATACACGGCTGGGGAAGTGCTTGCGAAGCTTGTAAAGAGAAGACTCACTGACGCGATTGGTGCTGCTGAGGAACTATCTCCTCAGAAAGACGATCCAGCGTTAATGCGGTTGCAGAGCTGGTGAGCGTGGTCCAAAAGGCGAAGCGACACAGCCGTATCAAGCGATGGGTAGGTTTGTTAGTGAAACTTAATTTTCAAGATGCCTTCAACTCTGCTAGGTGGGTGAATATTCTGTTGTTCTAGCAATCCCTTCCACTTCCTCCCTACCCGCTAGAAAGGGGATCTCTGTAACCTAACACTAACGACAGCCCCCTTCAAGCTTTCACTTAGAGGTAGTTAGAGTATCTCATATTCGATTTGTATCGAAAGAATTTATGCGATTTGGACCCAATATAAAACACGTAAAGTGAAAACAGAATCTTTTGACCTAGCTTCTTCAAAAGTTATGCGTTATCAGTTAATACCCTATTTTTCTATCTTCGGTAAAAAAACCTAAGGAGTTTCATAATTATATGGGGAGACCCCCCTTGAAACCTTTGAATATTTTTTCGACTACAAAACAGGCACTAGACCACCACTGCTGGGCTTTTCATAAAGTTTGATAATTCTAGCTTCCAGAGTTCCTAAGACTTAGCTCGTTCTGACACACGGACAGACGGACAGACAGGCAGGTACCGATTTTGACAAGATATTGTTAGAATTTATTAAATGCCATAAAACGAAATGATATTATTGGGTATTTAAAACTCCCACCATTTTGTTTATGCTTTATTGACCTCTTTTTTGTATTGGCACGTAACATACGAATTTTACTCATGTACTCGTATTTTTTAAAAATTCTAGCCTATCTGCAGGATCTAGCTAAATTAGAAATGGTGTCTTTTCAATAGTACATGTTATTGTTGTAACTACAAGATCTTCAGTCAACTGTTAGTTTGAAGCTTACAGCTCGAATCTTATGAAGGTTTCAGGATACATGCATTTGTTACACCTAGCTATAAATGTTTGCCATATTTAAAATTCAATGTTACGATGCCTAGCCCCGAAGTATAAAGTTTTTGTCTTTTGGGTTGTTGGATGTCCTTTTGTTCTGGTTCGTATCGCTTCCGTTTTCGTCGGAGGGTATGGCCTAGTACTGAGAAAATTGTATCGGAATTTCTAATAAGTTGTTCGTTGAAAATGGTACCATCTATCTTTCTATATTTATATATTTCAAGTCTTTCTAGGATGTCGAGTCTTGGTCCTTTGCTTTGCTTTTGTAACAATGTGATAGAGTTTGTCATAGCGTCAGGCTCGTGTGCCTTGTGTAAGCAAGATTGTAAGTGCTCTTTGTATCATGTCGTTAGTTTTCGGGTGGTCCATCCTATGCATACCATGTCGCAGTCCTTGCATGTCAATTTGTATATGCCGCTGTTCTCGTATATTGATGTGTCATTCGGCTTTGTTTTCAGTTTGTTTTCAATGTTGTTATTAGTTTTGAATACAGTTTGGAGTTTGTATTTTTTAAGGAAGTTTGATAGTTTTTATGTCTCTTTGCCTACGTATGTTAATGAAATCCACTGTCGGTCGTCATTGTCTGTTTCAGTCAGTTGGCGTTTTTTCTACTGTGTGATGAGTTTGTCAATGTCAGTTGTTTGTATCCATTACTACTTGCTATATAGCCCAGTCATATTAGGTAAAAAAAGGGGTCAACCTCGGAATGAAAGATAATAAGCTGCAAATTGGTATGAACCTTTGTTTTGTCATTCTAAATGTTGTCTCAAAAGTCACAATCGTTATCGTGTCCGCGTCTCAAGATATTCAAGGTCAAAGGTCACAAAAATCGGTTTTTCGCGAATATCTGGCTTCCTATCGGTTAAATGAGATTTGCATTTATTATAAAAGTTGTAGGCTATAAAATTCCCTACAACTTTTGTTTAAACTTTTTTTTCATACGACCAACCGTTTTGAAGGTAGAGCGCGAAGAGTGCACATCGTACAGTCATATACGGCCTAATGCAAGGTCAAGCGTGAGTTATGGTTATCAGTACGTTATAAAGTCAATTATTTACTTGGAAATTATAATTATTAAACAATGCCTATTATTTATGTACTAACTATTAATTATTTATATTTAATTAAAGTAAGTAACTTGATTATTTATATATAATTATTCATATTTAACTATTTAAGTATAAAATATTATTAATTCTGGATTATATATTTTAGTTTTATTTTAAGTTAACACGACATTATATATCTTTTCTTTAAAACGCGTAAATTTCTCAATACTTATATACCTGGAAATACTTGTCCCTACCCTATGCCCTTTTCTATTCATTGCCGGGACAGATGTTCTATAGTATTCAAGGCCACTCTCTCCACTTTGTATGAGTCAAGATTATTCGTTAGTTTGAAATTGTACCGTTGCAACTACGGACGTACGGTTTTAAGAGCTATGGCTGATTTGTGTTTTATATGTGATAAGAAACTTTCAGAAGGTGTTTCTGTGAATGTCGTACGTGGTTTACAAACTTTAAAAACTGCAAGTATTGAAAGAAATGATGGACATATAGACTATTTAAATACTTTAAGTTCTGTAAATGTGCATTCCGAGTGTCGAAAAGTGTACACGAGTAAAAATGTTATTATTGCATCAAAACGACGCACAGATGAGAGTGAACCTTCAACGTCAAGTGCACCTCGTAAAAAACGAAATGAAGTCTTTGATTTTGGAAAGTTATGCTTATTTTGTGGCCAAGAAGCTGATGAAATAGCAGAAAAGAAAAAAAAATTAAAGTATAGACGGACAATAAGTAATGTAAGTACTCTTGCATTCAAAGACAACGTAATTAAGAGAGCAGAAGAACGAAACGATTCCTTAGGAGAATTAGTAAAGGAACGTATATATTACGAGTATGATTTGATCGCTGCTGAAGCAAAGTATCATACTATTTGCTATACCAACTTTTTAACCCGAATACCATCTGCAGATAAAATGCCTCGCCAAGATGATCAAGTCACTCAAGCAATGAAGGAGATTTTTTATTATATAGAAAATAATGAAGATTCTCAATTTACTTTGAAAGAACTTAAAGATGTCCCTACGGAATACATACCTGACGATAAGACAATTATTACAAAATTACAACAAAAGTATTTAACTGATATAATAATCACAAAAAAAATTGGATCATTTACAATTATATCTTTCCGTGATACACAGCTTAACGTATTATCAAAAGCTTGGTACGAAAATAAAAAAAGTACTCCTGTAGAAGAACGTCTACGGATTGTAGAAGCTGCTGCGGCTATTATTAGGGAAGACATCAGATCATCTGTAGTTGAAACAAAAACGTATCCACCTCCGAATAAAATGCTAGATTGTATTAATGAAGAAATACCAAAAACATTATCACATTTTTTGGAAGAAATGATATTAAAAAATAGAAAAGGACAAGTAGATCATTTAAAAACGAAATGCACATCTATTAGCCACGCAATAATGGCTTCGATACCATTCTTCTATGTATCCCAGTGTCTCCATCAACGGGAAACTCGGGAATAGAGCTTTCACGTCGAAAGACACCATAATTTCGTCTTGCACTGGTGGGACAAACTTTAGGATTTTCTCGGAGAATTCTTTGCTGTTTTTTACAGATCTACCATTCATTTGGGTCATTCCTTTAAATTCATTCACCAACCATCTTGCCAGTTTTTGGATCGGTGCATTCATGGCCGAAATAATCTCACCCATTTCGTTCCCCTCTTTGTGTATTTTTGGCAAACACTTTATCCTACGCAAAGTAGGGTTGCTCACTCTAACCTTCGTAAATTCGCCAATTAATGACTCACAACTTTTAATTGTCCTTTCGAATCTTTTCATGGACTCCTCTAACGGGCTCCGGCGTAGCTCGAAGAAATTACCGCTGCTTAGCTTTTGTATGACCGCCTCATCATACTTGCTTTAATCCATCACTACCACTGTATTTCCTTTATCTGCCTTGACAAAGTGAACAGGTTTCTTCTTTAGTTCAACAACTACGCTCGACTCTTCACTGTTTGCCACCTTTTTCGCTCCCCTCATCACCTCGGCTATATCATTCCTTGCCATCGTTTTCTGTGCTTCTGGTAGTCTACCCATTGCTGCTTCCGTTTCTACGATGATCTCCTCTATCTCCTCATTAAAAACACCTATAGAGGAGATCATCGTAGAAACGGAAGCAGCAATGAGTAGACTACCAGAAGCACAGAAAACGATGGCAACGAATGATATAGCCAAGGCTGCAGGAGAAAGGCCATTTACCAAAACATTGGGTCCGATATGTGGACGATGTGTTTGCGTATGTGAAAAGAAGTGACGTGGAGAAGGTGCTTGCCGACCTGAATGGAGCCCACAAGAATATAGTATTCACGATGGAGGAAGAGAAAGACGGTAAACTATCGTTCCTAGATATAGTAGTAAGGAGGACCCAAACAAATATAACTTTCAATGTATACCGGAAAGCAACTCACACACAGAGAACGATTCCAAATACATCAAATCATTTGCAGCAAATCAAGGTTTCTCCGTACAAAGCCATGATCCACAGGATGCTCGATTTGCCGCTAAGCAAGGAAGCTAAGGAAAAGGAGATGAGGTACATTGTTGAGATAACTAGACTAAACAGCTTCAAGGGCTCGACGATTAAGAGAATGGCACAGAAGATCCAGATAAATATACAGCGACAGGGGCGATCAACATTATCAAATGCGAATACCGAAAGAACGTACTGGAAGGCCTTAACTTATCACGAAGGCATCAGCAATCAGATCAAGAGGCGAGTAAATCAGCTCAATTCTGTACGGTTAATCGAATCAAGCAGCAGCTCAACAACGTTCTCGGATCAACGAAAGACAAGCGCGAACCACACGAAAAATCTGGTATCTATCGCATCTAATGTCCCACTTGTGAAGAAGTGTACTGCAGTAATCTAGGAGCTATGGCTCTAAAAGCAGCGCTGACACAGGCACACGGCACGAACGCAATTTAACAAGGATTCAGTCGATTCAGTCACCTTCCCCATCGCAACACTCGTTTTTTTTTTGCATGGCAAATAGGTCCAGAAAATGTCTTTTGTACTTAACTCCCGGGAAACAAAATTCTAAAACTGTTTAATATTTTAATGTGTAGTGATTTTATTACAATATCTTTTGAATATAATTTAACGAATTGCGGTGTAACGCGGGATACAAATGCTTAGAACGAAACGGTTAACCTTTTAAATTATATGAACGCTAAAATCATTGTATCATTTAAACCCCTTAAAATTTGTCTAATTCTTCCGATTTTTCCCACTTAATTACGCCTAATCATTATAAACGAAAATTGCTTTCAATTGATAACTTAAGCGAATCTACAAAAGACGACTTAGAATTTAAAAACAACCGAAACGAGTGTGCATTATCACCACCGCGGGTTCACCCATAGAGGGCACTTCTATTTCCACATCGTACGAGCGAGGTTATTCGGAGTGTCGCAAATAAGCGGCAACAAAATCCGCTTGCATCAGCTTCACGGTCGATTTTTAAGAAATTGTGACTGAAAAAGTGTTATCTTCATTTTTCGTACCAATTGAAAGTTCTTTCAGTTTTGCAATAAATTAATCGCATAAATGGCAAATCGATAAAAAAAAAGACGTGCAATCGATTGCTCTACGGGTGGAGCTAGTAATGGCTATCGGAAAAGATTTTGTTTAAAGCGGTCAAAAGGGCGGCCGGGAAATTTTCACCTCGGTAAACCAAAGGCTTACGACGATTAGTGTATTTTACCCGCTCGTGCGTCAGTGATATCATTTCTTTTTCCGTCTCGCGAAGCATTCGTTTGTTTTATAGGATTTGTACTTTTACCGCGCAGAATACATGGAAAAATAACAATCGATAATGGCAAAAATTAATGCAGCCGGAAAACAGGAAAAGTCGTTCGCCTGGGAGTAGTTTATGATGGAGTGTGGATGCATTGGGTGTTGTGAGTGAGAATGAACCCTCTGCTGGACAAACCTTATCATCTAGCTGGACTCCTACATCACAGAGCCGATGAAAATTATTCGTGGTGGATGTGTTGAACATAATTTTCAAAATTCATTAACATGAGTATTGTTTTCATACAGTGCTAGTTAATATTATTGCTACTGTTGTCCCAATCGGATGCCATTCAACCCGAGAACAGGCGGAAAACAGCGAAAAGTTCCAGCAGAAAATTGATTGCGAGAAGAACTTTCAGCTGCCCCGACGTAGGCTGGCCCGATTACTTCAATTCCGGCGTTTTTGCGTTCCGACCAAATTTAGATACATTTGCGAAAATCACACAATTCACCCTAGAGAAAGGAAGTTTTGATGGTGGCGATCAGGGTTTATTAAATTCGTTCTTTTCGGATTGGGCGACAAGTGATATTTCGAGACATTTGTCATTTTTATATAATACATGCTCGACAGCGACATATTCATATTTGCCAGCGTTTAAACAATTCGCTGATCGCATTAAAATTCTTCACTTCATCGGTCAATTGAAACCATGGTTATTAAATTTCAGTACACAATCAAAGACTGTCTATACACCTCAAGAGTATGGACATTTACATATGTTTTTACAATTTTGGTGGGATCTCTTCTGTGATAACGTCCATTCCAAGTTGACAGATGACATGAATTATAACACACGTCAAAACGACGATCATACATCCTATGAGTATCAATACAACAAAAAAAGACCGTGATGAATTTCATACTGAAGTCATTTGTAATATAGTTATACGTGATCCATGGGAAGATTACTATGAAAATCTGGAGAAAGAAAACGTGTCGCCACTTGTACATGTAGAAGAACATAATAGTAATTTTAATAATAATTCTAATAATCAAGAAAATTATTTTGATAATAATTGGAATAATAATACAAACAATAATTGGAATGATTATAATACTAGTGATAGTCAAAATAATGATGACAATTGGAGTATCAATTATAATGAAGGTGATCAAAATGCACGGTTACTGTTGAAAGTAGTTTTAACACAAGTACCTCCAAATCGTCAACGAGCGCTCGTCGTCGAGGGAAAGGTATTGTAAGTACCATTTTAATTTAAATTTTTATTATATATTTAATTATTTACCTATTTATTGCAATGTTCTATACGAAACAATATCATTCGAAAAATCTAAATGTAAAACAATAATCTGGGTACAAAAGCATACAAACGTCATAATGATTGGAAAAAAATATCAAACTATACAATCGGAAAAAGATGTATGGAAGCAAACACAGAACAGGATAAATTAGGAAAAATATATCGTAATATGAAAAATAGTGCATAAACTGTCACAATTTGTATAATGTGATGTTTTCAAGTTATGCTTTTTCTAACCAAGATAGCATGCGTATACTAGTGCTTATAATATTGGCACACAATATTTAATTATCTCAAATATCCGCATGTACGATATGTATCAATATCCTATTCAAAGAACCGAAACTAAGCGAATATATTCTACACAAAATATATGAAATTGAAATCAGGTTTCTTAAATACTAGCGTAAGAATGTCAATATATTCAAACCAAAAGGAATTTAATATTAGCATGTATTCACAACCAATGAGAAAAAAAAATACATCTTAAAAAAATCATGAATAATATCCTCATTTAAGGAGTATATAGCATATAATCATGAAATTTTTCTAAAATTCAACAAAAAAAAAGTAAATTTATCTTTGTTGAAGCGATTTTATCACTTCCTTTGAGATTTTAAAAATGCTTATGAACTCAATTAACCAAAACTATTTGAGGGAGCAGCTTGGTGCATTAAAAACCAAGAAAAATTAATAGTGTCAAGAAATTTAAAAAGCAATATTTTATTATTTCCATAATAATAGTGTAACTTTGTTGCTATGTACAATTCTTCTCCTATTTCTTATGGTCGTGATGTGTATGCTATAGTAAAGTGAACTATAATTCTTTGTAATTTCAAGTAACAAATTTCGTACATGACGTATCAAATTTTTGTTAGGTCACTGTGTGGTTTAAATCTACGATTCCTAATATAACATAATTTATTTTCAAAAATTAAATTAAAATTATAAAAATTGTTTTAAAAATAAATTCTATAAAAATAAAAAATGATGAATTAAGCGGATGAAATCGGTCTTTCCCTTCCGGTTTTTTCCAATCGGGTATAGGACCCGGTACGGTGGCAGGCTTCCACCCCAAAATATGAGCCAGCCGCCGGGTACAAATTAATTCCTTCTTTTGTTTCAGGTGACTTCATGGGTTGAGTGGCCCAAGCAAAGTGCCTTTTTATGGCATAGAGTTATGCAATTCAATTGTATAATTCTATGACATAAATTGGTCACCGGGGTACTCCCCTTCTGATGGGAAGGTTCATACAATTCAAGTTGTATGAGTTTTCCACTCAGAAGAGGAATACCTGGCCACTTCAACAAATTATCAATGGATTTATTCCGGTTGGGTGGGTATGAAGGGGCTCCACCACCACCCGGCTGCCCCTCTTTCATTTGTGGGCCCTGAATTTATTTGGGTAAAGACGAGGTCACCCCAAGTTCGCCTTTCTTTTCAGGTTTCACTTGTTCTCGTAACAAGTAATAATTCCCTCTGTGTAGTTATCTACAAATTTTGCGACTTCGGTCGTTTTCTTTCGATCTCTGAAAGCGATTCGTGAATGCGAAATTGTTTTGTAGTGAGTCCTCGTGCCGGGGAAACGAACCCGCCCCACGACACCGCAATGCTAGCCTGCCAGCGCATTCACGCGTCTCCGGACGAGGGCATTCTCGGCAGAAACCGACACCTTCCTTTCATTTTCATCACAGCTACTGTTGGGCCTTTCCGTATTTCTTCACAGAAGATATGGGTCTAAAAAATTGTTGGATGTTTTATCATCTTTAGGATTTGCTGCATCATATAGTAATACCATACAGTATGAAGTTTCATCAGTTTACCATCCACAACCTCGTATTTTACCATCAGAGTCTGGTGCGTTGGTACAATATGTTGGAGACAATGCAGATATTAATGTCAGTACTCTTGACGGTAATAATACTCTTCACGTTATGGGAATGATAAAAATAATTACTCCGAAAGATGCTGTAATTTATGATGATCGCATAAAAAAATGTACAACTAAACCGAGTGCAAAAGAGTTAGCAGCAATATCACATGTATCTCTTTTAGCATATGAAAAGCCAGTTGTACCTGGGTACAGCAAGATTCAAGTCCAAAATCTACATGATGATCAAGTACTGATTGAAAAAAAATTTAATGCAGTTGATTTGTTGTGGTTATACGGAAAATGGAAGAATCTTTCACCGTTGCCAGGGTGGAATGGCTATCTTCAACAACTTACGAAAAATAATCAAAATTTTTCAACTTCTCAGGTTATATTTCTACCTTTCATTGATCATCCTGCCAGTAATTTAGACACAATTTATACAACTTTACATAGTGCTATAAATATTGCCAAGTCACATCAACAAAAAACGTGCATAATTACATTTGATCAGCCCCTGTACTCAAAAGCACGTGAAATGGTTGCTGCGTCAGATGCAAACTCAGACTTGTCTAAAACAGTTGTCAAACTTGGAGGATTTCATATGCTCATGTCTTTTCTTGGATGCATAGGACATGTAATGGACGGTAGTGGTCTCAAGGAAGCTTTAAGTAAAATATATGCTACAAATTCGGTCGACAAAATGTTGAATGGTCACGCTTATGCAAGAAGTATCAGAGGCCATATATTATTACGACTTGCATTATCAATAAAGATTTTTGAAGAGATGAAAATTGAAAATTGTGTGTTAGATGAGTTAATTGAACAGATAACTAGTCGCGATGTTTCCTACGAAGATGTTGAAGGATGTACGAGCAGCTCCAACTCGTTAATTGATCAATTTCAGGATAAACTAAAAGAATTAAAAGCTCGAGGTCCCACGGCACAGTTATGGGTGCAATATTTTGAAATGGTATCAATAGCCCTAGATTTCATTCGCGCTGAAAGGCTGGGACTTTTTCAAGAACATTTGGATGCAGTGCGAAAAATGCTGCCCTATTTTCATGCTGGTGGTCATTTCCTATATGCGAAATCAGCTCATTTGTATCTTCAAGATATGTTAAAACTTGAGGAGACAATGGATCAACAGGCTTTTGAGAACTTTAAAAACGGATTCTTTACTGTAAAACGAACAGAAAAATTCAATTCTGGTACATGGACAGACATGGTAATCGAGCAAAGTCTGATGAAATCTATGAAGACAGAAGGAGGAGTATCTCGAGGCCGAAGTACACAAGAAAGTGTTCTATGTAAGTGGGTATATGCTATGTATGCCACGAATACAATTTGTGAAGAAATTGAACGGTTTTGTAACATTTCTTTCGATTCTGTGGACCAACATGTTGATGCTAGAGATTCACGAATAAAAAGGGATGATACTGATGTAAATGAACTGGTTGGTTGGTTTACGCTTCATAATCCCTTTCCAAATACGAATCAGTTGGTATCCTTAGCTTCAGGAATCGTTGGAAATGACCAAATTAATTGTCACCGAGCCCATGAAATCGGATTGCAATCTATGGTAAAGATAACTGGTTTGAACTTCAACGAAATAAAGTTAAAACGCGTCGATAAGGTTTTACCGCTTTCAGCCATTAACAAATCTGTCAAAATTAATGATTGTAAAGTTTCTATAGATCCAATGTTACTTTTCCAGAGAATAACTGTAAGCAAAAAATTTGAAAGTAATTTACAAGAATATCTTCAGTATGAACTAAGCCCGTATCCGACATCTTTATTTGATAGTAATGGCATGAGAAAAACCACGAAAGCAACATTATATGACAATATGATGCCTGTCGTTATCGATCTTGATGAAAATAATGTAACATACATCATCGATGGTGGATTTCTTCTGCATCGCGTCGTATGGAGCAAAGACGATACTTTCTCTATTATTTTAAATAAGTACATTAAATATTTACAAACACATTATGGCTCAGCAATTGTTGTTGTATTTGACGGATATTCGGACTATAGTAAAAATATTAAAGCACTGGAACAACAAAGAAGAACTGCTGCACTTTCAAAATCATATGAAGTTTGTTTTGACGAAACAATGGTTGTGCCAATCAGTCAAGAAAAATTTTTATCAAATCGGTCTAATAAAAAAAAAATTTATCGACATGCTTGTTGAAAAATTTAAAACTGTTAATATCACAACAAAACAAGCCAGAGATGATGCTGATGTTCTCATCATTGACACAGCTATTGCCTTATCAGAACATCAAAAGACTGCTGTCATCATAGGAGAAGATATCGATTTGCTCGTTATTTTAATTGGACGTACTCAGTCACATCATCAGGAAATTTTTTTGAAAAAAGTTGGCAAAGGCAATGTCAAAACACAAATATATTCTACTAAAAGTTTTGACCAATATCCTCGTACTAAAAAGCACATTTTATTTTTACACGCATTCAGTGGCTGTGACACGACTTCTGCGCTATTTAAAAAAGGAAAAAAACTGTTACTAGAGCATTGGAAAAAATTCCTGATTTAGATAAACTGGTGGAAGTATTTCAACAAGAAAACTGCCCAAAACAAACATTATTAGAAAATGGAGTGCGCATCTTGTTGGCATTATATAATGCTCCAAAATCTGAGGACAACATTGATCATTTCCGCTACACGCAATTCATCAAATTTACAAAACTAAATAAACCTGTACAACTGTCAAACTTCCACCAACAAGTGTAGCAGCTCATCAACACATAAAACGTGTCTACTACCAGATTCAAACGTGGTTAGGGAAGGACTTAGAACCTAAAGAATGGGGCTGGATGCTTGAAAATGAAATCCTGGAGCCCATACGAACGTTATTACCTCCAGCACCAGCCGAACTACTAAACGTAATATTTTGCAATTGCAAAAATGGTTGTGGTTCCCGCTGTGGATGCAGAAAATCAGGGCTACAATGTTCTTTAGCTTGCGGCCAGTGCAACGGACAAGCTTGCCTCAACGCTTCACTGTATCCAAGTAATCCCGATGAAGAAAATACATATGATCCCGATATTCTGGAAGGTTTGGAGATGAACATGACAGATAATGAGGATGATGACAATGAATCGAACATTTTTGAGCGACAAGAAGAAGAAGACGACGAACAAGAAGAAGATAATTAGCTTCCATTTCCAATTTCATTACAATTAAAATCAACAAAGATACTTTTGATATTTGAACTCACATTTTGATAAATGTATATTATGCCGTATTTAATAATAAATAAAAATATGTGTAAAATATATACTCTTACTATCATTTTAACTTAAAATAAAACTAAAATATATAATCCAGAATTAATAATATTTTATACTTAAATAGTTAAATATGAATAATTATATATAAATAATCAAGTTACTTACTTTAATTAAATATAAATAATTAATAGTTAGTACATAAATAATAGGCATTGTTTAATAATTATAATTTCCAAGTAAATAATTGACTTTATAACGTACTGAAAACCATAACTCACGCTTGACCTTGCATTAGGCCGTATATGACTGTACGATGTGCACTCTTCGCGCTCTACCTTCAAAACGGTTGGTCGTATGAAAAAAAAGTTTAAACAAAAGTTGTAGGGAATTTTATAGCCTACAACTTTTATAATAAATGCAAATCTCATTTAACCGATAGGAAGCCAGATATTCGCGAAAAACCGATTTTTGTGACCTTTGACCTTGAATATCTTGAGACGCGGACACGATAACGATTGTGACTTTTGAGACAACATTTAGAATGACAAAACAAAGGTTCATACCAATTTGCAGCTTATTATCTTTCATTCCGAGGTGAAAGCCCTAATATGACTGGGCTAATATTGTAAATGTTGTTTAGTTGGTTGGAGTAAATAGTGGGGGTCATGGGGATGGAGTGGAGCCTATGCACCATTGATCTGTACGCTGCTACTTGATATTGTGCAGGGTGGTTATATGTTACGTGTATCAGTTATGGTTAGTTTTCTGTTATTTTATAGTCTAATCGTGTTTGTTCCTATATCTCGGTTAGGTCCATCTAGTTCAGTTGTTTTTTTGTTTCTTTCTCCATAGTGAAATTCTTATTTGGGATATTTCATTCGTATAGGTAAGTAGTTCATCGTGTTTATTTTCTTGTGAGTCAAAAATGGTGAAACAGTGATCCACATATCGTTTGTAAAATATTACATTGAATCTCTTGACAATTTTCAATATAAACTTCGTCCAGAGATTTTAAGAATATTTCTGACATTATTGATGGTATTACGTGTCCCATAACCAAACCGTCCTTGGCAATATATGTGTTATTATTGAACTTAAAATAGTTCTGCTTGATTGTGGTCTTTATGAGACTTATTAGTTGATCGGTCAATCGTCGGCTGTTGTTGAATGAAAGTTTTACTTTTAGCATGGTCAGTTGACAGGTATAGACGTGTAGAGGTTGGTGTTGTCTAGTGATAACTAGTTTCAGTCAATGTTTGAGAGCTAGTTGAGTTTGCTAGATCGCGGCTGTTATTTAATATTTATTTGTTGTCGAGGTGCACGACATCAGCCAGTATCGTTGCCAAGTACCGTGCTAATTGGTATGCAGGAGCAGGGTGGTAATTGACAACAGGTCGAATAGGGATATTGGGTTTGTGGAGCTTAGGTTGTGCTTTAAGGGGTAGTGTGGATGGATTTGGATTGATGGAGGGGTGTTTAGTATTAGAAGGAATGAATAGTGGAGATTGTATAGTTATACTTCACATTAAAAACTAAATCAAAACACTGTACATAAAAAAGAACGATATCATCCGACAACTGCTACATTCACACTTAAACTAACACTGTACAAACTGAAAACTTTCTACAATTCCACAATGACGAGAGACAAAACATTGATATTCAGCTCAAAACTAAATTTGAGGCCATGACAAAAAAAAATTTAACAAATTGATGAAAAACCAAAACACATTGACCGCATCATCGAACAGAACCTTCTATAAACCTATCACCTTCTTCTGTAAACCTATCAGACACGACTTTTACGAGTCAGAAAATGGAGCTGTTAGATAAGTGACTGAAACACCAATTATATAACACAAACCGCAACACAGATCTAGCCACGGAACTAGCCATTAACAAACTGCCGCAGGAACAACACGCACAACACACTGCAGTAGATATACTACAAAAAATATGCACTAGCATAAACAAAACGAGTTTCCATGAAGACCATAAAATAATAAGACACATTCAGAAAAAAACTTACGGACAACCTACTAACAGTGACAAAGGCTGGCAAAGGACATACAACGGTGATCCTGAAAACAACAGACTACGTACAAAAAACAACAGACTTCATTAACACCAACGGATACGAACTAACGAACAAAGACCCTACTAATAAGTTCCAAGCGGACTTACGTACTGCAATTATACAATCTCCACTAATACTAAGCACCGCTACATTAACCCAAATCCATCCACATCACCCCTTAAAGTACAACCTAAGCTCTATAAACCCAATATCCCTAAACGCAAAGCGTAAAAACATTATTCTATTTGGTCGTGCTGTTCCCAGCCGATTGCACGCTACGGAGGCAGCACCTGATGAGTGCAGTAAGCAGTTGGCTGGACAAAACCAAGCCAGTTTTTACCGAACGCCATCTTCTGTTCGAAAAAATAATAAAATGAATTGCTAGTGCTTCTTGTTCCAAATTCCTACACTACTCGTATTTATATTTATATAAGAAACTATTTTCAGCCGTGGGAACCCTTCAATTTTTCATCGAACTTGGATTTTCGGATGCTGCATTAACATCCCAAATGAGGACTGTTTGTTCTTTACTAAAGATAGGTGACGATGAAGTGTGTGCAGGTATTATTAAACTTTTTGGGGTAATTGCCGTTCTTATCTAAAAAATTCAAGTTAATCATTATTCTTTTCCTTATAGCCGGAAGTTATGTATCTTCTACGAAACGTAGATGTGTCGCCCGATGAAGCATGTGGTTTCATAATGGCAGGCGCATGCCCTGACAAGTACACCCCCCGACATGAATGGGATGTTGATATTCCCCTGGAGACACACCCAAAACCTCCGAGTAAACCTGTTCCGAATGATAACACCCCTCGGTTAAAAGTACTACACTTATCGGATCACCATTATGACCCCTATTATGATGAAGGCACGAATGCAAAATGTGAGCATCCGCTATGTTGCAGAACAGTTAATGGTCATGCATCTCATCCCGATGATAAAGCGGGCAAATGGGGAACCTACGGCAAATGCGATACACCTAAGCGAACTATTGATAATTTGCTTGAACATATTGCAAGAGTCCATCCTGATATTGATTATATTTTGTGGACAGGGGATCTACCTCCACATGATGTATGGAACCAAACACGAGATGGTAACCTGGAAATCATACAAGAAACAGCTAAACAGTTGACCGACAAATTTCCAAACGTTCCAATTTTTCCCGCTTTGGGAAATCATGAAAGTGCCCCAGTGGATACATTTCCGCCTCATTATTTGGATGCTGAGAAAATTTCGAGTTCGTGGTTATACGATGAACTCGATATCATTTGGAAAAAGTGGTTGCCAACAAATGTTTCAGAGACAGTTCGACGAGGAGCCTTTTATTCCATTCTCCTAAAACCGGACTTCCGTATAATCTCATTAAATATGAATTACTGTAACAATAAAAACTTTTGGCTGCTTGTTAATACAACAGATCCTGATGATGAATTGAAGTGGTTAATTGAAGAACTCGAAAAAGCTGAGAAAAAGAATGAAAAAGTTCACATTGTTGGTCACATACCGCCCGGCAGTGAGGACTGCTTAAAGGTATGGTCTCGAAATTTCTATAAAATCGTAACCCGCTTTGAGAATACAATAATGGCGCAGTTTTATGGACACACACACTACGACGAAATGGAGATTTTCTATGATGCTGATAATTTAGGTAAGTAAAACCGAATTTCTGATGATTCATCATTCGATAGTAATTAAATGTAGTAGAACCAGTAGTGCATCGATTTTACTTTAAGCATGAACTGATAATGTTGTTCTCAAATTACCCTATTGACAAACTTATAAAAACGTTGGACTTGCCTTTATAATGTTGTCCGTTGGGAAATTATGCAGCATAGTTCTTCAACCAGAACATTAATTAAACCTTTCGAGGCAACCAAAAGAAGAAACTTTTTTTCGTGTGGTGAGCTCTCTTCCGAGACTTTAACAACTGATCACCCTAAATCTTTCTCAAATAGTAATTTAAATTTTGATATTCGAAACACTTCTCATAGCTTCAATCTTTATTATCAAAATGTACGTGGCATGCGAACCAAGCTGGAACCTATTAAAATTGCCTCTTCCATTTCCGGCGACGATTTCATTTGTTTAACACCAAACCTGGCTGACTCCTGATATCGTCAGCAGTGAAATTTTTCCACTATATGATGTCTACTGAACTGATAGAGATTGTTTGATTTCAGGTAAATCTGACGGTTGTGGTGTACTTATTGCTATTCATAAAGTTTTGGACAGTAAACTCTGCTCTAGCTTTTCTCCGTCACTTCCAATAGAATGCATCACTGTCTTCATTAATATCTCTCAAACCGTGAGTTTATATAGCTTTGCGTGTACGTCTCTTGCAATGCTCCTTTCCGCGTTTAAAACCGTTTTTTCGGAATTATCTTCGTATTTCTGCAGCATCAACTCTCTGCACACTATTTTAGTCTGTGGTGACTTTAACATGCCTTGCCTAAGATGGGACACAAGCTCTCATACCCTCTCATCCTTCAATGATCTCTCTATCCTGTTTTCTTTTTTTTTATCGCTTTGCTCCCTATCGCAATTAAATACGATCCCGAATGCAAACAATCAACTTCTCGATTTCATCCTTACTACCAATTCTGCCTCTATCTCCTCGATCTCAAAATCCCCCTCCGAATATGTAATGCCCTCCTCTTGAGGTTCGTTTATATTTTCTCGCACCTCAGTCCAAACGCACTCGTTTTTCCCCAAGATTTATTTTCCACAAAGCCAACTATGCAGCCATTCAACTTGAGCTGGATAATATTGACTGGAATTCAATGCTACAGAAGCTCGATGTCAATTCAGGACTATCAACTTTCTATGAGAATCTCAGTAGCATAATTACAAACCATGTACCTCTCTGCCGTTCCCCTCGGAAAAAGAGCCCCAGCTGGTTTTCCGCTGAAGTCTCAGACGCTCTTTATTTGAAGGACCAGGCGCGCAAAAAATTTCAGTATTTCAACTCTAACACTGACCTCACCAACTACCGACTGCTTCGTAGAAAAGCTAAAAAAGCAGTTAAGAACGCAATGCGACCATATTAATATATGATTGAAACATCACTGCAATCTAATAGTCCTAAGCCCTTTTGGACATACATACATTCTCCGAAAACAACATCCCATAACCCTAATACCTTCTCATGGCATAACTGCCAAGCTTCTGATGGGCAAGCTGTCTGTGACCTTTTCGCTCAATTTTTTGCCTCCACATTTAAGGTTTCGAACCCCACTATATACTCATAGTGTCCTCCTTCCCCTATTGTGCGCTTTATCGTAACCTCTCCATCGGAAATTGAAAATGTACTGCTCACTTTTGACATCAATGATGGTTCGGGTCCTGATGGACTACCAAATCTGTTCATAAAGTCATTATCTTCTTCATTATCTACCCCACTATCAATTATTTTCAATATTAGCCTTTCTTCCTCCTGCTTTCCCGACGTCTGGAAGCACGCTAACATCTTTCTGATCCATAAGTCAGGAGATCGTAGTGAAATCTCGAACTGTCGTCCGATTTCTTTGCTGTCTTGTTTTGGCAAGCTCCTTGAGCAAATTGTGCAGAACAGAATGTACGATGGCATCAGTATCCTATTTGCAAATGAACAACATGACTTCATTAAAGGTCGCTCGACATTAACTGATTTGTTAGAACTTACGAATACCATCTCTCTTGCTTGCAACAAGAGCCAACAAGTTGATGTCACATACACCGATTTTGCTAAAGCCTTTGACAGTGTTGATCACGGCCTTTTGGCTAACAAACTCCGCTCGTTCCGCATTTCTGACTCAATCCTCTCTTGGATCTTATCCTTCTTATCCCATCGCTCCAGCACCGTTACATGGAATAATTTTTTTTCGTAGGCCCCATTTAGCCCAAAATCTGGTGTTCCTCAACGATCAATTTTAGGCCCTTTGCTATTCAACATTTTCATTAATGATCTCCCCCAATGCCTGTCCTCTAATTGTCTTCTTTACGCTGAGGGTTTAAAAATTTATCGTTCCATTAACTCCAACAAAGACTGCTCATACCTTCAAAATGATCTTGACAATCTCCGAAATTGGTGTCAAGGTAATTTACTTCCTCTTAACATTTCAAAATGTTGTTACATGAGATTCACCAACAAAATTCATCCAGTTTTATATGAATACCGGATTGATGGATCGCTACTCGCACTTGTGGAAAAATTTAAAGATTTGGGAGTAGTATTTGACCCAAGTATAAATTTAACATCCAGATTTCATGCATAACCACTAGAGCTTCACGTGTCGCTGGTTTTATTTTACGATCCTCCTGCAAGTCTTTTAACATTTCAACCAGCGTCCATCTATTTGTACTCCTAGCCCGGTCAATCCTTAAGTATGCCTCCCAAGTATGGTCTCCTCACTATACTAAACTATCGGATGTTGTTGAAACTGTACAGCGTAATTTAACACGTTCTCTATTCTAAAAATATAACCTCCCTTACAGCTCCTACGATAAGCGCTTACAGATCCTCAACATTCCATCACTCAAAAAATGGAGAGAATTCTTAGATCGTGTTGGTTACTTAAATTATATCACGGTATTCTTTCATCCAACCTTCGGGAAAGGCTTTATATACGTCCCACCTCAAGAACGCGTTCAACTGACATATTCATTGTGCCCTTTGCTCGTACCGATATTTATTTTTATTCATTTTTAAGACGCGTATCACGTCGTTACAATGAGCTCCAGCTGGGTCCCCTGCCACATTCCTTAAATGCTCTTAAAAGCATATTACATGATATTCTCCTTAGCTTTCAGTAGTTTGTTAGTATTTTATATTCTTGTTTTTTTTTCATTTGAGCTATGTCTCAATATCAAGTCCTTCATATCTGTTTTTGTAGATAATCGCCCGTGCTTCTCTTTTGGTGACATTTAATATGGAGCTGGATTTTACTTCATGCTTGTATTTAACTCATTTGGGACATTTTTGGTCCGAGGCTACATATTTATTGCTGTTACATAAAAACCATTTTACGTTGTTGCAAGCTCCGTTGCATTTAGTTGAACTACATTTTCGACACCTCTGCATTTTGTCTTTACAGATGGTGGCAGAGTGGCCCAACCTGCTGCAGTTCTTGCACTGTCAGGGTCGGAATTTGAAGTATTCGACTTTAGCATTGAAGTTGATTTTTAGATTGCCCGGGAGGATACTACCAGACACCGTTAGCTTAACCGATTTTGTCGGAATAAAGTTGAGTCTTGTGGCGTTAATTTTATTGACTTAATGCCGTTGAGTAACATTCCCATCTTATTGCAAGGCCTTGCTATTTCTACAAGCTCATTCACGAATTACACCATCCGTGAAATATCAAATCTTCAGACTTTTTCATACTACATAAAATAGATGAAGTCCTTATAGCATCACTCTTCTTCGGTCTTACAATAACATTTCATTATGAATGAAATTTACTATGTTAAAATGCTTGGTGTTTTTATAGGACTATTTTTATCGAATAATTTACATCTATCAGCTATATACGAGCTATATAACTTTAAATAGTTCTCTTGAACATCTAATATTACTCAGGATTCAATTACAATTCGAACAATACTGCCTATTTAATTCAACACGTTAACTCACTTAGTACAGGCTTTAGTCCCATCTCTTCTTCATCATTGCCATACGACCACGACTTACGTATGCATCAAAATGTCTTTTTAAATGTTATTATCTTTTAAACAATTTCTCACGAATTGCGCATGTTAATCGTTTAATTACGTTCCAAAAATAACAAATAGTAGTCATAGATGTAATGGATACGTTGTTAAACGCTAACACATTTAGAAATTATTTTTCATTTGCGTCACTCACTTTATCTCCATCTTCATCGATCCTCCGAACAGTGCTGAACATTTTCTGGGAAAGTATTTGGTCCAGCGAACCGATTAAATCTTTTTCTTTAAGCCCTGCGTATTCTGCAGTCGATGTACATTCTTCGTCTACGTCAAATTCAACTACTATCCATGTATCCTTAGATAGGCCCTCGAAAGGCATTGACTTGCCCTGGGTATTTAAACTATTGGTATTCCACAAGATAATTGACTTGGATACCCCAACGAGTGATAAAGAAAAAACCAATGGTCTTCAAAGTTGCATGATGACTGCTGCAGCGTCGTCAATCTCAGCAAATTATTCCAAACATGTTGAACAAAAATCTTGTTTCGCAATTTTTTTCTTAAATAACAAAAGAAAATTGATATTCCCAATCTTAAGCTTTGGATGCATAGCCTTCCTCACATGTATTCGGATACTCCAAATTTGACTTATCAACCAGACCCTGCACAGCAATGAATGAATGAACAAATGAAGTTCCAACACTACACAGTTAAAAGAGAACGACCCCAAAAATAATTCTTAAAAAATTCAACTCCGACCAAACTCGTCCCGATCTTCGCACTGGAGGCGTCCAAATCTAACCTTTCTTCTGCCACTGATAGCGACATGTGTCGCGACCTTTGAGGATGGAACAAATCGAGAGGCTACGCCCACAAAAACTGCAGGGGAAAGGACAACACCGAGTCCCTTGGCTTTGATTGTCATTTCCTTTCCAATACTTCTCAACTTGACAAACAAACCCGGGCGTGTGATTTTATTCAAGCCAGACGCAGACGCAGACCATCGATGTTTCAAATCCTGAGACAATCCTGGAACTCAAATTTCGGAATAGCCTTTAGCGTATCCGACATATTGGTTTGAATCGTTTCGATATCGTCCAATCGGTATCCTTCAAGCGGAATTTTCAATTTTGGGAACAGGCAAAATAACATATGAAATAGCCGAAAGAGACAATTTCCAAGCTGTCCTGAGCGATTACGAAGCAAAGGTTTTCCCTTACGCTGTGAGTAAATGCGACAAACACAAAAGACAAATACTCTGCGAATTCAATACACAATGGGCGTGAATCAAGGCGTTCCGTCAGGGACTGTTGTCCAGGGAGTTTGTGGAAAATTACTGGTTACGCTCATGTCCCACAGAGGTCATTCAAGCTTTCTAGCGCGGAAAAATGGGCGCTGGTCCGATACTTTACGGGCAAGACTCATGATTGCAGATAGAGTTAGGGTACACACTTCTCTCGCAATTTAATCAAATTTCCAGTAAAAAAAACATACGTCTGTGGGAAAAACAAAATATAGCCTTTTAAATGGAAAGTCAACAAATTAAGGATCGTTTTGAAGTGCTAAACATAGAAAAATACACATAGCATCTCAACAAAATGCTTAACCAAAGCAGTATCTGTGACCTGATTTAGTTGTAGAATAAACAAATCAAACATGCTGAGAAATATTACTATAAGATTTATATGCGCTTATTTCCTAGCGCGTATATTTTCCATTCATTTAAAATAATACAATATGTTCATACTAAATTTAAAATTATACTTTACTTCAGCATGTAACACCGGATATTATTATTTATAGAGCGACCAACAAGTATTGCTTACATAGGGCCATCAGTAACACCGTTTATCAATTTGAATCCTGGTTATCGTATATACTACGTTGATGGCGATCATGCCCAATCCACACGAATGGTCGTTGATCATGAAACTTGGGTGATGGATTTGGGAAAAGCAAATCTTGATGATAATCCCGTTTGGTATAAATTATATTCGGCTAAGTCTGCTTATAATATGAGCGGTCTTAGTCCAAAGGACTGGGATAATTTAATCAAAACAATGGATAGAAATCATGAACTATTTGACTTATACTACAGGTAAAATTTGATTTGAACTGTATTAAAAAGTAGCACATCATACTTCCTGCAGATTTTATTGGAAAGATTCACCAAAACGCCCCAAATGCGATTCTATTTGTAAAGCTTCTCTACTGTGCGACGCTAAGTGTGGTAGAAGCCATGATCGCAAAGCCTTGTGCACCAAAGGAAGGAAACTGAATACTCATTTACAAAGAAATACTTGGACGAATGGTGTAAAAGTTGAACTGAACTCTGCGTAAGTAATTCCACTTTTACAAGTATACAAAAAAATGCTGCGTACTTATAAATGATTTAAAATGAATAATTGCTAATTTTTTTCAGGATGAACTTACTAAACTTCTTCAAACAAAGGGTTCAGATTGCAACAAATGATGTAGATCCGTTAAATATTTATGATGAGCTATAATGTAGTCCATAAGTGCCAAAGAGATCAGATTTAGTTGAGATCAAATTTTATGCCATATCGTAGATATATTCAACGCGTGGTTTTAGGATTGAAAAATTTTAATAATCGCTGTATTTTTGCGATAAGATATATTAACTGTAAGTAAAAAAAAGTGTAAATGTAAGTAAAACTTGTTTGTTAGAAATAAACTTATTCAGTACTCTAGAGGGCATATTTATTAAGTTCAGTTTTCAGGCATGCATCTTTGGCCATAGGCAGAATAAACTCTGAAAGAAACGCATCAAGGTCTGCAGCTTTTGAAAGAAAAAAAAAAATAAGTGAGCTTGATTACAAATAGGAATAGCAGGAGAGTGCTTCTGCCAGAAAGGTATTGTAAAACAATGAATAACTCAAACAACGTCTTTTGAATATCAAAACTTGACTCATGCACATATTCTTAAAATGAGCTCGGAGAACTAATAGACGGTTATTATGTATTTCAATTCGCCGCCATTTTATTTTCAGTGCATTGACTTCTTTGTTTGATTAATCAAGAGAACATATCAATCTTACAAAACATTGCAAACGCGTATGTCTACAATATTACGGGTTATTGTTGTAATTTTCAGTAAACAAGCGTTTGATATCAAATAATTTAGATACAAGTTTTTGGCGAATCTAAGGGTCACCTCTCGATTTTATAGAAGAAAACGTAAAATTCTCAAAATGAATGAATTTCAGCGTCTTAGGTATTTGATGGTCTTTAAGGTCCACTTCCTTGATTTTTTTTCAGACCTGTGTTATGCTATGGGTGTGAAACATGGACCCTAACCCAAGCATCCGCAAATATATTGAACGCCTTTGAGCGACGGGTCCTGAGGCGAATAATCGGAGCGAAGCTACACGGGGGCACTGGCGAATTCGATACAACCATGAGCTGTATGAAATTTTTGACGAACCAGAGATCTCAACGATTATAAGCCTGCGGAAGCTGCAATGGGCTGGCCACATGAATCGTATGGACGAACAATGCATACTCAAAAAGGTATTTGTTGGGAGAACTGAAGGCCGGAGACCAGTGGGGAAACAGAGGAAACGCTGACTCGGTCGACGAAGACAGTTTATCGCTGCTCGGATTTCGGAATTGGAGGAGGCGGTCTATGGACCGAGACAGTTGGAGGCGCTATTCGCAGGAAGCGAAGGCCCGAGAGGGGCGGTAGTGCTAAGAAGAAGCAAAAGAAGAAGAATGAATCTCGGCTTCTTATATATTTGTTGGTCATTAAGATCTACTTCCTTGATTTTTCTTCAGGTTTTTCGAATCGCAGGTGTCCAATCGCGAGGTGGAAACACAAATTTTTCGCACATTTCCTCTCCGCCTGCGCCCCTCGAAGCAAAACGTGTCAGTTAAAGACTTTTCTTGAAAAGTTCTTATCAAGACCGTCCATTTGAAACCCATATTGGCTACTTTCGGTAAAAAAATCCCTATATGGGGAGATTCCCCTTAAAAACCTTACACAAATTATTTTATACTGTCGCGTGTTATAGTTCGCGGCCAATAATTTTAATGTTCCGGGAAAGTGAAAACGCAATGTCTTTTAAATTAAATTAAAAGAGTTTATTAAATTACTTAAAAACTTATTTGGTCTATTTCACAATTTTAATTTTCACTATTAAAATCTAACTTCCACTTGTCCATAAATTTCTATCGCAATTGTCTTCCAAGATCACTGCACAATCAACGAAAATCACTTTTCTATTACTCGAACAATATCTCTTTCCACACACTATCGCAGTTTTTATCGCGGTCGAATGAATGATCCCCCCATTCATTCAGTTCGCCTTTATATAGGGTCTCTACCTATTGACCCATTTCTCGTACATTGGCGAATGTTCTACCGAGAGGTACCTGGTAGATTCGAGCAAATTAATGAATGGAGTGACGTCTCTTTCAGATGTTGATCATGCTTGGTGGGTTCTCGGGGTTTCGAGTAAATTCATTTTGTTGATGTTCTTAATGGTTGTGAAAACAATTGCGACAGTAGCTCGCAGAATTATTTGTACATGTAACACTGCCCCCACCTCAGTTCTTTTCGCCCCGAAAAGATGCGTCGCCAGTTGTAGTCAATTCTCTCTGGATGTAATATGGGGCAAGACGGTCCAGGTGCACGATTTTCATTTTGGCTCCTGGCTTACGATGTTCCTGTATTCGGTATACGACGTCGTTGATTCGCTTTGTTACTCGGTATGGTCCCTTCCAATTATGTTGCAACTTTGGGAACCTACCCTTTCGCCGTTGCGGGTTATATAGCCACACCAAGTCATCTTGCTGGAAGCCAGTAGAATTTGCCTTTAGATCATACCTGGTCTTCATGTGGTCAGTAGCCGATTCCTGGTGTTTTCGCACTGTCCGATGTATCTGGTTCAACCGTTGTCTTAGCTCACTTGCGTACTCCGAGCAGATCGCACATTTCGCTAAAAACTAGTGATTCGAAGTTTCGATCTTGATCTGAATGTAGTTCACAAGGTACGCCGTACCTACTGACCCAATTTAATACTAGCTGTTCGGCTACAGTAGTTGCTTCCTGGTTGGGAATGGGGTAGACCTCGGGCCACTTGCTGAGATAATCGGCTACAACCAGTGTATCGATTTCCCCATTCGGATTCAGGAAAGGGTCCTGCGATGTCAACAGCAATCCTTTCAAACGGTACCCCCACGTTATAGGTTTGCATTTGTCCTCTCAGTCGTCGCTTTGGGCCTTTGACGGAAGCGCAAATTGTGCATCTGCAACGAGCGTGGAGCCAGTAGAACCTTTCCCGCAATTTCACTAAGGTCTTGTTAACACCAAGGTGGCCTCCCGAGGATCCTTCATGCATTTCCTTAATCACATCGTGGATTCGGCTTTTGGGTAGTATAGTTTGCATCCTATAGGAGCTGCCGTCCGCCGTTTCCCATTTCCGCTTAAGTATGCCACCCTCCACCTGAAGGGAGTTCCATTGTGCCCAATAGTTTTTCAGGGTTGCCATGCATTGAAACGTCTTTCCACTCAGGTCGCCCAGTCGTCTCCTTCCATACGTGCAATGGTCCGATGTCTTCATCGGCTAACTGGGCGTTTCGAATCTCCTCCGATGACCAACCTTCATCGAATTCGGCCGTTATCAATCGCAGATCAACGGGCGGCTCCTTTTCCTCAATCCCTCGGCAATGCTTGCAGTTAGCTGGACATGGACAGCGGGATAGGCCGTCAGCATTTCCATGAACTCCTCCCTTCCGATGAACAATTTCGTAGCCGTATGACTGCAATCTTTCGATCCATCTCGCAACTTGTCCCTTGGGGTTTTTGAAATTGAGCAGCCATCTCAGTGATGCATGGTCCGTTCGAAGAACAAATTTCTGGCCATATAAGTACTTGTGGAACTGCTTGGTGGCCTCTATTATAGCGAATAGCTCCTTCCTGGTCACGCAGTAGTTCCTCTCACTTTTTGAAAGAACTCGACTGTAATACGAGAGGACTCTTTCTTCGCCATCGATCTGCTGGGAGAGTACAGCTCCAATACCGCTGTTGCTCGCATCGGTGTCAACTACAAACATTTTTCGGGGCTTCGGATATGCCAGCACGGGTGATTCATACAGCTTCTCCTTCAAGGTCTCAAAGGCTACCTGGCATTGTTCATTCCAGACATACGGACGATTTTTCTCGGTTAACTGATGGAGACACTTAGCTATTTTGGCAAAGTCTTTGACGAATCTTTAATAGTAGGTTGCCAGACCCAGAAAACATCGTAGTTGGCGCTTGTTGTTTGGTGTTGGCCAGCTTTTCACGGCTTCAATTTTCTCAGGGTTTGTTTTGACCCCTTCTGCTGATAGGACGTGTCCCAGGTATTTTACTTCAGCTGCGAAAAGGGTACACTTGTCGGGACTAAGTTTCAAATTTGCCAGTCGCAATCGGGAGAAAACCTCTTCTAAGTTCCGAACATGCTCTTCGAACGTTCTCCCGATGACAATGATGTCATCTAGGTACACCAAGCAGGTTTTCCAGGTGAGAGCACGTAGCACGTATTCCATCAAGCGTTCGAAAGTGGCTGGAGCATTGCAAAGCCCAAACGGCATCACGACAAATTGCCACAATCCGGTCACAACTGAAAATGCGGTTTTCTCTCGGTCCTTCTTGTCGATTTCTACCTGCCAGTAGCCACTCTTGAGGTCAAGTGTAGAAAACCATTTTGCGTCGGCTAAAGTGTCCATGATGTCATCGATGCGTGGGAGCGGGTAACTATCCTTCTTAGTGACGTCGTTAAGCTGCCTATAGTCGACACAAAAACGAGTGCTACCATCCTTTTTCTTTACTAGAGCTACAGGCGCGGCCCATGGACTGACAGAAGGTTCAATAACGCCTTGTTTTTCCATGTCCGAGATCAGCGCACTCACTTCTCCTTGTTTGGCTATAGGGAGACGTCTCGGTGCTTGTCGCATCGGCTTGGCTCCATGTGTATCTATGACGTGAGTTACCAGACTCGTTCGGCCTTGGTCAGCCGGGCTTGTTGAGAAGATGTCACTGTACTTGGTGACCAGATCAAAGGCTTGATTGAATAGCTGCACTGGCAATTTGACCTGCTTCAATATTGCAGATATGGATTCCCGGGCCTTGCCTGTGTTTTGCCTCCTTTTCCAATGATGGTCGTGAGTAGCTTCCAAAGAGGTGATGGTGGAAACAGGCTGGCAGCTGGCGATGACTTCTCCCGCTTTGATGCTCGTGGTTGAGTCTGCGGTGTTAAGGACTCTAACCGGCACGTATCCGTTCCTTATAGATCTTACAAGGCTTCGTCCTACAATCAAACTGCGCAATGCCGATGTCTTCGTTGGCTCTATCAGATAAGATCGCTGGTCTCCAGAATCGCCATCAA
This sequence comes from Odontomyia ornata, assembly GCA_963969285.1. Lineage (NCBI taxonomy): Eukaryota > Metazoa > Arthropoda > Insecta > Diptera > Stratiomyidae > Odontomyia > Odontomyia ornata. Next base: position 162,579,206 of record OZ017742.1, read on the forward strand.
GCTTGGCCCATACAATGCTTTCAGAAGAATTTGGTACATCAGTGTCGGCACATACTACTACATTCATCTTGGGAATTTGGACGCTGGGATCCTCCATCAATACTTCGACATTCTGCCATTTCAATACCCGTTTGCCAAAATCCAACGTGATTCCATGTGGTCGCAGAAAATCTATTCCGAGAATGCAGTCATCCATAATGTTCGCGACCAGAAAATTATGTCGGAACATAAGGTCTTCCCACTGTATCTGGAGGTTGACCTCTCCATGAACAGGTGCAGTTTCTGCCGTAGCTGTCCGTAGTGAGAAAATTCTGCCCTTGTGAAGTTGTTGCTGTCTAACTAGGTCTGGTCGGATAATCGACCGGGTTGCACCAGTGTCGATTGTTATGGTGTAATGTTCTCCGTCAACTTGACCCGGAAGGCATAAGTCCGCTTCTCCACGATGTAGTCTTGACACGGTGATGGTGATGCTGGGGACGCCAATCCTCCTAGCCAACCTCTGCCCCACTAAGTTGGCTCTTACATGTTTCCCGACCCCTTTGTTTGAAGGGTTTCTATTCTGGGCTCCTGACTCGGTCTGGATCTCCTCTTAGCTGCACACCCTGGACAATAGCTCGGTTTTCTTCGCTTCTTGCAGTCTCTTTGCAGGTGCCCCTTCTCTCCGCAATTCCAGCAACTAGGCGCACCATTTACATGCGGGTCTCGCTCAATTTCCCCGCGCTCACACCTGCACTCGTTTGTCGCTACCTCACGAACCCGGGCAGTGGTACGAGTCACATTTTTCGCTGCCTCAAAGTTCAGACTGTAAGCCAATGCATCCTTAACCGTTTGCTTTTGAGCTAAACGCACGGCTTGTTGCAATTCCGGGTCCTTTAGTGCGCTGATGAATGCTTCTGTCGCTGCATCATCTCGATGTTCTGGGTCGTAGGCTGGGTAAGCCAAAAGTGCTAGTCGCTCAATGTCTTGGGCTAGCTGCTGTATGGTTTCACCAGACTTCTGCACCCGATGCCGTAGCTGTGACCGATAAATCTGCTTTAGATGATCGTCTCCATAACGCATGTCGAGCGCATTCATTCTAGCATTCGGGTTTGAGTGCAACTCAACGGGGATCGTCTGCAACAGCTCGGCAGCTGGGCCTCTTAGAGCAAGAATCAATGCAATTGCTCGTTCTTGCTCATTCCAGTGATTTATGCGAGCGGCTGCTTCAAACTGGGTTTTGTAAATAGTGCAGACCGTTTGCCCGTCGAATATTGGTGCTTGCCCTGCGGTTGGTGCTTTGCGCTGCGGTTATAAGTGGGGCTGGTGAGGCGGTTACTACTGCCTTCGCTGCTTCCAAGTCCTTTTTCACTTTTTCCATCTTATGGTTGATTCTCTCCTCGACCTGGTATAGCTTTTCCTCGACGCATTTAATTTGGCTGTTGAGACTACTGAGCTCCGCTTTTATTTCGGTTGACTGTTTTTCCAGCTTCTGTGTGATGTCTGCCTTGATTTCGAACGCTTGTTGGTCTAGCTTCGCTGATTGTTCATTTAACTTCACAGCTAAACTGGATGTCTGTTCATTTAGCTTCGCAGTTAAATTGGATGACTGTTGTCGCTGCTCTTGCTGCATCAGCATCAACATTTGCATCAGCGCATTTTCTGGTTCCTTTGGTTTTGGTGTTTCGGCTTCACCACCTTCTGCGCCTTTTTCTGCATCTGAGAGCTCACCCGAATCGATTCCCGTCTTACGACTCGATCGCGTCACGCAAGCGTGCAATCAGTATGGCCTTTATACCTTGCGTGGCCAGATTTCTCTGTTCCAACTCCTCTTTGAGCTCCGATATGCTCAATTGATTAAGTTTTAGATGTAAGTTTCCTGGCATTTTTATTGTTTCGGCAATTTTTCCACCAGTTTCCACGTTAATTCTCACTATTGTGCACTTTAAAAATGTTTAAACGTTTTCACTTCCAAAATTTTCTATCTCACTTCTTGACAATACTGCAACTTTTAAGAGCGCACCAATTTTGACCTACTCCCCAAATTTCATGTTTTTAGGTTAAGTAGTTTGCGAGAAAACTTACTGTGACACACGGACGGGCGGACCGACAAGACGTGATTTTAGTAGAGTATTGTACTATTATTTTACAATACCGTAAAATTAGCAAAAATATGTATAGAAAATAAGCTAGTGAATCCCTTATCTGTCGTTCCATGTCCATCAAGTGCTGCTCTCTTCCTTCTTTTATCCCGATCTCGTTCTTTTATTGATGTTTGAAGGTGGAGCTATCTATGTGTGCCCTTTCGGCTTAGTCCTCAGCACTTCTATAGCCTTCTGCTCCTCTTCGACCTTCTGGTCTTCTTCGGCCTTTAACCAGCTCCTCCGATAATGCCCTATGCGGTCTAGGAGCTCCTCTAGTTCAAGGAGCCCAATCTTTACTCATTTGTTGATTTTTGGTGAGTCCCATGCAGATTGTATTCTTTTTAGAACATCTCCCGCTTTTCCGATGAGCCGCTCTTCTTTATGTCGCTGGTGATGATCGTACTTTGCGACCACCTTTCTTGGGAGAGGTTATCGGCTTCCGTTTCCGAATACAGTACTTCCGCCACTATTTTGACGGTGGTGATGAAATGACACAACGGCGCTTTATTTGTCTGGTCACTCCTTATTTTCCTGCCGTAATCCCTTTGTGGACTTCAGGATGGTTCGTTATTATTTCGGGATTTACGACCCTTAGTAGTCAAATGGTTAAGATAAAGATGTCCGTTCAGGACTGCAGTGGTGGTCTGCTACCTCGACGAGAGAGGATGGTGGTGTTCGCCGCGATTGGCCTTGTCTGAGGACGCGTGAATGCGCTGGCAGGCTAGCATTGCGGTGTCGTGGGGCGGGTTCTTTTCCCCAGCACAAGGACCCACTACAAGAGAAAATTCGCATCCACGAATTTCAAGATACAAATAAATATCGACCGGAGTCTAGCCTGAGGTAACCTACTAAGGGTCGTAAATTGCAAACGCAGATGACAAACCGGGCCGGGAGAAAACAGACGGACTTAAGAAGAATTCGTCGTTACCGACGATACTTATGGCCCAAAAATAAGAGTAGGGCATCCAGGTGGAAGCGGTGCATGAATTTTTCCCTTAAATGAAAAACTTGAACGTGGCTAATTTATGTTATTATATTATGTGATGGAATCACATAACACTATACAATAAATAGGCACGTGGACAGAAGGCCTCTACCCTGCAGGAGCACCTGTAAACGACTTAAAAAGGGGTGAGCTCACCCGATGCCTAGCTCATTATAGTGGAGGGGCCAGCCACCGTGGCGGGTCCCATACCCGGTCAGGTTCAACGAAAGGAAGACCGAGCTTATAATCAATTCAAAAGGACCGAGACGACATCCTAGAAAGGCTTGAAATACATAAACAAAGAAAAACAGACGGTAACATTATCAGTATTAGACCACCCTCTCCGATGAAAACGGAAATGAGATGAAACAGGACAAACGGACATCCAACAAACCAAAATCAACACATCCTTTAGATACTAAAGATAACTCAAAGGAGTTGAAACGCGTCTGCTCACACAACAAAGCAAGGCCCGACGGCTTTTCAAAAAAAAAATTTTTTTTATTTCATCAGGAAGTTCTTCACCTGAGAAGGAAATTTTTATGAATGGTGAATTTATCCCTGTTTTCCAGATCTCCTTTCTTAGTCCAGTAGATTTTCTTGATTTTTATATATTTAAGTGTTTCATCTTCAGTTATGCTGAGGAGTACTTTCTTGATGATGCCGTATCTCATGGTGGTTGTTTGGAATAAATGCCTTAAGTCCGAAATTATTGATTTTTAGGTCTTTGTAAAAAAAAATTTTTTACAAAGACATACTAGTTTCGCGACCTGTCTGTCCGCCCATCTGTCCTTCCGTCCGTCTGTCCGTGCGTCACAGCTAGTTTCCTCAGAAACTATAGAAGCTAGAATGCTCAAACTTTGTGAAAAAGTCAGTAGTGATGATCTCTCAAAAGTTATGCTCTTACCAAAAATTTAAAAAATATTTAAGGGGGGTTCCCCCTAATAACGAATGAACCTTTAAAAAGTTTTTTTAACCAAAGGTAGTCGAGTGGGGTATCAAATGAAAGGTCTTGATTAGAACCTGAAATAAAAAAATCATTTTATGAATTAGGGGGTCCAGGGGAAGGTGAAATGTGCCCAAAATTTGTGTTCCCCCCTCGCGATTGGACACCTTTGAGCCGAAAAATCTGAAAATTGTCACGAATGTGGACCTTTATGAGTACAAGGGCAACAAATACCTCAGAAATCGAAATTCGCTCAACTTTGTTAATAATAGTATGATTTGTAGATTTTACATTTTCGCCCATAAAATCAAAACGGTACCTTTAAACTTCTTGAAATTTTGCAATTATATAGACTAATATAAGGTATGTACGAATTTAATTGAGACAGAAACATAATCAAGTGAGTTATAGCGATTTCAATTGTGAGGAATTACAACAACAATAACACGTGTTTATGGTTGATACATATTTCAAATTGACCTAGGCACTTTTGTTTTCTTTCAATTTTCATGAAAATTTAAGAAATAGCGTTTAACTTGAATATGTTCAATTGGCCGAGCATTCAGAACAATCATTTAAGCAAGATCAAAATAGCGGCTGCACTGTGCTTATGAAAGAAACTGTGCATCTTTAGCATAAATTTGAACGATTTCATATCCAAGTATTGGATAAATAATTCAAGTTATCGATTCACGCTGTTAGAAAACGTGTTTCTAACCATAGGATGTTTACAAAGACCTTCTGGTAGGAGCACTCTCCTGCTACTTCAACTTGTTTCGTTTGTAACCTGTGAGTTTACATCCTCCGGTTTATTGAATATTAACTTTATTCTATTGTATCTAGTTTGTTTAATGTCCTTAATATTCTTTATGCCTAAGCTTTTGTTGGATGAGAAGAAACTCATAGGAGTGAGTCTCCCTTATTCCTTTGTTTTCTCATTAGTTTGTTCCTTTAATACAAAGAAATTTTTCCTTTGATCGATTTTGTCATAGAGGTTAATGTTGGGGTTGGTTGACCCAGCATTATTGTTTGAGTTGTCATTAATGTGGTCCATGTGGCTTTGAAATACCTGAGCAATTGTATTTTTTGGTGAAATTGTGTTCGCCATATTGGTCGTCATGAAGTTTTCTATTTCTTCCATGGGGGTGGAAAGGTTATGGGATGAATTTGTGTGGATTGTTTCTACAAAATTTTTTGATGGGTTTCTGTGTTGTTTGGGTTTTTACTTAAATCAATTTCCGAAACATCCATTGGTTCACTAATTGTGTCTTTTTGTTGCGATTTAGGTTAATTTTAGAGCATATGTTCCCTTCTTTATTGTTTAGTTTGATATTTACTTCTTTCCTTTCTTCAGGGTAAGGTGGGTCTTTTTTTTCGTTGTACTTTCATCCATTTTTGTTAAGAAAAAAAAAATTAAGTTTTTTTACCTGTTGAAATTCTAAGACACACGCTGCGCTCGGAGAATGATAGGAATGGAGCGAGAAGGCGTATCACGCTTGTATGGGAAGATACTTGTCATCAAATATAAAAAGGGGATATTATAATGGACTTGAAATGAGGCGTTTATGCTTGCTTCCAAGGTCCATCAATAATAAATAACCAGTTTATTTAAATTTCCCAGGCAGAGTTCACCATCATGGTTTTGAGAATAGTTAAAACGTTTATTTTTCACTAAGAAAAGTGACATCATTGAATCGTCAGTGTAACACTCCACAATACTTACCCTGAACGTCTGTTTCACGAAGTATTCAACATTTTCACGCATGCAACAATACATGGTCATTTTTCAAAGACTATCGACATAAATCCATACAACCGCAATCATTCCAATTTTTACATTACTTTATTTTATACATAGGCAGAGTAACAATCATCTCACAAATGTAACATCTGAGACCTTCGAAGACTTTACTTCTACACATTACAAATCAATAAGATGTTGGACATTAAATAACGTTACGAATATAAAAACAATGTTACAATATCTCAGTTAATGTCGGATGAAACTTAAAACTAATTCTTAATATACGGTTCATATTTTGCTTCACTGTATTTGGACATTCGCTTGAGCACAATATTTTTGCAATGCCATTTTATGATCTTCTCCAATCTGTGCAATCAGTGTGGGAATTTCTCCGGGACGACTTTGGGATAATTTTGCTAGGCCTTCAGCTAAAAATTTTCGAGTATCTGTAACTTCGGTCAGGAAGTCTTGCTTTTTCGGCTGTGCGAAATTCAATTGTGAGAAGGCAACTTGATAGCCAGGTGTATCGTCAACTTCAATGAAGTGGTCACCATCTAGCGCAGTTTCGTCTGGTGGTAGTTCAAACAGTTCGACTAGCGCTTGCAACAGTCTTGGCCACAAGTTTACATACGGCATGGTGAGCATCACAGGACACTCAGTAAGTACTTTTGAAATGCCAACAGCCACAATTTTCCGATCCATTTCCGTAGATACTTTCGACATGTCTGGAATTAAAACTCGTTCAATTACCATCCCGAACATTGAAGCTTGTATTGCGTCGATTAGTTCGATGAGTGGTGGTGCTCCAACTTTTATCGCATAATATGAGAAAAATATAATGATGCCCCGTACATATTTTGTTGTCTTGGACAATGAGAGCCGTTGGAAGAGAAGAGCAAATATTTGTTGCATGTTGTTTTGTAGCTCGGATCTACGGTAGATTATTTCATAAGGATATGAAAACTGAAATAAAAAGGACTACTTACAATGGATAATAAGTTATGAGGTTCTGCATCAAGTAAAAGCCCTCGTGATCATTCGATTTAGAGGCAATCATTTTCTGGAAAATACCCAGGATAGGATTCTGCAAAAATATAACACATATAAGTGACAAATTCTATCTCAAAAATAAAAATCAATTAAAACTGTACCAATTTAGATTGACTTGCTATTTGCGTTGCTCCCTGTCTAATGAATGCTGTGATGAGTCTTATCAGAGGTGTAACGTTTCCTGGTCGATCCCAGAGTGCGGGAGCCAACAAACATGGGAATAAATTCCAGTAAGGTTCGGGAATCGCGCTTGTTCCTTCGCGTATCTCCAAAAGTAATGAGAGCATTTGAAATACGTAGGGCATAAACTCAAGAATATCTTGCTGAAGAATTCCTTGAAACACTGGGAACAATGCCTCTTCAAATGAACTAACTGCCACCGGTTCCGCCTTGCAAACAATTCTACATAGCAAACATCGCGTGTTCAGAATTTTGGGGACAAATATTCTTTGTTTTCAACACTTACTTTATCGCCAATGACAGAGTTTCAAACAAATAGTGATTGAAATGTGGTCGTGAAGGATTTTTGGCTACCATTGTCAAGATTTCAGTCAGCCGCGGCAATGCTACGCCCATATACGGCATTGTAGCTTCTTGCAGGGATGAAAAACTTCTCATAATCGCTAAAATTGATACAATGCTACAACAAATAAAAACGGAAAACTAGTTCACACACCTTTCATAACATACTCATTTTCTCGAGATCCTTCGAACTCCAATGTCGCAAACAGTCCAGTAAGCAAATCATTGGACAACGGTGCTAAAAATGCACTTGTAATCCTAGAATAGAAAGTGGCATTTAAAAGACACATTAACATATTAAATGGTTATTTTACATCACAGAATTATTCGAATCCCTCATAATTAGAATTTTTTCTATTGCACAAGCAGCATAACTATGTACGACGATGCTCGTTGCTGGCAAATGTCGAATCAATTGTGGCATAGCCGCAAGAATGACTTGTTCGCCCAAAATTGTTCTGAATACCATCAGGAACTTAATCGCATCGGCTTTAAGAACTGGCAACTCATTTACTGAAAAAAAAATGAAAGTTATTTGTACAATAGCGGTGAAATAAATATGCAGTTGGAGGATTAACGATTAGAAATAAATTGAATTAAGTCGATGATGTTTCGAAACCTGCAAGAGGTTGAATGAATGAATTGTAAGAATGAATTGTACAAATAGAAACGGCCTCCAGCCGGAAAAAGGACTTTGGCATTGGATACTGGAACGTCAGATGACTGATCAATCCTAGTACTGTCAAGCAGCAAATAAAACAAGCAAATCAGAATAGCGAAGGAATAACACACAATATCTAAAAGTGGGAATCCTGCTAGCAGCATAGAATTTGGGATGACCTTTATTGTGAATTGGTAATTCAAATCAGGCGTTATCGACTACAAGGCAATAAATGAACGAATGAGTGCGATCCGTATCAAGACAAAATTCTTTAAAAATTGGCTGATAAATATACATGCCTTAACGGAAAAGAAGCACGAGGAAGTGAAGGAAAAATTCTACAATAAGCTACAAAGAGTCTTGGACTCATTGCCCACATGCGACACAAATATAATTCTTAGATTCTGACATTAAGGTTGGCAATGAGGAGTGTCATCGGGGAACAAATGGAGTCCCATGTCACGCTCTGTCGTGACATCGGCAGCATAATCACTGACAAAATATTATTACAGAAAGATGAGCATACTTCATGAACCTCTTTAAAAGACCGAGACTCGATGGGGAGACGCGATAGAAGCTGACAGCCGGACCATGCTTGGAATGATCAACTGACAAACGACGCCGCAGAACCGTGATGATTAGAGGATATTAATTCTGGGCCAAGGTCCAGCTTGGGCTGTTGCTACATAGATGATCATGATGAAGTACAGTTGCCTATCCTCCTGATTTTCATCTCACTAAAAGGAATCTAATCGAGGTGGGGCGCAGTGCTTGTTGCGGCAGGTGTGAAAGGGTTCAATGGTTGATTGAATTGAGCCATGAGCAAGCTGCAGCGTAGCCACATGTCAAAACAATGCAAAGGTGGTATCTACACAGGAGCGCATGTGCTTATGGCCGTTGGAAGGACTTATTGTAAGCCGAAGATTTTTGGTTCAAATCCCGTTGGTGATGAGATTTGTTTCGAGTGATTCTTGAATTATGATCCATACTGGCTTAAAAATTCAGGACGTATCGCAGCTGGGTTGACGGACATATGGTCATAGCGTGGTACTAACCATATAACCTTCTCGAGTGCCAATACATTCGATCAAGATGAGATACTCTATTTCTAAGCGAAGGCCCGAAAGGGACTGTAGTGCTAAAGCGAAATGTTGCCCGGATATGTTCGTGAATATCTCCATCGATCGGGAAGCGTTTTGTCGTTTTTTTTCACCGGAAATTTATGACGCACTCCATACATTCCCGACTCAATCGTGTGAGCTTCGTTGCGACCGGAGAATGCGTGAAATGGCGTTTCCGCACTGAGTGTGGGGCTTGCATGCTCACGAGCAACTAGACTACCCACTAAACACCTCCCCTGTCAACCTGAGAATCTAGCCTGGAACCGGTTGTCACATTACTTCGGGCCAGGTCTCATTTGCTACGCCGTGAGGCGCCTTCAAGCTGGAGGATCCCTTTTAAAGAGGGAGGGGAAGGAGGAAGAAAAATTGCTGGATAAGTGATCCCCCAGCGCCGATGTCCCCGGCTACTGTGAGTCCTTTTTATCATTTAGGACTGACCGAACATAATGTGCTACCTGGTTCCATTTGTCAACCGATTCAAGCATCACCGCGACTATACTATCCGGGTGAACTCTCCTATTTCCTTGTAGAAGTCCTGTCGAAGCCTGTCCTATTTTTTGCATGCAGAAAATGTGTGTTAGGCATTGTCTTCCTCTTCTGGGCAAAACTGACAATCGGGGCACCGTGACTTACCAATGTTGTGTAGGTAAGACTGAAAACACCCATGCCCGCTCAAAAGCTGGGTCAGATAGAAGTTAGTCTCGCCATTTCTTCGATTTAGCCACGGTTTCAGATCCGGGATGAGCCGCGTTGCCATCTTCCCTTCGTGCAGTTCACTCAAGACTGCTACCAATCGTTGAGTAAGCGCTGTCTCTCCTCGAGGGCGATTGCCTCCCTCGTGTCTTCGTTTCAACACAGGTCAAACGCGTGGCGCTCTCTAGTAAGGAGGGTGACAGGCATCACGCCTGCAATGACTCTCGCCGCCGAATCAGAGACTGTTGGATATAAAAATGCAATCCTCAGTGCTCCTCTGCTCTGTACCTGTGCCAAACATTTTTTAGGTACACCTCCTTACGAGAGCGTCGCCCCATATTTCTGTTACGTACACTGACTCTACAGCACTCATCAAGAGGCGCTTTCTTGATGCGTTGGGTTCCCCTAAATTGGCCATAAGTCAACTCAGAGCCGATACACCTGCAGCAGCCTTCTCAGCCGTTGCCCTGATTTTCTCAGAGAAACCCATCTCAGGTACTTTACCGCTGGCTTCGATTCAATTCGTATGGAATTCTCTAGGGACTCTCTTCTTTGTCAAGATGACTACTTCGGGTTTCTCCAGTGCTAGATCGAACCCAAGAGCAATCATCCAGTCTTCACTCGTCACATTAGCATACCTAGCCTAAGTTGTGCTTGTGCAAAGCTTCGTTCAGCAACTAGAGCCGCAAAATCAAATCAATCAAATCATCTCCAGTCGCTACTGAGATTTTGTAAGACAAGTTCCACTGGTCTAGACTGATGTAACTTCCACCCTTCCTTGGCCCTGTGTCGTGTCATAAAGCAGGCTTCTGTCTTTCAGGTAGTCCCTCAGAAGTCGCATAAGATATTCTGGAACTTGAAAAGGCTTTTCAAGGCATCCTGAACATCCACCGATCTAGTGGAGTTGAAGACATTCCTAACGTCTTGTCATCAACAAAACGATGCGGCTAGATCCCTTTGCCTTTTGGACCACGCTCACCTCTTCTGCGATTGCATCAGGTGGAGCGACCTACTCTGAAGCCATACTGCCGAGAGTATAGGTCCCCAGCAGCATGAATTGCGTCAGTGAGTCTCTTCTCTTGATGAGTTTTTCTAGCACTTTCCAGCATGTAAAACGGACGATATGCAGAGGGTGATCTCGCCACTTTCCAACGTACCGAGAAAACCCCGTTCCGTAGGTAAGCGCTGAATTTTCTGAGCAGTATGTCAAGACAGTGGTAATAGATCCTTTTTTTAATGATAGCATTGCCTCTTCCAGCTTCGGCTATGTGAAGAGTGGTCACTCCTTTCCTGTTTCAGCGTAGACAGCGTCAACACGGACGGGATGGGCGGGCAAAAGTGCCTGCACGATCTCGTCTATATTTTTGCTTCATGTATACAAAGCGTCCGTCGGGCACCAAGCTTCCGCATAACTAGGTTGTAGCCAAGGCCCCACGGATCTCTTGGAGGCTAGCATTCTTTGGGGAGTTCCGCCCCCACGTACCCGAGGAAACCCCGCAGGGGGAATGCCGGTCGACAAGAGCACTCTTGGAGGCTAGCATTCTTTGGGGAGTTCCGCCCCCACGTACCCGAGGAAATTCCCGCAGGGAGAAAGCCGGTCGACAAGAACATTCTTGGAGGCTAGCATTCTCTGGGGAGTGCCGCCCCCATGGACCCGAGGATATGGGGGGGCGCCGTGAGGTTCCCTCCTGGGATGACAGGTAACGACTCTGATTGGATCTGGACTACGCTTTGGGCAACGAAGTGGAATTGACACTTTGGGCTGGCGGATGTGATGGTTTGGACCTAGTTGCTTTGCACAGTAGCGCCGAGGTGAAACTCGTGTGTGAACGGCTCCAATTCAACTATTTTACCGTCTCCGTCCCGGTAAAACCTTGGCAGGCCTCGGAGTACGTTCGAAGTTCGCACCATTGGGTTGGTGGTGTAGGTTCGGTTGAGACGGACTCCCGATTAGCGCTGGTCTGGCTCTGAGCACTTGCCCCCCATAAGGGCTTTTGCCAACCTTCGCATGGCCTCCCTGCTCTGCAAAGATAACCATGGGACCAAAAAGGCGACTACACACACGAACGGAGATAGCGGCTCCGAGGGGGGACCCAATAAAACTGGAGCAAACAAAATCAAAAGATCAAAAACATCCAAAAAATGAAACCAAAAATAATAACGACGGCGCAACCAGCGGTCGCAGCCACGATGTCAACAGTACATCGAGAGCTGTACTAACCACGAAAAAAACGAAGACTAACACGACGACAGTGACGGTAGACGAAAAACGGAGAACAGCAGACAGTCTGGTTCAGACTGAGATTCCTGCGGCGTTTGTGCGCAGCAAAGAAATTATGCGAACGCCCGAGCGTCCTATTAAGGAGAAGCGGAAACTCTGCAGGATGCTTCAGGTGTTCGAGCAGTGGAAGATAACATAAAGATTACCGAAAATTCGATTGTCGCCGCTGCGATCGTTACTGAAGCGACCGATGCAAGGGTCACAAATCCCGACTTTGCAACGAAAAATCCAGAAGCAAACGAGGAGATTACGGCACTAAAAGCAAAGAGTGACCAGACACCGCGTGATTGTACCGCCAACGTTGAAAATGTGGCGGAAGTACTGCACTCGGAAACGGAAAGCGATAACCTCTCCCAAGGATGGTTGCAAGGTACAATTGCGGCCCAGCGATATGAAGAAGAGAGGCTACTCCAAAAAGCGGGAGATGTTCTGAAAAGAATACAAGCTGCATGCGACTCCCCAAAAATCAGCAAAGCAGCAAATGCAGGGCTCCTTGAACTAGAGGAGCTCCTAGATCGCATAGGGCACTATCGGAGGAGCTGGTTAAGAGCCGAAGATGAACAGAAACCTAAAGAGGCGCTTGGGGCAAAATCTAAAGGCGACATGCAGATAGCTCCATCATTAAAAGTCAATAAAAGAATGGCGTCTAGCCCAATCGAAAGAGATCGGGATAAAAGAAGGAAGGAAGAGGCACTTGATGGGCGTGGAGCACCAGATCAGGGGTTCCAGACAGTGCTTACAAAAGGAGCGAAGAAAGCCGCAAAGAAACTCCTTCAAAAAAAGCCAGAAAGTAAAGTTCGTACGGACACCCAATTAGAAAAAGGACTCGGTGTAAAACAGGAGAGGCAGAAGCCCCGACGAAGACCCCAGCAGCAGGCACTGCTTGTAAAGCCCCAAGATGGCCGATCCTACGCGGAGGTACTGCGGGACATCAGGGGAAACGTAAGGCCCGAAGACACCAATACTACCATTAAAGTAGTACGACCAACGCGGTCGGGCCACATACTGGTCAAATTCGGAGCAGAGGCCGGCAATAAAGAAGCATTCTGCGACGCAGTAAAGAAAGTCTTCGGCAAAAGCGCAACTATAGCCCCGCTCGAGCCGATGACAACGATCGAAATACGGGACATTGACTGCGTGACAGATCTGGCCGAGGTAGAAGAGGCCATCAAAAGGGAGTTCCCTAGCGTGGGAAGGATCAAAGTGAGACTGACACCAGAAAACAACAGGGGACAACGCATGGCCATAGTTGACTTGACCGAAAAGGATGCCGAACAATTCCTGAACAAGGGCAAAGTTGTCTGTAGGATACGGCGAAGAGCCACGCCTCTTCAATGCTTCAAATGCCTTGGTTATGGTCACACCACACAAGTATGCAAAGGACCCGATAGGAGTTCCCTATGTTACAAATGCGGTGAAACGGGACATAAAAGGAAAGAGTGTACGAAGGAGGCACACTGTATTCTTTGCAAGGATGCTGATCCAAAACCTGATTTTGGACACGTCTTGGGATCAGGAAAATGCCGGGTGTTCCAGGAAGCCCTAGCCAAGGCAAAATCAGAGCTTCAATGACCCGCATCCTGCAGCTAAACCTACACCGCAGTTCAACCGCCCAAAATCTGCTTGAGCAGTTTGCGAGGGACAGGAAAGCCGACTTCTTGCTGCTGAGTGAGCAACACCATAATAGAAGTCCTGCATTACGGTATTCTGATGAAACTGGTACAGCCGCCATCTGGGTTCGGAACAGTGACTTTCAAGCGGAGAGTTGTGGACGGGGGGATGGTTTCGTGTGGTTCGGTGCTCAGGGATCACCTTCTTTAGTGTGTACCTAACGCCTAACGAGTCGATATCATCTTTCCAAACCAAGCTTAATGCTTTGGAGGGCGCTGTCTCAAACGCAGAGGGCAAAGTGCTCGTTGGGGGCGACTTCAACGCTAAAGCAGTCGAATGGGGCATGCCTCAGACGGATCCGCGGGGAAAACGAATCCTGGAAATGGCGGCCAGGACGGCCCTCGTCGTACTAAACACCGGAAATACGCCGACTTTCCGCCGTATTGGCTGTAAGGGAACCATACCGGACGTGACATTCGCCTCGGAGTCCTTAGTACGAAGGATACACAATTGGAAAGTATTAGAGGACTACTCAGCCAGTGATCATCAGTGCATTCTGCTTGAGATAAGTGATGCTGTCTCCCGACGTCCGTGCTTTCGGCCTTCTACAACTGGATGGAACATCGGAAGGATGGACGTCGAGAGGTTCGTCAAGGCTCTCATAGCAGGTGAGCCGCTGCAGGGACCTTCGGAGGGGACGGAAGAACTGGCAGCTGAAGACGTGGTGAACTCTACTATGAGCATCATTACGACTGCTTGCTGCGCTTCTATGCCCCGTCGAAAACCCCGGCACGGCAAGCCCCCAGTGTACTGGTGGTCAACTGAAATCGCTGAAAAGCGAAGGGAGTGTCACAAGCTTCGACGTGAGGCTCAACGGACGCGGAACCGTGACGAGGCATGCAAGCAGGTGGCAGTATATAAGTCGGCCAGGAAATGCCTTCGCAAACTGATCAACAGTAGCAAGGCTCGCTGCTGGCAAGACCTAGTGGACAATGTGAACAAGGATCCGTGGGGCACTGGCTACAAGCTGGTCATGGGGAAACTTGGTGCCCTACGGAAGCCTTGTATACATGACGCGGAAAAGATGGACGCGATAGTGCGGGGACTCTTCCCCGCCCATCCCGTCCGTGTTGACGCTGTCCATGGTGAAACAGCAGTCGAGTGCCCACTCTTCACACAGCTGGAGCTGGAGGAGGCAGTCCTCTTGAAAACGAGGAAGGCTCCAGATCCAGATGGTGTTCCAGCTGAGGTGTTGCGGCTCGTCTATCACCATTGTCCTGACTTGCTCCTCAGCACATTCAACGCTTGCCTACGGGACGGGGTTTTCCCGGTACGATGGAAGGTGGCGAGGCTCGTGCTGATTAGCAAGGGGAAGGGAAATACCGGATCGCCGTCTGCATACCGCCCGTTATGCATGCTAGACACGGCTGGGAAAGTGCTAGAGAAACTCATCAAGGGAAGACTCACTGACGCGATTCGTGCTGCTGGGGACCTATCTCCTCGGCAGTACGGCTCTACAGCAGGACGTTCTACCATTGATGCGATTGCAGAGATGGTGAGCGCGGCCCAAAAGGCAGAGGCATATAGTCGCACCAAGCGACGGATCGTCCTGTTGGTGACACTCGATGTCAGGAATGCCTTCAACTCCGCTAGATGGGTGGATATTCTGGATACGCTGGAAAACTCTTTTCAAGTGCCAGAATATCTAATGCGGCTTTTGAGGAACTACTTAAAGGGCCGAAGCCTGCTCTACGACACGACACAGGGCCAACGAAGGATGGAAATTACATCGGGTGTTGCCCAAGGATCTATCCTCGGTCCGGACCTATGGAACATGTCTTACGACGGGCTACTAAGACTTGAGATCCCAGATGAGTCGCGCTTGGTCGGCTATGCGGATGATGTTGCGGCTCTGGTCGCTGGACGCACTGTTGAACAAGCGCAACTTAGGCTAGGTATGCTAATGCGCCGAGTGAGGGACTGGATGGCTGCTCGCGGGCTGAGTTTAGTCCTGGAGAAAATCGAAGTGGTCATCTTGACAAAAATGAGAATCCCTAGAGTAAGGATGATCAGTATTGGAGACATGCAAATCGAATCGAAGCCAGCGGTGAAGTACCTGGGGCTACTGATCGACTCGAAGATGAGTTTCTCTGAGCAAATCAGGGCAACGGCTGAGAAGGCTGCTTCGGGAATATCGGCTCTGAGTCGACTTATGGCCAACGTAGGGGGGCCCAGCCCATCAAGAAGACGCCTCTTGATGAGTGCTGTAGGTTCAGTGCTACTGTACGGAGCAGAGGTATGGGGCGACGCTCTCAGCAAGGAGGTATACAGGAAACGTTTGGCACGGGTACAGAGAAGAGGAGCACAGAGAATTGCATCTTCGTATCCAACAGTCTCCGACTCGGCCGTGAGAGTGATTGCAGGCGTGATACCTATCACCCTCCTTGCTAGAGAGCGCCGCGCTATTTACCTGCGCCGAAACGAGGATGCGAGGGAGACAGTTGTCCGCGAAGAGAGACAGCGCTCGCTCAACGATTGGCAGCATTCTTGGGTGAATTGCATGAAAAGGTGGACTGCGCGCCTCATCCCGGATGTAAGACCGTGGCTAAATCGAAGGCATGGTGAGACTGACTTCTATCTGACCCAGCTTTTGAGCGGGCACGGGTGTTTTCAGTCTTACCTACTCAAGATCGGTAAGTCACGGTCTCCCGATTGTCGGTTTTGCCCAGAAGAGGAAGACAATGCCTGCCACACGCTACGATGGGACGTCTACAGGGAGACGGGAGAGCTCACCCCAAATAATATAGTCGCGGTGATGCTCGAATCGGTTGACAAATGGAACCAGGTGGCACATTATGCTTGGGCAGTCCTAAAATATAAAAGGGACTCACAGCAGCCGGGGGCGCTGGGGCTGGGGGATCGCTCTTCTGGCAATTCCTCTTCCCCTCTCCCCTCCCGCTAGGAAAGGGGAGGTGTTTAGTGGGTAGTCCAGTCGCGCATGGGAGTCCCACACTCTGTGCATAAATAGCATTCACCTCCCTACCACAAAAAGAAAAGAAAAAAAAACCCCACGGATCCTTGTTCACATTGTTCACTAGATCTTAAGAGCAGCGAGCCTTGCTGTTGTCAATCAATTTGCGAAGGCATTTCCTGTCCGACTTATATGTTGCTACCGGGTTGCATGCCACGTCACAGTTCCGTCCCCTCACGCCTCAGCTTCTGATAATCCCTTCGCTTTTCAGCGATTTTTGTCGACCACAAGTACACTGGGGGCTTGCCGTGCCGGGGTTTCGACGGTGCAAAGAAGCGCTGGAAGTGCTAATTATGAGTTTTCCACATCTTGAGCTGCCAGTTGTTCTGTCCTCCTGGGAATCACCCTACAGCGGAGCACATGCCGGGAGCACCTCGACGAACCTCTCGGCTTTCCATCCTTCTAATGTTCCATCCAATTGTAGAAGGTCGAGAGCGCGGACGTCAGGAGAGAACATCACAGATCTCAAGCAGAATGTACTGATGATCACTGGCCGAGTAGTCCTCTAGTACTCTCCAATTGTGTATCCTCCGTACTAAGGACTCCGAGGGGAATGGCACGTCTGGTATGGCTCCTTCATACAGACTTGGCGGAAGGTCGGTGTATTTCCGGTATTTAGTACGACGAGCGCCGTCCTGGCCACCATTTCTATGACTCGTTTTTCCCGCGGATCTGTTAAAGGCATGCCTCACTCGATACTTTACCGTTGGTCTCCTCCAACAAGAACGTTGCCATCTGCGTTTAAGAAAGCGCCCTCCAAAGCATTAAGCTTGGCTTGAAAAGATGATATCAGTTCGTTCGGTATTAAGTACACACTAAAGAAGGGGGTCCCTGAGCACCGCCCACACGAAAGCCATCCTCCGTCCACAGCCCTCCGCCTGGAAATCACTGTGCCGAACCCAGATGGCGGCGGTTCCAGTTTCGTAGCATGATGCAGAACTTTTATCATGATGTTGCTCATTCAGCAGCAAAACGTGGGCTTTCATATCTCTTGCACACTGCTCAAGCAGGTCTTGGGCGGTTGAACTGCGGTGTAGGTTTACCTGCAGGATACGGGTTATCGAAGTTCTGATTTTGCCTTCGCTAGGGCTTCTTGGAAAACCCGACCGTTTCCTGCTCTCAAGATCCGGACCACATCTAAAAATAAATTAAAACTCAAGAAAGCTTTCTGATCAACTGCTTGTCCTATAGCCACCAAATGGAAAAAAACGTCATATGTTCTTTATTTAATCGTTGCATACAAGCTGGGACTTTTGTGTGGACATGATGGAAAGAGTTCAGAATTGTTTGGATTACAGCAAAAATATGAGCAATAAGAAAACCTCGCAAACTGGTAGATAGGGTCGCTACATCACAATTAAAATTACCTTCATAGCCCATTTGAATCAGCACATCACGAACTACGAGTATGTTCTTGGAAGCACAAAACAGAATGTTATGCAAAGCAAATCTTCCGCTAATATTGAATTATTTATAACGAATGAATTTACTTTTTCGTGTAGTATTAAACTCAATAATCCGATATTAAATGTTTCAAAAAAAAATTTGTGATAAGGACAAGCATATGATTTGTATAACTCTTAGATATTGACTTGACCACATGCTCGTTCATTTGATATCTGCAGGCTGGTAGCTGGTATAATTTTCCTCGTAATGCGTGTTGAATTAAAACAATGTGTGGACAAGCCAAATATTTAAGATTTGTTATTCATGTGTTTAAAGAACTTTCCTCGAAATGTTAAATTTTCTCGGCAAACAGTGGAGCTCATTAAAGGATGAATGTTCTTAAAAGTCTCCGACGATGAATTGGAACTTGCAATACGCCAGAAATTAACTAAAGAACGTATCAAGATAGCATCAACAAGTACTCCACTCGTTTCCAGGGTCTGAGATCAAAATTCCATAACGCTGGCTTATGCAATTCACCCCGGGGCCAATATCCCCTACGCATTAAGATTTAGGAGCTGCTAAACAAAACCGGAGAATTAAATTGAAGTTTATTAGCGATTCGGTGTTTTCAACCAACTATTGTTCGATTGAGCACAGAACACAGATTAAATATTGATAATACACCTATAAAAAAGACTTCAAAGACATGTCTTGGAACAAAACCTAACAAATTTAGTATAGAAGCAAGAACAACTATCAGTGCATATCCAAGGAGGAAAAATCATTGAGAAAATTAACCTATCCTCTTATGGTTAAATCAACATGTCAATATATATATATATATATATATATATATATATATATATATATATATATATATATATATATATATACATACATATATATATATATATATATACATACATATATATATATATATATATATATATATATATATATACATATATATATATCTATATATATACATATATATATATATATATATATATTTTTTTTTTTTTTTTTTTTTTTTTTTTTTTGTGGTTGGAAGGTGAATGTCATTTACGCACAGAGTGTGGGACTCCCATGGTTGCAAGGCCACTGGACTACACACTAAACACCTCTCCTGTCAACCCAGGAATCCAACCTGGAACCGTTTGACACAGTACTTCTAGCCAGGTCCCGTTTTGTTACGCCGTAAGGCGCCTTCAAGCTTGGGGATCCCTCTTCTAGCGGGAGGGGAAGAGGAAGTGCCAGAAAAGCGATTCCCCAGCCCCAACGCCCCCGGCAGCTGTGTGTCCCTTGTATCTTTTAGGACTGCCTGACCATAATGTGCCACCTGGTTCCATTTGTCAACCGATTCGAGCATCACCGCGACTATATTATTTGGGGTGAGCTCTCCCGTCTCCCTGTAGACGTCCCATCGTAGCGTGTGGCAGGCATTGTCTTCCTCTTCTGGGCAAAACCGACAATCGGGGGACCGTGACTTACCAATCTTGAGTAGGTAAGACTGAAAACACCCATGCCCGCTCAAAAGCTGAGTCAGACAGAAGTTAGTCTCACCATGTCTTCGATTTAGCCACGGTCTCACATCCGGGATGAGGCGCGCAGTCAACATTCCCTTCGTGCAACTCTCCCAACACTGCTGCCAATTGTTAAGTGAGCGCTGTCTCTCGTCGCGGACAACCGTCTCCCTAGCGTCCTCGTTTCGACGCAGGTAAATAGGGTAGCGCTCTCTAGCAAGGAGGGCAAAAGGTATCACGCCTGCAATAACTCTCGCCGTTGAATCAGAGACTTTCGGATACGAAGATTTCCTGTGCTCCTCTTCTCTGTATCTGTGCCAAGCGTTTTCGATATACCTCCTTACTGAGAGCGTCGCCCCATATTTCTGCTCCGTACAGTAGCACCGAGCCTACAGCACTCATCAAGAGGCGCCTTCTTGATGGGCTGGGTCCCCCTAAGGAGGTCATAAATCGACTCAGGGCCGATACTCCCGAAGCAGCCTTCTCAGCCGTTGCCCTGATTTGCTCAGAGAAACTCATCTTCGAGTCGATCAGTAGCCCCATGTACTTCACCGCTGGCTTCGATTCGATTAGTAAGTCTCCAATATTGATCATCCTTACTCTAGGGATTCTCTTTTTTGTCAATATGACCACTTCAGTTTTCTCTAGTGCTAAACTCAACCCGCGAGCAGTTATCCAGTCTCTCACCTGGCGCATTAGCCTACCTAGCCTAAATTCCGCTTGTTCAACAGTGCGTCCAGCAACCAGAGCCGCAACATGATCCGCATAGCCGATCAAGCGCGACTCATCTGGCATCTCCAGTCTCAGTTGCTCGTCGTAAGACACGTTCCACAGATCTAGACCAAGGATAGATCCCTGGGCAACAGCCGATGTAATTTCCATCCTTTGTTGGCGCTGCGTCGTGTCGGAAAGCAGGCTTCGGTCCTTCAGGTAGTCCCTCAAAAGCCGCATTAGATATTCTGGAACTTGAAAAGGGTTTTCCAGCGTATCCAGAATATCCACCCATCTAGCGGAGTTGAAGGCATTCCTAACATCGACTGTCAGAAACAGGACGATCCGTCGCTTGGTGCGGCTATATGACTCTGCCTTTTGGACCGCGCTCACCGCCTCTGCAAGCGCATCAATGGTGGAATGTGCTGCTCTGAAGCCGTACCGCCGAGGAGATAGGTCCCCTGCAGCACAAATCGCGTCAGTGAGTCTTCCCTTGATGAGTTTCTCTAGCACTTTCCCAGCAGTGTTCAGCATGCATAACAGGCGGTATGCAGACGGCGATCCGGTATTTTCCTTCGCCTTGCTGATCACCACGAGCCTCGCTACCTTCCATTGTACCGGGAAAACCCCGTCCCGTAGGCAAGCGTTGAATGTGCTGAGGAGCAAGTCAGGACAATGGTGATAGACAAGTTGCAACACCACAGTTGGAATATCATCTGGACCTGGAGGTTTCCTCGCTTTCAGTGAAAGAACTGCCTTATCCAGTTCCGGCTGTTTTAAGAGTGGACAGTCGACTGTAGTTTCACCATAGGCAGCGTCAACACGGACGGGATTTGGCGGGGAAGAGTGCCCACATTATCTCGTCCATCTTTTCCGCATCATGTACTCGTATACGACTCCAAGGTTTCCGTAGGGCACCAAGCTCCGCATAACATGTCAATATATTAAGGCAATACTTAAGAACGTTTTTTATGATTAAAATTAATTCCAAATGGAATGATGTACCCAGAATAGCTCAGAAAGTATTCGGATATAGAGGGGATGAATCCAAGCTCGCGCAACAAAACTGACTTTTTCGCTTTTTTAAATCTTCCATCCATCTTTCAATTTGTAAGGAACTTGCTTTAAATTTGAGAATTGGCCATGACTTATGTCGAATTTATAACAATAATTCGGCACATGGAATGGCCAATTCGCAGCAAGAATTGTAGCTGTCGGACGAATAGCAAAGGAATGCTTATGTTTTGAATGGTAATCACTCAACCAACAACAAAACTCGAAGTTGACTTTGCTTATCGAAGGAAACAACTGTAGTCTATGCATAACTTCTAAACATCAGTCATTTCTGTTCACTATATAGTAATTTTCACCGGGTATTGGTTCCAGCAAGTTCATTACATGCGAAACAATTAAAATCGTCCATTAAATATTTGCATCATTAATACACTGCAAATTTCATTTCAAGCTATCTCATCATTAAAACATGTTCCGATGAAAATTGTTTAAAGTAATTTTAAGAATTCAAGTTGTATGAAACGACTGAAAACGTTAGAATAAATTGATAAAAAGGTTAGTAATTTAATTATCGACTTACTATCTTTCCTTTCCAGTTCTGGCAAAATTTGTTGTTGAAAGAATTGCGGAAGTGGAACGAGTTCTGAGGTTTGAGTCACCCCATGTTTTTGTGTAGCTCCTCTTGAAGCAAAAGACGTCACTAAATATATTGCTGTGTCTTTAGATCGCCAATTTTTCACTGGATTTTCTGCATATTGTGATAATAGAATCTGAAAATATTCCATAAATAATAAATAACTAACTTTTTCCAAACACACAAAATCACTTAGCAATTATCAAAGGAGAAATCGATATTTAGTATTTATTCGACATTTGCGCGACCTGACAAAGGTGAGATCATTAATCTTAGTAATACATTTGATTAAATTGTTTCGCAGTACAGCTTCCTATCGTATATTTAAACTCAGTCAATTGATTCTTCTTCAAAATGATACACGGTGTCATTTCTTCGGCAGGAATTTATTTAAGTGCTTTTGGGTTTTTGGCATTTGGACCCAGTTATCAGGGACAATATGTGCAAATTTATAGCGGTCTTTACATATATTGTATTGTTATACAAATGATTTTAATCGGATGCTTCCCATATCTGGCTTATGTAACAATTAAACATGTAGGATTCTTTTTAGAGCCGGTTATAGTATACATTACCCTCTTATCGTTGGGCTGCCGCATACTCGCGATTTATGTGTCTACGTTTATGCACCTTGCACAACAGAAGGAAATATGTAAATTAGTAAATGAAGTACTTGCTGTATCTACCACATGCCGATTCAGTGAAAAGGAGTTCGATGTAGATGTAGCGTTGTGGCTGAAATTTGTTATCTATATATCAAAGTTGTTTATTCACTTTTACATGAATTTTGAAACTACGGCAAGTGGAAATTTTTTTATACTTTTTGAAAGATGTTTAGAAAGATTTATCGAATGTACTTTTCTGGACACATACATCATGATTTACCTATTTGGAAATGTTTATCTCCAACAATTAATACGGCATGTTAACACAGAAACCATCGCTAGTATAGAACCGCTTAAGAATTATTTTTTCAATCCGATATTAAGAAAACTTTACTTCACGCAAATGCGTAATTCTCTCACTGAAAACATGCTGTGTTACCGAAAAATATATTTATCAAACAATAAACTCCATCAGATACTTCAAATACCAATTCTACTATCGGGTGCATCAATATTTCTAAACGGTTTCTCATTTTGCTATTATTATTATTATTCGGTGGCTGCCATCCAACGTCCGTTCTACGTAGAAGATTGGAAGAAATCGGCGCAAATTTTATTTGCAGCGTCTCTTGAGTTCTCTAATTTATTTACGCTAGTCAAAGTCGTTGATAAAACGGTGGAGTTATATAATGGGCGAAACAACTTGATTGCAAAATTGATACACATGTTTGGACAGGATGCGAAATTAGACTATGATGTAGGTAGTAATACGATAAATGAAGCCATAACTAATTCAATGTTCTTACAGGTTGAGAAGTGTTTGTTACAATCAGTTTTACATCCGATTCAATTTTCAATTTGCGGTTTATTTTCGCTTAAGAAAGCTTTGATGTTGTGGTTGATATGCATAACAATTCCAAATATTGCAATTCTTGTACAATTCGACAAAGCATTGTAAAATTTAGACAAATAGATAAGCAACTAAAGATGTAACGTTTTCAATAGCAGTAAATAGCTTTAGAGAAAAATTTTTAAATGTATATTTGTCTCCCATCTGCTAGCATTTTATTATCAAAACTGAATTAGAGAAGTTTTGTGTTAGAAGTCAGCCAAATAATAAAATTTTATCCTTAAAATAATTGAAAGTAAAGGAAAACTTTGATTTCTATTAAACGTTTGTTATAAAATTATGTCTGATAAGGATTGAAGTTTTGATGATTATTCGTAAAATATATGTAATTCTATTAAAATCATCATCTCTCGACTGAATCCGTCCTAGATAAATTTTTGCTCTTTTTAAATAATACTTTACCATTTACGACAGTCGTTTTCATCATAGTTTGTTTTAGAACTATTATTTATCAATTATGGTATACAGTAGTAATTTAAGTTTTGTTTTGTATTTTATCACCACACTTGTAATAAAATAATTGTGCAGAGCCACTGGAATGAACTGCTCCAAAACCACTGTAATCTAACACACTGGAGAGCGAAACGAATGTTAGGAATAACAATAGGAGTCAAAAGGCGAGGAAATATGTGGGAGTAGATGGAATCTATTCCTATCCAAGGTGCCCTAGAGGTCACATCTCTACATAGACCACTGTGGATTTCTTTGAGGTGTTTTTACCGCCATTTTTCTTTTTATAATCAAGTAGACTGAACTCGAGGAAGCTAAATCCGAGGACATCGGTGTTTCAGGATTAGCATCAGTACTTCTTAAGTGCTTCTCATCAAGCACGAAGAGATACAGGTGAGTACCCTCTTTCATTTTGTGAACCTGATGTATTTAGTGAGTGATATTTTGGTGGAAAAAACAAAAAGAACGCATGTCCAAAAATGGAACAGGGTGCGGAAGACCGCCCTCCGACACGGGGTCAATGAACGTAATTAGTGTCAGTGATAGTGAAATTAATGTCCGCGAAAAAAAGAAGAACAAATGCTGGACACCAACGGAGCTCAACCAAAGGGGAAAAATTTTTAAATTCAACACCAATATGTCTGATATACATTTTGACAACGAAGAACCCGGAAACTGTAATTTAAATTTCCCGGGTAAATGATATTTCAAAAAAAAAATTATTTTGTTAATTTGGTAGGACTGTCCTTAATTACCATGCCAAATATGAGGGCGATCTGTCAACCAGTTTGTTTACAGCAACTGCTTAAGTCGATATACCTCAGTAGTGCGTTGCGGTTTTTGTGATTTTGTAATTTTTTTTATTTTGACCGAATTTAAAGCCAAAAACACAAATACCATCGATCAACCACCGTATTCACCAGATTTGGCTTCATGTGATTTTGATGAATAATTAAATATTTTCCGTGTTATTTGCAATTTCCGGGTACTTTTTTGTCACAATGTAAAATAAAACTCGCTGGACTGGGAAAATCGTTGACGCAAGTGTAGTGCACCTGATGGGGATTACTTTGAAGGCGACAAAATAAAAAATGATGAATAATTAAATATTTTGCGTTTTATTTGCAATTCTGGGTACGTTTTTGCCATCATTCAAATTCACACCGCCTACGCCAATGGGGAAAAATAATAACGCGCAAATCGATAATGAAAGTCAATCCCAGCAGTACAGGGCAAATCACACAAATACGAATTGGACTTTAATGAGAAAAAATTCCAGTGATATGGGGCTATTTCAAGACAAAATTAAACTAATCAACGCCACAAAACTGAACAGGAGAGATCCTGAAAAGGCCGACAACTTTATTCCGATCAAATCAGTTAAGATAACGGTCTCAGGCAACACCCTCCCGGGTTTTCTAAAAATTGCATAATTTAATACTAAAGTTGAATACTTTAAATTTCGACCCAGACAATGCAGAAACTGTGGCAGGTTAGTACAAGCCACCCCCATCTGCAAGGACAAGACTTCGAGATGCCTTAAATGCAGCTCAACTGAATGCAAGGGATCCTGCAGTGACAAAAAATGTCGACTATGCAATAGTAAAGAACACATAGCTACTGACCAATCATGCCCCAAATGGGTGAAGTATAAACATGAGGTAGAAGTTAGTTCAATTCTAAACATAAACAACGCTATTTTGTTATATGCGGTAAATTTGTGTAGAGGAATGTAAATAAATGATAATAAAAAAATTCCTTTTTCTTCGCTACGATAACTTTATTTGTGTTATGTAGACACCGGCGTTGCGACCGCAAACTACTGTGTTCTTCAGTGCAACTAATCTTATTTTTACATTTCCTTTGCTTATATAGCTAAGAAGTTAAAAGTCGATCCATATTATCTAATTACATTTTAAAAAGAGAAGATACAAGATATTTGCAAAAAGTAATTAATTATGCATTTTGAACATCGCCCTGCTCAATTAATCGACCGGTAGTCTATGTGGTCTAGTGGTTAGAGCATGAACGCATAAGCTGAAGGTCCCAGGTTTAAATCTCGTTGGGAGCAACGTGATTTAGTTCAGGGGATTTTTCGGACGGACTATGAGTGTTCGCTCAGTGGTGATATGTACTGATTTAATCAGATCATATTATAGCTGAGCAGGCACACGGGAGCATGGTACTGACCAAACCAACTTCCGAAAAATCAATACGGTCATGAAAATGAGATACTCTAACTATCTCTAAGCGAAGGCCCGAGAGGGGCTATAGTGCTACAAAGAAGAAGAAGAGAATTAATCGACCGCTGCCGCTGCTTCGTTGGCTACCTGCCCGTCGTCATAATGTTGATCACTAATTAGTTTTAATAGGCTGCTGTATGTGTTTCCCATGTCCGTATTTAACCGCTTTTCCTCTGGAATTTCGATATCCAATAGCTCTCCGTGGCGTCCAGTTTTTTTCCAATCGGTGATTTCTTCCAACGGAATACTGCAATACTGTGTTCTGATTTGACCATATGCTTCGCTCCCGTAGATCTTATTGTCCTTCTTCCGAATTTTCTGGCTAGTGCTGCTTCTTGGAGATGCTCCGCTACCCTGATTTTTATTGATCTTGTTGTCTGATTTACGTATTCCATGCAGCATTCGGGGCATGTGATTTTGTATATACCGCTCTTCTGCTCGACCTTTTTGGCGTCCTTTGCTGATCCCAGAATATTTTCGAGTAGGAATGATCTCGAAGAGGGTGTTGCGTCGATATTCGCTTTTTCAGTATTCGCTCTAGTTTTTTTGTTGCCATTGAGAATGTGAGTCGCGTCCTCCTTATTTCGGATTTATTTTGTGTAAACAATGTTGAAAGAGCACGTTTTCGATGCAGTTCCTCCAGTTTCCGGATTCGATTGGTAATTAGTTGTTTTTCGTACCCATTCAAAGTCGCAGTTTCAAGTATGTACTTGATTTCGTCGTTCTTCCGTTCGGTTGTCATTGGTACTGTGAGCATCCTCCAGACCATGCTATTATAGGCTGCCATTTTTTTGTCCAAAGGAATGGTTTGAATTTTTCGGTATCGTTCTTCGTGAGTGAGTTTTCTTCCTATGAATGTCGAATTCAACGCCGGTCGTGCTCCTTATTATCACTATATCCAAGAATGGTAGTTTACCGTTTTCTTCCCTTTCCATAGTGAATTTTACATTTGGGTAGATTTTATTAATTGCTTCTAAAAGCTTCTCACTCTCTTTGGCCTTAGTAATAGCAAAAACATCGTCTACATATCGCATCCAAATGGTTGGTAGGAGGCCCTTTTCCTCCATAATATTTTCGACGTATCCCATGAAAATATCGCTGAGGGGAGAGATTGGGTTGCCCATCGCCAATCCCGAAGTTGCTTTATAGTAAGCTCCTCTAAATGTAAAATAGTTTTCAGACATGAAAACACTGGCGAGTAGTTGAGTGTTTTGACTTTTCTTTCCCATTCCGGGGATGAGTTGCCTTTTGCTAACCATTTTTCAAACTGGTATAGAGCTTGTGTTACTGGTATGCTTGGGAACAATGATTTAACGTCGAAGGATACCATAATTTCATGATCCTCAAGCTTATCTAATCGTTTTAGTTTTTCAATAAGTTCATCCCAATTTTTGACGCCATGTTTGCTGGTATTTTGTGGTAGTTTTGTGCATTCTTCGACTATCCATTTGGTTGTACGTGTTGTAGGGGCATTCGTTGCTGTGATTATCTCCCGCATCTCATTTCCCTCCTTATGGATCTTGGGTAAGCATTTTATGCGAGGCAAAACTGGATTTGATACTTTTAGGTTGATATGTTCACCAATTGTTTGTTTCTCATCTCGGAGTGCTTTGTCTATCCTTTTGATAGACTCTGATAGGGGTTCAGTTCTTAATTTGAGAAAATTTCCAGTATTTAGCTTTTCCTCCACTGCATGATCGTATTGTTGTTTGTCCATTATAACCCCCATATATAATGGACAAACAACAATTCGTATTGCTAAACTAATTGCACTTTCCCAAATTAAAAATTGTGTAATGTATAAAATGGCTTTGTCATAATCCCTTCACTTGCATTAGTGCGGATTGCATTAATGCGGATTGCGGATTGAATTAGTGCGGATTGCTATTCTTTCATTTCACTAGCCAAAGCAACAAAACACAAGGAACCAACCAGAATTCCGTCCGTATCTGATTTAATGCAAGTCGTGCGCCATTTAACCAGGAATTCTATTTCCTCTCGAGTCATCCGCGAACAGAACGAATGGCGAATATTCGTAAGAAACTGGTAATTGTCGTGGATAAACGCAAAAACTTAAGATTTGCGGATTTTTAATTCTGCAGGTGTCTGGCGCAACTGAAAATTTGAGGAAACCTTGGTTCTGACACGCCTGTTATCGTTCAGGATATCCAAGTTTTAAAGCGCAGGTAGCTGTTTCTTATGAAAATTCTAAGGAAAATTACTCCGTAGATTACCATCACTTGAACCGAGTACGTGCCGGCCAGATAAATAGATAAATAAGTCCCAGCGGATACACAAAAAAGAACGCCAAACGGAACTCGTGGTTCAATGTCACTTGAATCGAGTAGTCCATAACGCCACGGTTTAAATCAAACAACAATCGTCGAAGAATCTAAGTCTCATCCAATGCGGTAATGTACTGTAGTGTATTGAATAACGTTGATTTGACCGTACAGGGCATGGGTGCCGATGGTCTGGAACAAGTCAGCGAGCTATAAAGAAGACTGTTCTTGTCGCGCCACGAAGTAACCCTACAAAATATTTATCACGCGTACTCTGCTTTATAACATAAGACGTTCCAATCAATTTTTAATATCTTTAGAAATGTTCTATTATGTGTCAATTAATAACTTCAATTTTTTTTTGTCTGGTTATAGTTAGCGGACACGGAAGCTTGAGACGTACTCAAAAATTGTACAAAAAGCACCCATTGCTTTTCCTGAAGAAGGTCGTTGCATTACAAGGGGAATGTCAAACGTAAAGATGTTAAAATGGCTGAAGGAATCCACTTATCTCTGCCTAAAGGATGGACACTTGACGGGTGTGGTTAACTTTAACCTAGTAAAACATCAAACTAAGCAGTTTCGACGGGGCTGCTCGACTGCATATGTTTATTACTATAAAGTTCAGGGCGAGGAGGCAGGGCAACAAGAACTTTCGCTACCCAAACGAGAATTGACAAAACTTATATGGTTCCTTAACGTTTTTTGTTAATTTGTTTAAATAACCCGTAAGGCGAATGAGCGTTTATGAGCACATTTGCGTTAGCCGGCGACCAGAATGTTGTGGAAATTTTTAAAAAGATCGGTCAAAATTCATAAACTTTGTATCCAATTTAAAAACTATTTTGGATTACATTCTAATACATAATACATTTTCATACATATACATTTGAGTAATCGATGGTAAATTTAATTAAATTTTACCAATTTTCAACTCATCAAAGAAGTTATTTTGGACTATTTTTTCCAAACATATTGAGGCCACAAATTTAAAATTATATAAAATTAAATGTGCTTGTACCTAATCGCTCTTGGTATATATGAAAGAAGTTTATGTGGGGTTTCATAAAATGTTTAACGAGGATTTTTCAATAAAGTTTTAAGACTGTTCTACTCGCCCTTGATCTTATTGGTTAAACTCACATACAAATAAACTATATAACTATCGGAAGTTACCTTCGATACATAACTTATACCAATAATAATAATTTTTATAAGTAACTCATTTTTGTGACTTATTAATTGCATTAGTTTACTTACATGCGCTATATTTTGTTTGCATATTAGAACATAAGAAGAAAATTGTTTATTCAACACATAAAATCCGAGCCTTATATTAAATAAAAAAAAAGCTAAACTCGGCTCAAGTAAGCTCTAATTTAATTTTTTTTTGTTGCTTGATACGATTCGTGAGTAATGTTTCTCACGTTTCATAAAGTCCCTACATTCATAATCTTAAAAATACTTTAAAGACCGTGTCACTCAGTGTGTCGAAAGGCTGATAGAATAAAGCAAGCAAGGTACAGAAAGTAATACATACAGTCCATTGTAATGATTTTCTTAATGTCCGTGTAGGACACGGGTGCCGATGGCCTGGCACAAGTGTCAGCGAGCTAAAACAACACCGAGCTCAGCTAACTAGCTTCGCTTAACGACCGCGTACGCGTGCTTGACGACTAGCATTTGCGGGATCATATGAGGCGGGTTCTTGTCGAGCCACGAAGCTACACTACCAAATACTTATCACGCGTACTCTACTCTACAAGACGTACCGATCAATTTTTAATTATCTTTAGAAATGCGCTATTAGGTGTCAATTAAGCTACTCTACAGTAATTCAATATTTTTTTGCCTCGTTAAAGTTAGCGGACACGGAGACTTGAGACAAACGCAGACATTACACAAAAAGCAACCGTTACTTTCTCCGAAGAAGTTCGTTACATTACAAGGGGAATGTCAAACCTAAAGATGTTAAAGTGGCTGAAGTGAACCACTCATCTCTGCCTAAAGGATGGAAACTTGACGGATGTAGTTTACTTTATACTAGTAAAACAACAAACTAAGCAGTTTCGACGGGATGACCACCTTATCTCTTCAGGAGCAGCCACTCCTGATCACCACGGGGCTGCTCGACTGCTTATGTTTATTACACCCTCTTCAAAATATTAAGAAAACTCAGCAGTTTTATGACTTTTTCAAAATTTTCGTTTGTGATGTCATAAAAATTGGGATTTCGAAAATGTATTCATTTTATAATTTTGCTTGTAAGTATTCTGAAGATGTTTTATGCGTTATGGAAAATCCCGGTCATTTGAAATTCTTTTAAGTAATTGTTTTTTAACTGTACATCCTAGCCGCTATTATCACATTAAAAGTTATCCTTATGTAAATCGGACAGAAAACTAAAAAGTCGTTAGTTTTCCACTAGTATTTGGATTTAATTTGTGAAAAGTGATTGCTTTGTGAAAGCAAAAGATTTTAACTTTTTTCGTGGTTAAATAGATACCTGAATCGTTGCGCGTATTTTATTATAAAGTTGGATATTAAAGCAACATGCGAAAGTGTAAAGATATATCTTTGGAACAAAAAGCATCGATAACCGCGTGGAGCCCCTTCATACCCACCACCACCCGGTTGCCCCTCTTTCATTTGTGGGCCATGAACTTCGTTGGGTAATGACGATGTCAACCCCAAGTTCGCCTTTCTTCTCAGGTTTCACTTGTTCTAGTAACAAGTACGTCTCCTTCGGTGAGGTTATCTACAATGTTGCGACTTCGGTCGTTTTTTTTGATCTATGTATGAAATTCGTGAATGCGAAATTTTTTTGTAGTGGGTCCTCGTGCTGGGGAAACGAACCCGCCCCACGACACCGCAATGCTAGCCTGCCAGCGCATTCCCGCGTCTCCAGACGAGGGCATTCTCGGCAGAAACCGACACCTTCCTCTGCCGAGGCAGCAGAACATCGCTGCAGTCCTTCACGGACTTTATTGAAAACTTTTATTCACTACACAAGCGAAAACAGGTGGGTCGTCAAATAATTCATACATCTCATCGCTCTAATGTAGTCACCACTCTGTTTCTTGTTTCACTGGGCCATAGAATTTCCGGAGCACTGTGCGTTCAAACATGTCCACTGCCTTTTCGGATTCGCTCGTCAGGGTCTATGTTTCACTTCCATATAACAGCACAGGCTTGACTAGCGATTTGTAAATACAGAGCTTATTTTGCCTGTTCACAATTCAGGCAGGCTTTATTTGCGGCGTTTATGCGGCGTGCAATCTCGTACTTTTCACCGACTCTTCTGTTCAGGTTGACTCCAAGATATACGAAGTTGTCCATACTTTCAAAGTTATAGTCTCCTACTCCTCTCCTAGTGCTCTTTCTCGTTGAGTCATACATTTAGTTTTCTTCTTCTTCTTCTTCATAGCGCTACAGCCCCTCTCGGGCCTTCGCTTCCGACAACAAGCGCCTCCAACTATTTGGATCCATTGACCACCTCCTCGAAATCCGAGCAGCGATGAACTGTTCTTGTCGACAGTCGTTGAGACCTCTGGCACGTCAACAATTTCACACAGCTCATGGTTGTATTGAATTCGCCATTGATCCCCGTCCAACTTCGCTCCTATTATTCGGCTCAGGGCCCGTCTTTCGAAGGCGTTCAATATGTTTGCGGACGCTTGGGTTAGGGTCCATGTTTCACACCCATAGCAAGGCACAGGTCTTATCACAGATTTATATACTTGGAGCTTTGTTTTCCTGTATATGCAGCTGGTCTTCAAGCTCATCAAAACTGAATAAAATATTTTATTTGCGAGCTGTATTCTTCGGCTTTCATTACCAGTTCTCGTTATTTTGGCGCCTAAATATCCAAATTCGGTCACATTTTCGATATTGTATTCGCCAAGTGTGATATTTCGTGTACTTGAGGCTTTTTTCTTGACTTCGTCATGAATTTGGCTTTATTCTTATTGATTTGTAGCCCTACTAGTTTTGCTTCGCTGTCGAGTTTCAGGAAAAGTTCTTTGGCAGTTGTCAATATCGTGACAAAATATTGATGTCGTCCGCATAGGCTATCTCTTAGCTCGACTTGTATAATAACGTACCTGTTGTATCAACAGGTAGCTTTCCGATGACATATTCCAGCCCATCGCCGTGCTTTAGTCCGATATTTGTGTCAAAGGCGTCAGTGAGTTGGTTATTGATGCGGATTTGGGAGGTTGTCGACGTCAATGTCATCTTGGTAAGGCGGACTAATTGTGCTGGGATACCAAAGCAAAACAATATTTGGTACAGTACGTTATAATCAATACTGTCGTATGCTTGCTGGAAGTCAACGAAAATTTGGTGTGCGTCTATGTTGAACTCCCAGCATTTTCCAAGTACCTGCTTGACTGTAAACAATTGGTCTATCGTCGATCTACCTGCTCTAACACCACCTTTGTTTGTGGTTGGGAGGCCATCTTGATAATCCCCACTAATACTGTTGGCGTATGATCTGATTTGATTTTCTAAGATCTATGAAAATATTTTGTACGCCGTACAAAGTAGTGATATGCCTATAGTTTTCGCACTGTAGCTTGTCACCTTTTTTGTGGATAGGGAATATAATTGATTGGCTCCACTCGTTCTTGTTGCCAAATGCGCTGGATAACTTTGTGGGTGGCTTTCTGAACACCGCTGCCACCATATTTTATAAGCTCCACTGGAATCTCATCGATGCCCGGCGCTTTATTATTCTTTTGGGCTTTGATGGAACAAAGAGTAGGTGGGGCCAATGGATGCTCTCCGGGAATACCTATAAGCTTCGATGTTCTGGAGCTGTGCGGAGGGTTAAGGAGATTCTTGAAATATGGTGGCCATCTTTCCTTAATTCTCGTTTTGGCAGCGATTATGTTGCCGATGTCATCGCTGCAGAGCGTGGTCTTGGGCTGATAACCCACGTTTCAGGCTTTTCACTACTTTGTATGCATGTCTTGTGTTGTTGCTCGCTAGACTTACTCGATGTTTCTCAATTGGTCGCAGCATTTGTTCAGCACTTGCTCTATTGTAGATCGTCCACTTCGAAAGCGTCCCTGATCCTCTCCTATAAAACTTTCATAGTACAGCTTCAATTTTTTTTCACGTTTTTCGAGAGCACTTTATAAGACGTACACAGTAGAGCGACAATATAATTATCACACCTTAACTTGTCCCCCTTTTTGTGTACAGGACATATACTTTTCGCAAGGTCTCTGGTAACTACTCCTCTGATAATATTCTGGATATTAGTCGATGTAGAAGGTTACTTAAATGGGGACTCCGATCCGGAGCAGTTCTGCTGGTATTTCATCTATTTTCCAGGAGTCTTATTTTTTCTGAGGACTCGTACTTCGGCTCTGGTTGGTAGTGCGACTGAGACTCTTGCTCTACTACTGGAATGTTCACAGCTTTAGTCGTTGTTGGGCACGCTGTGTATAGCTTCTGGAAATAGCCATCAGTTTTTATTTTCTACCGGATTACCTATGATTGCTCCTTGTACACTTTTGCAAAGGCTTGTTTGTGGATTGAAGCCGTCTTTTAGTTGTCTAATAGAGGCATACGTCGATCTGACTTCAAGTTTTTAGCTTGTCGTCGGATGGTTTTATATTGTTACATGTACAAATAATTCTGCGAGCTACTGTCGCAATTGTTTTCACAATTAAGAACATCAACAAAACGAATTTACTCGAAACCACGAGAACCCACCAAGCATGAACAACATCTGAAAGTGAGTCACTGCTCCATTCATTACGCTGCTGGAATGTTCCTGCTAATTCACTAATGTACGAGAACTGAGTTGAATGATTAGAGACCCTATATAAAGGCGAGCTGAATGAAGGGGGGGATCATTCATTACGACCGCGATAGAAAACGGCGATACGCGAAGTACAGGCGATATTGATTGTTTGAGTGTGAAGTGATTTTAGTAGACAATTGCGATAGAAATTTAATTGACAAGTGAAAGTTAGATTCTAATTAAAATTGTGAAATAGTTAAATGAGTGATTGTGCATTTTTTTGGTAAATAAATAAACTCTTTTAATTTAATTTAAAAGACATTGCGTTTTCACTTCCCCGGAACATTAAATTATTGGCCGCGAACCAAAAAACGCGACAATATTGTTCTTCTTTGCACAGAGTTGGTCGCTGGATGTATTATTTGTACGCCTGGTTCCTTTCTTTAACCGCTTCCTTGCATACTTATCAAAGGATCGATTTCAACATCAAAGGATCGATTTCAACATCAAAGGATCGATTTCAACATTTTAATGCTTGAGATTATTGTTGTGGCCAAGGCAAGGTGGAGATATTTACTAATTTGACATTTCTGGATTTTAAAAGGAATCATACTAATGCTATCTGAGATGTGAGATTAAGCAGGATCTTCCTCCAAAGCCAACACAACTACACTTCTGGTAAGTTTTCAATCTCTTAATTCTTCTACCTTTATAGATTTGGTTTTCGGTTCGCAAGCAATAGAATGGATGCTGCACGCACATCTTGGCAGACTCTTTATCAAGGCCATTTTTTGTTTTAAAATTTTTTAAAGAGAATCATTGGCGTTTGATTTGATTTCCAACCTCGGATTTGATTTTTTCAAGCTATCAAATATCTTTAAAAACTAACTTTGTTAAAACCTTACAAAGGTTTATAAACGTTAACACGTTTTTAAGACGGTTGGTAATCAATATCATATTTAATCGTCCACAGAAGTCGACTCTTTCTGCAACTCACGACAGTTTTTTTTTTTAATTTGTACGCCTACTAACGAAAATACCCAGAGAGCTCCGTGAATTATGCTAAACAGTTTATAATCAAGTAGCAAAATAGAAATTCCACTCACTTGTAAATATTGCCCAAATATTTCGAATATTTTTGCTTCGAAATTTTGGGATAAAGTTTTCACCAGGTCACATGCTGCCCTTCGACGTGTCTCGATATCGGATCCTTCAATATCCCACCGAATATACTCCTCTGGATTGTCCTCAAAGAGCAATTCGTCGGATGGACGGAAGTCCATATTTGGAATGGCTACTTTTTCACATATGTTCGACAAAACTCCTGGTTCTTCAAATAAATTCCTGTAATGATTCCGATCGGCAACAATGGACAGGAATTGAAGAGCATTGGATACCAACTAAAAACCAGAATGGGAATAAAATACATACTGTGGTGCGAATTTCGACTTACGGTATCAAATTTTGGTTGCTTTCCAGTCACTACCAGAAGCTCCCAAATATCTTTAACAAATTGTGGCATATATGTACTAAACTCTTCATCGTATTTTCGAGCATAGAGTGCAATGTTTTCGCAAACTTGCGACTTCAAATGCTCCAACGTTCCGGCATCCTCATCTTCGCCGGTACGGAGGCATGGCACGTCTTTAGTGAGTAGCTCGTGGAATGCATTCATCCAAGTTCCCATATTATCCTCGAAGAACTCGGGAAGATCTTGCGAGTTCAGTGATAAGAAAACCTTGCACACTAGTACTAGACTCCCATAAATCACTTTCAATGCCTGTTCATTGTTCGCATGCACTGTGGTAAGGTTCATTGTTGCTTGTAAGAGATCAGTTAGGGGCTTCGCCATTCTGTCCAACACAAATTTGATTTCCTCCCATAACTCTTGCGACTTAAACTCGAAACGGTATCGTTTGAAGAGAGAATGCGCAGTTTGCAGAACACCATTTATCACATTAAAGTCACCAGTCGTGAACTTAACCACCATTTCATCGATCAGTTGGGGCCATTTCTTCGGGAAGTCGTACTTGCCTATGATGCTCACTGCGTCACTGAGTTGCTTTTGCAAAGACGAAGGAGATTTCAACATCAGGGCCACAATGAGCGTTTTCACAGCCGTTCGGTCAGACTCATGAATTCTGTCGGCGCTGCCATCATCCTGCAAAAATGTTAATTAGACTTCACAGTGTTATTATTGCTGAGTGAACTGTACCAAATGTGCGCCCCAGTTACGTTTAATGTAGTTCTTGAAGATGATAGCTCCCGCGATCCGAATTGTCATGTCGAACTCATCCTTGTCTATGAGTGTTAATAGCAAAACAGGATAGTTCTGATTCGATTCGACACTTTCCAAAAACTTTTCAGCTGCAACCAAAGTTAATTAGCGGGCACAATACAATTATTTCACAATTTGAAGACATAACCTAATATAAACAAATTTGAAATTGCGCTACTCACCGGGTTTTCTGATATTCGGGTCAGGGCTCAAGGTCTGTTGAATGTAGTTTGTGAGGTGTTTCAGATTTTCTTCATTGATTTCCATTTTGGCCAGCAAAAAACTACACTACTTCCAATAAAACCACAAAGCCGGCTAGAAAATTCCGTGATCAATTCGTTAAAATCACTCAATGCCAAATCTAGCGAACCCTTTCAATATGTCAATTGGCGCTAACCGTTGGTAGACTTGTGGAAGTAGCTGCATTAAGGCTGTTGTCTATGAGTGGAGACATTTGAATATTCCGTTACAAAGTATTTCGAAGCATATCGGCATCGTATTTGAATTATAAAATACATAATAACTTTAATTAAATTTAATTTAATGTTGTTTTTTTTTGATTAAATTTTTTTATGTTGATTATGTATAAATTTAGAGAGCCATTTTGGCCATTAAGTTTTTAGTATTTTTAATGTTTGAAATTTGCTTCGTATTCTTTGAAAATGTGTAGCGATGAGTATTGAATAAAGCGCTTTTGACTTTGAACTTGAGGTGTCTTCAAGTTAAGGATCCCTCTTCTAGTGGGAGGGGAGAGGGGAAGAGGAATTGCCAGAAAAGTGATCCCCCAGCCCCAACACCCCCGGCTGTTGTGAGTCACTTTTATCTTTTAGGACTGTCCGAACATAATGTCCCACATGGTTCCACTTATCAACCGATCCAAGCGTCACCACGACTATACTATCCATGCGCAGCAGCATCGTCTTCCTCTCCTGCGAGGAATTGACAATCGGGGGCCCGTGACATACTAATCTTGTGCGGGTAAGACTGAAAACACCCATTCCCGCTTAAAAGCTGGGTCAGATAGTCAGTCTCACTATGCCTTTAATTTAACTACGGTCCACAGTCCACCTTCCCTTCGTGCGATTCGCCCAAAACTACTATCAATCGTTGAATGAGGGCAGTGTCTCTTCACGAGCGTCATTGCTTCGTCGCAAGTAAATAGCGTGGCGCTCTCTAGCAAGGAGGGCAGCAGGTATCATGCCAGCAATAACTCTCACCACCGAATGAAAGACTGTCAGATATGAAGATACAATCCTCAGTAATCCTCTTTTCTGTATCTGTGACATGCGTTTTCGGTGCACCTCCTCACTGAGAGAAAACCAGAGATTCGATGACCCGTATCCTGCAGCTAAACCTACACCACAGCTCAAACTGTTTGAGCAGTTTGCAAGAAAGATGAAAGCCGACATTTTGCTGCTGAGCGATCAACACCACGATATAAGTTCTGCATCATGGTATCCTAATGAAACTGGTACTGCCGCCATCTGGGTTTGGAGCTATGATTTCCAGGTGGAAAGCTGTGGAGAGGGAGATAGTTTTGTGTAGGTTCGACACTCAGGGACCACCTTCTTCAGTGTGTATCTAATACCGAACGAATCGATATCATCTTTCCAAGCCGAGCTTAATGCTTTAGAAAACGCTGTTTTGAACGCACTCAGCGATTTCAGTCAACCACCAGTACACTGGGGGCTTGCCGTGCCGGGGTTTTCGACGGAGCATATAAGCGCTACTAGTAGTCATAGTGAAGCTCATTGTTGAGTTCACGACGTCTTGAGCTGCCAGTTCTTCTGTCCCTTGTGAATCACCCTACAGCGGAGCACCTCAATAAACCTCTCGACATCCATCTTTCTCATGTTCCACCCAATTGCTGAAGGTTGTGAGCCCAGACGTTAGGAGACAACATCACAGATCACAAGCAGAATGTATAGATAATCACTAGCTGAATAGTCCTTTAATCCTCTCCAATTATGTACCCACCGTACTATGGAGTCCAAGATGGATGTTACGTCTGGTATGGTTCCTTCGCAGCCAATACGGTGGTGTTCCAGTGTTTAGTATAACTAGTGCCATCCTGGCTGCCATTTCTAGGATTCATTTTCCCCGTGGATCTTTTTGAGGCATGCCCCATTCGATTGCTTTAGCATTGAAGTCTTCCCCAATGAGCACGTTTTCATCTGCCCTCGAGGCGAAAAAAAAGTCTCTGAGCACTGAACCCACACTAAGCCACCCCCCATCCAAACCGCTCCACCTGGAAATTACTGTTTCGAAGTTTCATCAGGATACCATAATGCAGAACTTTTATCGTGGTGTTGCTCACTCAGCAGCAAAAAGTTGGCTTTATAATAACCGCCGATCCCGTGGAGTGATACACGACAGGGAGCTGTCCCTACACAATTGCGATCAGCTGGCAAGTATTGAATGTTAGATCTCCGCTACTGAGCCGCCACTTGACGTTGGTAGTGTGGTAAGTTGACTAACATGTTAACTTCTGC
This sequence comes from Odontomyia ornata, assembly GCA_963969285.1. Classification (NCBI taxonomy): domain Eukaryota; kingdom Metazoa; phylum Arthropoda; class Insecta; order Diptera; family Stratiomyidae; genus Odontomyia; species Odontomyia ornata. The sequence continues at coordinate 162,618,257 of OZ017742.1, forward strand.
CACTGAACAACCACTTGACGTCGGCAGTGTAGTGAGTTGATCAACACCTTAATCTCTGTCACGGAACTGCCACTTGACATCGGCTGTATGGTGAGCTGATTAACACCTTAATCTCTGCCACTCAATCACCGCTTGACGTCGGCCATGTGGTGAGTCGATCAACACCTGAATTTTCCAATTTTCGTGTATTATCATGAGAAATGTGCGTATAATTTTTTACTTGTCACTTGAAACCGCTTAAGTGATTTAGTTTAAGCATGACGTGAGGGTTCGCACTAGTTGTGGCCTTAACCTAAGTTTAAAAATCGAGTTTTACCATACGGCCGTACAATAGCACTTGTGACTTGGTGCCACCCAAAAAGGGAGCAAAACAGTCGAAAAAGGTGGCCAAAAAGAAAAGGCCGAAAAATTGTGCCCCCTTCGAGTAACAGCTTCTGCCTGAAACTCAAATCTTAGATTACACTGTTTGGCTTCTGTACAGTCTTCAGGGGGCCGGATTACCAACGGCAATAAAGTCAGGATACAGGTTCCAAAAACATATAGCCAGGTACGTGTGGAGACAAAAAAATAACAATTTGCTATCGTAATTTACCTAGCAAATGCTTCTTTATGCATCATTAAATCTTTAAACAGTTCTGTTTTTATTTTTTTAAGAAATGTAAAAAAAATACCGACATGCTGAAGTAGTTTATCAGCGCTATCTTTACTTTTGTAATGTGACGCCTACGCCCGGGAATCGAAGTGATTCCGATCCCGAACCCTTGCACTCGGCCAGATGGGTATGACCTTGAAATGCAAGCGGACTTCATCTTTCGTGCGGATATCGTTGCGCAGAAAATATTTTTTATCTCCAAATATTTAGATCTGTGGATTTAAATATTTGAAACAGAATATTAAACAAAACCCCGACGCATTTCGAGACATATCCATCTGGGAATGCCCCCTCCAACGTGGCCATTGAAAAACTATGCCACTGGCGACAAATGGAGATGCACACTGCCGCCATGTGGCGTTCCATTCCACACATCTGTTTTGTCCGATGAGAAAACAAGTAGTCAATTTGACAAGTGAAAGCTCCGGTATTACAGAGTGGAAAAGTGATTTTTTGACACGTCGCCGCGCCTTTCGACCCGTTTGGAAGTGAAAGTGAGCTTTACCGCGTGTGCGCACATGCTGTAGGAAGCAGGAGAAAGGGCTACAATAGGGTAGGACAACATCGTACCAGTCACCCCTTGCTGTGACTAGGGATTCATGCCCCTTGGAATTGGAGCAATTAGCCCAGAAGGGGATTTTCGGCCCCACGTGCACAAGCGCCCATACCTGGTAACCAGTGAAGAAGTGGCGCTGGAGGTGACTGACTCACAGGTAAGAATAAATAAAAAAAAACAACAAATATACAATTCATTCTGTGAATAGCTCTCCTCCAAGTCCTGCAATTTTCCCTTGGCTCTGCTAAGCATTCGCTTCCGAATCGATGGGAAGAATTTGGAGATTCTACAAATGCTAAGATCAATTGCGCCTTCTGGAATTAAATTGAACGGTGGCCTCCCAAAATATATTTGTGCAAAATGCACACCGAAGAATTATCAATCTAATGACGGTAGTTCGTTGAAATGCCAACAAGATGAGACCGAACTGGAATCGTTTATTATTGAAGGAGTTGATGGTGATCTATTTAAATCGGAAATACCAGGCGAAAAAGTATATGTAGAATATCCACCAAAAGAAGCTGAAAGGAATCAAGAACTGGAAATAACTGAGCCATATAAAGAACAATATTCATACCAGCAGTGCGGCAAGTCCAAGCGGAAGTTCATCACCAACAGCTTCATCAGCATTTATCGCATCAACTGTAAGTACAGCCTCAATCCCATCACCGGCACCCACTGGTGTTTGTTCGGTTCGAAGGGGTGTTTGTATGGCGCGAAATCCTCTTCATTAAATCGTAAACACGCAAAAATGAACGATAGACGCGGCGGAAACTATTTGTTAAGAAGCGCGAATAGGGCTGTAGAAGCGGATTTATTCAAATTTGTTTGATGCATGATTTGGTACCTCAGAACTGTTCAGAGTCTTCACAACTTTATAAATCTATGATTCTGGATGAAATTAACACATAAAATATTTGAAGAATAGAAGATTAGCAAATACTCTTGAGAAAAAGAGACCGTATGAAATTTTTATGATAAAGAAATGCGATATCGGAAATTTAAAGTTATTTGGGAGCAAAGTTTTATTAGAGTGCCTGAAAGTTAAAGAAGCGATAAAAGCTAATATTGCAATTTCAGTAGGTTATGAAAATGTTGAATTAGTTAAGAACATGCCAATATCATTGAAGAAAGTCAAAAGCAGTGATTTCCGGTGTTTTAAATCTATACATATTTACAACAACCTGAATGTTTGCAATCTTAATTTTGCTCGTTGATTGAATTAAAAGAAACCAAATTGAGTGTTTCATGTATTTTATGTGAAAACCTCTATGTAATAAAAGTTTGTATAAAATCTACCTATAAGTAACTAAAATCCGTGAGAAAGGAACACCGCTTAAGGAGATTCATTCGTTCTGAACTAGATGCTAATAAAAGTATATAATAGGGAGTTAACAGAAGAAAGAAGAAAAAAAAAGAAAAGAAAAACTATGTTGTAAATGCGCATATTTTTTTTTGTTTTTTTTTTTTGGGAAGAAACTAGGTCAACATGTATATTTGATAAAGTCCGCATTAAAAAGCCAATCATGACAAACTTGAGAAGTAAAAATTAATGAAAAATCACTTAAGTAAAATTAAAAAGAAAAAAAGAAAAACACAATTAAATTGTGGAGCAAGCCCTTTTGGTTTACACTCAATTATATAAAGAACTTAAAAGTATCTTTTATAGAGAAGAACATTTAATTTTTGACTAGTGAATATATGAAGAAAAACCAATCAGGATAAAAATTGAAGGTCGAATTGTCATTTTTTTCTAAGAATAATGAGGTCATTAGTAATAATAAAAATGAAGAAAAACATTTTAAATACATGAATCGAGATTCTTGAATGACGAACGATGTGTATAAAAATCGTGTTGATGTACTTCATTAGATTTTGTTTTGTAAGTTTCTGTCAAATCGATTATATGTTTGTTTTGAATTCGGGAAATTAGCTTAAAAAAGTCAATAATTTTTAAATGAGTATTTTGACAAGGAACTTTTATACATATATATTTCAATCAAATGAATAAAATTATGAATTGCTAATGGATTAAAGACTTTCCTTTTCAGTGGCTCGTTCTGTTTCAGCGAGAAAGTGAGTGCAGGGTAGGTATGCCGTCGCGAGGGTAGGGTTTCGACAAATCCGCGGAGGTCGGTTTCGCGTTTCGGTTACGGTCCGCGGTACCCTTGTTTGCGCTCGTTTTTTTTTCTTAGAGTAGGTTATTTTGGACTTGGGGTAGGTTAGCTTATTTTCTGGTACCGCGTCGGTGATTCGGTAACGCGCCTATGGGATTTTGTAGCGTTTTTGATTTGAGATCTGTGGAGAGATCACATCCAGAATTAACGTAACGTAGGTTTCCCGTTCTGGATGAGTAGTTGTTGACGCGTTTGGAAAACGGGCATGTTCAGGTGGCTGAAATATTGTAATTGAGCGTAACCCATTCGGAGACCCGCGACCGAAATCCTCTCCGAACTAGCTGGCCGACAAGCAGCCACCGCGTGAATGGGTTACGGTGCACGGATTGGTTGACCTGTTGGTACCATCCGTTGGCACTACTCAGACTTAACGTCTAGAACCGATGAGAGGTCGGTTCCGCGTTCGAACGTAAAATGTAGAAAATCATTACACTTTCTTGTAAAATTTTTTATGTTACTTAAGGAGGATTACATGATCTTTCCCCATCATCGATCCTCTTATCAGAGCTTCTCTTCCTAATTCTTACTAACCCACTAGCCCAGCAGGGGCAAAATTTATTAGTTTCCCTATATGAGACATACATATTGGCTTACGCCGTCGTGGGCTTATTATTTATGACAGTCATTAATATGGGGCTAAATATCGATAACCGCTGATGAGTGCCTATTTTTCCTGCCCGGGCCAATTTTGACCGACTAAAATTTAAAAAAAATAAAATTTTTTTAATTATTTTAAAATTAATTGTTTTTAAGTTCCTTCCCTTCCTTGCTTTCCCTCGCCACTTGTGTGGGTAGCAGGTGCTTCTTGAACCTTTCCACATGTGGAGTTCGTTGCAGTTTGTACCTAGCTTTACGTATATAGATACAGGTGGGATCTCATGCAAATCTTAGTACGCTCACATAGTATCTACAGCTTCCTGTAATAAATATAAGCAGTTGAGTAGCTCCGTGGTGATCGGGAATGGCTGCTGCCAAAGAAAGGAGCTGGTCACCCCATCGAAACTGCTGTTGTTTTACTAGATTGAAATCAACTATAAGTTTCCATCCTTTAGGCAGAGATGAGTGGTTTACTTCAGCCACTTTAACATCTTGAGAATAGTATACTCACATAGTGTCCACACTCAATCTACCCTCCGAAAAAATCCGAACACAAGCCGAAGAGCAAACCACACACAACAGACAGGTAGGTGGTAAATGCTGACGCAAAGGTTGGCGGAATATAAACATGTGCTTCGATGAGAGATTTCAGGATTACCAAATTTCAAAAAATTAATTGCTTTGCAGAAAAAAATCGTTCTATGCAATCTTTTAGTTTTTTATTAGAATCTGGTAACACTCACATGTTGTGAAATGCATAAAGAAACACGTACGTTGGAAATTTTATTTGCTTTTTATTTTTTTTTTTTTTTTGAATACGACAGATCTCGGTTCAGCGGACGTACCCCGGCTCAGCTGACCAACCCCTGGGAAAATTCAGAAAGTGTGTGGAACAGAGGTTTAATGGGCGGTGTGGATACTATGTGAATGTACTATGATCTTTAGGTTTGACTTGTAATGCAACGACCTTCTTCAGGAAAAGTAAGGGTTGTTTTTTGTACAATGTTTGCGTTTGTCTCAAACCTCCATGTCCGCTAACTTTAAAAAGGCAAAAACATTTTTGAATTACTATAAAGTAGCTTAATTGGCATATAATAGAACATTTCTAAAGATAATAAAAATTTCAATTTCTAAAGATAATAAAAATTTGAATTTCAAGAAAAAAATAATAAAAATTGATCGGAATGTCGTGTAGAGTAGAGCATAGTACATTCACATCGCATCCACATCTAACATTTGGCCTGTGTTGCACACTTTTTGAATTTTTTCAGGGGCCGGTCAGCTGAGCCGAGGCCTGTCGTATGCAAAAAAAAATAAACAATCAATAAAATATCCGGTGCACGTGTACGCCATCTCAGAGCGTGAAAGTATTGCCAGATCCTAATAAAAAACTAAAAGGTTGCATAGAAAGTTGTTTTCTGCAAAGTTTTTAATTTTTTGAGATCTAGTAATCTTGACATCTCTCATCGAAGCACATGTTTATATTCGCCCTTCCTTGGTCAGCATTTACCTACCTACGCGCTGCCAAAAATTTATGGTTCGCTCTTCGGCTTGTGTTTGGTTTTTTCTGGAGGCTAGGTTGAGTCTGGATACTATGTTAATGTACTATGGAGTAGAGTATGTGTGATAAATATTTTGTAGTGTAGCTTCGTGGCGCAAGAAGGGCCCACCTCATATGATCTCGCAAATAACTAGTCAACAAGCACGCGTACGTAGTCGCCAAGCGAAGCTAATCACCTGGGCTCGGCCTTCTTTATAGCTTGCTGACACTTGTCCTAGACCATCGAAATCTGTGTCCAACACCTGACTTAAATACTTAAGTCATACCACTCTCCTTTTAGTTCTCACATTTTGAATTTCGCTGTTGGCAGACGGACTGATTCAATTTTTATTGTTGCCCTCACCATTTGATAGGAACGTCGCATACTTTGGAGGGCCCAGCAAAGTAAGTTTACCGATAAAATTTCTTCTGGTGTTGTGTTGTTTGCCTTCTGGATATTAAGGTCTATAGTATCTTCTAGAATTCTTTGTTAGTGGTGGTTCAGCCGTCTGAACATGCCAATAATGTCTTAGAGCATTACATCCCTGAATGTTATCAGTAGAAAGGTTTGCAAATTTTTTTACAGTTTGAAGTTGGAAGGAGCCTGATAGCTTTATTGAGTCAGACATGTTCGCATGTATTTTTTATGTTAGGGGTTTGTGTAGATAGCAGAAAATAAATTGATTGTCAAGTGAATGTCGAGTCACTGTCTGCGCGCTCACTAAGCCTAATTGCGAAGGCAGTTGCTGCTACTTACTGTTGAGTACATGGTGAGGGCTGTGTGGTTTTTTCAGGATCTAGGTTGAGTGTGGAAACCATGTGAGTATACTATGATGTAAATTATACAACTCATCATTCTAACAAAGTCTCTTTCTGTTCCATATTTCACTGATTCATCGATCCTCCTGAGTACTTAGCATTCAATACATCGAAGACTTTTTGCAAACAGTTGTAAGTGTCAAGGCTGCGCATTTATACAAAAGCAGAGGTTTATGAGTGATTTTTATATGAGAAGTTTATTTTCCCAGTACAATTCTCAGGACTTTAGAATATGAATTGCTGAGAAGTTGCTCTTTCGACAGCTTTCATTCTTTTCTATCCACAACGATACTTGTAATGCTTTAGTCAAGCATTATTACTGTCGATACTGATGTATGCTAGAAGTCAATGAAGAGCTGAAGTATGGACATGCTATATTTTCAGCACTTTTTGAGCACTTTTTCACTGAGAATATTCTTCGACTATATTTTTATTGCAGGATTTTTGGCTTTGCACAGCCTGCCTCCCTTTTTATGTATAGGGCATCTTATACTTTTTCGCTAATCACTTGGTAAATCCTCGTCTGTCCATATCCGCAATTTTAACTGATGAAGGAGGCTATCTAGATACGTTATCCTGGTTTGGAGCAGCTCTGCCGGTATTGACCTTCGATACGGTCAATGTTTCAGTGGATTGAGAAAGCGACCATTGAAGCTTGATTGAAAATTGGAGACCAGAAAATTAAATCTATCAACCAAAGTTTCATTGCAATATTCATATTCAATAGTCTGACTGACTCACTAAAGTCAAAATGTTTCATTCTAATGTTGCCATAAAATATGATTTTTTTAAACATACATATTGATCTCCCTCTTTTTTGTGGTTGGAAGGTGAATGCCATTTATGGTACTGAATGTGGGACTCTTATGCTCATAAGTGACTGGACTACCCACTAAATACCTTCCTGTCAACCCAAAAGCTCAGCCTGGAACCGTTTGACCCATTATTTCGGGCCAGGTCTCGTTTTGTTACGCCGTGATGTACCTTCGAGCTAGGGGATCCCTCTTCTAGCGAGAGGGGAAGAGTAATTGCCAGACAAGCGATCGCTCAGCCCACACGTCCCCAGCTGCTGTGCGTCCCTTTTACCTTTTAGGACTATCCGAATATAATGTGCCAGTTGGTTCCATATGTCAACCAATTCAAGCATCACCACGACTATACTATCTAGGGTGAGCTCTCCCGTCTCCCTGTAGAGGTCTCGTTGCAGCCTGTCCCATCTTGTGAACGCAAAAATGTGTGGCACGCACTGTCTTCCTCTCCTGGGCAAAACCGACAATCGGGGGATCGTGACTTACCAGCCTTGTGTATATAAGACTAAAAACACCCATTCCCACTCAAAAGCTGGGTCAGGTAGAAGTCAGTCTCATCATGCCTTCGATTTAACCACGGTCTTACATCCGGAATGAGGCATGCAGTCACCGAAGACTGCTGCCAATCGTTGAGTGAGCGCTGTCTTCCTCACGGGCAACCGTCTCCCTCGCGTTCTCGTTTCGACATAGGTAAATAGCGCGGCGCTGTCTAGTAAAGAGGGCAACAGGTATCATGCCTGCAATCTCTCACCGCCGAATCAGAGACTGTCGAATACGAAGATGCAATCCTTAGTGCTCTTCTTCTCCGTATCAGTGCCAAACATTTTCGGTATACCTCCTTACTGAGAGCATCACCCCATACTTCTGCTCCGTACAGTAGCACTGACGCTACAGCACTCATCAAGAGGCGTCTTCTTGATGGGCTGGGTCCTCAGCACCGATACTCCCGAAGCAGCCTTCTCAGCCGTTGCCCTAATTTGCTCAGAGAAACTCATCTTCGAGTAGATTAGTAGCCCCAAGTACTTCACCGCTGGGTTCGATTCGATTAGTATGTCTCCAATACTCATCATTCTAACTCTAGGGATTCTCCTTTTTGTCTCCAGTGCTAGACTGAACCCGCGAGCAACCATCAGTAAGTTGTTCTTGTTCAACGGTGCGTCCGGCGACCAGAGCCTCAACATCATCCGCATAGCCAATCAAGCGCGACTAATCTGGCATTTCCAGTCTCAGTAGCCTGTCGTGACACGTTCGACAGGTCTGGGCCAAGGATAAACCTGGGAAAAACCCGATGTAACTTCCATCCTTCGTTGGCCCTGTGTCGTGTCGTAAAGTAGGCTTTGCGACTCCCTCTTAAACTACAATATTGCAGCACATTGAAATCTAGGTTTTATAATTTTTTAATCTGAAAAATAAGCATTCGACTGTAGTATCTTGTTAATAGCTAAATTTTGTGTTCCTAATCAGTTTAATATGATGTGTGGATTCATTTGAGTTATATTTATCATTCGTTCGATAAAAGTTAATAAAGAAAATGTTTTGTTTTCATAAATTATCCAATAACCAAATATAACACACTACATTTTGAGGCCATTAAATAATGAATCAGATATTCATCCAAACGTAATATTAAACGTGATTTGATCATCTAATCTAAATTATTTCATGTCAAAATAATGGGATCATTAATTCACGGTCATCCATATCGAATGTGTAAAAATAGCACATAACAGCCCAGTGTGCGCCTGTCGCTAGTTGTAATTGGGTGGAATCGGTTATCAATATTCCATAAATAGTTTCAAGAAGTTTCGTTATTCACTGCTTGAGCCGAGCCTCCCCTAAATCAGCTGACAGTTCGCCAACCGAAGGCAGACCATAGCCACTGTGTATAAATAATGCACTGCATGCGAAGCTGACTTAAGGTTTTTGGTTTGACCAGTTTCGACTATATAACTATACGAGTATATCATAGTGTACTTACATAGTATCTATAACTTCAATTTACCCTGTACTTTCTGAATTTTCCCACGGGCCTGACAGTTTCGCCGGAGCCTGACATGCTCGGATAATTTGTTTACGTTTACATTAGGGTATCTGCAGACATCAGCTGTATGCAACCTTGCATTCATCGATATACACGTATGTAATTGGTTGTCGCGCAAATGTCGAAGCAATCTGCGCGCTCGCTTAGACCAATTGGGTAGAAAATTGCTGCAACCTGTTGAGGTCGTGGTGATCGGTGTTCGGTTTTTCCGAAGTTTAGTTTGAGTGTGGATATCACGTGAATGTAATGTGGTATATAAATGTTGTATATAGAATAGATACCGGAACCGACTATCAAATGCCTGCAGAAATTAAGCTTCGCAGCTTGTTCAAATTCGTCGCCTTGGTAATTTATTACAAAGGCGACTGAAGGGGACGGTACCATAGTATATTCATGTGAGTATACTATGGACGGCACTTCAATTTTTTGTATGATATCGCGCTGCTTCGCGTATTTCAAGGTCCCGGGACAAGTGGAACGAATTTGTTCGAAGCTTTTCTTCTGTGTAAATCTGTTCTATGGTATATGTGCATATATGCTCTGTCGAAGACTTCACGTGACATCACTTGTTACAGTACTTTGTTATTGTTTAGTTCATTTCTATCATTCAATTGTTTCTCTATCTTTGCAAATCTTAGTTTATGTTTCGTTCCCATTAATTGTGAAATACCTAACTAATATTCGAAGTATCGAAAATGTCGGGAGAAAAATTTATATCATTAGCTGAAGTGAAGGAACAAAGCGAAGATCCTGACACCGTCTGGATTATTATCAGTGGGAAAGTCTACGATCTCACCAAATTCCGGCATGAAGTAAATATAAATATTGGCTGTGTTTGGAGTAAATGATCGATATTTGTTTTGGTTGGTAGCATCCTGGCGGCCAAGAGGTTCTCGACGATATGGCTGGAAGAGATGCTACGGCAGAATTTATCGAAGTTGGACATAGTAAAAAAGCGGAGTAAGTGACTTTTAGTTTCTTATCTTATCCTTAGAATTTTTTAAAGATAGTTCGCCAGTCATCAACTTACTCAAATGTAGTGAACACTCACAAGCTCAAAAGTCAGCTATTATCGTAGTTATTTTTTGTTCATTTTCTTGTACTGACTATTGTCAAAACCTTTCTGCAAATAAAGCAAACATAGTCTTCACGGACGCGGCAAAAAACAAACAAGGGACTGGTACAGCCGTTCACTGCTATAACTCTAAAAAGATAATAAAATACTGCATAAACACAGACTCAACAGTTGTCAATGCTGAATTAAAAGCTATACATGAAGCTATAAATTACGCGGAATCTAATCCCAAAAATACCCTAGCCATTTTCACTGACTCCAAGAACGCAATAAACGAGATCACAAACAACACAAATCACAAACTAGTCACAGAAAAAATCAGAAAACCCCTTAACAATAGACCTAAATCACTACACATCTTATACTGGATACCCAAATCGGAAAAAATTCACAGCTTCGAATTAGTTGACAAAGCAGCTAAACTGGCCATAACGGAAGGTTCAGAGGTCGACTCAGTTCTAGAATGGGATGACTATCAAAAAGATCAACGACTCCATACATAAAGAATGGCATGAATACTATCGAAATAACAGCAAAAACCTAGCAGACAGCCCCTGGCTACAAACGGACCTCATATTCAGAACCCGGACTTCATATTCATTTTGTCCCGAACTTTGAAATTTTATTTATTTTGACATTTCTCTTAAAAAGTTAACAGCTATAATAGAGACCAACCAACAATTGAACAATGAATAAACTTTTGTTTTAAAATTTTAACAAATTAAAAAATGAATGAAAAATGGGTTACTCGATTGATTAGAATGAAATGTGGTGTTCGAAACTTAAAGTATTTTCGCTTTGTGGCGAATTGAATTAGAATTTGGTGAATTGAATTAAAATGATCGATCAATTGATAAATCAAAAAAATTAATCGAATGAATTACGAATGGGCTAATTATTACAGTGCTATCTAACCTTAAATATCTATTTAAGTTGCTTGAAGCGTTGATGTTGCTGGATCAGGCCGTGATGGGCGCTCAGGGGGTGTCAAGAACTCAACATCCACTCCCCGTTGAACGGTCTGTTACAACTCCTCCAAGGGCTGTCGCGTCTAGGTAACGGCACTGGTAGTTGGACATGCAGGTTGGATTGTTGTTTGCAGGAACGCCAGCGGAGGTTGATCACCAGTATGACTAATCCGAGAATGCCCAGGTAGCCGATGGTGCACTGGTGGATGTCGTGGTCCGTCACTTGATGGGTCCATGAAACATCTTGCGCTTGTAGTTGTCGTCGCAGTTCCTCGATTTCAGATGCAGACTCAGTGAAATGAGTGGAGTCGTTGAAAGTGTCCACAAGGTTCGTCTCGTTCTGTAGAATAGCCAACCGGCATGAAAACCGTACCAAACAGTAATTTTTTGCAGATGCAACAGTGTCTCAAGAAGCACATGTGGGTTTGTTGCTGACCAATTATGCATATTTTGCTTATTAACGAAGCCATTGAGCCAGAAATGAGCTTCATCGCTGAAGATGATTTTTCGATGAAATTCTTCATTTTCTTCAAGCTTTGCCAGAGCCCAATTGGAGAAGTTTTCCTTAATGAAAAACCCTATACTAGCACTCTAATTTTACAGATCTGACATCCATATGTCAAAACTGGCCTAAACAGGGTCTTGTAACAGATAATTTTGACCTTTTGATCAATATCTCTAGAATGAAAAAGTCGTCGAAGGGAGATGACCACTTTTAGTGCTCTACTGAGCATGATTTTGTCGTGTTTTTTATAGTACAGATACTGATCGAGGAGCCAGTTGTAACTCAGATTATTACTTGATCAAATTAACCGATCGATGTCGTATGTCAAAGGCATATTCGGCGAAGACCAGCCCGCTACAAAAATTTGAAATCAAAAGGCTCCAACCGGCGTCTGTGGCCAAAAATTTCACAGAGACCCTCGAAAACTAGCTGGCTCCCATCTTATCAGACGCATAAGACAAACCATGAGCTCTGGATGGAAGTGAAACCGGCTATTAAAACCGTGGGCTAGAATGCGTTAGACTAAAAGAATCAGGCGTACAAAGAATACGTAGGTAGGAAAACCAGGACGAAGAGAGAACACTATGAAAATTTTTTATGCGACGCACCTACAAAACCACGCATACGAGCCTGATGCTATGACAAACTCTATGACATTGTTACACAACCAAAGGAATGGACCGAAACTTGACATCCTAGAAAGGCTTAAAATATATAAACATAGAAACTCCACCATAGACGGTCCCAAGCCCGTTTGAGAAAGGAGGAGGGAACCCCTTGTTTCCCCAGCCCATAGCTTCCATGATTCAACATTAAGGGAAGATGGGCATCATATTTCAAGAACCTCCTTAATCCTCCGCACAGCTCCAGAACATCGGAGCCTATAGATGTCTGCGGAGAGCTTCCATTGGCCCCACCAACTCTGGATGAAGTTTGTTCCATCATCAAAGCCCAAAAGAATAATAAAGCGCCGGCCATTGATGAGATTCCAGTGGAGCTCATCAAATATGGTGGCGTAGTGTTCATCAAGCTATTCACAAAGTCATCCAGTACATTTGGCAACAAGAACGTATGCCGAAAGAGTGGAGCCAATCAATTATATTCCCTATCCACAAAAAAGGTGACAAGCTACAGTGCGAAAATTATAGAGGCATATAACTACTTTGTACGGCGTATAAAATATTTTCTAAAATCTTAGAAAATAAAATCGGATCATACGCCAACAGTATTATTAGGGAGTATCAAGCTGATTTTAAGGGCAGGTAGATCAACAACAGACCAATTGTTCACAGTCAAGCAGGCACTTGAAAAATGCTGGGAGTTCAACATAGACGTACACCGAATTTTCGTTGACTTCAAGCAAGCATACGACGGTATTGATCGTAACGTACTGTACCAAATAATGCTTTGCTTTGGCATCGCAGCCAAATTAGCCCGTCTTCCCAAAATGACAATGACGTCGACAACCTCCCAAGTCCGCATCAATAACCAACTCACCGATGCCTTTGACACAAATATCGGACTAAAGCAGGGAGATGGGCTGGCCCCACTGCTATTCAATTTGGCTCTGGAGTACGTCATACGGAAGCTACCTGTCGATACGCGAGGTGCATTACTATACAAGTTGAGCCAGGTGGTGGCCTATGCGGACGACATCAACATTCTGTCACGGTCATTAACAACTGCCAAAGAACTTTTCCTGAAACTCGACAGTGAAGCAAAACTTGTAGGGCTACAAATCAACGAGAATAAAACAAAGCTCATGACGCAGTCGAGGAAAAATACCCCAAATACACAAAATATCACACTTGGAGAATACAGTATCGAAAATGTTCGCGAATTTGTGTATTTAGGGGCCAAAATAACGAAAACGGGCAATGAAAGAGACGAAATACGCCGAAGAATACAGCTCGCAAATAAAATATTTTATTCAGTATTGACGATCTTGAAGACCAGTTGCATACACAGGAAAACAAAGCTGTGATAAGACCTGTGTTATGCTATGGGTGTGAAACATGGACCCTAACCCAAGCATCCGCAAATATATTGAACGCCTTTGAGCGACGGGTCCTGAGGCGTATAATCGGATTGAAGCTAGAACGCTGGTCTGACTCGGTCGACGAAGACAGTTCAGCGCTGCTCGGATTTCGGAATTGGATGACGCGGTCAACGGACCGAGATAGTTGGAGGCGCTGTTCGCAGGAAGCGAAGGCCCGAAAGGGGCTGTAGTGCTAAGAAGAAATTATAAACGTAGAAAGACAAATGGTAGTATTATTAACGAACAGCTTATTACAAATTCCGAAGCAATTTCCTCAGTAGTAAACCACATCCTTCGACGAAAACGTAAGCGACACGAACCAGAACCAGATTGAGTGTAAGCAGCTGATATTTTGATCAGCTGTGAATACGGCCGTTATAGTACAAAGGCGACGGGATAACCGTCAATCATGATGTCGTCAGTTTTTTGCTTCCTTTCGATCAGCTGAATGCAGTAACATTTCATTCGATCGCGAACTTTTCAACTTGTATCTTGCCGATTCAAAATAGTTTCCCAGTGAAAGTTGCGTTTTTTATGTATTTAAATGTCGGGGAGCAAATTTCTAATTGGTTCTACAAACCTACATTTCGCGGCACTACATTTTTCATTTTTTTAGCTTATGGCACCAACTTAAGCTAATGATTTCGCATGTGTTAATGCATTTAGGTTAGTGAACAGAATTGTTTTCACTACAGTAATTCTTTAAGCTACGTTCACCGAAATTTAACGATTCAAATCATACGGTTTCCACATTTAAAACGATTTTTAAAATTCCTGTACTAAATTCGTAGCGTTGGTGAGTCAAAGAAATATCGCTTATTGACAAAAGCAAAAGTGCAAAGCTGATCTTAGCCCATATCTAATACGTCATCGATTTCACAAACACAGCCATTAAATTACAAAGGCGACGGAATAACCAGATATGAGAAGCCACTTGTAAAATTAACTTTTCAAATGTGGTTACTTTGACATGATGCCTATGCATTGAACAAATTACTGGCTTATAACATTATAATGTAGTGAGAATTGGATAATTTATGTATAATAAGGTTAGCGATCTACCTGTCGATACAAGAGGTACATTATTGTACAAGTCAAGCCAGGTGGTAGCCTATACGGACGACATCAACATTTTGTCACGGTCGTTAACAACCGTCAAAGAACTTTTCCTGAAACTCGACAACCAAGCAAAACTAGTAGGGCTACAAATCAATGAGAATAAAACAAAGGTCATGACGCAGTCGAGGAAGAATACGTCAAATACTCAAAATATCACACTTGGCTTGTATTTACCGTATCGAAAATGTGGGCGGATTTGTGTATCTAGGCGCCAAAATAAATAGAAATGCGGATGAAAGTAATAAAATACCCCGAAGAATACAGCTCGCAAATATTTTTTTTTTCATTTTTGACGATCTTGAAGACCAGCTGCATGCCATGTTAACCGTATGGACCAACAACGAATACCCAAAAATGTATTCGTTGGGAGAACTGAAGACCGAAGACCAGTGGAGAAACCGAGGAAATGCTGGCCTGACTCGGTCGACGAAGACAGTTCATCGCTGCTCGGATTTCAAAATTCGAGGACGCGGTCAATGGACCGAGACAGTAAAGAGAAAGGGTCTGTAGTGCTACGAAGAAGAAGAAGAATTTTAGTGATCTTAAATTCTATAATCATTGGTTTGAAATTCAATATATTTTCTGATAGCCTCAGAAGAGGACTCAAGATTGAGTCGAAACGTACGTAGGGCATAAAAAATTTGTGTTTTATTCAGACCCCTATTGTGTTTCAAGGTCGGAAAAACTCACCTAATAAAACAGATATAGACGTTGAATCTAGGAAAAAAAAATCAAGAAGTTATCTAATATCCTGGTATAACGTTGAAATATCAAATAAAAACTTGAATCTGAGACACCCTGTATTACAAGGCATTTGCTGCTTGCAAAACAGTAAACATATGTACAGATTATTAGTGCGTAGCAAGAACAAAGTTGAGCTGGGCACAACTTTTAGCTGTATGATCAAACATATTTTTCATATGGTAACATAAATAATTCTAGAAAGTAATTGTATTTCCCTTTTTCAAGAAATTCTTAATTTGCTTTTTTGTTTATAAATTCGCAAAGACTGTAAAATACAGTTTGAGAGGAATTCGGATTATTAATCTAATATTATTGATACAAAATATGAAACGTGACTTGGCTATCTAATCTGAAATATTTTCGTGCCAAAATAAAGTGAGAGTTTATTCACGGTCATTGAGATAGAATTGGTAGCGATTTCACATATCAGTCCGGTGTGGCTGCCGTTAGTTTCAGTTTGGTACCATTGGTTACCAACATTCTATGAATAGTTAGTTCCAAATAGTTTCCTTATTTTTCTGTTGACCCATGTCTCCCCTAAATCAGATGACAGTTCGCGAACGGATGTCTTCTCGTGACACCAATTGTTGATATTTTAGCTTTCATATCCAGAGCATTTGGTTGCAGCTCGTCTTAGAAAATTTTAGATTATAATCCGTGTAAATTATTAGTGAAAATATCTGCTGAATATTACTAGCATCGAATATGTCTGGGGAAAAATTTATATCGTTAGCTGAAGTCAAACAACACAACAAACCAGATGATTTGTGGATTATTATCAGTGGCAAAGTCTATGACCTCTCGAAATTCCGGCATGAGGTATGAAGATAATTTTGCTCATTTGCAATTAGAAGTGGTTAATAATCGATATCCGTTTTGATTGCCAGCATCCTGGCGGCTCGGATGTTCTTGAAGATGTAGCTGGAAAGGATGCTACGACAGAATTTATCGAAGTTGGACATAGTAAAGAGGCAGAGTAAGTATCTTTGTTTCTTATTCTTATCTCCCAACTTTTACTAGATAATTCGTCTTAAATTAACATACTGAAACGTAGTGAACACTATAAAGTAGTGTTAGCTATGAAGATAAGTTTTTTTTTGCTCACATAGAAATTTGTTCATTGTGTTGTATTCATGAATCGATAAGCATTTTATGAATGAAATTACGTCGGAGGGGAAAGAACGAAGTATTGTTATGTAATACATTCGTTGCTGCGCTAATAAGTTCAATTCCACTCATGAAGGGGAAATTATTTGTGTACATTTAAGTCCTAAATGGGAACTAAGTTTAATACGAAAATAATTATATGCAATACAACATAGGCTCACATCATCTTAAGTGCTGATTATCTCTTTAAACTTTGACCTGCTTTGTTAATTCAGCGACCATTTTCACAGTTCTGCGAAATTATTTCGAAAAATTTCTTCTGGTGATATTTTTGCCTCTGCCTTCTTATTAATAAAGCCTTAATGCCTCAATGGCACTGCACATAACTTACTTGCTTTCATGAGCAAGAATAGTTTGTGCTTATTGGCTTTGGGTACATTCGCTAAATTAAAAAAAGACAGCAATCACATATGATCTCCTTAGCTGATATCAGCGTGAGATTTACCCTTCAAACTCAAAAGCGCTTTATTCAATACTAATCGCTATAAATTTTCAAAAACTATAAAGCAAATTCCAAACAATACTACGAAAACTGAATGGCCCAAATGGCTCTCTAAATTTATACGTTATCAATGAAACACATTTAATCAAAAAACAATAGCAAATTCAAATTATTACATATTTTCCGCTTCAATTGGAAACGGGAGAAAAAACCAACCAACACAATTCAAAAATTAATTAAAATTTTAACACAACAGTGAACTTTTATCCTGCACCTAATATGTTATAATCTAATAAAATTCAATCAAAAACTTATGTTACACTAAAAAATGCTATCACAATATTCCTAACCTAAATGTTAAACTTTATCCCTAAACCTAACATAATAAACATAACATATGCTTATCCTAAATATTGAGACCTATCCATAATTTTTAACACAAACAACACGAAATGTAGCAATAATGAGCTGAAACTCAAAAAAACTATGTAACGAAAAACACAACGGAAAATAAACACGACTAATTTAGACATTGTAATTCAGTCACCAATACTTAGATTGCTCCGTCTCCGCTCGACCAGCCTCAACGAATCTAGCAAATGAGTATCTCCACTGGAATTGTTAGTGTCGTAAACTCAAATTCGGAGGATATTTTATCTTCTTATCTGTGGCCCGTCGATATATGTGATATACGATTGGGACGCCGTCAGAATCAAAAACATATCAATTCATGTCCAAATACACGAATGCTTCTGGAGAAACGAAGCCTGTAGCGAGGCAAGTCACACGTCTGTAGGGTGGAACGGCTGTGAAATCCAGGGGTTTTTGCTCACAGTTACAGATCTTGCAATATGATTCCGAAGAAGTCTCAATATGAAGATATCGATTTTCATCACTTTAGCAGTTCGATAGGTTCTTCTATTCGACATATGGTGTTTTCAATCCGTCTCAGGCTTTCTGTACAAACCAGTACAAGCACGAAGACATTTCCTTTCGAAAACTCTTAATTTTTCCATAGTACTAGCACTTTGGTTAAACCAGATCTGACATCTGTAATAGATAACTTTGACCTTTTGATCAATGTATCTGGAACGAAAGAGCCGTCGAAGGCCCATGACTACTTTTTGTGCTTTACTGAGCATGATTTTGACATGTTCAGTATAGTACAGATACTGATCGAGATGAATTCCGAGGTATCGAACACAGGATTTATGTGGAACCCGTTCTGGAGTACCCTCGCCCGCTATAATGTAGAAATCCTTCCAATTACGTTTCGGGTCTTGATTGGCCCCCTGCAGCGTTGTCCGAAATAAAATTGTCTCGCACTTCTGCGCGTTGATTTTCATTCGCCAATTGTCGGTGTAGAGCTGCACATCCTTGAACATTTTTTGAAGTTTGCTCTGATCCTTTGTAGTTTTTAGATCATCGGCAAACGGTACGCTAGCATTGGCGAGACGTTAAAATCAAAGCCGTTCAATAGCTTGCGAATGAATGTTGAGAAAAGTAGAGGCGCATTCTCGTCAGATTTTCATCAGTTACAACAAATGATTTCCCATATAACATATTGTCTGGGGAAAAATCAGTCCATCTTCTTCTTCTTCTTCTTAGCACTACCGCCCCTCTCGGGCCTTCGCTTCCTGCAAACAGCGCCTCCAACTGTCTCGGTCCATTGACCGCGTCTTCCAATTCCGAAATCCAAGCAGCGATGAACTGTCTTCGTCGACCGAGTCAGACCAGCGTTTCCTCGGTTTCCCCACTGGCCGCCGGCCTTCAGTTCTCCCAACGAATACCTTCTTGGGTATCCGTTGTTCGTCCATACGATTCATGTGTCCAGCCCATTGCAGCTTCCGCCCTGTTACAATCGTTGAGACCTCCGGTTCGTCAAAAATTTCATACAGCTCATGGTTGTATCGAATTCGCCATTGGTCTCCGTCTAGCTTCGCTCCGATTATTCGCCTCAGGACCCGTCGCTCAAAGTTGTTCAATATATTTGCGGATGCTTGGATTAGGGTCCATGTTTCACACCCATAGCATAGCACAGGTCTTATCACAGATTTGTATACTTGGAGCTTTGTTCTCCTGGTATGCAGCTGGTCTTCAAGATCGTCAATACTGAATAAAATATTTTATTTGCGAGCTGTATTCTTCGGCGTATTTCGTCTCTTTCGTTGCCCGTTTTCATTATTTTGGCGCCTAAATACACAAATTCGCGAACATTCTCGATACTGTATTCGCCAAGTTTGATATTTTGTGTACTTGTGGTAATTTTCCTCGACTGCGTCATGAGCTTTGTTTTATTTTCGTTGATTTGTAGCCCTACTAGTTTTGCTTCACTGTCGAGTTTCAGGAAAAGTTCTTTGGCAGTTGTTAATGACCGCGACAGAATTTTGATGTCGTCCGCATAGGCTACTACTTGGCTCGACTTATACGAGTATAGTAATGTACCTCGCGTATCGACAGGTAGCTTCCGTATGACGTACTCAAGAGCCAAATCGAATAGCAATGGGGCCAGCTCATCTCCCTGCTTTAGTCCGATATTTGTGTCAAAGGCATCGGTGAGTTGGTTATTGATGCGGACTTGGGAGGTTGTTGACGTCATTGTCATTTTGGTAAGACGGGCTAATTTGGCTGGAATGACAAAACCAAGCATTATTTGGTACAGTACGTTACGATCAATACTGTCGTATGCTTGCTTGAAGTCATCGAAAATTTGGTGTACGTCTATGTTGAACTCCCAGCATTTTTGAAGTGCCTGCTTGATTGTGAACAATTGGTCTGTTGTTGATCTACCTGCCCTAAAATCAGCTTGATACTCCCTAATAATAGTGTGGGCGTATGATCCGAATTTATTTTCTAAGATTTTAGAAAATATTTTGTACGCCGTACAAAGTAGTGATATGCCTCTATAATTTTCGCACTGTAGCTTGTCACCTTTTTTGTGGATAGGGAATATAATTGATTGGCTCCACTCTTTCGGCATATGTTCTTGTTGCCAAATGTACTGGATGACTTTGTGAATAGCTTGATGAACACTACTGCCACCATATTTGATAAGCTCCACTGGAATCTCATCAATGCCCGGCGCTTTGTTATTCTTTTGGGCTTTGATGATGGAGCAAACTTCATCCAGAGACAGACATCTATAGGTTCCGATGTTCTGGAGCTGTGCGGAAGATTAAGGAGGTATGATGCCCATCTTTCCTTAATCTTGATTTCATCAGCGATTATATTGCCGCTGTTATCACGACAGAGCGTGGTTTTGGGCTGATAACCACGTTTCAGGCTTTTCACTATTTTGTATGCTTGTCTTGTGTTATTGCTGTATTTTCTTTTCTTAATCCTTATTATCTTATTCGCTACTCTTCTGAGATTTTCATAGTGTTCTCTCTTCGTCCTGGTTTTCCTACCTACGTTTTTATCTAACGCATTCTAGCACTCATCATCGAACCAATCATTCCTCTTGCGCCGGGCTTGATGTCCGATCGTCTGTTCTGCCACGGTTCTGATAGCCGCTTTCACTTCAATCCAGAGCTCGTTGCTCGTCTTTAACGATGCGTCTGATAAGATGGGAGCCAGCTGGTTGTCGAGGGTCTCCGTGAAATTTTCGGCCACAGACCCCGTTTGGAGCCTTTCGATGTGAAATTTTTGTAGCGGGCTGGTCTTCGCTGAATATGCCTTTGACATAACACATATGACGTCGAGTATAATCGAGGCCCAACATTGTTGGATCAGAACATGATCGATCTGGTTTTGTGTGTTGCCATCCGGTGATACCCAGGTCATCTTATGAAAAAGAGGTTATCCTCACCTGGCAGTGGAATTTTGATAACGGAGACTTCAAGAGATTCATAGTTTTTGAATTCAACTTATTCAATATTTTGAAAACAATAGGTTGTTCTAACCAATATCTCGGTGCCACTTCCCCCATCACCGTTTATCCTATCGTTTCTTACGAATACAAAATCCTGAAATTTCATGGAATGCCATGAATTGATGTGGGTTTCAGTGAGAAGCATGATGTCAGGCTTTTGCTTAGCAATAAATTTAAGGAGATAATCAGGTCGATGTAGAGTAACAATGGAGTTGACGTTGATTGAGATAGACGAAGCCTATCCATGGAAATGTGACTAGATGAAAAACTATTTTGAAACATTGAAAAACGAAATTGATTTTTTGGTCTTGCTTATTTATTCTTTCCGAAAGTGATTCAAGCTGTTGGTAAATTTCAAGAAGCAGCTCATTATTGGCCCTTACATAATTTATTTTATTTACATTGTTGTCTGCTGGTCCTCTAGCGGCGAGTGCAAATGATACTCCAGGCTTGACGAAGTTAGAAGGTAACACACTGCGATGTACTTGGGGTTTGTTTTGGAGAAAATTTAACTTTTACATCTTGATATCGAGGGCATTCTCGATATGAAACTGGATGACCAAATATACCGCAGTTAACACATTATAATCATCTAAGCCAATTTGCATTCACCGGGGGCATGAAACTCAATATGTTCCTTAAATGTCATTTTAGAGTTAAAAACACCGCCAAAATCTTTTAAATGTTCCACGGTTTCTAGCTGAATACCTTTCAGAAAATATAAATTTGGGGGTAATGTTTTTCCGAATCGAAGTGAACGGCATTTAATAGGGTAACAACGAAGTCCATTTAAGTCGCACCTTTGAACCATGGCATCAATATCGTGTTGAGGCAATTGCGTGTTTAATGACCCTGAACAACTTGGTGTCATCCGCAAACATTAAAATTTCACTAGACTCGATGCAATTTATAATATCATTTATAAAAACAAGAAATAGTAAAGCCCTAAATGCGTGCCCTGACTTACCCCGAACAGAACTATGTAAATAAGAGCGAAACCAGTTTAACAGTATTCCTACAATTCCATACCCATTAAGTTTCCTAATGAAGAGCTCAAAATTAACTAAGTCAAAAGCACGTCTAAAATCGGTGTAAATAGAGTCAACCGTTTCCTTGTTGTTCAAGTGAAATCTAATAAATTCAAAATATACTGAGGGATTAGTGACTGATGATCGACTATCCAAAAAATTATGTTGATTAGGCACTATATATTTCCGGAAAAAAGAGGTCTTCTTCTTACCACTACAGTCCCTCTCGGGCCTTCGCTTCCTGTAAATAGCGCCTCCAACTGTCTCGGTCTATTGACCGCGTCTTCCAATTCCTAAATCCGAGCAGCGATGAACTGTCTTCGTCGACCGAGTCAGACCAGCATTTCCTCGGTTTCCCCACTGGCCGCCGGCCTTCAGTTCTCCCAACGAATACCTTTTTGGGTATCCGTTGTTCGTCCATACGATTCATGTGGCCAGCCCATTGTAGCTTCCGTAGCCTAATAGCCGCTTTCACTTCCATTCAGAGCTCGTTGCTCGTCCTTAACGATGCGTCCTATAAGATGGGCGCCAGCTGGTTGTCGAGGGTCTCCGTGAAATTTTCGGCCACAGACGCCGTTTGGAACCGTTCGATGTCAAATTTTCGTAGCGGGCTGATCTTCGCCGAATATGCCTTTGACATACGACATCGATAGGTTAATTTGATCAAGTAATGATCGGAGTTACAATTGGCTCCCCGGTCTGTACGGACGTCAAGTATGCTCGAGGGCCAACGTTGTTGGATCAGAACATGATCGATCTGGTTTTGTGTGTTGCCATCCGGTGATACCCAGGTAATTTTATGAATGCGTCGATGTGGGAAGCAAGTCGAACGTATGACTAGATTTCTGCTACAAGCAAAGTCAATCAGGCGCTGGCCGTTGTCATTTGTTTCATCGTGGAGGCTATATCCTCCAGTCGTTCCCTGATGAGATAGCTCATTGCCAACCTCAGCGTTGAAATCACCCACAATTATTTTTCTGACGTTTGTAGGCAATGAGTTGACCAGTCTTTCCAGGTGATTGTAGAACGTTTCCTTTATTTCTTCGTCCTTTTCGTCGGTCGGGGCGTGAACGTTTATCAGCCAGATTTTGGAAAATTACTCTTTTATACGGATCGCACCCAACCGTTCATTGACTGACTTAAAATCAATTACGTGCGATTTGAACTCCCTATCCACAATGAAGGCCACTCCGAATTCTCGTCTTCCAGTAGGCTTCTCACTTTTGAATATTGGGTGCGATCTCATGTCTTGAATGTCTTAAATGTCGTTTCCAGGAAAAAAGGGGTATAACTTCGAATATACTAAGTATTCTAACATTTATGAAAAAATAACGTACTTATTGATTGGCCTATAGTTATTTATATCACAATCGCCACTTTTAAAGATTGGGGTTAAAAATGATATTTTCCAAGTAACACCAAGTTTAATAGAAAGATTAAATAGATTATTCATATATTAAGCCAATATGACTTTTATTTTACACACGACGATGTTGAAGACAATGACATTGCATGTAAAAACTGACCTCTATCTCTTGATATCGATTTAATATTGTTATTAATTGAAATTTGATCCGAATGTCTAACATATTTGATTTGGAGCCGAATGACATGAAAATAATATCGTCAATTAAAAATAAAATGTTTGTCTTATAGGAAAATGATGAAAGCCTATCTAGTTGGGACTTTGACACCAGGAGAAAAAGCAGGAAGCTCAGACTCAAAGTAAGTACAGCTACACTATTAATTTTGATTAACTTTTCGGGTTAGCTTGGTAATTTTCAAGTTATGTAATGGAATTCTTAATTGCATTGTGTAATTTTTCAATAAATTATTTTGGAAACAGGATTTACTTGGTATAAGCTTTCAGTAATATCACTAAAATGTAAATCGTATATTTTAGAAATCCTCCTCAGAAGAAGAAATAGAACACTCAGATATATTTTATTGTGCTAAGAAGAATTTTCCGAAAGAAAACGAAACTGTAATGAGCTTCTTTAACCTTTATCCAGTGAAAGAAAATACATTTTAAAATCTTCGAACAAAATATGGCTGATAGAAGTTTTAAGCTAAAAATGATTTCGGAATCATTTTCGCAGCTCAGAACGGAATTCAAAAACAAAATTATTTGACTTGTAACAACTAAAAAATCATGAAGGAATCAGATCAAAGCAAAATTAAATCGCACTAACAAAATTTGAAACAATTGCTTTTCTTTCAAATAAAATACTAATTAAATTTGTTTTGAATAATCTCATAGGCCTTTTCATATATAAACTACAACGCGAAATTAAGCAGATTACAGAATAAACTAAGAATGATACATAATATAATTTTTAAAAATTCTCGTTTTAATACATAATTTTGTTAAAAAATAATGATTATATTACCAAAAGTTTGACCTTTCCACAATCATATCGGTTGGAACGTTTTTGCATCGAATACTTTTTTGTAGTTTTGTTGCGTATAAAACTCGGTGAGTGTAATGTTTTCGTAAAATCTTATGGCGCTGATTTGAACTAAATTTCATTCAGAAAAATCATATTATGAAGTTAAATTTTAGTTATTTTCGCCCTTGAGCTCAATAATCGAATAATACCGAATAGACCTCACCTACCAGTTTCAATGATAGTGCGGCTTTTAGGGAGTATATTTGAAAGGCTCTTGGCAATCTCTATTTTTTAATACCTCATCTGATCACAGTTTCGTACTTCGTTTCATATAATCTGGCATTTTGCCTATGATTGCTAGGTTGCTAGTGTACACCATAATACAAAGTGGCCCAGGTGTAAATTTGGAGTCCTCAGTATTGAAATCAATGCAAGCAATTATGATCAATTGAAGCTTATGCATGTAAATCTCGTAAAAATAATTTCGAAAATGTAGATAGCTACTTCGTTTGCTAAAGAACCTTGGATGAAAAACCGGCCAACGAAAATAACAAAATCTTGCAATCAAAAGAGTCTGCTTTGCTTTACTTCTAACTTGATTCCGAAATTCGCAGAAAAATAGAAAGTGTTTAACAAACTGCAGAGCCAACCTATGCTGCTTCATGAAAGCCTGGACTCTAATGGGTCTCAAACCTTGCCTTCTATCGATCGTAAATTTGAATTGAACTGCTAATTATGCTCCATGAAGTAGTTAATCGCTTAATGAAACTTTTTTTTTCATTTGTTGGTTAATTTTATTTCGAGTTCAATTACCATTTCTTATATTTCTCAATCGAACACGTTTTATCGATTTCATAGCCAACTTTCCATTTCATAACTATGAAGCGTTTTTATTACTGATGAGACAAAACATAAAGAATCTTCACTTAAAGGGCAAGCCCGACGTCATTTCAAGAAAAAAAAGAATCGTTGAAAGCTTATACCATAGTCTAGAACCAATTTTAGATTAGATAAAAATATTGCATGATCTAGTTTAGATTGCATTTACAAATTCTCACTATAATTAAATTCGCAGGTCCCGGTCATGCTTGTTAATGTAAAGATTCGAAAGAGAAATGCCTGTTTTAGTATTATGTCCTTTATTGTAAACGTGCTTGTTGATTTTCCCTTGATTCTTATTTGCATATATGAGTATATATACCTGTAAGTGCATAGTACGACAAAGTCGAAAAGGTGCATTTTGTACTCAGTGTAGCATTTATTTTAATCATATCCATTTTTTACAAAACTTGTTTATTATTAAGTTGCGTAATGCTATTTGGGTATAAGGTTATTTTTTGCATTTTTTAAGCATATCCTAACACTTAAGAAAAAATAAAGTGTATTTTTAGTCAACTTTCATGTTTCATTGATCTGAATATTTTACGTCACTTATCGTCTAGGTACTTATTTTACATTGCGGGAGCTGTGGTAGCTGGATTTTTGACAGCCTTCGCTATTAAAAGAATAATAGCTAGCTCCAAATAGGAGCAATCTTAGTGATAATTCTTATAATACTCTTCTGTGACAAACTGTAAGTATACGGTTAAGAACAAAGTTAGACAATTGGGGATGGTGCTTATATATGATGTTGCCAGGAATAATTATTTTTTTCAATGTTTTTTTAACGAACTTGAATAAAGAATTTGACATACGAAAAGATGGCTTCTTTTGATTTATCCTACTTAATAATTAATAGTCAGGTTACAATTCAAAAAAATATGTAAAAAATACTCCAAGATACTTAAATAAATATATTTTGCCCTGTGAGTAGCTACCAAAAAGGAAAATTTTTAAAACGCAATCCCGAATCAACAGCGCACTTGGGGAAATTAAAACCCAATATCCGGATTGAAAGTTAATGGAATTGTGAATACAAATAATAAGTTTGTATGAATTAATTTACTTGATTTGTCATTAAACAAACCGAAAGTAAATTTCTACTAATTTACCGGAAAATCATCAGTCTTGCATTAATTAGGTTTTTTCACTCTACTACTCTCCTAATCTGTTCAACAGCCTTAATTCCTGCTAAAGATTTGTTGTGTTCTATAGTGAGTTGAACAAAGTCAGAAGAAAGTCAAAAGCGCTTTATTTAATACTAATCGTTATAAATTTTAAAAAAATATAAAGCAAATTCCAAACAATAACAATAAAAAACATAATGGCCCAAATGGCTCTCTAAATTTATACGTTATCATTAAACACATTTAAAAAAAAAACTATAGCAAATTCAAATCAATGAAGAGTATTACATATTTTTAAAATTCAATTGGAAAAAGGAGAAAAAATCAACCAACTCTATCCTAAAATTATTTATAATTAAAACACAACAGTGAACTTTGATCCTACACCTAATATGCTTTAACTTAATTCTAATAAATGCAATCAAAAACTTTATCTTATACTAAAAAAATCTATAACAACGTTCCTAACCTAAGCGTTTAACCTTATCTCTAACCTAATATAATAAACATAACATATTCCTAATCTATACCTAATTTTTAACAAAAATAAACAACCCTAAATGTAGCTATAATGAGCTGAAACTCAAAAACTAAATAACGAAAAACACCAAAACTGAAAATAAACACGAATAATTTAGACATTGTCATTCAGCCACCAATACCTGGATTGCGTCGTCTCAATTCGATCAGCTTCAACGAATCTAGCAAATGAGTATCTCCATTGGAATTGTTGGTCTCGTGAACTCAAGCTCGGAGGATATTTTATCTTCTTATCGGTGGCCCGTCGATATATGTGATATAGGACTGGGACGCCGTCAGAATCAAAAACATATCGATTCATGTCCAAATATACGAATGCTTCTGGAGGAATGAAGCCAGTAGCGAGGCAAGTCGCAATATACCCGTCTGTAGGGTGGAACGGCTGTGAAATCCAAGGGTTTATCTTGCGATATGATTCCGAAGAAGTTTCAATATGAAGATATCGACCCTCGTCTTTTCAGCAGTTTGATAAATTCTTCTATTCGATATATAATGTTTCCAATCCGTCTCAGGCTTTCTGTACAAACCAGTACATGCACGGACATTTCCTTTCGAAAACTCTTAATTTTTCCATAGTACTAGCACTCTGGTTGTACAAGATCTGACATCCATATGTCAAAACTGGTCTAACCAGTGTCTTGTAACAGATAATTTTGACCTTTTGATCAATGTATCTGGAATGATAGAGTCGCCGAAGAGTCATGACTTCTTTTAGTGCCTTACTGAGCACGATTTTCACATGTTCAGTATAGTACAGATACTGGTCGAGATAAATACGGAGGTATCGAACACAGGATTTATGTGGAACTCGTTCTAAACTACCCTCACCAGCCATGATGTGGAAATCTTTCCAATTACGTTTCAGGTCTTGACTGACCCCCTGCAGCGTTGTCCAAAACAAGATTGTTTCACACTTCTGCGCATTGATTTTCATTCGCCAATTGTCAGTGTACAGCTGTACATCATTGAACATTTTTTGTAGATTTTTCTGAACTATTGTAGCTTTTCGGTCTGCGTATAGACGATCAGATCATCAGCAAACGCTACCAATGATTGCGTTGGCGAGACGTTAAAATCAAAGCCGTTCAACAGTTTGCGAATGAAGATTGAGAAGAGCAGAGGCGCAGTAACTTTTCCCTGCTGTAGACCATTCAAGACCTTGAATTCGCGCATTGTTGTCAGATTTCCATCAGTTACAACAAACGATTTCCCGTACAACATATTACACATCATGGCGACAAGGTGTCTGGGGAATTTGTCCTGAAGGAATTTAAAAATTAGTCCATCTAACCACACCGTATCGAAGGCTTTCTCCATATCAATGAGACATGCTCCAACGCATTGTCTATCATTTAATTTCCAACAGATGTCTGAGGTTACTTTCGTTATTGCATGTGTGGTCGAATGCCTGGCACGAAAACCAAATTGGCAATTCGGCATCAACTCATATTCCTCAATTTGGGCGTTTAATGCTCTGTTGAGTATCACTTCAAACACCTTGCTGATGTTAGGCAGCAAGCTGATTGGGCGATAGCTTTTCGGGCACGAATATTCTTTTCCTTTCTTCAAGATCGGAAACACCTTAGCCTTTTGCCACTCATTTGGGAAATATGAATTGCTCAACATGTTGTTGAACAATATGCAATAATTCCTAATAGTAACCTCAGGCAAATGTCGGAGAACTACATTTGTAATACCATCAGTACCACATGATTTCTTGTTGTTTATCTTGCGAAATATGAAACACAAGTCCTCATAGTTGACAAAATAATCAATAAGATTCAAGCTCGGTATGAGGTCAGATGTTAATGTTTCATTGAAATGAAGAATTGATTGGCCGTTCAGGCTTGATTTGAAGTCGGAAACTTTTGCTTCAACGACCTCTGAAAATAGTTTGTTCCCTCTCTCAGGGTTTGGTAGATGAACCAATTCAAAATGTGTTCCAATCAGGGCAAGTTTATCCAATCCTTCACAAATGATCATGTTTCCATTTTTATCCGGAGTCATACTATCAATTTCGATACCAGCCCTACAGTGACGTAACTAGGATTTTGTTTCGGAGGGGGTCCAAATGATGGTTGATGCCAAAAGTGTCAGTAAGGGAGACACCAGGAATTTTTAAAAGTAAGGAACAAAATGACGACTACAGACGTGTAGTTTTCGCACAAAAGTAATATAATTTATATGAATTGTTGTGACTTCTTCTTTTTGGTAGCACTACAGCCCCTTTCGAGCCTTCGCTTCGTGCAAACAGCGCCTCCAACTGCCTCGGTCCATAGACTGCGTCCTCGTTTCAGAAACCGAGCAGCGATGAACTTTTTGTTATGAAACTTTAATGTAAAAAGTAAATGTTTAATTTAAAATGACACACACATTTTCACTTATATTTTTAAATTGTATGCCTATAAAGAAAACTATTGCAGTGAATGATAACTAATATGTATAAAGTAAACCCCGCCAATCAGATTTGCGTCTTATATACACAAAGTATAAACATTTCCAGTATAACTTAGCATAATATTTTGTATAAACTAATTAAAATATTGCCTGTACTTTATACTTATTTCAAGCTATATTTATTACTCAATAATATACTTATAATACTTATAACATTCAGAAAATAATACTTATAACATTCAGAAAGCACCAAATCAGAAAAAATACAACATACAAAAACAAGTAAATCATTCTATTTAAGTTTAAAGCGTAATCTTTGGAAAAAGCATTTATTGGTTTTAATCTAAAATCAAACATGTAGAAAAGTCAAATCAAACTTATATGATAACAAGACTTATAAGCACAACCTCCGGTCCTTTTTCCTTGCCATAATGTCCAACACATTATTTGGATCAACGGCAATATCCCAGTGACAAGACAGGAGCGCTAGAGCACTGAGCCTATTATTACTGGTTCTGTTTCTTAGCATCGTCTTCACTCGTTTCATATTGGAAAATGTACGCTCAACGCTTGATGTGACGGGAATCGTTGCCAAAATCACGAGAAGGTTGTTGATGTTAGGGAAAAATTGTTTGTCACACAGCTCTAAAACCTCTAAAACTTCAGTTTCCCTCTTTACTGCCTTTATTTTGTGACACCAAATCTGATACTCTCCTGATAGGGCCGCCAAAGAACATTTGTCGTCAAAGAATGGTGACAAGGCTGCTAGCTTGTTGGCATTATTAGGTGAGGCAAAACCAGGAAGAAGTATTTGAAAGGCAGTCAAAATGTCTTCATTTTTGCTAAACCTTTCTTTTAAACTTGCAACTACATTGTCCAAGCATGGTATCCATATTGCAACTCTGTAGTACTCTTCAGTTGAGCTTGTTGGAGGATTTTTCCTGCAAGTTTGTCTTTTGTTGACCCTTGGAACTTGGATTTCAACACCGAAAAGGTCATTCGATAGCTTCGAGGCGGAAACAAATACCTTTTTAAACAACTTCAGCGTTATTGCGCAGTTGCTGCAGAGTAGAGATAATGTCATTTGAACATCTCACAGCACTAGCTAAATCATAAGAGACACTTTGAAGGTATATTGACAACGGAAGCGTGACACTTAAGAGCCTTTCAGACACCAACAAAGAAATCAAGAAACTACTTTTTTCTGTGGCTGAAAGAAGTGCACCAGCTGTTCCTGAACTTTGGCGGCCAGATTGAGAAATTTCTTCAAGACTAATACAAATGGGTTCTAGCAATTCAACAAAATTTAGCAAACTTGTGTGACGTTCAATAAATCTGATTTCACATATACCAAGCAGCCTTTTCTTTTTAGATTCGGGTATGTGTACCTGGATCGCATCTTTTAGCGTCTGACTGGCATGGGCATTCTCCCTAAAAAAATTAGCCACTTCTCTTATGAGATCTAAACAGTTTCTGACGTTTGATGTGGACATACATAGAATCAGACGATGCCAGATTAAGTCTGTGGCTGGCACAATGCACATACGAGTATATTGCATTAGGGTACTGCTCTTTTATCCTAGATTGGACACCCTTAGCATGGCCACACATATTTGAAGCACCATCATACCCCTGACCTACACATTTGGCTATATCTAGTCCCATTTTATCAATTTGATCTAGAATAGATTTTGCAATATTTTCACCAGTCGTATCAAAAATTGCAACAAATCCCATGAAGTGTCCCGTAGAACTGGTTTTTCGTTTTCAAAATCAACATACCTGATACACAACGATAGTTGTTCAATCGTGGATACATCCATTGTCTCGTCAGCCAAGATTGAAAAGTAGTCTGCTTTTTTTATTTTTCTAACAATGCTTTCTTGGATAATTGTAGAACTTATTTCGATTACTTCATTTTGTATTTCAGGGCTGAAATACGAAGCATTTTTTCGACAATTCAAAATGTGCATTTTTAAATGGTGATCACCAGAGTTGGCTCTGAACCTCAATAAAGCCCTGAACTTCCCATCTTTTTTCCCAGGTTTTCGAAGAGTGAGAGGTCCACTGTCATAATCTCCTCTCAAAGGAAGCTCATTTTCTCCACAAAAAAGAAATGTTTCTATAATAGGTCTAAGAGCATTTCTATTTTCCTCACGTTCTTTGGCACGTTGACTGTTTAACTGGGTTGCCACATCTTCAATGTTCCCTGACATGACTTTAAGGAAATTATCTGCATTCAATATGCTCTTACAATGGTATTGAAGTTTGCTGTGGCTATCAAATTTTTCAATTGCGTTTTTCCAGCTTCTGAATGGGCTGATAACAAGTGATCCAGGATTTTCGTGGCTGCCTTTACCCATTTCACAGTCCTCATTATAAAATACAAAGCACACTTTGCAATATGCACCATCCTCGGTTTTGGAGTATGCTAATCAAGGCTACCTATCTACCCAGTAGGGCTGAAATTTTAATTGTTTTTTATTGACTTCCGTTGAAGGATACTTACATGGGTGACTGGGTATTATTTTGGTCGATAAAATATTCTTCCTCAAATTGTCATCCAATTTTCCATGCTTCTTTATGCTTGCCACGTCGAAAGTATCCGGTTGGAAACATAAGAAGTCACTAGAACCCTCTGGTACCAGAATATCTTTTGACTGCGTTTGGCTTACAGACGTCGCTATAGTTTTCGATTACATAAGTGTCGAATGCAAGCCTGGCTCGAGCGGCGTATTTCCCGAAAGTATCTCATCAGAGCTTTCAGAGAGAATTGTTTCTGTAGACTCTTGCAGTTCTGATGATGAAGAATCCCCTAGAAAAAAAACATGAACTGCAAATATTTATGTATGGAGCTTGTAATATGTGAATTTTCGCATCCAGCCAAAGTGAGCAACGGGCTTAAAGTCTAGGCCTATTCGTACGATAGGAATAAGGTTTTGCAGTATGATTGTAACATTTGTCTATATCGCGATACATACACGTGAAATATGTGTAAATGATCTAGTAAGTAAAAAAGTGACAGCCAGAATACTGGAATATTATTAATAGCTGAAAAATTAATTGTTGGATTTATTTGGATTATTTAAATAAAGAAGTTTGCCATCGAGCCTAACAGTTGTGATTTTCAAAACCACAGTTGCACAATTAAAAATCGAGTGCATATTGCAATATTTAAACGATTATAAGCGGTTGCAACTTCTTTTCGGGAAAACTATTAACCAAAAATATAGGCATACTCGTACAATTGGATATTACAATACTTTCAAAGCTTTTGCGTGAAACCCAATAAGCAGTGGTGGCACTGCATTGGAAATGTACGAGGAATCACACAGAATAATATTGCAGCATTAAACTTACCTATTGAAACTTTTTGTTGTTTTGAGAAGAAAGTAGTTATTTTTGTAGATCTTTTCATGATTGTATGAGTATTACTACACAAAAAAAAAAAATTTAAGTCATAAATACACAATTTAATGATCACTGAGACACACTACTCTAACTATCTCTAAGCGAAGGCCCGAGAGGGGCTGTAGTGCTAAAAAGAAGAAGAAGAAGGAGACACACTAACACACTGTTTGGTAGCGAAACGAAAAGGCCTGACAGGCGACAAGGGGCCCCGTGAGCACTATAAAACAATAACAGACTAGACTAGACACATGACACATAGACTGTAGAGGATTTCAGGTGACATTCAAATTTCTGCTAGCAGCGAGTACCGGCACTATGCGGTGGCAGGCAAGAGCGAAAATAATTATGCTGCGTTCCGATGCCCACGACGCAGCTCGCCTAGTAGCTCGACAAGCAGGCTGTTTACACGCATCACCCCTCGCCGACGTGTAAAAGAAAGAGCATTAGCGTCAAACCTGTTTACAATCCCATTTTTAGCTCCTCGTATCAATAAGGCCAATGTAAGCAATGTAGCACAAGAAATCAAAGCGACTGAGCTCGTATGAACAGGAACACCAAATGAGTCATCTCTGTGTTTCAAACGATCACAGCTGAAAGCGTCGTTCACTTTCCACGAAAGCAACAAATTCCGTGGAACTGATTCTGTTTTATGATGCTGAAATTATTACATAAAATCTGTATACTAGTAATATCATAATAGGATTACTTCTGAAATACATTTATTAACAATCCCTATTATAGCAAGTTCATTTCCATGCGCGTTTTATTCAAATAAAATCCTTCTCTATTGTTTGTCGTATTTTTAAGGTTTTATGAAACGAATTTCACAAAGATCTACCCATTTCGTATCCTGTCTGTCCATCCGTCCGTGCGTCGCAGCAAGTTTTCTCAGAAATTCTAGAAGCTACAAGCATCAATCTTTGTGGGGAGGTTGAAATTTTTGATCAATATAAAATTCAGGTCTAGTAAACATTTTCAAAGGTTAATGAGGTCCCCCATATGCCCACCTGGCCCTTCAAAATCTTATTTTCATTAAAAGTAGTCCAGTAGAATATCAAAATAAAGGTATTGGTGAGACTTCATGAATCTGAAATCAAAAAGTCAACTTGAATCAGAGGGTCCAGGAGGATCCAAAATGTACGAAAAATGTTGTGTCTGTCCCCTCCCCCCTCGCGATTGGACACCTTTGAAAAATCTGAAAAAAACGAGGAGGTGGGTCCTCACGAGTACAAGGCAACAAAAAAGTCACAAATCGAAATCCACATAACTATGTTAGTAATAGTATGATTTGTGAATTTTATATTTTGTTCCATAAAACCATCTATTTTTATATTTTGTTCCATAAAATCCCTGTGATGATTGATTTCCGTTACGATTGGGTTATGGTCGCTATCATAAGGAAGCACCTGCAATTCCCGTGGAGGACTATTAAAGTTGAATTCGAGTCTTGCGTCAGCAATGTAGAGGTCCAAATATGAATTTGCCTTAGGGTATGTTGGGAACTCCGACCCATATAGATTGCACCTGTATTCAATTTGGTTCTCTGTTATCCACGATTACAGGAATACACCTCTTGGATTATTGGTGGCGTTCAGCCATGATATATGCTTGGCGTTCAGGTCACCAGCAAGAATATAATAGTTACGCAGCCTGTTCAATTCGAGTATTTCAAACAAGGAATTGAGTTCCTTCTTGAGCTTGAGAACAGTTCCACCAGTTGCATAGGCAGAGATAACGAAGAGGTTATCCCCACCTGGCAGTGGAATTTTGATAACGGACACTTCAAGAGATTCAAAGCTTTTGAATTCGACTTTTTCAATATTTTGGAAACAATAGGGTCTTCGAACCAAAATCCCGATGCCACCTCCCCCATCACCTATTACCCTATCGTTTCTTATGAACTCAAAATCCTTGAATGTCATGGAGTGCCATGAAGTGAGGTGGATTTCAGTCTCGAGATGAGACGAATCCTATCCGTGGGAATGTGGCTGGATGACAACTTATTTTGAGGCATTTGAAAGCCCTAAACGCTGAAAAACAATGTTTATTTTCGAATCTTGTTTATCGATTCTCTCCGATAAGGAATTTAATTGCTGATAAATTTTAAGGAGCAGCTCATTATTGCCACTTACATTATTTATTTTATTTACGTTGTCTGCTGGTTCTCTCGCAGCAAGTGCAAATGACACCCCGGGCTTGACGAAGTTGGTAGGTATCACACTGCGGTGTGCTTGACTTTGTTTTGGAGTGAATTTTATCTTTGCATCTTGATACCGGGGGCATCCTCGATATGATGCTGGATGACCAAAGGCACCGCAGTTCACGCAATATAATTTTTCTTTTGGCTCCGCCTGAGCCAATTTCCACTCGCCGGGAGCATGGATGTCTTTGCATTTAACACATCTATATTTCATGGCGCAATTGGCAGCCGAATGCCCGAATCTTTGACACCTGTAGCACTGGCTGGAAATCTGGACTAAGTAGTGAGGCAAGTTTTGACGCTCCACAATCGATCTCCTCGTTGCAAAGTTTTTAACCGAAATAAATTGTATTTCTGGTGCAACCTCTTGGAGCACCTGGAGGAGATAGACTGGGTCCTCACCACAGTCCTGACCCTTCAATAAAAAGGTTTGGTTTCTTTCGCTTTTGGGGGTGTATGTAAAATGCGGAATATCTCCAGAATTCAACGCACTTTTTGTTGCCTGGAAATCAACCAGCGACTTAGTCCGTATTGTCAATTTATCGGCATTGACTCTTTTTATATGAAAATCTTTTAGCTTATTTTCGGCTGCCAAAAGCCGAACCATATCTTTGCCCGTTTGCCCAAATACATTGATTGGTGGGACTTTTTCTTTCTTTTCATTATTTTGACGGACGGACCAGCAGACAAAACTTTTGGCTTTTTCTCCCTATTTTTAATTTTTAGGTATTCTATGAACTCATTATCTAGCTTAGAAGTTTTACCTGGATCCTCTTCAATACTCATCGTATCTTCAAGTCCAGCTAGCACTGCATAGTAGTTCCTGCTGTCGTTTGCTCCACCTGCGCTGAGGACATCCTCTTGATCAGCTTCTTGCTTTGGCTTTTTAGTTTTCTTATCTTCGGTTTTTGAATTTGCTTCTTGGCCTTTCTTGGTTTTTTAGCTTTGTTAAATGTTAACGTTCCAACGAGTGCTTCTAATGATTTGACTCGAAGCTTCAGCTCTTCATTTTCTTTTTCAATTTTGTCAGCTTTTTCTTTATCTTTGATCAGTTGCTCGATTTCGATTACCGATAGAATAGTCGGTTTTTCTTCTTTATCGTCGTATCTTCTTTTGAGTTTTTTTTCGCCCGTCATCGTTGGCGATGGACACGAACCTTCTGGTTGATGGCTGGAGCCATCGGGCTCCTCCATCTCGTTGCTTTTGCAGCGAGACTACGGGGAATGTTCTCAGATCGGGACTTCCCTTGAACGTACACTTTTGATATTTCTTCAGGAAATGAATTTCAGGTATTCGATAAATGCTCGAATAATCCGACGGTGATGGTTTTCAATTACAAAAAATTGTTTTTAACTGACTTTTGTGAAAAATTAATTAATTTTTAAAATTAATGACAGGAGCGAATTAAAAACACGTCTACACGCAACGAGTGCTAGACGAAGAATTTTATAGTGAGTTGAACAGAAGCTAATGTAAACTCAATAATTGATTTCGTTTTGAGTTCCAGATTTTTTTTTTTTACATAAAACGGCTCCTACACGATCAATCTTATTGCACAATATTTTTTTCTTTCTCTCACAGGATGCAATATTATTGTACAATTTTTAGTTGACTTTTGGATTTTGTACAGTAAAAGACATGAAGAAAGAACATGATGAGTGATATTGAAGCTTGTTGTGTTACTATTGTATTGGCTGTTGAAATTGAAATTCTAACAAATGATCCCGATGGACGTAGTGGCTTAGTAAAAGAAATCATCAAAATTTGTTGGATTTGTTTTAGTTTCAGTGTAGTAATCGAGCAGTTAAAGGGTTAACGAAAAACTCAAACATAAAATGTCCCAGATCAATTGAAACGATCGAACCGGTACGATTGCGGATTGAATTGGATCAATTTCCGATTGAGCCAGAACAATTCGCGATCGAACTGGTACGATTTGAGATTGATCTGGTACGTTGAAATACTTTTGACAGGGCAGTTGTCATTGAGTGAAGAAGGAGACTTGGGAGGCAATCCCACTTCCCATCCAACCTTCAGAGTGTGCAGTGAGTGTAGTGAGTGGTTGCAAGGAAAAGTCTAACCTATAAATTCTAGAAATCACATTTTCAAGTAAAACAAAATCCTTTCATTTGTGCAACACAGTGAGATGTTATTACTCAGTTAAAGAAAAGTCAAGCTAAATCAAAACCAGTTCCCTAGAGTCTGCAAGTCACAGCCGAAGGGCAGGCTCACTTAGACAATCGTTTAACCAAAGGTACATATACATCATCGGCACCAGCAAAGAGTTCTGCAATTACTCGATCTCAACCGGTATCTGTTCAACAAGTGCAAAATGTAACAGAACGAAAACCAACTGGGCCTACTCGTCTGAATATAGGTTTGGGTACGGTTAAGGCGTGATCGGGCTCAGAATTTACCAAGCAAGTGAGTGATTATCGAGTTCACGTGCAAAAATGGAAGCATTACAACAACAAGTGGAGCGTTGAGTAAAGTTACATGTTGGAGTCTGAGTACATCCGAGAAAATGTGGGAAACTTTAATTGGTTCCTCCCTTGTAAATTTTAGTGTGTACACAAAAATGTGCTGCTGGGCAGCCAAGATGGAACAATAAGATTTTTAAGTATAAAAAACCGAAATAAGTGCTTTACCGATACTTCACTTAGCCACAGCCGCTACACAATGTGCTTTTTGCCCGGTAGGACACTTAGGTGGAGTTATATCTGAATGTGGACAACTTCGCGTTTGGAACATTGATCAACAAACAATATTTATCTCATCGTCATATGCCGATATATTTAAAACAGGACAAGTTGTTCAATTCAATATAACAGAGTATAGAGTGCCGTTTGTGTTATTCTCAAACGGAAGCTCATATTCGTATTCAAAGATAAGAGTGCATCCGTGAATCTTACAACATTCTAAATGGACAATTGGCGGAAGCATGTCAACCCGTTACAGAACCTATGATATCTGAAATGGACATTACCGACTACCTGAAACGAGAGATAGACTATAGCTATTGAAAAAGCAAAGCATTACAAACTTTCAGGCTGCGGATACAGGAGTGAAAAATTGTATACTTATCAAAACCACATTTGAAGAGCCGATTGTGATTGGAGTGAGCTTATTAAAAGGATTTATCAAGAAAATTCTCCTGCCCCAATCGTTTGCCGCGCTAACGTTGTGGACATAGTCTTTGCTTGCAGTTCTTTAATCGATAAATATTTTGTTTCTAGTGCTGGAAGCTTTTCAATTGTTATCAACAAGCGATTCAACAATAAAGTTGATCGAGACTTGTTAATAGGAAAAATAGCTGAGTTAGTTACTGCTAAAAATTCTGCCTATAAGGTAGATTTGAAAAATCCGGATTTGTGTATTCTAGTAGAAGTGATAAAAGGAATTTGTTGCCTCAGTGTTTTACCAGACTACTACAAGTATAAGAAGTACAATTTGATGGAAGTAATAGCTTCTAAAATAGATGTTACAGAATCGAAATTTCAGGACCATCTGCATCGTCGTCGAGCGCTCGGAAGACCATGTGGGTGAGTACCCTTTTATTGCATCATATAAATTAAAACAATAGCAAAGGTTTTTATATGCATATGAAATAAAAAAAAAACACTAGTTGTGGCAGCTAGTATTGTTGATATATTGTGTTCATTTAAACTATCATATTATTTAAATAGAAAAAAAAAACTTAGAGAAAGTATATTTAAAACATATTATTTACATTGAATGTACGAGTATGTGTCAACAAAACCGATTAATTTTTATTTTAGAGAAATTTACACTAGGATGCAAGCCAAAAATAAAGAAAATAGCGAATGTAAAAATAGAAATTGTGAAAAATGACCAGCTCATGTCCAAATAGTGATTCATACCACTTAAATTTTCCAACATTTCTAGATTACTGTGCATTTGAATTTGCCGGCTTTTATACATTAGTCATTATGTTGTTTGATACTGTTCAAAGCATTTTCAGTTTGAATTCCATATGTTGTGAATGTAGCTAGTTCGGTCAGTCCACCAAAGCTCGTCGGGTAATGTTGAATACTATAGAAGACCACAGATAAAATATTTTTATAGATTAGCATATGCTAGAAAATTACAAACCTCGTTGGATTATATGTACTTTACGTAAAGATATTTATGTGCTTTAGTTTATATGCAAGCATATCCATTTACTTATGCTGCTCATTCACCTTTTTCCTATTTAAAGAAATTCGGACACAATGCACAATACGTCGCGGTTAACAGACATAGAGATGAGTGTACATATGCATAAGAGAGAACTGATTTTCTAGATATTTTTATTATACACGAAGAGTTTGATAAAAGTGTACGTTACGGACAAATATAATATTAAAGCGAAAGAAATTTTCATATTATTATCACGCCAAAATTAACTAGCTAAATCGCTAATCAAACAATATGCTATGTCCTCACGAAACTAAAAAACGATATCCCCTAATAATTGTTTACATACTGATAGTATCAGTCCGCTTCAAAACGAACTAAATAAAAAAATCCATTACAACTCATATTTTCTGCTTCAAATTATCTTTTATGAATGATTGATCTTTTTGCGGATTTTGCAATTTTTGGTTTGAGGTTTTTGTTTTTTTTTTTTTGATTAAACACCAGTTACTGTACGTCTTGTGTTATTTCTCTAAGCAATAAGTGGAAACATTGTCATTATTCGTATTATTTCCAAAGAAAAAAAAAAACACATCAGGCTCTTGCTTTAAAATAGGAAAACAAAGAAAAAACAAAATTTATTTATAATTCTAATAAATTTAATGCAATCAAGAAAATTGCAAAGGCGATGATAAATTATATCGAAAAAAAAACTAAATAAATTGTTATGTATTTATTGCACGTTTACATCGTTAGTTCTTGCATACAGAGTGCTTAACTTGTGAATAAATAGATCTGTATGCTTCATAATTATGATGTTTATGTTTAAATATATTTTGCGAAAGAATAAAATGAATAATCTTATGAAGTGCTAATTTTCCCACAAAATCGGTCTTTCCTTTCTCCCGACTCTAACCGGGTATAGGACCCGGTACGGTGGCAGGCTTCCACCTCAAGACATGAGCCAGCCGCCGGGTACCTAAACAATACTTCTCGTTTCAGGTGATATCGCGGGTTGAGTGGCCCAAGCAGAGTGCCTCTTTATGGCATAGAGTTATGCAATCAAATTGTATAATTCTATGGCATAAATTGGTCACCGGGGTACTCCCCTTCTGATGGGAAAGTTCATGCAATTCAAGTTGTATGAGTTTTCCACTCAGAAGAGGAATACCTGGTCACTGCAACAAAATATATATGGATTTATTCCGGTTGGGTGGGTGCGAAGGGGCTCCACCATCACCCGGTTGCCCCTCTTTCATTTGTGGGCCATGAACTTCGTCGGGTAATGACGAGGTTACCCCAAGTCCGCCTTTCTTTTCAGGTTCCACTTGTTCTCGTAACAAGTTATATCTCCCTCGGTGTAGTTATCTACAATGTTTGCGACTTCGGTCGCCTCTTGATCTGCAATCAAATTCGTGAGTGCGAAATTTTTTGTAGTGGGTCCTCGTGCTGGGGAAATGATCCCGCCCCACGACACCGCAATGCTAGCCTGCCAGCGCATTCACGCGTCTCCAGACGAGGGCATTCTCGGCAGATACCGACACCTTCTTCTGCCGAGGCAGAAGACCATCGCTGCGGTCTTTCACGGACATATTGAACAATCATAATATTCACTACAAATGGCGCCCAACGTGGGGCCCGAAAAGCCCGGCTGTATCATCAGTCGTGAGCACGAGACAGTCCATCGTCTCTAGGTATCCCCACAAGGTGTTAGGATTATTGGCGGGTAGGTAACTCCCGAGGGTATTTGCACTAATCGTGCCCCAGCAACTTATTATCTTCCGGACGTGTGCTGTCTTTGGACATCAATATCGTTTGGTCCTGCTGCTGATTTATACTTTGGTGGTTTACCACCATTGAATAACTAGTAAGGCCAAATGATATTAGAGTCCCTATTTGTGTTCGGAAGTTATTATCTCCACCTTCATTTTGCGGAGGATCCTGATCCGCTCCCCAAACCAGCGGTGCCTGGGTGTCTTAAATTACATGGATGTTGATTTCATGTGATTGGCTGTTTAGCTAATCCATGACTATCCATGATAAGACACGAGTTACGTATCCGTTCAGTTTTCCCTCATAAGAAAAAACCGCAAACCTAAGCGGGAACGTGCAGACAATTTCCTCAAATTTCTCACGCGAAAACGGAAATTGCTCGCCACATGCACTTGAATCAGCAGATTTACCTAAAAACTACAAAGTTCATTCTCACGCTGCATCAGCAGATTACCTGCATAAAAATCATTGGGATACTTGGCTTCGCCCCCAGTACCGCGACGCGTAAGTCGAAACTCTGGTCGACTGAATATCTGAATTGTAAAATTATTGTTCGAAGTTTTAATGTGTTTTTTAAATAAAAGTAATATTTGTGTATTGTAACCAAAGTGTTTTTATTTAAGTGTTTGCTACATTTATTTTTTTTGGCAATCTCGGCCATCAGACACGTAATTGGCACAGTCGGTCAACCAAAAAAAATTGAAAGTGTTTGCTTAAGAACCCCAATTACGGGAATAATAAAAAAAAAAGTGACATCAAATTCGAAAAGAATTAGTGCTTTAAAAAACTAAATAAAAATAAAGTGAATTAAAGTTCGATAAGAACTAGTGCTACTAAGATTCGAGAAGAATCAGTGATAATAAAATCTCATTGACCTAATCTACTCGTCAAAGGTGCTCCGAACAAGGTACCTTATAATAAGTGATAAATAAAAAGTAATATGTGCAATTTTAAATCATTGTAAAATCCAACACAAAAAAAAAAGAAGTGAAGTGAAGTGAAGTTTTGCATGTCTACGGACAATAGAAAATCCAAAAGGTGCAAAGTTTTTAATTCTGGACGGTGTGACATCAAAAATATAGAAATGGAAGAACAAATGCAAGCACTTCACCAGGCGCTTCAGGAAAGTGACGCACAAATTGAACAACTTCGAGTTGCCTTGCATGGATGACCATCCAAAATACGGCGAAAGAAAATTCCGAAAAAATACTCAGAAAAGTGCGGTACATGAATACCTTCTCGGGAACGGGAGACATTTCTATAAACGCCTTCATCGCAAGTACGGAATATTATTTAAACCATGTGGTCGATCCGGAATACAAGAAGCTGGCAACCAAAACGATTTATTATGAAAAAATCCAAGGAGAGACAAAGAGCGCTATTATCAACATACCGGAGCCGGACAATTGGGAGCTCATCAAAACAAACCTAAAGCTCAGGTACAAGCCGGAAATGGAACCAGCAGACATTTATAGGAAAATAACGACTATGCCAGCAAATTCGGTGAGTGAACTTGCCACAGAAATACAATCAATTAAATTTAAGTCAGATGAAATAATTATTTATTATAAAGATAACCCATATGTATATTGATTTAAGTAATATCGATTCACTTCTTGTCAATAGTGTTAAAGAGATGACACAGGGTGTCCTT
Source organism: Odontomyia ornata (assembly GCA_963969285.1). Classification (NCBI taxonomy): domain Eukaryota; kingdom Metazoa; phylum Arthropoda; class Insecta; order Diptera; family Stratiomyidae; genus Odontomyia; species Odontomyia ornata. The sequence continues at coordinate 162,660,913 of OZ017742.1, forward strand.
TTAGATAAATTATACAAATTGTCAAATATTAATGAAATTTTATCAATTATGAGGGAAAGACGATTTGAAAATTCTTGCATAAGGCATGAATACAAACAAGGGGAGTCTTCCAATTCGTCTTCCAAAAAACCATTCAATAAACAATTTAAAAAGAATACACAAAGTGGCTTCCAAAGTATGAACCCAAATAATTACGGACAAAACGACAAACAACATACAAAAAACCAAACAGACAATGAACTTAGACCAGAAAATCATGTTTATAGAAGCCAAAGCCAACAAATTCGACAAAATTCTAGCTCTAATCCTAATCAAAACACTTCTGGTCAATATAGACCAAATAATTCTCAAGGACATTCTCGAAGATATTCAGGCACCAGGAGACATCAACCGGGTGAGCCCATGGAAGTGGATAACTTACAGGGAATGAGATCTGACGAAAATAATGTTTGTCCCCAACCAGAAGGAAATTTCGTTGCATGGGATGAAAGTAATTTGAGTTCAAACCCAAATACGTATACTGAGAGTCGAATGAGATCAAATGATTATTTGGGCACAGAATGTAATTCATCCGAAAGATCTAAGTTTTTTTACAACTAGCCTCGGACGAATTGCCTTTGATTGAAATTACGATCTACCAAACAAAATTTCTAGCGCTTATCGATACTGGCTCTTCTTTTAGCATTATTGATGAAAATCTCCATCAATTCCGTAAAGTTCCAATTGAACCTCTTTACTTTACAACAATTACGGGGAAAGATGTCATTAATTTCGAAGTGTATACCGTGGCTCCCATTGAAATTAAACCGCAGTTAGGGGGTCATCTTCGATGGAAGGTTCGAAGCCTGAAAAATAGAAAGTATAGTTTTATTATAGGGATGGACTTACTCGATGCTCTTGGAACAATAATAGACATAGAAAATAAGATAATTACTCTTAACGGACAACCAATTCGATTTTTTAACAACCCATATTCAAGTCAAGAAATATAGTGGCTCGAAACCACTGACGAAAATTACATGAAACGACTGAAGCTCAATCATCTGAATCCTGAAGAATACTGTGAACTTTCCAAATTAATTAAACAATATGAAGAAGTATTTTTCAAAAAAGGAGATAGACTGACTAGTACAACCTCAATAGAGCATAAGATTAAAACTACAACAGATCAACAAATAAATTCGAAACTATATCGGTACCCACCAAAACATGAAGAAGAGGTAAGACGCCAAATATTTGAAATGGAATCCCAAGGGATAATTCGGAAAAGCAACTCGAAATATTCAAGCCCTTTGATCGTAGTACAAAAAAAATCTGATAACTCAGGCGAAAAAAAGTACAGTATTGTAATTGATTATAGGAGGCTTAATGAGGTAACGATAGACGATAAGTTTCCGTTACCCAATATTGACTCTATCCTCGACAAGTTGGGTAGAGCACAATATTTCTCGACAATAGATCTGGCTAAAGGATATCACCAGATTCTTATAAAAAAAGAAGATATGCATAAAACTGCATTCGTAACTCCACACGGATTGTATGAATTCATAAGAATGCCATTTGGTCTCAAAAACGCTCCTGCAACATTCCAGAGGCTTATGAATGACATTCTTCGTGATTTCATAAACAAGACTTGTGTGGTTTACTTAGATGATGTTTTGATTTTTAGCACATCTCTAAAAGAACATATTAAAAATTTGACTGATATTTTTAACGTTTTGAGATCTCATAAATTAAAAGTACAAATTGACAAATGTTCCTTTATGCAAAAGGAAACAAATTTTCTAGGTCACGTTATAACAAAAGAGGGATTAAAACCGAACCCTGAAAAAATAACAGTTATACAGAACATAAAACTTCCCAAGACGGAAAAACAAATTAAAAGTTTCTTAGGTCTGACGGGATACTACCGTAAATTTATTCGCGACTACGCTAAAGTAGCACAGCCAATGACAAAGTTTCTCCGAAAAGACAGCAAAATTAATATTAAAGATCCGAACTATATAGCGGCCTTTGAAAAACTTAAGACTCTCATAAGCTCTCCACCTATTCTAAAATTCCCAAACTTTACAAAAAAATTTCAACTAACTACGGATGCTTCCAATTATGCTTTGGGTGCTGTCCTTTCTCAGGACGGACACCCCGTATGTTTCGCATCTAGAACGTTAAATTGCCATGAGCGAAACTATTGCACAACTGACAAAGAATTTCTTGCAATCATGTGGGCGGTCAACTATTTAAGACCCTACTTGTACGGTAATAAATTTACAATATTGACGGACCACTTACCAATAAAATATTTGCATTCCAAATATAGAGGAAAGGATATCTCTCCCCGACATCAGCGATGGCTGCTTAAGTTAGGTGAATATCAGTTTGAGATAGAATACCTTAAGGGTAAAGACAATCATGTCGCAGATTTTCTCAGTAGACTTAATCAGTCGGAAGAAAATCTGAGCGAAGCAGAAAAATTAGAGACTAAAACAAACTCTTATTCGGAAATACCAGTTCTTTTCAATGTGGAAAATGAAGAAGAGGACACCACTATGGCAACAGTTCACTCCGCTGAAGAAGAATTACTCGACTATATTCCTATTAAAGAAGAGATAGTCAATAAGTATAAGACACAATTAATTTTGACTAATAATAAAGTAAAAGACTTCGAAACGATTCATAACAAACGAATAATCTATATTGCTGAACATGATTTTGAAAATTTGTATGACATTTTTCGGAGGTATATCAAAAAGGGTATCACTGGGATTTACTCCGAAATTTCAGATCGCAAATATAATATTGTCCAAGAGAAACTTCGCGAAATGTTTTCAAACGATGGAACGCTAAAATTTGTAAGATGTTCCTACAGAGCTCAGGATGTAGCTACTGAAGTGGAAGCAGTAAGACAAATTTCATTATATCACGTCAAAGAAAGTCTTCATTCAGGAATTCTAGAAACTTTCAATGCCATCAAAAACAGAATTTATTATCCTAAACTAATGGAACTCATAAATATAGTTATAAATCAGTGCGAAATATGTCAGGGGACTAAATACGATCGAAAACCCATCAAGCCGAAATTTCAAGATACCGAGACACCAACAGATATTAATCAGATACTTTATATTGACATTTACATAATACTTAATCAAAATTTTTTAACGATTATTGACAAATTTTCAAAGTTTGGAACCGTATATTACTTGCCGGATAAAAATCACTTAACTATAATTGATGTACTAGAAGAGCAGTTTGCTAAAATGGGGAAACCTAATAAGATAGTGGCAGGCAATGAATTTAATGGTGTGACTATAAAGGATTTTCTCAATAAAGAAAATGTAGAGCTACATCTTACAAAAGCCCACAGTCATACGGGCCTAGCCGACATTGAACGTTTCCACTCTACACTTGTTGAAAAATTTCGCATATTACACCAACAAAAGAAAGGACAGTCCCCAAGAACCTTGATCCAGAAAGCAGTTAGAAATTATAATGAAAGGCTTCACTCAACAATTAAAGCTACCCCTATTGAAGTCCAACACCACAAAGTCGATCTTGAAAAAATCAAGAAAAACTTAAAAGAAGCCAAAGAAAAATGGCTAGAAAAATCGAACGAAAAAAGAGAAGACTATATTGAAAATAGGTCCACAGGGTTCATTAAAAACTATAGAGCCGAAAGACAAAAACACTTACCCAGATTCAGGAAAGCAAAACTAGAAAACGTACACCCATCTAACATTAAGAAGCCAAGAAAATTTACCAACATTGATTGTCATACCGAGAATATAATAACACAAGAACAGGAATTGACTATAGAAAAAGCTTTAAATAACGGACACCAAAATGACATTCTAGTTTCAAAATTTAAACTTAACATAACAAGACATGATATAAATACACTACGGGAAGGAAACTAGTTGAATGATAACATTATTAACTTTTACATGAATTTAATAGTGGAACGGACACAACAGGAAACAGCAAGAAATCTGCCCAGTGTCTACACAATGAATACTTTCTTTTTACCTCGCCTTTTGCAAGGAGGTTATGGTGCTGTCCGTAGATGGACCAGAGGACTTGATATCTTTTCATACGATATTTTACTAATTCCAACCAATATAAATAATGTACATTGGTGCATGAGTATTATCGATTTTAGGGATAAAAGTATCAAATATTACGATTCCATGGGTCACCCAAACCCGCAAATCATCAAAACTTTAAAAGACTACTTAGAAAAAGAGTCCATGGATAAAAGAAAAGTTACAATTGAGGTTTCTGAGCTTGCAAAAGAAAGTTTAGCCGATACACCGCAGCAAACAAATAACAATGATTGCGGAGTGTTCAGCTGTATGATTGCTGAATACATAACAAGTAACTCTGAAGTAACGTTTTCACAAGAAAATATACCCTACTTCCGAAAGAAAATGATCCTAGAAATCCTACAAGGAAGAATATTCTCTTAATTTTTCAGGTTTTAATGGTTACATTGACGCTTCTACTAATATTGACTACACCAGTGACAGGACGACTAAGCCTACAAGAAATATCTGAACAGACGGGTTTCATCGAACTTCAACTTGACAAAACGGAAATAGTTAGCAAATACAACATAGTTATCCATATAATAAATACAACGGAAATTTTACAAATCCTAAACGATTTCTCTACAAACATAGAGTATTTAGAAGGTGACCACAAACATTTGCTTTTAACAGAATTAACTCATTTGAAAAATAAAATGAACACTATCATTCCTAAAACAAACAGAAGAAAAAGAGGTCTAATTAATTTGGTAGGAACAACGCAAAAATGGTTATTCGGGACAATGGACGAACAAGATAGACAGACAATAGAAGACCATTTCAAGACGATGGAAACAAATTCACATAACGCAATAACAACACTTAACCAACAAATTGCAATTAACAGTGCATTTAACCAGACAATTTTTCAACTGAAACACATTATTGAAGCAGACCGCAAAACAATAATTTCGAGACTTAATACGATATCAAAACAGACAATTAACGACAACATGTACTACGACCAACTTTTTAAAATTCAAATCCTAAAAAGTAAACTGGAACATATCTTGGACAACGTAGCTTCCGCAAGACATGGCCTTTTGAATCCTAACATTTTAACAGACGAAGAAATCCAAAGATTTAAAATCGACTTAACAAAAATGCAATACATAAAATTGGGATTAGCGAAATTGGAAGATAACCTTTTGATACTTGCCATAAAAATTCCAAGTCAATTCATTCAGATAAATTTAAGACAAATTATACCAATGCCCAATTCAGAGCATAAAGAAATCGATTCTCCCTCAGAAACTATTTTTAAGTACAATGATATCGTATATACCTTTGATAAATCGAAATCTTTGAACGAAGCACTTACAAGTAAAAATTGTGTTTATAGTCAAAATTGTAAATTAGTTACGAATTTAAATACAGAAATTATTGAAGTTGACGATGAGACATTACTTATAAAAAATGCAGATAGAATTAATATTACTCAAAATTGTGATGAAAGAAAATTAACGCTAAAAAATAATGTTTTGATACATTTTAACAACTGTGAGATAAAAATTTTGGACCACTATTTTTCTAATGTAAAGGAAACATTTTTAGAACGATTTTTCTACCCTTCAAATGAAGTATTTAAAAATTTTACTGAAAAACTTACTTTAGAAGAAGTTGCTCTGAAAAATATCAAAAATATTGAAAAAATTAAAGAACTGGAATTTCACAAAAAAGTTTCCTATACGTGTAATCTAAGTTTGATACTCTTAATGATCATTTTCATACTAATTTTTTGCAAAAAAGGACAAAATAATGTTAAAGTAAATGTTAAAGGAAGAATTCAGGAGAATCCTCATTGTAAGGGGGGAGAAGTTACGTATCCGTTCAGTTTTCCCTCAAAAGAAAAAACCGCAAACCTAAGCGGGAACGTGCAGACAATTTCCTCAAATTTCTCACGCGAAAACGGAAATTGCTCGCCACATGCACTTGAATCAGCAGATTTACCTAAAAACTACAAAGTTCATTCTCACGCTGCATCAGCAGATTACCTGCATAAAAATCATTGGGATACTTGGCTTCGCCCCCAGTACCGCGACGCGTAAGTCGAAACTCTGGTCGACTGAATATCTGAATTGTAAAATTATTGTTCGAAGTTTTAATGTGTTTTTTTAATAAAAGTAATATTTGTGTATTGTAACCAAAGTGTTTTTATTTAAGTGTTTGCTACATTTATTTTTTTTTGGCAATCTCGGCCATCAGACACGTAATTCACGCGCTGCTTGTGGATCAGAATTCAACCCTGGGCTGACAAGTGGTAACTTGAAAAAACTTGCGGATGAGGGAGCACTTCTGAACCCTGATTCTCAAGGTACCGCAAGAGAGTTGTCCCTGAAACACTACAGAAGGAATGTGCCAGTGGTGTCCTTGCTTGGGAGGAAGGACAGAATGGAAAGACCGATTATTTTTTTTGGATAATTTTTGAAAACTTAACTTAAAACTTTTTGAAAACTTTTACCTTAAATTTTTTTGTGAGGAGTGTTTATAGCTCGCCACTTTCGGCCACTTTTTGTATTTTTGTCGTGTCAATTCAATTTAAATTTTATTTATAGCTTCATTTTAGCATTTATTTTTCCCATTTTTGTCCAATTGGATTCAAATATTTTAGGATAGCACAATGGACTGCACAAATGCATGCCGACTCTGCCTACGACTTGGCGAAGACATGTATCCACTCTGTGATAGTTTCGACGATGAAGCGAGGAGGATTTTTGTTGTCGATTTCCTGAAGGAGTCCATCAACATAAACATCACTTTTGAAGATGATACACCAGACCAAATCTGTGGTGGTTGTTACACGAAAGTGGAACGAATATACTCCTTCATACTTCGCTGTAAACAAACCGAGTCAACACTACAACGGCTCAAATCGGCACGACGACCTCAAAAACCAGTCATCGACCAGCTGAGCCAGGTTCAAAGGGCAGACTACCATCCGTCTGAGGATCCGGATCCACCATCCCGATACCAGCCTTGGAACGCCTGGGATCTTCCGCCACGACTCAACCAAATAACACCGACGACTCTAGGCCCAGTGGGTCCGCAGGAGCAACCCTATATGCTGAAGCCGAAGCATATTCCCAGCATCGTCCAGAGTTGGAATCTTCATTTTAGCGGGGAGCCAAACGACCTGAACGTGGAAGTTTTCATTGATCGCGTGGAGTCTTTAGTCGGAGAGATGTTGGCTGGCGACTACACGGTGCTGGCAGGATACTTACCGATGCTGCTTAGGGGAGCAGCACTCGAGACCTACTGGCGGGTTCATTCGGCTCCACCATCTATACGCTGGTCACGGCTGAAGGAGGTACTCCGCATGGAATACCCGACGGTCAACACGGATGAGAGGGTCCTGGACAAGATCCATGCCAGATGGCAACGTCCGGACGAGCCCTTTCGTCAATATCGAGCCGATATCCTTCGGCTGAATGACCAATTGTCAGAGCCGATGTCTTCCACTCAACTGCTGCGGGTCTTGAAACGCAATCTAAAGCCGGAACTTCGTTGCCTTGTCGTAAACTCGGACCCGCAGAACATGGAATCACTGCTGAGGTTCGTGAGTCGATTGGAGAGGCTTGAAGAAGACCTCCAAGAACGGCCTTACCTGCATGCGAGGACGGGTCCGCGACGTGAAATCGCAGAAGTGGCAGCAAATCGCAACAACACAGATCTGGAAGAACACACGGAGTCGAACACCTATGTTCCGGACTACCCAGATGGTGCCACTCCAAAAAACGGACGAATGAGTACCGTACCACCTCAGTGGTACTCGAAGCTCGCAGTAGTTCCCCAGCCAGCTGCCAACCCTAATAACCCTGACGTTAACCCACCAGCCATGACCACTATGACTGCGGATGTTCACTCTCTTCCGGAGGCCTCGCCAACGACAATATTGAAGCGACCACCGCAGTCACTGCCAGAAGAACCCCGGCAGCCTCAAATACGCACTCTAAAACCTTATCATGTTCGACTGCAGGAATATTTGCTTCCGAAGTAGTCACTTCCCGCCCGCGCACGACAAAATGGTCAACCCGTCGTTGGCGGAATTTCCGCAAGAGAGTGCGCACCTGCCGTCAAACCTTAAACTCTTGTAACATCTCGGAGGTTGCTGAGAATGAGATCAGACCTTATCATCCAATTAAAGTGTTGGGCGAAACAATGTTTGCATTGATCGACACGGGTGCCAGCATCAGTTGTCTTGCCTCGAGCTTTGGCTCGAAGGCGCTCCAAGAATATCCGACCTTGATTAAATCCTGGCGCACTGAAATCAGTATAGCTGATGGCACCAAACACCCTATACGAGGTAAACTAACCACACCCGTGACGTACAGGGGTCAGACGAAGGATATTACTTTCTACATTATCCCGTCTTTGACTCAGAATGTGTACCTTGGCGTCGATTTCGTCCTTCGCTTTGGACTGGCCTCCGATTTATTTACAGATTTGTCTTTAAATACCAGATATGTCAACGAAATCACTTCTATTCCCGATAGGCATGACCTGACGCCTAACCAACGGCAACGCCTGGAAGCATCCATCGCTGCTTTCCCATCTTACGCTACCCAAGGCCTTGGCCGCACCACCCTAGTCTCACACGCCATCGACGTTGGCGACAGCAAGCCGATTAAGCAGAGACACTACGCCATCTCACCGGCCATGGAGAAGTTGGTGTATGCTGAACTAGATAGGATGCTCGAGTTGGGGGTCATAGAGGAGTCCCAAAGTGCCTGGTCATCACCGGTAACCTTGGTGGTGAAGCCAGGTAAAGTCCGCCTCTGTCTTGATGCCCGTAAGGTAAACGCGGTTACCATCAAGGACGCGTACCCTCTTCCACTCATCGATGGAATACTAGGGAGACTGCCGAAAGCCAATTATATCACCAGTCTCGACCTAAAAGACGCCTTCTGGCGAATTCCACTCGATGAGGGGTTGAGGGATAAGACCACCTTCACAGTGCCTGGACGACCATTATATCAGTTCGTCACAATGCCCTTTGGCCTGTGTAACGCGCCGCAAACGATGACTCGGTTGATGGACAAGGTCATCCCACCTCACCTGAAACACCAAGTGTTCGTGTACCTTGATGATCTGTTACTCATCACGGAAACGTTCGATCAACACCTCCTTCTTCTACAAGAAGTAGCCCTGCACATCAGTAAGGCGGGACTCACCATCAACGTACAGAAAAGCAAGTTTGTCATGAAAGAAGTCCGATATCTAGGACATGTCATAGGACATGGCACTATCAAAACGGATCCAGACAATACTCGTGCGATTGATGAGTTCCCCTCACCAAAAACAGTTAAGCAGCTACGACGTTTCCTTGGTGTGTGCGGTTGGTACCGAACAGTTTCAGCGCCCCTGTCAGACATGCTGTGGAAAGGGAAGTTTATTTGGACCGAACTCAACCGAAAGGCATTTGAAGAGCTAAAACAAGCCCTCACATCAGCTCCGGTCTTGCACAGCCCCGACTTCAAGAAGCCCTTCTCCATTCATTGTGACGCAAGTCAACATGGAGTTGGAGCCGTGCTGGTGCAATTGACCGATGAGGGAGAGGAAGCTCCCATCGCCTTCATGTCCAATAAGCTGAACTCGGCCCAAAGAAATTATACTGTGTACGAGCAGGAATGTTTGGCAGCGGTAATGGCTGTGAAGAAATTCCGAGCTTATATCGAGGGCCACCAATTCGAGATCATCACGGACCACGCTTCACTACAATGGTTGATGAACCAGGCAGATTTAAATGGACGCCTAGCAAGATGGGCTCTTAAACTGCAAGGGTTCAAGTTTTCCATCAAACATCGGAAAGGGACCCAGAACATCGTACCCGACACTCTCTCACGAATGTTTTCCCCAGAGGGAGCCGAATTGACAATAAATGACGAGGACCTCATCGAGATAGATTTGGACAGCCCACATTTCGAATCAGACAGCTACAAAGAGTTGAGGCAAACCATCGCGACCCAACAATCGCAGCTGCCTGATTTGAAGGTAATAGACGGCTACGTGTATAGACGAAATGAATACGCCACTGGTGACCCATGGCAGGAAGAAGAGTCCTGGAAACTCTGGGTACCGGAGAAAATGACACAACATCTGATCCTCCGCGCACATGACCATCCTTTAAGTGCCCACGGAGGTTACGGTCGGACGCTACGGCGACTCAAGAAATACTTCTTTTGGCCTAAAATGGCATCGTAGGTCAAAGACTACGTGAGCGCCTGTGAGACCTGTAAAGGCACCAAAGCGCCCAACCAGCCTCTTCGACCTCCTATGGGTCAACTCAACGTCCCAGAATGCGTATTCCAACGTCTATACATCGATCTACTCGGTCCATATCCTCGGTCTTCCATGGGACACATCGGAGCTATAGTTGTTCTCGACCAGCTTTCAAAATTCCCACTGGTGGAACCTATCCGTAAATTCACAACTCCATCTATCGTGAAATTCTTAGAGAGCCGGGTATTCCATGTGTTTGGGGTTCCAGAGAGTGTGTACACAGACAACGGAGTACAGTTCCGGTCTCGGCCGTTTAAGGGCCTACTCGAGCAGTATGGCGTTGAACACCAACTGACGCCCATATACTCTCCTCAGTCTGACGCATCAGAACGGTTGAACCGCACCCTATTGGCCGCGATCCGTTCCTACGTCCATCCATCTCAAAAAGATTGGGACCGGCGATTGTCTGCCATCACATGCGCCCTGCGATCCTCGTATCATTCCGTCACCGGTGTCGCCCCTTACTTTGCCGCCTTTGGACAGCACATGATTTGCCACGGTAAATCATACCGGCTGTTATGGCAATTGAAGTGTTTTGGAGACCCCGTCGTTGCGCTGGAGCCCCAAGAACGTCTAGGAGACCTCCGCCAAAAAATCGGACGGAAGATTAAGGCCGCAGGAAGTGCAAATGAGGCGCAGTACAATCTCAGGTCACGATCTGCTAATTTCAAAGAAGGAGATGAAGTTTTCCGGCGAAATTTCCGGCAAAGTGACGCCGCGGGGCATTACAACGCCAAGCTGGACAGGCGATTCTTGAGAAGCCGCATAAAGAAGGTAATGGGACCTAACCGTTACCTGATAACGGACCCATCGGGAAAATAAGTGGGGATATACCACGCAAAAGACTTGCGCCGATAGATAATTAGTCACGTCTGTTTTGTCCGTCCGCATATATTTCCAAAAACGAGCAAGGGTTGTATACTTCCGGGCAAACATAGACATAAGTCAGTCCATCCGTCTGTCAATTGTGTTTTTCTTTTATTGTTCGCCACTTCGTGTCCCAACGGCGAAGCCAACCCATGGTATCCTGAAAGATCCTTCAGCTCTTTTTTTCGCAATCCGCATCGCCTTGGGATCGCGAGAAAATTAGCTGCCCTGTAGTAATCGAGCAGTTAAAGAGTTAACGAAAAACTCAAACATAAAATGTCCCAGATCAATTGAAACGATCGAACCGGTACGATTGCGGATTGAATTGGAAAAATTTCCGATTGAACCAGAACAATTCGCGATCGAACTGGTACGATTTGAGATTGATCTGGTACGTTGAAATACTTTTGACAGGGCAGTTGTCATTGAGTGAAGAAGGAGACTTGGGAGGTAATCCCACTTCCCATCCAACCTTCAGAGTGTGCAGTGAGTGTAGTGAGTGGTTGCAAGGAAAAGTCTAACCTATAAATTCTAGAAATCACATTTTCAAGTAAAACAAAATCAGCTCTTCATTTTCTTTTTCAATTTCGTCAGCTTTTTCTTTATCTTTGATCAGTTGCTCGATTTCGATTACCGATAGAATAGTCGGTTTTTCTTCTTTATCGTCGTATCTTCTTTTGAGTTTTTTTTCGCCCGTCATCGTTGGCGATGGACACGAACCTTCTGGTTGATGGCTGGAGCCATCGGGCTCCTCCATCTCGTTGCTTTTGCAGCGAGACTACGGGGAATGTTCTCAGATCGGGACTTCCCTTGAACGTACACTTTTGATATTTCTTCAGGAAATAAATTTCAGGTATTCGATAAATGCTCGAATAATCCGACGGTGATGGTTTTCAATTACAAAAAATTGTTTTTAACTGACTTTTGTGAAAAATTAATTAATTTTTAAAATTAATGACAGGAGCGAATTAAAAACACGTCTACACGCAACGAGTGCTAGACGAAGAATTTTATAGTGAGTTGAACAGAAGCTAATGTAAACTCAATAATTGATTTCGTTTTGAATTCCAGATTTTTTTTTTTTTTACATAAAACGGCTCCTACACGATCAATCTTATTGCACAATATTTTTTTCTTTCTCTCACAGGATGCAATATTATTGTACAATTTTTAGTTGACTTTTGGATTTTGTACAGTAAAAGACATGAAGAAAGAACATGATGAGTGATATTGAAGCTTGTTATGTTACTATTGTATTGGCTGTTGAAATTGAAATTCTAACAAATGATCCCGATGGACGTAGTGGCTTAGTAAAAGAAATCATCAAAATTTGTTGGATTTGTTTTAGTTTCAGTGTAGTAATCGAGCAGTTAAAGGGTTAACGAAAAACTCAAACATAAAATGTCCCAGATCAATTGAAACGATCGAACCGGTACGATTGCGGATTGAATTGGATCAATTTCCGATTGAGCCAGAACAATTCGCGATCGAACTGGTACGATTTGAGATTGATCTGGTACGTTGAAATACTTTTGCAGTTCTTTAATCCATAAATATTTTGTTTCTAGTGCTGGAAGCTTTTCAATTGTTATCAACAAGCGATTCAACAATAAAGTTGATCGAGACTTGTAAATAGGAAAAATAGCTGAGTTAGTTACTGCTAAAAATTCTGCCTATAAGGTAGATTTGAAAAATCCGGATTTGTGTATTCTAGTAGAAGTGATAAAAGGAATTTGTTGCCTCAGTGTTTTACCAGACTACTACAAGTATAAGAAGTACAATTTGATGGAAGTAATAGCTTCTAAAATAGATGTTACAGAATCGAAATTTCAGGACCATCTGCATCGTCGTCGAGCGCTCGGAAGACCATGTGGGTGAGTACCCTTTTATTGCATCATATAAATTAAAACAATAGCAAAGGTTTTTATATGCATATGAAATAAAAAAAAAACACTAGTTGTGGCAGCTAGTATTGTTGATATATTGTGTTCATTTAAACTATCATATTATTTAAATAGAAAAAAAAAACTTAGAGAAAGTATATTTAAAACATATTATTTACATTGAATGTACGAGTATGTGTCAACAAAACCGATTAATTTTTATTTTAGAGAAATTTACACTAGGATGCAAGCCAAAAATAAAGAAAATAGCGAATGTAAAAATAGAAATTGTGAAAAATGACCAGCTCATGTCCAAATAGTGATTCATACCACTTAAATTTTCCAACATTTCTAGATTACTGTGCATTTGAATTTGCCGGCTTTTATACATTAGTCATTATGTTGTTTGATACTGTTCAAAGCATTTTCAGTTTGAATTCCATATGTTGTGAATGTAGCTAGTTCGGTCAGTCCACCAAAGCTCGTCGGGTAATGTTGAATACTATAGAAGACCACAGATAAAATATTTTTATAGATTAGCATATGCTAGAAAATTACAAACCTCGTTGGATTATATGTACTTTACGTAAAGATATTTATGTGCTTTAGTTTATATGCAAGCATATCCATTTACTTATGCTGCTCATTCACCTTTTTCCTATTTAAAGAAATTCGGACACAATGCACAATACGTCGCGGTTAACAGACATAGAGATGAGTGTACATATGCATAAGAGAGAACTGATTTTCTAGATATTTTTATTATACACGAAGAGTTTGATAAAAGTGTACGTTACGGACAAATATAATATTAAAGCGAAAGAAATTTTCATATTATTATCACGCCAAAATTAACTAGCTAAATCGCTAATCAAACAATATGCTATGTCCTCACGAAACTAAAAAACGATATCCCCTAATAATTGTTTACATACTGATAGTATCAGTCCGCTTCAAAACGAACTAAATAAAAAAATCCATTACAACTCATATTTTCTGCTTCAAATTATCTTTTATGAATGATTGATCTTTTTGCGGATTTTGCAATTTTTGGTTTGAGGTTTTTGTTTTTTTTTTTTTGATTAAACACCAGTTACTGTACGTCTTGTGTTATTTCTCTAAGCAATAAGTGGAAACATTGTCATTATTCGTATTATTTCCAAAGAAAAAAAAAACACATCAGGCTCTTGCTTTAAAATAGGAAAACAAAGAAAAAACAAAATTTATTTATAATTCTAATAAATTTAATGCAATCAAGAAAATTGCAAAGGCGATGATAAATTATATCGAAAAAAAAACTAAATAAATTGTTATGTATTTATTGCACGTTTACATCGTTAGTTCTTGCATACAGAGTGCTTAACTTGTGAATAAATAGATCTGTATGCTTCATAATTATGATGTTTATGTTTAAATATATTTTGCGAAAGAATAAAATGAATAATCTTATGAAGTGCTAATTTTCCCACAAAATCGGTCTTTCCTTTCTCCCGACTCTAACCGGGTATAGGACCCGGTACGGTGGCAGGCTTCCACCTCAAGACATGAGCCAGCCGCCGGGTACCTAAACAATACTTCTCGTTTCAGGTGATATCGCGGGTTGAGTGGCCCAAGCAGAGTGCCTCTTTATGGCATAGAGTTATGCAATCAAATTGTATAATTCTATGGCATAAATTGGTCACCGGGGTACTCCCCTTCTGATGGGAAAGTTCATGCAATTCAAGTTGTATGAGTTTTCCACTCAGAAGAGGAATACCTGGTCACTGCAACAAAATATATATGGATTTATTCCGGTTGGGTGGGTGCGAAGGGGCTCCACCATCACCCGGTTGCCCCTCTTTCATTTGTGGGCCATGAACTTCGTCGGGTAATGACGAGGTTACCCCAAGTCCGCCTTTCTTTTCAGGTTCCACTTGTTCTCGTAACAAGTTATATCTCCCTCGGTGTAGTTATCTACAATGTTTGCGACTTCGGTCGCCTCTTGATCTGCAATCAAATTCGTGAGTGCGAAATTTTTTGTAGTGGGTCCTCGTGCTGGGGAAATGATCCCGCCCCACGACACCGCAATGCTAGCCTGCCAGCGCATTCACGCGTCTCCAGACGAGGGCATTCTCGGCAGATACCGACACCTTCTTCTGCCGAGGCAGAAGACCATCGCTGCGGTCTTTCACGGACATATTGAACAATCATAATATTCACTACAAATGGCGCCCAACGTGGGGCCCGAAAAGCCCGGCTGTATCATCAGTCGTGAGCACGAGACAGTCCATCGTCTCTAGGTATCCCCACAAGGTGTTAGGATTATTGGCGGGTAGGTAACTCCCGAGGGTATTTGCACTAATCGTGCCCCAGCAACTTATTATCTTCCGGACGTGTGCTGTCTTTGGACATCAATATCGTTTGGTCCTGCTGCTGATTTATACTTTGGTGGTTTACCACCATTGAATAACTAGTAAGGCCAAATGATATTAGAGTCCCTATTTGTGTTCGGAAGTTATTATCTCCACCTTCATTTTGCGGAGGATCCTGATCCGCTCCCCAAACCAGCGGTGCCTGGGTGTCTTAAATTACATGGATGTTGATTTCATGTGATTGGCTGTTTAGCTAATCCATGACTATCCATGATAAGACACGAGTTACGTATCCGTTCAGTTTTCCCTCATAAGAAAAAACCGCAAACCTAAGCGGGAACGTGCAGACAATTTCCTCAAATTTCTCACGCGAAAACGGAAATTGCTCGCCACATGCACTTGAATCAGCAGATTTACCTAAAAACTACAAAGTTCATTCTCACGCTGCATCAGCAGATTACCTGCATAAAAATCATTGGGATACTTGGCTTCGCCCCCAGTACCGCGACGCGTAAGTCGAAACTCTGGTCGACTGAATATCTGAATTGTAAAATTATTGTTCGAAGTTTTAATGTGTTTTTTAAATAAAAGTAATATTTGTGTATTGTAACCAAAGTGTTTTTATTTAAGTGTTTGCTACATTTATTTTTTTTGGCAATCTCGGCCATCAGACACGTAATTGGCACAGTCGGTCAACCAAAAAAAATTGAAAGTGTTTGCTTAAGAACCCCAATTACGGGAATAATAAAAAAAAAAGTGACATCAAATTCGAAAAGAATTAGTGCTTTAAAAAACTAAATAAAAATAAAGTGAATTAAAGTTCGATAAGAACTAGTGCTACTAAGATTCGAGAAGAATCAGTGATAATAAAATCTCATTGACCTAATCTACTCGTCAAAGGTGCTCCGAACAAGGTACCTTATAATAAGTGATAAATAAAAAGTAATATGTGCAATTTTAAATCATTGTAAAATCCAACACAAAAAAAAAAGAAGTGAAGTGAAGTGAAGTTTTGCATGTCTACGGACAATAGAAAATCCAAAAGGTGCAAAGTTTTTAATTCTGGACGGTGTGACATCAAAAATATAGAAATGGAAGAACAAATGCAAGCACTTCACCAGGCGCTTCAGGAAAGTGACGCACAAATTGAACAACTTCGAGTTGCCTTGCATGGATGACCATCCAAAATACGGCGAAAGAAAATTCCGAAAAAATACTCAGAAAAGTGCGGTACATGAATACCTTCTCGGGAACGGGAGACATTTCTATAAACGCCTTCATCGCAAGTACGGAATATTATTTAAACCATGTGGTCGATCCGGAATACAAGAAGCTGGCAACCAAAACGATTTATTATGAAAAAATCCAAGGAGAGACAAAGAGCGCTATTATCAACATACCGGAGCCGGACAATTGGGAGCTCATCAAAACAAACCTAAAGCTCAGGTACAAGCCGGAAATGGAACCAGCAGACATTTATAGGAAAATAACGACTATGCCAGCAAATTCGGTGAGTGAACTTGCCACAGAAATACAATCAATTAAATTTAAGTCAGATGAAATAATTATTTATTATAAAGATAACCCATATGTATATTGATTTAAGTAATATCGATTCACTTCTTGTCAATAGTGTTAAAGAGATGACACAGGGTGTCCTTTTAGATAAATTATACAAATTGTCAAATATTAATGAAATTTTATCAATTATGAGGGAAAGACGATTTGAAAATTCTTGCATAAGGCATGAATACAAACAAGGGGAGTCTTCCAATTCGTCTTCCAAAAAACCATTCAATAAACAATTTAAAAAGAATACACAAAGTGGCTTCCAAAGTATGAACCCAAATAATTACGGACAAAACGACAAACAACATACAAAAAACCAAACAGACAATGAACTTAGACCAGAAAATCATGTTTATAGAAGCCAAAGCCAACAAATTCGACAAAATTCTAGCTCTAATCCTAATCAAAACACTTCTGGTCAATATAGACCAAATAATTCTCAAGGACATTCTCGAAGATATTCAGGCACCAGGAGACATCAACCGGGTGAGCCCATGGAAGTGGATAACTTACAGGGAATGAGATCTGACGAAAATAATGTTTGTCCCCAACCAGAAGAAAATTTCGTTGCATGGGATGAAAGTAATTTGAGTTCAAACCCAAATACGTATACTGAGAGTCGAATGAGATCAAATGATTATTTGGGCACAGAATGTAATTCATCCGAAAGATCTAAGTTTTTTTACAACTAGTCTCGGACGAATTGCCTTTGATTGAAATTACGATCTACCAAACAAAATTTCTAGCGCTTATCGATACTGGCTCTTCTTTTAGCATTATTGATGAAAATCTCCATCAATTCCGTAAAGTTCCAATTGAACCTCTTTACTTTACAACAATTACGGGGAAAGATGTCATTAATTTCGAAGTGTATACCGTGGCTCCCATTGAAATTAAACCGCAGTTAGGGGGTCATCTTCGATGGAAGGTTCGAAGCCTGAAAAATAGAAAGTATAGTTTTATTATAGGGATGGACTTACTCGATGCTCTTGGAACAATAATAGACATAGAAAATAAGATAATTACTCTTAACGGACAACCAATTCGATTTTTTAACAACCCATATTCAAGTCAAGAAATATAGTGGCTCGAAACCACTGACGAAAATTACATGAAACGACTGAAGCTCAATCATCTGAATCCTGAAGAATACTGTGAACTTTCCAAATTAATTAAACAATATGAAGAAGTATTTTTCAAAAAAGGAGATAGACTGACTAGTACAACCTCAATAGAGCATAAGATTAAAACTACAACAGATCAACAAATAAATTCGAAACTATATCGGTACCCACCAAAACATGAAGAAGAGGTAAGACGCCAAATATTTGAAATGGAATCCCAAGGGATAATTCGGAAAAGCAACTCGAAATATTCAAGCCCTTTGATCGTAGTACAAAAAAAATCTGATAACTCAGGCGAAAAAAAGTACAGTATTGTAATTGATTATAGGAGGCTTAATGAGGTAACGATAGACGATAAGTTTCCGTTACCCAATATTGACTCTATCCTCGACAAGTTGGGTAGAGCACAATATTTCTCGACAATAGATCTGGCTAAAGGATATCACCAGATTCTTATAAAAAAAGAAGATATGCATAAAACTGCATTCGTAACTCCACACGGATTGTATGAATTCATAAGAATGCCATTTGGTCTCAAAAACGCTCCTGCAACATTCCAGAGGCTTATGAATGACATTCTTCGTGATTTCATAAACAAGACTTGTGTGGTTTACTTAGATGATGTTTTGATTTTTAGCACATCTCTAAAAGAACATATTAAAAATTTGACTGATATTTTTAACGTTTTGAGATCTCATAAATTAAAAGTACAAATTGACAAATGTTCCTTTATGCAAAAGGAAACAAATTTTCTAGGTCACGTTATAACAAAAGAGGGATTAAAACCGAACCCTGAAAAAATAACAGTTATACAGAACATAAAACTTCCCAAGACGGAAAAACAAATTAAAAGTTTCTTAGGTCTGACGGGATACTACCGTAAATTTATTCGCGACTACGCTAAAGTAGCACAGCCAATGACAAAGTTTCTCCGAAAAGACAGCAAAATTAATATTAAAGATCCGAACTATATAGCGGCCTTTGAAAAACTTAAGACTCTCATAAGCTCTCCACCTATTCTAAAATTCCCAAACTTTACAAAAAAATTTCAACTAACTACGGATGCTTCCAATTATGCTTTGGGTGCTGTCCTTTCTCAGGACGGACACCCCGTATGTTTCGCATCTAGAACGTTAAATTGCCATGAGCGAAACTATTGCACAACTGACAAAGAATTTCTTGCAATCATGTGGGCGGTCAACTATTTAAGACCCTACTTGTACGGTAATAAATTTACAATATTGACGGACCACTTACCAATAAAATATTTGCATTCCAAATATAGAGGAAAGGATATCTCTCCCCGACATCAGCGATGGCTGCTTAAGTTAGGTGAATATCAGTTTGAGATAGAATACCTTAAGGGTAAAGACAATCATGTCGCAGATTTTCTCAGTAGACTTAATCAGTCGGAAGAAAATCTGAGCGAAGCAGAAAAATTAGAGACTAAAACAAACTCTTATTCGGAAATACCAGTTCTTTTCAATGTGGAAAATGAAGAAGAGGACACCACTATGGCAACAGTTCACTCCGCTGAAGAAGAATTACTCGACTATATTCCTATTAAAGAAGAGATAGTCAATAAGTATAAGACACAATTAATTTTGACTAATAATAAAGTAAAAGACTTCGAAACGATTCATAACAAACGAATAATCTATATTGCTGAACATGATTTTGAAAATTTGTATGACATTTTTCGGAGGTATATCAAAAAGGGTATCACTGGGATTTACTCCGAAATTTCAGATCGCAAATATAATATTGTCCAAGAGAAACTTCGCGAAATGTTTTCAAACGATGGAACGCTAAAATTTGTAAGATGTTCCTACAGAGCTCAGGATGTAGCTACTGAAGTGGAAGCAGTAAGACAAATTTCATTATATCACGTCAAAGAAAGTCTTCATTCAGGAATTCTAGAAACTTTCAATGCCATCAAAAACAGAATTTATTATCCTAAACTAATGGAACTCATAAATATAGTTATAAATCAGTGCGAAATATGTCAGGGGACTAAATACGATCGAAAACCCATCAAGCCGAAATTTCAAGATACCGAGACACCAACAGATATTAATCAGATACTTTATATTGACATTTACATAATACTTAATCAAAATTTTTTAACGATTATTGACAAATTTTCAAAGTTTGGAACCGTATATTACTTGCCGGATAAAAATCACTTAACTATAATTGATGTACTAGAAGAGCAGTTTGCTAAAATGGGGAAACCTAATAAGATAGTGGCAGGCAATGAATTTAATGGTGTGACTATAAAGGATTTTCTCAATAAAGAAAATGTAGAGCTACATCTTACAAAAGCCCACAGTCATACGGGCCTAGCCGACATTGAACGTTTCCACTCTACACTTGTTGAAAAATTTCGCATATTACACCAACAAAAGAAAGGACAGTCCCCAAGAACCTTGATCCAGAAAGCAGTTAGAAATTATAATGAAAGGCTTCACTCAACAATTAAAGCTACCCCTATTGAAGTCCAACACCACAAAGTCGATCTTGAAAAAATCAAGAAAAACTTAAAAGAAGCCAAAGAAAAATGGCTAGAAAAATCGAACGAAAAAAGAGAAGACTATATTGAAAATAGGTCCACAGGGTTCATTAAAAACTATAGAGCCGAAAGACAAAAACACTTACCCAGATTCAGGAAAGCAAAACTAGAAAACGTACACCCATCTAACATTAAGAAGCCAAGAAAATTTACCAACATTGATTGTCATACCGAGAATATAATAACACAAGAACAGGAATTGACTATAGAAAAAGCTTTAAATAACGGACACCAAAATGACATTCTAGTTTCAAAATTTAAACTTAACATAACAAGACATGATATAAATACACTACGGGAAGGAAACTAGTTGAATGATAACATTATTAACTTTTACATGAATTTAATAGTGGAACGGACACAACAGGAAACAGCAAGAAATCTGCCCAGTGTCTACACAATGAATACTTTCTTTTTACCTCGCCTTTTGCAAGGAGGTTATGGTGCTGTCCGTAGATGGACCAGAGGACTTGATATCTTTTCATACGATATTTTACTAATTCCAACCAATATAAATAATGTACATTGGTGCATGAGTATTATCGATTTTAGGGATAAAAGTATCAAATATTACGATTCCATGGGTCACCCAAACCCGCAAATCATCAAAACTTTAAAAGACTACTTAGAAAAAGAGTCCATGGATAAAAGAAAAGTTACAATTGAGGTTTCTGAGCTTGCAAAAGAAAGTTTAGCCGATACACCGCAGCAAACAAATAACAATGATTGCGGAGTGTTCAGCTGTATGATTGCTGAATACATAACAAGTAACTCTGAAGTAACGTTTTCACAAGAAAATATACCCTACTTCCGAAAGAAAATGATCCTAGAAATCCTACAAGGAAGAATATTCTCTTAATTTTTCAGGTTTTAATGGTTACATTGACGCTTCTACTAATATTGACTACACCAGTGACAGGACGACTAAGCCTACAAGAAATATCTGAACAGACGGGTTTCATCGAACTTCAACTTGACAAAACGGAAATAGTTAGCAAATACAACATAGTTATCCATATAATAAATACAACGGAAATTTTACAAATCCTAAACGATTTCTCTACAAACATAGAGTATTTAGAAGGTGACCACAAACATTTGCTTTTAACAGAATTAACTCATTTGAAAAATAAAATGAACACTATCATTCCTAAAACAAACAGAAGAAAAAGAGGTCTAATTAATTTGGTAGGAACAACGCAAAAATGGTTATTCGGGACAATGGACGAACAAGATAGACAGACAATAGAAGACCATTTCAAGACGATGGAAACAAATTCACATAACGCAATAACAACACTTAACCAACAAATTGCAATTAACAGTGCATTTAACCAGACAATTTTTCAACTGAAACACATTATTGAAGCAGACCGCAAAACAATAATTTCGAGACTTAATACGATATCAAAACAGACAATTAACGACAACATGTACTACGACCAACTTTTTAAAATTCAAATCCTAAAAAGTAAACTGGAACATATCTTGGACAACGTAGCTTCCGCAAGACATGGCCTTTTGAATCCTAACATTTTAACAGACGAAGAAATCCAAAGATTTAAAATCGACTTAACAAAAATGCAATACATAAAATTGGGATTAGCGAAATTGGAAGATAACCTTTTGATACTTGCCATAAAAATTCCAAGTCAATTCATTCAGATAAATTTAAGACAAATTATACCAATGCCCAATTCAGAGCATAAAGAAATCGATTCTCCCTCAGAAACTATTTTTAAGTACAATGATATCGTATATACCTTTGATAAATCGAAATCTTTGAACGAAGCACTTACAAGTAAAAATTGTGTTTATAGTCAAAATTGTAAATTAGTTACGAATTTAAATACAGAAATTATTGAAGTTGACGATGAGACATTACTTATAAAAAATGCAGATAGAATTAATATTACTCAAAATTGTGATGAAAGAAAATTAACGCTAAAAAATAATGTTTTGATACATTTTAACAACTGTGAGATAAAAATTTTGGACCACTATTTTTCTAATGTAAAGGAAACATTTTTAGAACGATTTTTCTACCCTTCAAATGAAGTATTTAAAAATTTTACTGAAAAACTTACTTTAGAAGAAGTTGCTCTGAAAAATATCAAAAATATTGAAAAAATTAAAGAACTGGAATTTCACAAAAAAGTTTCCTATACGTGTAATCTAAGTTTGATACTCTTAATGATCATTTTCATACTAATTTTTTGCAAAAAAGGACAAAATAATGTTAAAGTAAATGTTAAAGGAAGAATTCAGGAGAATCCTCATTGTAAGGGGGGAGAAGTTACGTATCCGTTCAGTTTTCCCTCAAAAGAAAAAACCGCAAACCTAAGCGGGAACGTGCAGACAATTTCCTCAAATTTCTCACGCGAAAACGGAAATTGCTCGCCACATGCACTTGAATCAGCAGATTTACCTAAAAACTACAAAGTTCATTCTCACGCTGCATCAGCAGATTACCTGCATAAAAATCATTGGGATACTTGGCTTCGCCCCCAGTACCGCGACGCGTAAGTCGAAACTCTGGTCGACTGAATATCTGAATTGTAAAATTATTGTTCGAAGTTTTAATGTGTTTTTTTAATAAAAGTAATATTTGTGTATTGTAACCAAAGTGTTTTTATTTAAGTGTTTGCTACATTTATTTTTTTTTGGCAATCTCGGCCATCAGACACGTAATTCACGCGCTGCTTGTGGATCAGAATTCAACCCTGGGCTGACAAGTGGTAACTTGAAAAAACTTGCGGATGAGGGAGCACTTCTGAACCCTGATTCTCAAGGTACCGCAAGAGAGTTGTCCCTGAAACACTACAGAAGGAATGTGCCAGTGGTGTCCTTGCTTGGGAGGAAGGACAGAATGGAAAGACCGATTATTTTTTTTGGATAATTTTTGAAAACTTAACTTAAAACTTTTTGAAAACTTTTACCTTAAATTTTTTTGTGAGGAGTGTTTATAGCTCGCCACTTTCGGCCACTTTTTGTATTTTTGTCGTGTCAATTCAATTTAAATTTTATTTATAGCTTCATTTTAGCATTTATTTTTCCCATTTTTGTCCAATTGGATTCAAATATTTTAGGATAGCACAATGGACTGCACAAATGCATGCCGACTCTGCCTACGACTTGGCGAAGACATGTATCCACTCTGTGATAGTTTCGACGATGAAGCGAGGAGGATTTTTGTTGTCGATTTCCTGAAGGAGTCCATCAACATAAACATCACTTTTGAAGATGATACACCAGACCAAATCTGTGGTGGTTGTTACACGAAAGTGGAACGAATATACTCCTTCATACTTCGCTGTAAACAAACCGAGTCAACACTACAACGGCTCAAATCGGCACGACGACCTCAAAAACCAGTCATCGACCAGCTGAGCCAGGTTCAAAGGGCAGACTACCATCCGTCTGAGGATCCGGATCCACCATCCCGATACCAGCCTTGGAACGCCTGGGATCTTCCGCCACGACTCAACCAAATAACACCGACGACTCTAGGCCCAGTGGGTCCGCAGGAGCAACCCTATATGCTGAAGCCGAAGCATATTCCCAGCATCGTCCAGAGTTGGAATCTTCATTTTAGCGGGGAGCCAAACGACCTGAACGTGGAAGTTTTCATTGATCGCGTGGAGTCTTTAGTCGGAGAGATGTTGGCTGGCGACTACACGGTGCTGGCAGGATACTTACCGATGCTGCTTAGGGGAGCAGCACTCGAGACCTACTGGCGGGTTCATTCGGCTCCACCATCTATACGCTGGTCACGGCTGAAGGAGGTACTCCGCATGGAATACCCGACGGTCAACACGGATGAGAGGGTCCTGGACAAGATCCATGCCAGATGGCAACGTCCGGACGAGCCCTTTCGTCAATATCGAGCCGATATCCTTCGGCTGAATGACCAATTGTCAGAGCCGAT
The DNA here is from genome assembly GCA_963969285.1 of Odontomyia ornata. NCBI lineage: Eukaryota > Metazoa > Arthropoda > Insecta > Diptera > Stratiomyidae > Odontomyia > Odontomyia ornata. The sequence continues at coordinate 162,685,568 of OZ017742.1, forward strand.
GTCTTCCACTCAACTGCTGCGGGTCTTGAAACGCAATCTAAAGCCGGAACTTCGTTGCCTTGTCGTAAACTCGGACCCGCAGAACATGGAATCACTGCTGAGGTTCGTGAGTCGATTGGAGAGGCTTGAAGAAGACCTCCAAGAACGGCCTTACCTGCATGCGAGGACGGGTCCGCGACGTGAAATCGCAGAAGTGGCAGCAAATCGCAACAACACAGATCTGGAAGAACACACGGAGTCGAACACCTATGTTCCGGACTACCCAGATGGTGCCACTCCAAAAAACGGACGAATGAGTACCGTACCACCTCAGTGGTACTCGAAGCTCGCAGTAGTTCCCCAGCCAGCTGCCAACCCTAATAACCCTGACGTTAACCCACCAGCCATGACCACTATGACTGCGGATGTTCACTCTCTTCCGGAGGCCTCGCCAACGACAATATTGAAGCGACCACCGCAGTCACTGCCAGAAGAACCCCGGCAGCCTCAAATACGCACTCTAAAACCTTATCATGTTCGACTGCAGGAATATTTGCTTCCGAAGTAGTCACTTCCCGCCCGCGCACGACAAAATGGTCAACCCGTCGTTGGCGGAATTTCCGCAAGAGAGTGCGCACCTGCCGTCAAACCTTAAACTCTTGTAACATCTCGGAGGTTGCTGAGAATGAGATCAGACCTTATCATCCAATTAAAGTGTTGGGCGAAACAATGTTTGCATTGATCGACACGGGTGCCAGCATCAGTTGTCTTGCCTCGAGCTTTGGCTCGAAGGCGCTCCAAGAATATCCGACCTTGATTAAATCCTGGCGCACTGAAATCAGTATAGCTGATGGCACCAAACACCCTATACGAGGTAAACTAACCACACCCGTGACGTACAGGGGTCAGACGAAGGATATTACTTTCTACATTATCCCGTCTTTGACTCAGAATGTGTACCTTGGCGTCGATTTCGTCCTTCGCTTTGGACTGGCCTCCGATTTATTTACAGATTTGTCTTTAAATACCAGATATGTCAACGAAATCACTTCTATTCCCGATAGGCATGACCTGACGCCTAACCAACGGCAACGCTTGGAAGCATCCATCGCTGCTTTCCCATCTTACGCTACCCAAGGCCTTGGCCGCACCACCCTAGTCTCACACGCCATCGACGTTGGCGACAGCAAGCCGATTAAGCAGAGACACTACGCCATCTCACCGGCCATGGAGAAGTTGGTGTATGCTGAACTAGATAGGATGCTCGAGTTGGGGGTCATAGAGGAGTCCCAAAGTGCCTGGTCATCACCGGTAACCTTGGTGGTGAAGCCAGGTAAAGTCCGCCTCTGTCTTGATGCCCGTAAGGTAAACGCGGTTACCATCAAGGACGCGTACCCTCTTCCACTCATCGATGGAATACTAGGGAGACTGCCGAAAGCCAATTATATCACCAGTCTCGACCTAAAAGACGCCTTCTGGCGAATTCCACTCGATGAGGGGTTGAGGGATAAGACCACCTTCACAGTGCCTGGACGACCATTATATCAGTTCGTCACAATGCCCTTTGGCCTGTGTAACGCGCCGCAAACGATGACTCGGTTGATGGACAAGGTCATCCCACCTCACCTGAAACACCAAGTGTTCGTGTACCTTGATGATCTGTTACTCATCACGGAAACGTTCGATCAACACCTCCTTCTTCTACAAGAAGTAGCCCTGCACATCAGTAAGGCGGGACTCACCATCAACGTACAGAAAAGCAAGTTTGTCATGAAAGAAGTCCGATATCTAGGACATGTCATAGGACATGGCACTATCAAAACGGATCCAGACAATACTCGTGCGATTGATGAGTTCCCCTCACCAAAAACAGTTAAGCAGCTACGACGTTTCCTTGGTGTGTGCGGTTGGTACCGAACAGTTTCAGCGCCCCTGTCAGACATGCTGTGGAAAGGGAAGTTTATTTGGACCGAACTCAACCGAAAGGCATTTGAAGAGCTAAAACAAGCCCTCACATCAGCTCCGGTCTTGCACAGCCCCGACTTCAAGAAGCCCTTCTCCATTCATTGTGACGCAAGTCAACATGGAGTTGGAGCCGTGCTGGTGCAATTGACCGATGAGGGAGAGGAAGCTCCCATCGCCTTCATGTCCAATAAGCTGAACTCGGCCCAAAGAAATTATACTGTGTACGAGCAGGAATGTTTGGCAGCGGTAATGGCTGTGAAGAAATTCCGAGCTTATATCGAGGGCCACCAATTCGAGATCATCACGGACCACGCTTCACTACAATGGTTGATGAACCAGGCAGATTTAAATGGACGCCTAGCAAGATGGGCTCTTAAACTGCAAGGGTTCAAGTTTTCCATCAAACATCGGAAAGGGACCCAGAACATCGTACCCGACACTCTCTCACGAATGTTTTCCCCAGAGGGAGCCGAATTGACAATAAATGACGAGGACCTCATCGAGATAGATTTGGACAGCCCACATTTCGAATCAGACAGCTACAAAGAGTTGAGGCAAACCATCGCGACCCAACAATCGCAGCTGCCTGATTTGAAGGTAATAGACGGCTACGTGTATAGACGAAATGAATACGCCACTGGTGACCCATGGCAGGAAGAAGAGTCCTGGAAACTCTGGGTACCGGAGAAAATGACACAACATCTGATCCTCCGCGCACATGACCATCCTTTAAGTGCCCACGGAGGTTACGGTCGGACGCTACGGCGACTCAAGAAATACTTCTTTTGGCCTAAAATGGCATCGTAGGTCAAAGACTACGTGAGCGCCTGTGAGACCTGTAAAGGCACCAAAGCGCCCAACCAGCCTCTTCGACCTCCTATGGGTCAACTCAACGTCCCAGAATGCGTATTCCAACGTCTATACATCGATCTACTCGGTCCATATCCTCGGTCTTCCATGGGACACATCGGAGCTATAGTTGTTCTCGACCAGCTTTCAAAATTCCCACTGGTGGAACCTATCCGTAAATTCACAACTCCATCTATCGTGAAATTCTTAGAGAGCCGGGTATTCCATGTGTTTGGGGTTCCAGAGAGTGTGTACACAGACAACGGAGTACAGTTCCGGTCTCGGCCGTTTAAGGGCCTACTCGAGCAGTATGGCGTTGAACACCAACTGACGCCCATATACTCTCCTCAGTCTGACGCATCAGAACGGTTGAACCGCACCCTATTGGCCGCGATCCGTTCCTACGTCCATCCATCTCAAAAAGATTGGGACCGGCGATTGTCTGCCATCACATGCGCCCTGCGATCCTCGTATCATTCCGTCACCGGTGTCGCCCCTTACTTTGCCGCCTTTGGACAGCACATGATTTGCCACGGTAAATCATACCGGCTGTTATGGCAATTGAAGTGTTTTGGAGACCCCGTCGTTGCGCTGGAGCCCCAAGAACGTCTAGGAGACCTCCGCCAAAAAATCGGACGGAAGATTAAGGCCGCAGGAAGTGCAAATGAGGCGCAGTACAATCTCAGGTCACGATCTGCTAATTTCAAAGAAGGAGATGAAGTTTTCCGGCGAAATTTCCGGCAAAGTGACGCCGCGGGGCATTACAACGCCAAGCTGGACAGGCGATTCTTGAGAAGCCGCATAAAGAAGGTAATGGGACCTAACCGTTACCTGATAACGGACCCATCGGGAAAATAAGTGGGGATATACCACGCAAAAGACTTGCGCCGATAGATAATTAGTCACGTCTGTTTTGTCCGTCCGCATATATTTCCAAAAACGAGCAAGGGTTGTATACTTCCGGGCAAACATAGACATAAGTCAGTCCATCCGTCTGTCAATTGTGTTTTTCTTTTATTGTTCGCCACTTCGTGTCCCAACGGCGAAGCCAACCCATGGTATCCTGAAAGATCCTTCAGCTCTTTTTTTCGCAATCCGCATCGCCTTGGGATCGCGAGAAAATTAGCTGCCCTGTAGTAATCGAGCAGTTAAAGAGTTAACGAAAAACTCAAACATAAAATGTCCCAGATCAATTGAAACGATCGAACCGGTACGATTGCGGATTGAATTGGAAAAATTTCCGATTGAACCAGAACAATTCGCGATCGAACTGGTACGATTTGAGATTGATCTGGTACGTTGAAATACTTTTGACAGGGCAGTTGTCATTGAGTGAAGAAGGAGACTTGGGAGGTAATCCCACTTCCCATCCAACCTTCAGAGTGTGCAGTGAGTGTAGTGAGTGGTTGCAAGGAAAAGTCTAACCTATAAATTCTAGAAATCACATTTTCAAGTAAAACAAAATCAGCTCTTCATTTTCTTTTTCAATTTCGTCAGCTTTTTCTTTATCTTTGATCAGTTGCTCGATTTCGATTACCGATAGAATAGTCGGTTTTTCTTCTTTATCGTCGTATCTTCTTTTGAGTTTTTTTTCGCCCGTCATCGTTGGCGATGGACACGAACCTTCTGGTTGATGGCTGGAGCCATCGGGCTCCTCCATCTCGTTGCTTTTGCAGCGAGACTACGGGGAATGTTCTCAGATCGGGACTTCCCTTGAACGTACACTTTTGATATTTCTTCAGGAAATAAATTTCAGGTATTCGATAAATGCTCGAATAATCCGACGGTGATGGTTTTCAATTACAAAAAATTGTTTTTAACTGACTTTTGTGAAAAATTAATTAATTTTTAAAATTAATGACAGGAGCGAATTAAAAACACGTCTACACGCAACGAGTGCTAGACGAAGAATTTTATAGTGAGTTGAACAGAAGCTAATGTAAACTCAATAATTGATTTCGTTTTGAATTCCAGATTTTTTTTTTTTTTACATAAAACGGCTCCTACACGATCAATCTTATTGCACAATATTTTTTTCTTTCTCTCACAGGATGCAATATTATTGTACAATTTTTAGTTGACTTTTGGATTTTGTACAGTAAAAGACATGAAGAAAGAACATGATGAGTGATATTGAAGCTTGTTGTGTTACTATTGTATTGGCTGTTGAAATTGAAATTCTAACAAATGATCCCGATGGACGTAGTGGCTTAGTAAAAGAAATCATCAAAATTTGTTGGATTTGTTTTAGTTTCAGTGTAGTAATCGAGCAGTTAAAGGGTTAACGAAAAACTCAAACATAAAATGTCCCAGATCAATTGAAACGATCGAACCGGTACGATTGCGGATTGAATTGGATCAATTTCCGATTGAGCCAGAACAATTCGCGATCGAACTGGTACGATTTGAGATTGATCTGGTACGTTGAAATACTTTTGCAGTTCTTTAATCCATAAATATTTTGTTTCTAGTGCTGGAAGCTTTTCAATTGTTATCAACAAGCGATTCAACAATAAAGTTGATCGAGACTTGTAAATAGGAAAAATAGCTGAGTTAGTTACTGCTAAAAATTCTGCCTATAAGGTAGATTTGAAAAATCCGGATTTGTGTATTCTAGTAGAAGTGATAAAAGGAATTTGTTGCCTCAGTGTTTTACCAGACTACTACAAGTATAAGAAGTACAATTTGATGGAAGTAATAGCTTCTAAAATAGATGTTACAGAATCGAAATTTCAGGACCATCTGCATCGTCGTCGTGCGCTCGGAAGACCATGTGGGTGAGTACCCTTTTATTGCATCATATAAATTAAAACAATAGCAAAGGTTTTTATATGCATATGAAATAAAAAAAAACACTAGTTGTGGCAGCTAGTATTGTTGATATATTGTGTTCATTTAAACTATCATATTATTTAAATAGAAAAAAAAAAACTTAGAGAAAGTATATTTAAAACATATTATTTACATTGAATGTACGAGTATGTGTCAACAAAACCGATTAATTTTTATTTTAGAGAAATTTACACTAGGATGCAAGCCAAAAATAAAGAAAATAGCGAATGTAAAAATAGAAATTGTGAAAAATGACCAGCTCATGTCCAAATAGTGATTCATACCACTTAAATTTTCCAACATTTCTAGATTACTGTGCATTTGAATTTGCCGGCTTTTATACATTAGTCATTATGTTGTTTGATACTGTTCAAAGCATTTTCAGTTTGAATTCCATATGTTGTGAATGTAGCTAGTTCGGTCAGTCCACCAAAGCTCGTCGGGTAATGTTGAATACTATAGAAGACCACGGATAAAATATTTTTATAGATTAGCATATGCTAGAAAATTACAAACCTCGTTGGATTATATGTACTTTACGTAAAGATATTTATGTGCTTTAGTTTATATGCAAGCATATCCATTTACTTATGCTGCTCATTCACCTTTTTCCTATTTAAAGAAATTCGGACACAATGCACAATACGTCGCGGTTAACAGACATAGAGATGAGTGTACATATGCATAAGAGAGAACTGATTTTCTAGATATTTTTATTATACACGAAGAGTTTGATAAAAGTGTACGTTACGGACAAATATAATATTAAAGCGAAAGAAATTTTCATATTATTATCACGCCAAAATTAACTAGCTAAATCGCTAATCAAACAATATGCTATGTCCTCACGAAACTAAAAAACGATATCCCCTAATAATTGTTTACATACTGATAGTATCAGTCCGCTTCAAAACGAACTAAATAAAAAAATCCATTACAACTCATATTTTCTGCTTCAAATTATCTTTTATGAATGATTGATCTTTTTGCGGATTTTGCAATTTTTGGTTTGAGGTTTTTGTTTTTTTTTTTTTGATTAAACACCAGTTACTGTACGTCTTGTGTTATTTCTCTAAGCAATAAGTGGAAACATTGTCATTATTCGTATTATTTCCAAAGAAAAAAAAAACACATCAGGCTCTTGCTTTAAAATAGGAAAACAAAGAAAAAACAAAATTTATTTATAATTCTAATAAATTTAATGCAATCAAGAAAATTGCAAAGGCGATGATAAATTATATCGAAAAAAAAACTAAATAAATTGTTATGTATTTATTGCACGTTTACATCGTTAGTTCTTGCATACAGAGTGCTTAACTTGTGAATAAATAGATCTGTATGCTTCATAATTATGATGTTTATGTTTAAATATATTTTGCGAGAGAATAAAATGAATAATCTTATGAAGTGCTAATTTTCCCACAAAATCGGTCTTTCCTTTCTCCCGACTCTAACCGGGTATAGGACCCGGTACGGTGGCAGGCTTCCACCTCAAGACATGAGCCAGCCGCCGGGTACCTAAACAATACTTCTCGTTTCAGGTGATATCGCGGGTTGAGTGGCCCAAGCAGAGTGCCTCTTTATGGCATAGAGTTATGCAATCAAATTGTATAATTCTATGGCATAAATTGGTCACCGGGGTACTCCCCTTCTGATGGGAAAGTTCATGCAATTCAAGTTGTATGAGTTTTCCACTCAGAAGAGGAATACCTGGTCACTGCAACAAAATATATATGGATTTATTCCGGTTGGGTGGGTGCGAAGGGGCTCCACCATCACCCGGTTGCCCCTCTTTCATTTGTGGGCCATGAACTTCGTCGGGTAATGACGAGGTTACCCCAAGTCCGCCTTTCTTTTCAGGTTCCACTTGTTCTCGTAACAAGTTATATCTCCCTCGGTGTAGTTATCTACAATTTTTGCGACTTCGGTCGCCTCTTGATCTGCAATCAAATTCGTGAGTGCGAAATTTTTGTAGTGGGTCCTCGTGCTGGGGAAATGAACCCGCCCCACGACACCGCAATGCTAGCCTGCCAGCGCATTCACGCGTCTCCAGACGAGGGCATTCTCGGCAGATACCGACACCTTCTTCTGCCGAGGCAGCAGACCATCGCTGCAGTCCTTTACGGACATTTTTGAAAATAATATTCACTACATCAGTTCAAATCTGACGTTTTATTTCCACTCCATTATAAAACAGGTAGTCTTGAGCTCCAATATGGTATTATCTTATTACACAGACAAGTAGCCATTGAGAACGATGTGATATTGCGTATTATTATAATTTACGTGTATTATACAATATATCCACCGATATTGGATAAAATGTTCAATATGCGGAAATTCAAACATAATATTTCAATAGTTACTTTAAAGTAAAATTTCAACATAAGATCGATTCCAATTCTGTCTTCAAAATTTTTAATAAAAGTTCTATGCTCACATGTTTGATTTAGGTATTCGTTTGTCAGATCCCGTTACCAGCAGTTGTAATTCATTTCTATCGAGAACCTCTTCAGACCATAGATCACGAGTTGATAATGATTTATGTTGAGTCAGATATATCGCTTTAACGAGATGAAATCGATTGCTTCGAACTGTCCATTTGCCGGTTTCAACCAAGTAGGAACATTGTTGGTCAGGTTTTCTAATTATTTTCCCACATCTTTGCAAATCGACTATGCATACGTAATCACCGATATTCAACGATTCCAAATTTGTTATTTTATGTCGAGAATCATAATTCTGTTTTGTATTTCTGTCTATATTCTTCCTGCCTCTTCACGATGCTTGCAAAATTTGATCGGCTACAAAGATCTATATCCAGTAAATTTTCACTTAATTTCCTGCTGAATAACATTTCCGCTAGTCTAAACCCATTCAATTGGGTATTCCTGTATGTATAAAGCCATTTAAAAATTGTTGTTCTTTTTAAGAATTGTTTTAGCGTTTTTAACAGCCGCTTCAGCATCCGCCTGATCTTGACGTGGACTGCTCGTTAGGCCATTCTTTTGCAAAGCCCATAAATTCAGATGACTTTTCAAACTGTGTCCCGCTGTCGGTTATAATACCAAAATTCCATGCCTGCTAAATCCTGATTTGCATATGCCAAGTTCACATACGTTTCAATTCTTCCACCGCGAAATATCGAGAGTAGCAATCACCAGATACCATCGATTGTCTGTTAAAAAGGCGACCTGCTGCCACGGATAGGTAGGAAAAGGTGATATAATTAGTAGTTCATGACAATTTGTTGCATAGGGTTTTCGATTAGGGACATAACAATGTATCTTTATATGAACGCACCCTTAAACTTTCTTAATGAACTGTCAATGTCAAAACGTTAGTTAACAGGCCAATTGAAAAGTCCCCGGTGTGGTACACAGATGGCGGTGCTAGTAATAAATCCATATGATTTTTAGTTAGTACCAACCTTCAGTCCGACCAATAGTTTGTGAGATTGCGTTGTGAGTGTAGCTACTTTTGTTATTTGAAAAAAGATGAAAAAAAAAAGAATTTCGTGTGCTGATAAAATATTGCTTTTGAAGCTAAATCTTGGCTTGATGAAGAGTTTCCGGGGTCTGCACCTGGAAAATCAACCATTATTGATTGTTATGCTAAGTTTAAACGTGGTGAAATGAGCACCGAAGACGGTGAACGCAGTGGACGCCCAAAAGAGGCAGTCACCGACAAAAACATCAAAAAAGTTCACAAAATAATTTTGAATGATCGTAAAGTGAAGTCGATCCAGATAGCAGATATTGTGAAGATATCATCTGAACGTGTACACCATATCATCCACGAATATTTGTACATGAGAAAGCAGTGTGCAAAATGGGTGCTGCGCGAGCTCACAATCGATCAAAAGCAACAACGTGTTAATGATTCTGAGCAGTGTTTAAGCGCAAAAACTTGAATTTTTGTGTCGATATGTGACAATGGATGAAACATGGAGCCTAATCGACAGTCAGCTGAGCGGACTGCATACGATGAACCGAATCCAAATCGAGGAAAAACACAACAGTTAGCTGGCAACGTTATAGCATCAGTATTCTGGGATGCGCAAGGTATAATATTCATTCATTACCTCCAAAAGTGCAAGACTATCAACAGCGATTATTAAATAGCGTTATTGGATCGTTTAAAGGATGAAATCATTAAAAAACGGCCCCATTTGACCAGGGACTTTTCAATTGGCATGTTAAAGTCAACATTTTCATCATAGTAAAATTCAAGAATCAGCAACGTCTGGAAATTATTTAAAATTACTACCGAAATTCTGAGTTGGTGGTCGCAACTTTGAGAGTGCTTATTATTTTCGCGATGACGCTCATTTCTGGCTCCAAGGCTTTGTTAATAAGCAAACTATGCATTATTGGTCAGCAACAAACCCGCATTTGCTTCTTGAGACAATGTTGCATCCGCAAAAAAATTACTGTTTGGTGCGGTTTTTATGCCGTATTTTTTCGTGGATGAAAACGCTCGTCATGTGACCGCCAATGGAGAGCGCTATCGTGTTATGTTTGCCAAAATTGGATGAACTTGACATCGACGATATGTGGTGTCAACAAGACGGTGCCTCTAGCAACACAGTATGCCTTGAAATCGATTTATTGAAAAGCAAATTTGGCAAACGTGTTAGCTCGAGAAATGATCCAGTCGAATGGCCGCCTCATTCATGCGATCTAACGCCTTTGTATTTCTTTTTATGGGACTATATCAAGTCACTGGTCTATGCCAACAAGCCAGTAACTTTAGACGCATCCAACGTGAAATTGCCAACTTTCTGGTCGAAATGCGTGCCTGAGTGATGGAAAATTGGGTCCAAAGAATCGACCGCTGTAAACGGGCTCGTGGTAGTCATATTTGTAATAAACATAAGCAGTCGAGCAGCCCCGTGGTGATCAGGAGTGGCTGCTCCTGAAGAAAAAAGGTGGTCACCCCGTCGAAACTGCTTAGTTTGTTGTTTTACTAGTGTAAAGTGGGCTGCATCCGTCAAGTTTCCATCCTTTAGGCAGAGATGAGTGGTTCACTTCAGCCACTTTAACATCTTTAGGTTTGACATTCCCCTTGTAATGCAACGACCTTCTTCTGTGAAAGTAACGGTTGCTTTTTGTGTAATGTTTGCGTTTGTCTCAAGCCTCCGTGTCCGCTAACTTTAACGAGGCAAAACAATATTGAATTTCTGTAGAGTAGATTAATTGACACCTAATAGAACTTTTCTAAAGACAATAAAAATTGATCGGTGCGTCTTGTAGAGTAGAGTACGCGTGATAAGTATTTTGTAGTGTAGCTTCGTGGCTCGACAAGAACCCGCCTCATATGATCCCGCAAATGCTAGTCGTCAAGCACGCGTACGCGGTCGTTAAGCGAAGCTAGTTAGCTGAGCTCGGTGTTGTTTTAGCTCGCTGACACTTGTGCCAGACCATCGGCACCCGTGTCCTACACGGACATTTCGTAAATCATTACAATGGCGCCCAACGTGGGGCCCGAAGGGGAAACACCACTCTCCTTCGAGTTCTCACATTTTTAATTTTGCTGTCGGCAGATGAACCGATTCAATTTTTATTGTCGCCCTCACCATTTGATATTAACATAGCATACTTTGGAGGGTTCCATAAAGTTAAGATAGAGTCACCGATAAACTCTCTTTTGGTGTTGTTTGTCTTGTCTTCGGTATAATAAGGTCTATAGCATCTTCTGGAGTTCTTCGTTCGTGGTGGCTCAGTCGCCTGAACATGCCGATGATGTTATAGAGTAGTGCGTCCCTTAATGTTACCAAAAGAAAGGTTTGCACATTTTCATACAGTTTGAAGTCGGACAGTTCTAATTTTGAACAAACTGATGGTGCCAGGGGTTTTCAAATACATTGCTTGGAATTGCGTCAGTTTTTGCTGGGAGCTAATCTGATGACCGGCAGTGATAAAATCCGCATCATCAATTAGTCCTGACCGACACCCGATTTGTTTTTATGATTGGTTAGCGGTTTTTATTAGCATACTTTCGTAGAAGACAGGGACTTGTATTCAAGAAGAGGGGCCTAAAATTATAACAACCATCTCTCCACTGCGGAAACAATTGTTTCTTCACTAGTGTAGAGCGAAATCCTTCAGTCTCTCCATGCCTGGGTCGGCATCGAAAAGACTGCCCTGTAATAAACATAAGCAGTCGAGCAGCCCCGTGGTGATCAGGAGTGGCTGCTCCTGAAGAGAAAAGGTGGTCACCCCGTCGAAACTGCTTAGTTTGTTGTTTTACTAGTGTAAAGTGGGCTGCATCCGTCAAGTTTCCATCCTTTAGGCAGAGATGAGTGGTTCACTTCAGCCACTTTAACATCTTTAGGTTTGACATTCCCCTTGTAATGCAACGACCTTCTTCTGTGAAAGTAACGGTTGCTTTTTGTGTAATGTTTGCGTTTGTCTCAAGCCTCCGTGTCCGCTAACTTTAACGAGGCAAAACAATATTGAATTTCTGTAGAGTAGATTAATTGACACCTAATAGAACTTTTCTAAAGACAATAAAAATTGATCGGTGCGTCTTGTAGAGTAGAGTACGCGTGATAAGTATTTTGTAGTGTAGCTTCGTGGCTCGACAAGAACCCGCCTCATATGATCCCGCAAATGCTAGTCGTCAAGCACGCGTACGCGGTCGTTAAGCGAAGCTAGTTAGCTGAGCTCGGTGTTGTTTTAGCTCGCTGACACTTGTGCCAGACCATCGGCACCCGTGTCCTACACGGACATTTCGTAAATCATTACAATGGCGCCCAACGTGGGGCCCGAAGGGGAAACACCACTCTCCTTCGAGTTCTCACATTTTTAATTTTGCTGTCGGCAGATGAACCGATTCAATTTTTATTGTCGCCCTCACCATTTGATATTAACATAGCATACTTTGGAGGGTTCCATAAAGTTAAGATAGAGTCACCGATAAACTCTCTTTTGGTGTTGTTTGTCTTGTCTTCGGTATAATAAGGTCTATAGCATCTTCTGGAGTTCTTCGTTCGTGGTGGCTCAGTCGCCTGAACATGCCGATGATGTTATAGAGTAGTGCGTCCCTTAATGTTACCAAAAGAAAGGTTTGCACATTTTCATACAGTTTGAAGTCGGACAGTTCTAATTTTGAGCAAACTGATGGTGCCAGGGGTTTTCAAATACATTGCTTGGAATTGCGTCAGTTTTTGCTGGGAGCTAATCTGATGACCGGCAGTGATAAAATCCGCATCATCAATTAGTCCTGACCGACACCCGATTTGTTTTTATGATTGGTTAGCGGTTTTTATTAGCATACTTTCGTAGAAGACAGGGACTTGTATTCAAGAAGAGGGGCCTAAAATTATAACAACCATCTCTCCACTGCGGAAACAATTGTTTCTTCACTAGTGTAGAGCGAAATCCTTCAGTCTCTCCATGCCTGGGTCGGCATCGAAAAGACTGCCCTGTAATAAACATAAGCAGTCGAGCAGCCCCGTGGTGATCAGGAGTGGCTGCTCCTGAAGAGAAAAGGTGGTCACCCCGTCGAAACTGCTTAGTTTGTTGTTTTACTAGTGTAAAGTGGGCTGCATCCGTCAAGTTTCCATCCTTTAGGCAGAGATGAGTGGTTCACTTCAGCCACTTTAACATCTTTAGGTTTGACATTCCCCTTGTAATGCAACGACCTTCTTCTGTGAAAGTAACGGTTGCTTTTTGTGTAATGTTTGCGTTTGTCTCAAGCCTCCGTGTCCGCTAACTTTAACGAGGCAAAACAATATTGAATTTCTGTAGAGTAGATTAATTGACACCTAATAGAACTTTTCTAAAGACAATAAAAATTGATCGGTGCGTCTTGTAGAGTAGAGTACGCGTGATAAGTATTTTGTAGTGTAGCTTCGTGGCTCGACAAGAACCCGCCTCATATGATCCCGCAAATGCTAGTCGTCAAGCACGCGTACGCGGTCGTTAAGCGAAGCTAGTTAGCTGAGCTCGGTGTTGTTTTAGCTCGCTGACACTTGTGCCAGACCATCGGCACCCGTGTCCTACACGGACATCTCGTAAATCATTACATATTACCAAATTTTTATTCATAAAATGTATTGCTTGCACTACACCCACAGTAAATTTGAACTCAATATCTCAAATATTTCTGTGTTGTATTAATAGATGAAATTGTTATGTCCCTAATGGAAATCCCTATATTTTGAACGCATATTGGACAAGATTTTACTTTTGTTACAATATCCTTCGAAATTCCCGGCCATCACATCGTACACGGCTTGCTTCCTACACTTTGTAATTCCCAAATGCCCTGCATGGTATTTATTTAGTATAACATTTCTTAAATTTTGGGAATTATCATCTGATTTCCACGCAACATTAAATTTTCAATTACCGTTAACTCATCCTTTACTAAAGAATATGGAGGTAGATTTGCATCGAGTTTATTTTTTGTTAGCCATTCTTTTATCGTGTAGTGTTTTGCTATTTGAGCTTCTAGGTCTGTAGATTGTGTTTTTAAAATATTGACTATGTTTTGGTCAGTTGTCGGTATCGATTTAAGTGTAATTCCATGTAGACAGGCATCTATTTCCTCTTCCAGTTCACCTGATATGTTCTCTGATTTGATTGGTTGCCTCGATAAATGATCTACCATAGGCAATTTCTTCCCAGGAACATAAAAGTATCGCATCATTCGCATTCTAAACTTCTGTAATCTCGATGATAGCGTATCCAAAGGTTTCGTTTTAAGAATTTGTAGTATTGGTTTGTGGTCCGTTTATATTAAAAATCTATTCTGAATCAAATAGTTTTTTAGTTTATTACACGCCTATGTTATCGCTAGTGCTTCACGTTCAATGTTAGCCTAATTTTTCTCTGATGATGATAGAGTCCTAGATATGTAAGCCACTGGATGATTTTCATGATCTCCATAATCTTGCAGAAGCACCGCTCCCAGTCGTATCGGTGAAGTATCGCATGAAATAATCATTTGTTTCTCTGGATCATAAATTTTTAGCAATGGCGAAGTGCATAATAATGAGAAAATCTTGTCTTTAGTTAAAAGGTCTGCGATGGGATGCAAAACTGCCGAAGTTTACAATGCCAAGAAGACGTTGTACGGTTTTATTCGTTGGAGGATTCATCTCCTTGATTGCCATTGTTGTTTTCAGGCCCACTCGAATTCCTTTCGATGAAATAATGTGCCCCAGAAATTCGATTTCTTGAGCACAAAACACGGATTTCCTTGCGTTTAGTGTTATTCCATTTTGTCGAATTCTTTCCAGCGCTGCATCCAAGCATCTGTCATGTTAATCTCGATTGCGACCCAATATCAAAATATTGTCCATATGAACATATACGTTTTTTAAACCCATAATCACTTTCGACATTGTTTTTTGTAAATTCTCAGGAGCCGCACTGATTCGAAATATAAGCCGCAAGAACTTGAACCGGTCAAAAAGTGTCAAGAAAATTATGAGATCTTGAGACTCCTTTGTAAGTCGTATCTGCCAAAAACCTGCGCTCGCATCCAGTTTTCAGAAAAATCTTGCCCCTGATAACACCGGAAAAGAGCAATCCAGATCCAGTATAGGATGAATATATAATGTTGACACAAATACTGATTTCATTTTTTTGGATACACCAACCATGGATGAACAACATTCTGTGGCATGCTCTATTGGCGCAATCACTCCTTTCTTCACCATATCCTGCAACTCGTCTCGTACTTCTCCAAAAGAATGAAGCGAACGATTCTGGGTGTTATTATGGATAACGGTTTTATTCCTGCTTTTAATTCGATGCCATATTTCTCAGGAAAAGTGTAATGATTTTCTTTAAATCCGTGTAGGAAACGGGTGCCGATAGTCTGGCACAAGTGTCAGTGAGCTATAAAGAAGACCGAGTTCAGCTGACTAGCTTTGCTTGACGGTCGCTTACAATACAATGACTAGCTATTTGTGGGATCATATGAGGCGGGTTCTTGTTGCGCCACGAAGCTATACTACAAAATATTTACCACGCGTACTATACAAGACATTCCGATCAATTTTCATTATCTTTGAAATGTTCTATGATGTGTCAATTCAACTACTTCAAATATTTTTGTCGCATTGAAATAAGCTGGCATAAAGGCTTGCGACGAACGGAAACATTGTATGAAAAGCAACCGTTATTTTTCCTGAAGAAGGTCAATGCATTACAAGGTTAAAGTCAAACCTAAAGATGTTGAAGTAGCTGAAGTAAACCACTCATCTTTGCCTAAAGGATGGAAACTTGACGGGTGTAGTTGTCGTAAATTTAGTAAAACAACAATCTTAGCAATTTTGATGAGGTGATCAGCTTCTCTCTTCAGGAGCAGCCACTCCTGATTACCACGGAGCTGCTTAACTGTTTATGTTTATTACAAAAGAACCGAGGCCATTGAAAACGTCTACAAATTTAGTTAGCCAGTTTTCTGACAACCTCGAACATTTTTTGATAATACCTAACTTTTAAATCGCTGGTTACCCAACAGAGTTGTATGGTCCTCTCTAGTTATAAAAACTTTTTCCGTTGTAGATATTTTCAAATTAATAGTTGTCTTACCCATAATATTAATTTTTTGCTAACGCCGAACAACGTTACGTAAGTCTTCCAAATTTTATGTTTTGGGATTATGTCTTTAACAAGATTAAATGGAAATATCAGCATGTCGGCTCCCGTGTCGACTTTAAAATTTATCTGTTTATTAGACAGTCATAATTCTAATGAACAATCGTCTCGCAATTCAACCGTGCCGCCGACAAATATCAATGCTTCTTGTTACCTTGTGCAGATTTTATCGTCCTACAGATTTTCATAATATGGCCACTTACCGAATTTGTTGCATTTGCCATTTTTCACCGGGAGTTTGTTCCATGCATGGCTTTCATACCGACATCGGGAGCATTTTCCCTCTTGGGCAGACGTATTCCGTTGCCGATTATGTCCTTTTTGTCTAGGTTTTTTAAAACGTTTCGAATTCGCTCTCACTGCTAGTACTGCTGGTGTTGTTGACTCCATCTCTTTCTGCCTTTCGAGTTCCTCGAGCTGTCGGAAATTTGTGGCTTTTCTCAAGGTTAGCTTCGTATCCAACTGTAACCGGTCTCGGAGTCCATCGTCTTTCGTACCTAAAATAGGGCCCAAAAGTATCATCTCATCTATAAGTGAGCCCGGCTCACATATTTTGGTCAACGTATATAGGTGCCGAATGAATCGCTCGGCGGTGTCATTCTCCTGCCTCTTCTGCAAAAATTTCACTCGTTCGTAAATAATGTTTTTCTTCGAAATATAATGATTGTTGAAATTCGGAACTACTTCTTGATATGTCCTTTGGGTTTAGCTGAATGACGCAAATATCTCTTCTGCTTGTTGTTGTAATGTGACGCCTACGCCCGGGAATCGAAGTGATTCCGATCCCGAACCCTTGCACTCGGCCAGATGGGTATGACCTCGAAATGCAAGCGGACTTCATCTTTCGTGCGGATATCGTTGCGCAGAAAATATTTTTTTTTTATCTCCAAATATTTAGATCTGTGAATTTAAATATTTGAGACAGAATATTAAACAAAACCCCGACGCATTTCGAGACATATCCATCTGTGAATGCCCCCTCCACCGTGGCCATCGAAAAACTATGCCACTGGCGACAAATGGAGATGCACATTGCCGCCATGTGGCGTTCCATTCCACACATCTGTTTTGTCCGATGAGAAAACCGGTAGAATTTGACAGCCACATGGCGAGTGCAAGGAGGTTTGGCTGCCAGTGAAAAAAGGTGACGGAATTCTGTGCATACAAAAATAAGTGCATTTAAATTAGTGTAGTTTATGGCACAGTGGTCGGTGGTGATAAGTTAACTAAACAATAATTTACAACGGAAAGCATATGATAACCGATATAGCGGGATTTTTGCAAAAGGACCGCGAAAACATCTGAATTCCTTAAAAAAGTGCATCGGCAACGAAAAGATCGGAATCAGCATTAGATGAGAGTTTCGATGGGAATGCAAGGGCGTAAGCGTTACAAATTCCAACACCAAATCCACAGGCGCGACAAAGTCTTGAGATGGGATTTAATAATTTATTAAAAATGGCAGCCGAAAGACGTCCTAAAAATGAACGATGGAATAAATCTTGATCAAACGCTAGCCTCTAAACATTGAGCGATGAATCATAAATAGGATTATTATATTCTTATTGGCTACCAGGAGTTCTTGTCAACCATCGTAATTGTCGCAAAAGAAATGAATGGCTCGCCGGTCATATATTGGATTGTTTTGATTCTTTTTTTTGGTTCGAGGAGTGTTTGGAGCGAATCTTTTAGAAAAGTCGCCGTCGAGTTGTGAAAGTATTTGCAATGATTGCAGAGACCTAAAAAGGGACTTGCAAGCTGATTGCCAGAGAGGATGTCAATATTTTAATATTGTATTTTTAGTATCTGTAACAGATGAAAATAAAGTATCAAGCATTGACGCGTATGAAGGCAAATGTAGGAGCTCATGTTCGGAGGCATACGATCAAAATGAACGGCGCAATGCCTGCTTTTTGGGATGTGCAAGGATGTCAGAAATCCAAAATCAGGCTCCTTATATCAACAATTGGATAATTTTCATGGGGGAATCAGATAGGGGTATGGTCTGGCACCAGCGATTCACAAGCGCTTAATGCTAATGACTGGTTATTATTGGAGTCGTTTCTAAAGCAAGACGACAGTGAACTAGGGGAGAGTATTGTTACCGATACTGTTATCACTGAGCGTCAACAGTCTGCAAAAGAATTTCTGGGACAAAGCATGCCCTGGTGGATGTGGTGCTTTCCGATTATTATGTTAATAGTCGCTTTGTGGGATTGCCATGGGGATTCATCAGCAAGACATATTGGAGATGACGTACCAAATAATCATGAAATCATATTGAATGATAAATTAATCTATCCATCACTTGCCGTTCTGCCTCCAAAGTATTCGGAAAGTGAAAAAAATTTTCTCACTGACAGCGAAGACGAAGAAAAAAATATCAAATTCGCTGTGAATACTTAAACAAAGCATTTACAATGACTCGCATTTGAAAGAAATAGTGTTATTGCATATGAATATTTTTAGGAATTTTTGCTGATTTATTTTCGTTTAATTATTTAGTAGAATAGTTCGCTTTAAGTATAAATATAATACATTCCTCTTGTGTATTATTATTTTTTAAATAATTTTAAGGGATTTCTTGACAATCGTTTCTTACATACAAATAGATACCAATAGACACAAGTTTCATATCTATTCAGTTGTTATAAAAAAACAATCGCTTCAACAATGTTAAACAAAGAAAGAATTAGTTTTAATATAAAAAAAAAAAACTATCTCGTGACAAAAAAAAGGCTGGGATCGCACTAGTATGCATGAAACGGTTGTGCAACAAGCCATGAAAATCAAAATATTTCTCCGATTTTTGTATTAGTGAAGTAATCGTTTAATTTCTAAGATAAGAATTTGCATCTTTTATTTATTATTGAATCAATTAGCAAATATAAGTAATATTTTAAAGAAGATCAAACTTATACAATGTCAAGAAAATCTAATTGTTAAAAAATATAAAAAATGTTACATTGTAAAGGCAATTAATGAAGTTGAACCAAAGATATTTTCTTGATTACACTGCCACGTTATCATCTAATAGCAAAGGAAATAACAAAGTTGCATTATTTAAATGAAATCTGCAAAAAGGAGGTTTGAATGTCAGAAATTATAACTAGAAAAACGACGTATTTACAAACTAAGCTAAATAATTGTAAGCAAAACCTATTAGAAGTATTGACAAAACAAAATGTAACTTCCCCTATAGATGAACAATTTCAATCATGTTGCCAACATAACAGATTATTCTTTAAATAGACTGTTAATTTTCAAGTTACATCTAATTTTAAAAGTAATAATAATATAACATGAATTGCTAAAAGTAAACACGACTTTCTTTTTCGGTGGTTCTTCTTGTTTCAGCGGGAAAGTGAGTGTAGGTTAGGTATGCCGTCGCGAGGGTAGCGTTTCGCCAAATCCGCTGAGGTCGGTTTCGCTTCGGTTACGGTCCGCGGTACCCTTGCTTGCGCTCGTTTTTTTTCTTAGAGTAGGTTATTTTGGACTTGAGGTAGGTTAGCTTATTTTCTGGTACCGCGTCGGTGATTCGGGAACGCGCCTATGGGATTTTGTAGCGTTTTTGATTTGAGATCTGTGGAGAGATCACATCCAGAATTAACGTAACGTAGGTTTCCCGTTCTGGATGAGTAGTTGTTGACGCGTTTGGAAATCGGGCATGTGAACCGGTGGCTGAGTTAAGTAACTCGGACTTAGTCTGCTCGCGTAAGACCCGCGACCAAAACTCCTCTCCGAACTAGCTAGCCTACAAGCAGCCACCACGGAGTAGACTAAGTGTGACCGGACTTGTTGACCTGAAGGGTACAGTCCGTTGTCATTTCCAAGACTGCACGTCTCGAACCGATGAGAGGTCGGTTCTGCTTGCGATCGAACGAGACGGAGTAGAAAAACATTACATTGTCCTATTGAGTAAATCAATATATCGATCACGGTAGCATCTGGAGTACCCTATAATCCACTAGTTTTCGGGTACCGTTCAAAGCGTTCTATCCACTTACCCCATTCGAGCGGCCGAAATGAGAATTCATCCGATCTTTTAAAACACCGAAACTTCTCGTAATTTCTTGATTGGACCCAGTAGAACTGTTATTGGTCTTAATTTCTCTGCTTTGCGCCATTTTCCTTTAAATATAATTACTTTTAGC
The DNA here is from genome assembly GCA_963969285.1 of Odontomyia ornata. Taxonomy (NCBI): domain Eukaryota; kingdom Metazoa; phylum Arthropoda; class Insecta; order Diptera; family Stratiomyidae; genus Odontomyia; species Odontomyia ornata. The sequence continues at coordinate 162,705,966 of OZ017742.1, forward strand.
CTTAATACTATTGATAGGAGTATGCGCTGCCGCTGCCACCATGTTTTATTTCCAGTTCAAGATTGTCGTTTTATTTCCACTCCTTTATAAAACATACACAAACAGGTAATTTTGAGTTACAATATGGTATTACGTATTACTACATAGACAAGTAGCCATTGAACAACGCTTTCCAATTGTTCCAATAAAAACGCAAATAAATTTAATTTTAAACAGAACATACCTATGTATAATTTATGAAATTCTTTGCAGCTACATTATTGAGTTATATTTTAGTAATTGTTTCTGAAAAATTATTAGAGAAGAAAAATGTTAGAAGAAGGTGGTTTCGACGTGTGTACTAAAATTCTCATCGGGCCATCACTCTTATTAGATACACACCGGTGATGGCGACCACCATGCTTAGAGGTGAAAGAGTTATTTTTAATTTTCCTACTTATGCGAACTTAATATGTTTTTGTAACTACGAATTATGTTCAGGTTAAATTTCCTCTTGTAAGTACTTGTCTTTGCTAAACTTTAAATTGATCAATGTAATGTAAATCTATACGATAATTTTTTGCTCTATAATGAGCTTTTATTGTTTCGTGCGGATATCGATCTTGTTTTCGGATGGCTAAAAGCTCACTATAGAGCAAAAAATTATCGTATAGATTTACATTAAATTTATGTAAAAAGGGTGAAATGGTCTTCTTCAATTTTTGTAAGTTTTCATCGACTTTTTCAGTGATTGGTCGAACTGAGCGAGGTGCATCTTTGACATCAAAATTTCCAGAACGAAAGCGAGCGAAACATCTCTTGGCTGTGGCTTTTGATAAAGTATCTTGACCGCAGACACTTCAAATTTTTCCACGAGCCTACGATGCATTCTCATCTTGATCGTAGTGATATTTTAAAATATAACGAATTTTTCCAAAAATTTCACTCATTTTTAAATGAATACAACTGTTAACGCGAATGACGAAATACAAAACTGTCCATACGAAAATTGTAGACTGAAATGTCATCTTTCAAACGCATGTCCATTTGACTCAAAACTGACGTAAATAGGAAGCCATATGGTAGCAATTTGCATATGTATTAGTCGGCCTACTACGGACAAGCTTCCGTGAGCTGTCAGCCAACTGCGACATTTTTTTTTGTGGTAGGGAGGTAAAGGCATTTACGCCCGCCGAGTCTGGCAGTGTGGGACTCCCATGGAGGATACCCTTGGACTACCCACTAAACACCTCCCCTGTCAATCTGAGAACCTAGCCTGGAACCGTTTGATACATTACTTCGGGCCAGGTCTCGTTTTGTTACGCCGTGAGGCGCCTTCAAGCTGGGGAGTCCCTTTTCTAGCGGGAGGGGAGAGGGGAAGAGGAAATGCCAGAAGAGCGATCCCCCAGCCCCAGCACCTCCGGCTGCTGTGAGTCCCTTTTATCTTTTAGGACTGCCCGAGCATAATGTGCCACCTGGTTCCATTTGTCAACCGATTCGAGCATCACCGCAACTATATTATCCGGGGTGAGCTCTCCCGTCTCCCCGTAGAGTTCCCTTCGCAGCCTGGCCCATTTGGTACACGCAAAAAATGTGTGACAGGCATTGTCCTCCTCTCCTGGACAAAACCGACAATCGGGAGACCGTGACTTACCGATCTTGTGCAGGTAAGACTGAAAACACCCGTGCCCGCTCAAAAGCTGGGTCAGATAGAAGTCAGTCTCACCATGCCTTCAATTTAGCCACGGTCTCACATCCGGGATGAGGCACGCAGTCCACCTTCCCTTCGTGCAATTCCTCCAAGACTGCTGCCAATCGTTGAGCGAGCGTTGTCTCTCCTCGCGGACAACCATCTCCCTCGCATCCTCGTTCGGCGCAGGTAAATAGCGCGGCGCTCTCTAGCAAGGAGGGCGACAGGTATCACGCCTGCAATCACTCTCACCGCCGAGTCGGAGACTGTTGGATACGAAGATGCAATTCTCAGTGCTCCTCTTCTCTGTACCTGTGCCAATCGTTTTCGGTATACCTCCTTGCTGAGAGCGTCGCCCCATACCTCTGCTCCGTACAGTAGCACTGACCCTACAGCACTCATCAAGAGGCGTCTTCTTGATGGGCTGGGTCCCCCTACGTTGGCCATAAGTCGACTCAGAGCCGATACTCCCGAAGCAGCCTTCTCAGCCGTTGCCCTGATTTGCTCAGAGAAACTCATCTTCGAGCCGATCAGTAGCCCCAGGTACTTCACCGCTGGCTTCGATTCGACCTGTATATCTCCAATACTGATCATCCTTACTCTAGGGATTCTCTTTTTTGTCAAGATGACCACTTCGGTTTTCTCCAGTGCTAAACTGAGCCCGCGAGCAGTCATCCAGTCCCTCACTCGGCGCATTAGCATACCTAGCCTAAGTTGCGCTTGTTCAACGGTGCGTCCGGCGACCAGAGCCGCAACATCATCCGCATAGCCGACCAAGCGTGACTCATCTGGCATCTCAAGTGTCAGTAGCCCGTCGTAAGACACGTTCCACAGGTCTGGACCAAGGATAGATCCCTGGACAACACCCGATGTAATTTCCATCCTTCGTTGGCCCTGTGTCGTGTCGTAGAGCAGGCTTCGGCCCTTTAGGTAGTTCCTCAAAAGCCGCATTAGATATTCTGGAACTTGAAAAGAGTTTTCCAGCGTATCCAGAATATCCACCCATCTAGCGGAGTTGAAGGCATTCCTGACGTCGAGTGTCACCAACAGGACGATCCATCGCTTGGTGCGACTATATGCCTCTGCCTTTTGGACCGCGTTCACCACCTCTGCAATCGCATCGATGGTAGAACGTCCTGCTCTAAAGCCGTACTGCCGAGGAGATAGGTCCCCAGCAGCACGAATCGCGTCAGTGAGTCTTCCCTTGATGAGTTTCTCTAGCACTTTCCCAGCCGTGTCTAGCATGCATAACGGGCGGTATCCAGATGGCGATTCGGGATTTCCCTTCCCCTTGCTGACCAGCATGAGCCTCGCCACCTTCCATCGTACCGGGAAAACCCCGTCCCGTAGGCAAGCGTTGAATGTGCTGAGCAGCAAGTCAGGACAATGGTGATAGACGAGCTGCAAAACCTCAGCTGGAACACCATCTGGACCTGGAGCCTTCCTCGCTTTCAGGGAGAGGACTGCCTCCTCCAGTTCCAGCTGTGTGAAGAGTGGGCACTCGACTGCTGTTTCACCATGGACAGCGTCAACACGGACGGGATGGGCGGGGAAGAGTCCCCGCACTATCGCGTCCATCTTTTCCGCGTCATGTATACAAGGCTTCCGTAGGGCACCAAGTTTCCCCATGACCAGCTTGTAGCCAAGGCCCCACGGATCCCTATTTACATCGTCCACGAGGTCTTGCCAGCATCGGGCCTTGCTCTTGTTAATAAGCCTGCGAAGATATTTCCTGCCGGACCTGTATGCTGCTAGCCTAGTGTCTGCCTCCTCCCGTGTTCGCGCCCGCTGGGCCTCTCGCCGAAGTTTGTCACACTCGCTTCTTTGTTCGGCGATCTCGTTTGACCACCAGTATACTGGAGGCTTACCATGTCGGGGTCTCCGGCGGGGCATGGAAGACTCGCAAGCAGCTATGATGGTACTCATAGTTGAGTTCACCAAGTCCTTGGCTGTAGGCCCTCCACTCCCTGGCGGAGCTCCCAGCAACGGTGCGCCTGCCGTAAGCGCGTCAGTGAACTTCTCGACGTCCATCCTCCCAGTCCTCCATCCGAGGATTGAAGTTTGGGCATATGCACGCAGAGTGGCACCGTCGTGAATCTCAACAGCTATATACTGGTGATCACTAGCCGAGTAGTCCTCTAGTACTCGCCAGTTGTGTACTCTAGGTACCAGGGACTCCGAAGCGAGTGTCACATCGGGTATGGTTCCTACGCAACCCCAGCGGCGGAAAGTAGGGGTGTTACCAGTATTTAGGACAAAAAGCGCTGTTCTGGCCGCCATGTCCAAGATTTGCTTTCCCCTTGGGTCAGATTGTGGCCTACCCCATTCGATGGCTCTAGCGTTGAAGTCTCCCCCGACCAGCATGTGGTCCTCTGTGTTTGAGACAGCGTCCTCCAGGGCATCGAGTTTGGTTCGAAAGGATCGCATTGCCTCGTTAGGCGTCAGATAAACACTGAAATATGTTATCCCTGAACACCGCACCCACACAAAACCATCCCCGCGTCCATGGCCCTGCACCTGAAGGCGGGCGCTGTCTCGAACCCAGATGGCCGAGGTACCAGTTTTGTCAGGGTACCACGCTTGCGAGTCCTTGTTATGATGTTGCTCGCTCAGCAAGAGGAGGTCAGCTTTCTTATCCCTCGCAAACTGCTCAAGTAGGTCCTGGGTGTTTGTGCTTCGGTGCAAATTGACCTGCAGAATACGGATCATTTGAGTATCGATTTGGCTTTAGTTAGGGCCTCCTTGAAAACCCGGCATCTCCCTGTCCCCGGCTCATGTTTGAGGTCACTGGGTGCTAGCTTAGCATCCTTGCAAAGAATGCATTTTGCCTCGTTCGTGCACTCCTTCCTTTTGTGCCCCGTTTCACCACATTTGTAGCACAGAGATCTCCTGTCGGGTCCCCTACAGCCATACGCAGTGTGTCCGTATTCGAGGCATCTGAAGCAGCGGATAGGGATCGCTCTTCTCCGTATCCTGCAGATCACCCAACCTATCTTAATTTTGCCCTTCGCCAGGATTTGCTGGGCGTCTTTATCAGCTAGTTCGACAATAGCCATGCGTTGCCCCCTTGTGTTTTCACGTGTCAATCTTGCCTTGACTTCACTTAAGCTGGGGAACTCCCTCCTAATGGCATCCTCTACTTCAGCTTTGTCCGTGACGCAGTCGAGGTCCCTGATTTCCAGGGTGGCCATTGGTTCGAGCGAGGCAACCGTTGCCGCATCTCCAAGAACCTTTTGAACCGCGTCACGGAATGCATCTTTGTTTGTGGCCTCTGGCCCGAATTCCACCAGCAAGCCACCGGTCCGGGTTGGTCGAACTGCTTTGATGGCAGTTTTGGTGTCGTCTGGCTTGACCGCTCCTTTAATTTCACGGAGGACATCTGCGTAGGTTCGGCCCTTAGTGGGTTTAATAAGCAGTGCCTCTCGCAAGGGTTTGCGCCGCGGTTTGCTTTTTGTTTTCTGCGGTATATCGGGGGGTTCTTTGTTCTTTTCGTGGTTGAGCTCTTTGTCTGTTTTTTCTAGGAGTAGCTTTTTGGCCGCTTTTTTCGCTGCCTTGTTTCGCACCACATGAAACTCCTCGCCTGGAGTGTCAACTTCGTTTATGGTCTCGTCCTTCCTCCTTTTCTCACGGTCGCCTTCAATTGGGCTACCGGCCATTCTTTTGCTGCTACTAGGACCCACTGATGCCTCAAGGGAGAGCGTGTCATTTTGGTGCTTTTTGGTTGCAAGCCACCTCCGCCTGTAGTGCGTTATGCGGCCAAAAAGCTCCTCCAGTTCAAGAATGCCATTCTTGACACTCTTGCCTATGTTTTTCTGCACTTCGCAGGCAGCCCTCAGTTGTTTGACGATATTCCCCGCTTTCCGAGTAAGCCGCTCCTCTTCGGCGCGGTCAAGGGCGATGGTGTTATTTGGCGCCACCTCTTGGGAGAGGCCCCCGTTTCCTAGCCCTTTTGCTTCTATCGCTTGGATCGCGTTTGAAGTGGCGTCGGCCAACGGCAATACTTCTCCCTCGCCCAGTCTTACACTGGCCTCCGTTGGTGTCGCAGCTTGATCCGGATTGTGTACGTCTTGCACTGGGCGCTCCGGGGTGCACATAGTCCTTCTACTGCGCCCAAAGGCCGCAATGATGCCAGGTTGCACAACGCACTCTGCCTTCTTTCGTTCGTTAGTCCGTCTGTGGTCTGTCTCCGATGATTTAACCTGTGATGTTGACTTTGACAATGTTTCTGGGGTTTGCTGCGTCCCCCCGCAATCGGTGACTTGCTTTATCGGTGTTCTTGCCAACAGCGGTTTTTGCCTGAAAGGGTTCTCCGTGCTAGCGTCCTGTTTGCTTGTGGTTTCATTTGTTTGCTCCATTTTATTGGGTCCCCCCTCGGAGCCGCTATCTCCGTTCGTGTGTGTAGTCGCCTTTTTGGTCCCATGGTTATCTTTGCAGAGCAGGGAGGCCATGCGAGGGTTCGCACAAGCCCTTATGGGGACAAGTGCTCAGAGCCAGACCAGCGCTAATCGGGAGTCCGTCTCAACCGAACCTACACCACCAACCCAATGGTGCGAACTTCAAACGTACTCCAAGGCCTGCCAAGGTTTTACCGGGACGGAGACGGTATGATAGTTGAATTGGAGCCGTTCACACACGAGTTTCACCTCGGCGCTACTGTGCAAAGCAACTAGGTCCAAACCATCACATCCACCAGCCCAAAGCGTCAATTCCAGTTCGTTGTCCAAAGCGTAATCCAGATACAATAAGAGGGAACCTCACGGCACCCCCCATATCCTCGGGTCCGTGGGGGCGGCACTCCCTAAAGAATGCTAGCCTCCAAGAATGTTCTTGTCGACCGGCTTTCTCCCTGCAGGAATTTCCTCGGGTACGTGGGGGCGGAACTCCCCAAAGAATGCTAGCCTCCAAGAGTGGTCTTGTCGACCGGCATTCCCCCTGCGGGGTTTCCTCGGGTACGTGGGGGCGGAATTCCCCAAAGAATGCTAGCCTCCAAGAGAGCTCTTGTCGACCGGCATTCCCCCTGCGGGGAAGCAGCTATGATGGTACTCATAGTTGAGTTCACCAAGTCCTTGGCTGTAGGCCCTCCACTCCCTGGCGGAGCTCCCAGCAACGGTGCGCCTGCCGTAAGCGCGTCAGCGAACCTCTCAACGTCCATCTTCCCAGTCCTCCATCCGAGGATTGAAGTTTGGGCATATGCACGCAGAGTGGCACTGTCGTGAATCTCAACCGCTATATACTGGTGATCACTAGCCGAGTAGTCCTCTAGTACTCGCCAGTTGTGTACTCTAGGTACCAGGGACTCCGAAGCGAGTGTCACATCGGGTATGGTTCCTACGCAACCCCAGCGGCGGAAAGTAGGGGTGTTACCAGTATTTAGGACAAAAAGCGCTGTTCTGGCCGCCATGTCCAAGATTTGCTTTCCCCTTGGGTCAGATTGTGGCCTACCCCATTCAATGGCTCTAGCGTTGAAGTCTCCCCCGACCAGCATGTGGCCCTCTGTGTTCGAGACAGCGTCCTCCAGGGCATCGAGTTTGGTTCGAAAAGATCGCATTGCCTCGTTAGGCGTCAGATAAACACTGAAATATGTTATCCCTGAACACCGCACCCACACAAAACCATCCCCGCGTCCATGGCCCTGCACATGAAGGCGGGCGCTGTCTCGAACCCAGATGGCCGAGGTACCAGTTTTGTCAGGGTACCACGCTTGCGAGTCCTTGTTATGATGTTGCTCGCTCAGCAAGAGGAGGTCAGCTTTCTTATCCCTCGCAAACTGCTCAAGTAGGTCCTGGGCGTTTGTGCTTCGGTGCAAATTGACCTGCAGAATACGGATCATTTGAGTATCGATTTGGCTTTAGTTAGGGCCTCCTTGAAAACCCGGCATCTCCCTGTCCCCGGCTCATGTTTGAGGTCACTGGGTGCTAGCTTAGCATCCTTGCAAAGAATGCATTTTGCCTCGTTCGTGCACTCCTTCCTTTTGTGCCCCGTTTCACCACATTTGTAGCACAGAGATCTCCTGTCGGGTCCCCTACAGCCATACGCGGTGTGTCCGTATTCGAGGCATCTGAAGCAGCGGATAGGGATCGCTCTTCTCCGTATCCTGCAGATCACCCAACCTATCTTAATTTTGCCCTTCGCCAGGATTTGCTGGGCGTCTTTATCAGCTAGTTCGACAATAGCCATGCGTTGCCCCCTTGTGTTTTCACGTGTCAATCTTGCCTTGACTTCACTTAAGCTGGGGAACTCCCTCCTAATGGCATCCTCTACTTCAGCTTTGTCCGTGACGCAGTCGAGGTCCCTGATTTCCAGGGTGGCCATTGGTTCGAGCGAGGCAACCGTTGCCGCATCTCCAAGAACCTTTTGAACCGCGTCACGGAATGCATCTTTGTTTGTGGCCTCTGGCCCGAATTCCACCAGCAAGCCACCGGTCCGGGTTGGTCGAACTGCTTTGATGGCAGTTTTGGTGTCGTCTGGCTTGACCGCTCCTTTAATTTCACGGAGGACATCTGCGTAGGTTCGACCCTTAGTGGGTTTAATAAGCAGTGCCTCAAGCAAGGGTTTGCGCCGCGGTTTGCTTTTTGTTTTCTGCGGTATATCGGGGGGTTCTTTGTTCTTTTCGTGGTTGAGCTCTTTGTCTGTTTTTTCTAGGAGTAGCTTTTTGGCCGCTTTTTTCGCTGCCTTGTTTCGCACCACATGAAACTCCTCGCCTGGAGTGTCAACTTCGTTTATGGTCTCGTTCTTCCTCCTTTTCTCACGGTCACCTTCAATTGGGCTACCGGCCATTCTTTTGCTGCTGCTAGGACCCACTGATGCCTCGACGGAGAGCGTGTCTTTTTGGTACTTTTCGGTTGCAAGCCACCTCCGCCTGTAGTGCGTTATGCGGTCAAAAAGCTCCTCCAGTTCAAGAATGCCATTCTTGACACTCTTGCCTATGTTTTTTTGCACTTCGCAGGCAGCCCTCAGTTGTTTGACGATAGTCCCCGCTTTCCGAGTAAGCCGCTCCTCTTCGGCACGGTCAAGGGCGATTGTGTTATTTGGCGTCACCTCTTGGGAGAGGCCCCCGTTTCCTAGCCCTTTTGCTTCTATCGCTTGGGTCGCGTTTGAAGTGGCGTCGGACAACGGCAAAACTTCTCCCTCCCCCAGTCTTACACTGGCCTCTGTTGGTGTCGCAGCTTGATCCGGATTGTGTACGTCTTGCACTGGGCGCTCCGGGGTGCGCATAGTCCTTCTACTGCGCCCAAAGGCCGCAATGATGCCAGGTTGCACAACGAACTCTGCCTTCTTTCGTTCGTTAGTCCGTCTGTGGTCTGTCTCCGATGATTTAACCTGTGATGTTGACTTTGACAGTGTTTCTGGGGTTTGCTGCCTCCCCCCGCAATCGGTGACTTGCTTTATCGGTGTTCTTGCCAACAGCGGTTTTTGCCTGAAAGGGTTCTCCGTGCTAGCGTCCTGTTTGCATGTAGTTATATCTGTTACAGAAGCCAAGTTCACCACTTCTATAACATTGCAGTCGCTGGATGACGACGGCCGGGAGCCTGCTCGCTCACTACCCTCTGCCGCCGGTACTGGGGATCCGACCCCCTGCACCGTAAATAGCCAACTGCGACATTAGCAAATGCTTGTATTTCGTAATATATACTTTTTTCCGAATGAAAACGTACGAACGCATTCCGTCCATGCTATAAATTCACCTTGCATAGCCCACTGCGCTCCTAAACTTTTCAAGACGAGGAAATGAAGCACATGTTTTGCACCTTCGACTGATAGCTCAGCGTTAAGAAGTAAACAAATTCCTATAAATTCACTTTGAAATGCGATAAAAATTAAACGGGTATAAGAACTGAAATGATTTTCACTAGGAGCGCTATTGTGTTCTCCGCGGACCATCTGAATTTCACTGTAGAAATTCGTCTCAAAACCGTACAAATCCTCGCATTTTCTTTGGCACCTCCATAATTCTTCATATACCGCCATGTAAGTTAGCCAGCAATGTCGGCCTACTAATATCATGTGTGTGGTAGTAAGCGCTGCTGCCATATGGCTTCCTATCTAACGTCAGTTTTGGTTTGACTCAAGCTGATTAGTATTGCCCGATATATGACAACGAATACCATCTAGTGACAAAATACTTTTTAGACTATCCAATATATATTTTGGGAGTAAGTTGCTCCGTTTATAACTGACACTGAAGAAGGGAGCAACTTACTCCCTTTATACATTGTGAAAAAAGTACCCGGAAATTGTAATTTAAATCCTCGGGTAAATGATCTTTCAAAAAAAATTATTTTGTTAAGTTGGTAGGGCTGTCCTTAATTACTTTGTCAAATATGAGCGCAATTTGTCAACCAATTTGTTTACAGCAGCTGCTTAAGTCGGTACGCCTTAGTAGTGCATTGCGATTTTTACAATGGATAAAAATATCGAACAATGAATTTGTCTCAAATTTTGTGTTTATAACCAAATTTCGTGTGCTGAATCGTTGCAAATGTTGGAAAAGGCTTACGGTGATTAAGTTTTATCAAAAACACAAGCCTACGAGCGGTACAAAGCCTTCAAAGACGGTCGAGAGATAGTTGAAGACATGCCTCGTTCTGGACCGCCATCGACCTCTTCAACTAATGAAAACATTAAAAAAGTGAAGGATATGGTGCTTGAAAATGGTCATGCAAGTGTTAGAGAGATGGCAAGAAAGCTCAACATCTCTCGCGAGTCCGTTTGAATGATTTTGGTAGATATTTTGGATACAAAACGCGTTCTTGCTCGACTCTTCGCGATAAAACTGAATTTTCTTCAAAAAGAGTACCGTGAACAGGTCTTTTTGGACATGCTTGTGACTGAATTTAAAGCCAAAAATGCTATTAATACCATCGATTAACCACCGTATTCACCAGATTTTGCTTCGTGCGATTTTTTCTTGCTCCCCAAACTGAAATTGCCGCTACGTGGAATCCGTTTCCAGCCTATCGAAGAGATAAAACAAAACTCGCTGAAGGAGCTGAAGGCCATCCCAAAAAGTGCTTAAGAAAAGTGTTTTGAGGGCTGGAAAAATTGTTGGCGTTAGTGTATTGCATCTGATGGGGATTACTTTGAAGGCGACAAAATAAATATTGATGAATAATTAAATATTTTGCGTTTTATTTGCAATTTCCGGGTACTTTTTTGTCACAACATATATGTCAAAAAAGAAAAATAAATAGCATTTTGATGGAAATAATACAAATTAAGGATAAATAATGTTAAGTGCTCAATCCAAACTCAAAATTAGTAAATGACTCATCAACCATTTCGAAAGATAATAATTATTTTTGGAATCGTCGAAAACTTACTTTATGTATGCCTTGTTAAATTCTCGGTGTGCCTAAAAAAATCACAAAATTTTTACGAAACTTATTAATGTAGAATACACTTATCACTAGAAATAATTATTTAAATGTAAGATCAACAAAAAGTGCTCAAGTCTATATTAATTAGAGGCATTGTAGAAAATGATTTCCTTCATGCCATCACTACGGGAAACGGAATATAATAATTAGAAACATGGGAACGCTATTGAGACTGGAAATCCTTTATTGCTAGTGCAGTTAAATATAGTGTCGGAAACATTTGTCTGATTATTTTAGAGAAAATAAGGACGAAAGTATTTACAGGTTCTCGGGATTTAGCACGGTCTCGATTTGAGAAATCACCAAATGTGATTTACAAGTAATTTTTATTGTTAGTAGTTACGTTTGTTGCTCAAGCAAGCGATAAAACCACAAATAACATTTAAGACTGATGTTGTTTTTTTAATTTTTACACGTTTTATGTTACGTTAAGTCAATTTGAGTATGCATTAAAATGCTGTTTTGCGTTTGTTGAAACATTAAAAACACACACACAGTAACGGACAACTCTGAAAATGTCTTTAACTTCTGTGGATAATTCACTTTATTCCGGTTCTATTTACCCGTTAAATGTTTCGTTTGGGTTAATGCAATGCCTCCTCACACAGGCCCGACAGTGGATGCATGACTTCACAATATGCACGATGATTTTAGACATATTGACGTGTTCTTTTAGACCAATCGTTGCCATCTTACTCAGGCCCATAAGGACGTCACGTCACATTAACCAACGCCTGCTTACTCAGGCCCGAAAGAAAAGCAATTAACCTACATGAAGTCACAATGGGAATTGTCAAAAGCTGTTCGATTGGTCCGTTGCCTTCTTACTCAGGCCCGAAAACGAACTAACCTCTTCGAGTAGCCTAATCAGCGCCAACGAGTGCTTTTTACATCAAAAAAATTTTTTAAAGATTTTTGACAGTGCATATGACTGTAGTTTGAAATTTTATCAGTACTATCTCAATGATTTATTTTAAATATGAGACGTCGAAGACACTAGCGCGCAAATATATGTATTTCGATCCCGTTTGTATCGTTTCGTATAAATTTCATCTGAGAAATGTCATATTTGACAATCTCAAAAGTAGCTGCTTATCAAAATTTAGGGCTGCTGATCAACTGTTTCCGGTACGGGAAGTGACGTCAGGTACGTTAATTGATTTCCTTATGGGCCTGAGTAAGATGGCAACGTAGCAATGAAGAGTGCTGTTACAGTTGAAAGAAAGGAATTCAAAAATTAAAATGAATCGCTATGTTAACCCAGTCTTTCCTTTTTAGCAAACCCGTTCTTTTTCCGAAGGAAGCGACAGTGAAGGTAAGTATGCCGCCGAGAGGGTAGGGTTTCGTTTCATGGTCGGTTTCGTGTTGCGGTCGGTACGCGGTGCTATAGTTTGGTTGTTGCGTTTAAGCTCGGGCACCACGTCGGTGAATATTTGGGTGCGCGTGTATTTGGTTAGCGGTTCAGTGTTATACTTATCGAAGGGAAAGGAAACGGAAGTAAAGTAGGTTAAAGTCGAGTCGGTGGTTTTAAATCAGGCATTTGAATCGGTAGCTGATTTTTGTATGTGGACTTAGTCTGCGCGCGGAACACCTGCAACCGGAATTCCTCTCCGAACTAGCTAGCCAGCCAGCAGCCACCTCGGGGTAGACTAAGGGTGTCCGAACTTTTTAACCCTAATGGGTACGGTCCGTTGGCACATTTGCAGACTTCACGTCTATAACCGATGACAAGTTGGTTTAGATTTCCTTCGGGAAATCATGAAACGAGGCGAATGTGTAAAATCATTACATCATAGCCAATGTAGACATATGATTATTCAAAAATCAAACCAGGTAATAAAAAAAGGAAAACATTGTACAAATAAATCACAATGAACTGGGGTGAAATCCATCTTTTCAATTCCAAGCTCATCAATTCAAGTCATACAATGTTTCAAGATTCCAAATTCATTTCTAAACAATACAATTCATACAATGTCTCAAGCTTTTAATGTTTTAAAGTAATCCAATCCATCGTAACGTGTACACTCCATTACATAAAAGACATGCTGTCTGCATTTTACTCTGCATAAAGATATGAAGATCTTTTGGAGTTTATCAAAATCTAGCGTTCTGAGCAGCAATCTTCACATGGTGGAATGTGTACTGTAGTAATGTGCCAGCTGATTTTATTTAGTTTCACGACCACATTGTATAATATCTGTAAGAGATATTTTGAAGAGAATAAATCGATTTATACTTAATCGAATCCCAAAAAAATCAACTGAGCTAGTCTTAAGCTTCAAAAATTAATAAAGACGAAGTGTGTTGGATAGAAGAGTAGGTTTACGCAGAAATAAAACGAGGAATTACGTGACAAAATGAAAAACGCTTTATTCTCCAATGGCGTACTTTACTGAGCTGGTCACTAATAATATCGACACAAATCTCGGCGACGACAGATCGGTCACAAAACTCGTCTCGTACAGCAGATAACTTTAGAGGTTTGATTGTAATTGAAAGCCAGGGCTGAGAATTTTTTTTGAATGTATTCCCATGGGTGGTATACATAAACGAAAAAAGCAACACTCCCGCGTCATATATTACTTATTTCTGGTGGGAACATTGCGAAGCACGTTGAATTGCTCTTTCGGGAGTGCCTTTGTGAACGCGTCCGTGAATTGTTCCCCGGTACGCAAGTATTTCAGTTCAATCTCTTTCGACTGAATTTTTCTCTAGTAAATGATATCGTATATCGATATGTTTTGTTCGCCTATGATATTCGGGATTTCTCGCAAGTCTGATCGCGTTTTGGTTATCAACATTTAAAACCGTAGAGCAATCGTTTCCGCTTCCTGAATTGCGCTGCAATTTTCGCAGCCGTTCAATTTCCTTAGCGGCCGTAGCCGCTGCAACATACTCGGACTCGGTCGTACTCTGAGCCACAATCACTGGTCTTTGTGCGCCCCAAGTTATAGGGCCATTTGCGGGAAAGAGAACATATCCGGAGTTTGACTTTCGGCGTCGGAATAACCATAAAGTCCGCTAATACTCCATTTGGGTTTCTGACGATCTTGATATATAAAAAAGGAAGTTCATGGTTTTTTTCTTTTTCCATTGTGAAGGTTATAATCGGGTAAATTTTGTTGATTTAATGCGACCGTGATTCTGCTCTTTTTTATTTCACGATAGTAAAAACGTCGTCCACGTATCGCATCCAAATTTTTGGGAGGATACCCTTTTCCTCCATAATATCTAAACATCTAATGTCTTCTTTTTAAAAAAATCCAGAACTAATAAACACCTCGCACACCAATTTCGTTTCAAATCAACGGGATATCAAAGAAAAACTGCGATATATTATTACTTTATTGTTTCTTTACATTGGAAATGAATTCAATTTATCAATAAAACTGTATGATAATTGTATTAGTTAAAAACATAAACAACCACCAAGAAGCAATTCTGTTTATTCGTACACAATTTGCTTTTATACTCATTAAGTGTGCGCACCCACACATATAAAAAAATACCACATGCAAACTACTTTGAGGCTTACATCGAAATGATAGGTGTGAAGTGTTTCGATGTTCCTCAAGGTATTGAGAAGGTTGGCTAAAGTGACGAGATGTCAGTTGGTTGCCGACGGATGTCGCCTTGATCGCGATTTTCCATAACCTGGCTTCTTCCGTATTGGACGAAAAACGCAAAAATCGGCACGAGGAAAACCGCTTAAAATTAAAATTTTTAAGATGTTAGTTAAGTCGTTGCGACAAACTTTCAGTGTTTGTAAAATCAATCAATTGTATTCACTTTTGTCAGTAGTGCGTATTTGAATTCAATATCAATTTATGATCTAATATTTTCTCCTTAGCTAGTTAATCAATCTGCTTTGCATTTAGACTGCATTGAAATATGGAAAATCGTATACCCCAAAAACTTCTTCATTCCCGCCTATGTAAAAGCAATAAAAGGAACCCTATTCCTAATCCTAAAGCCCTACTAACTGTACTATATAAATTTAAGACCTTGTTATTGCCAATACCTGAAAAATCGTGATGAATTGGATTAAATTAATTAAAAGTGAACTGAGTGCAATATTGTTTTGGACATGAAAACTTGTTAGCAATCTTAAGAAGTACAAACCCGTAGAAAGACCGTAGCATTGTAAATTGGAATTTTTTGTTCAATAGTAACTGAAATTGTTTCCGACACACACCAAATGTGGTAGCACGTCTTTGAAACGAGCTCCAAAATTCAATTAGTATCCTTTCTGTTCTCACAATAATTTCTTCGCGTACACATGGTGAAAATTTTCCTATTTTTCCTCGTATGCAGGCAGATTGATTTATCTTTTTCTCAAAATGAATACTGGGACACTTGTCAGGTAAAAGTAATTGCTCTTTGATTAAGAGCATCCTTCAACATTTTGTTTTGTTTAAGGGTTGATTTTTTTCAATCACTTGATCGACACATTGTTAAAGTGTCAGCGTAGAAACGCAAAAACAATATTGTTACCCTATGCATTTTATATATAACTTGTTGAGACAAGGTATACTAAATACAATTTTCAGTTAATAACCCTATAATGAGTTAAGGCTAAAGACATGAAGTTCTTCTAAAAACATTCGTATTGGCTCTGCATTCTTAAAAATGATTCTATTTTGATAATAATAATAAAAAACATGTCTTGGGCCTTGATATTAAATGTCCGATTGCTAACATTTCAAGTTTTGTGTTCTGTTCACTTTGAATATTAATGAAATGAAACAAAAAAATTAGAAATATGATAGAAAAACTTTTATACTGGAATGATATTTAGGAACTATTTGAATGTAGTGTAATTAATGATATTGAAAATTTCAATTTTTCTTTTAGGGGAAATTCTTTTCTTGTCAAAGAGAACATTTTTATATTTCAAGTGAGAAAATCAAACTCCCATTTTGTACTGCATATTATATTATGTATTTAAATTACTAATCGAATTAACTTATTTTCTTCTTCCTATCTTTATTAATTTATTTATTTAAAAAAAGGAAAATACGTAACAATTTACGACAAAAAAAAAAACAAATTATTATTTTTCAAACCAAGCAAGTATAATTGAAAAAAAAAGAATTGTATAAAAAAACACGAATAATTTTATATTCTTGTTAATCATTTAATGTTTTGTCAATTTTATCGAGCTCCCGAGATATAATCTCATCGGTAATTTTGTTCTGAAAGAGATAAAAAAATATTGAAAGAATAAAGAAATGTTGAATTAAATTTTCATTTCGGTCTTTCCATTCCATTGGATCTGACCGGGTATAGGACCCGGTACGGTGGCAGGCTCTTACCACCAGACATGAGCCAGCCATCGGGCACATACTAACCTCCTTTTGTTTCAGGTACTATCGCGGGTTGAGTGGCCCCGAGCAAGGTGCCTTTTTATCACATAGGGTTATGTAATATGATTGCATAACTCTATGACATAAATTGGTCACCGGGGTATTTCTCCTCTAATGGGAAGGCTCATACAAGTTATTTTGTATGAGTTTTCCACTCAGAAGGGAAATACCTGGCCACTACAACATATATGGATCTTGACCCGGTTGAGCGGGTGCGACGGGGCACCATCACCACCCGGTTGTCCCACTCTTATTTGTGGGCCATGAGCCTCATCGGGTAACGACGAGGTTACCCTAAGTCCGTCCACTTTTACTTGTTCAACTTGTTCTCGGAACAAGTCATTTCCCCTTGTTGTAGTTGCCTACAATTTTGCGACCTCGGTCACCTTTCTTTTGAGACCCAAGAATTCGTGAATGCAAAATTCGTTTGTAGTGGGTCCTTGTGCTGAGGGAATGAACCCGCCCCACGACACCGCAATGCTACCCTGCCAGCGCAGTCACGCGTCCCCAGACAAGGGCATTCTCGGCGGATATCTACATCTTCCTCTGCCGAGGCAGCAGACCATCGCTGCAGTCCTTCACGGACATTTGAAATTATTTATTCACTACATGTTGTGTTCGGGTATCAATCACGTCATTCCTGTTATTTATACCGTGCTTGATAGTTTTGCATGAAAGTTTTTTGCACTCTTCCACAGTTCATTCTGCTATTCGCCTCGTAGGGGCATTTGTTGCTGTTATTATTTCCCACATCTCGTTCTCTTCCTTATGAATTTTGGGAAGGCATGTAATGCGAGGTAAAACTGGATATGGGATTTTTTGGTTAACTTGTTCACGTATCACGTATTCATGTTCTCGAAGTGCTTTTTCTACCCATTTTATTGATTCTGGCAAAGGTCCATCCTTAGTTTGAAAAAAATTTTCCCTTTCAGCTTGTAGCCACAGTGCTACTCGGTAGTGATAATGAACAAGCAACAATATGCTTGTTCATTATCACTACCGAGTTTCTTTCACCAGCTCGTAAGTAAAAGACTGATTCCCGCTTCAGTTCTTTGATTAGTCTAAGGTCATTATTCGAGTTGTTCCTATAGTTTTTGATTTCTTGTTGTAATATTTCAGATGTTTCTTTGCGAATTATCTGTTTTATATTGGAGTCACTAAACCAAATCCCTGCCTCTATTTCGATGATTAGATCCTTTAATGATTATTTTCTGGCTTAATTGCAAAATAAAGTCCTAAGTTTAGAAATTTCGTTGGTTTTCTGTGAGGTTTTCTGAAGATTTGTTGATAACAAAGTTGGGTATTTGTATTACATATTTGAGTTTTTTGTCTCTTTTTCCGTTATCGGTAAAATTTGCTCATTTTTTACATGAGATTTGGCGTTCTTTTCCACATTCATAGGCTCTTGTTATGCTGTCTGTGATATCTATCACATTGTCTTTTCTTCCCGTCACGGTTCTTGCAAGCTTTAAGTGCAGTGTGTATGTTTCTAACGGTATGTCGTCCATTTTTTTGTAAAACTTGTTCATGCTGAGTCTCATGAGACTTCTTTTAAATTTTGTTAATAATTGATTTGAGATGGTAAAGCAGAGTTGTAACGGTTTCCTACTCCGTCTCGTTCGATCGCAATCAGAACCGACCTCTCATCGGTTCGAGACGCGCAGTCTTGGAAATGACAACGGACTGTACCCTTCAGGTAAACAAGTCCGGTCACACTTCCAAGACTGCACGTCTCGAACCGATGAGAGGTCGGTTCTGATTGCGATCGAACGAGACGGAGTAGGAAACCGTTACAAATGGCGCCCAACGTGGGGCCTAAAACATCCTAAGGGGGAAAGAAATTCGCGTCTTCTGACGAGTTGGTCCTTTACGGAGGATGTAAGGTACTTTGGTACTCGAGTCCCACTATCAGGAGCAGTGGAGTTGTGTGATACACTCTAGCAGTCGCTTCACGTGAGTTGTAGCTTCCGCTCTCCTTTGTTTGATTTTGTTTTCGCGACAGAATCCTTCCGATGTGTTGTCCCAGGCTAACCCCTGTAAGGACCTGCTATTTTCTTGATGGAACTGCCAGCCTGATGGGTTTACCTATCAGCATGGACTCTCAAGAAAATAGAAGGCTACCTTGCCTTTATGTCGCGGAAGGATTCTACTTATTTCGTATGCGTGATAGACGAGTGGTATCGGTTCAACGTTCGGTGGCGTATGCTGGAATTGCGGAGCCCGGAATGCTTCCACGCGTCGGGAATTTTGACCGCGTACAAAATCGTTACGGCAGCTCTACCACTTGTCTCGTCGAGTCATTTAACGTAGATTAGAAACGGTTTGTAACGTACGGGAAATGGGGAAAATAAAGCAGGAAATCAATCTGAAGCACCCTTCTCTTGACAGACCACCATCAGTCATCATTTCTGCACGAAGGAGTTGGAGTTGCGGATCTGAAAGGCTGCCCTAAAATATTAATTTTTTTTGACGAAAGTATATACTAAATAACTTTTTTTTGTCTATTACGTAAATATCTCGCCACTATCGGCCACTTATCCAGCATTAAGTTTTTGCATATGTATACAGATTAGAAGTAGAAGTAGGATTAAGTTAAATTTTTTTTTTCTTCTTTCAGTAAGATACAGCACCAACACCCATAATAAACCCACACGACAATGGCAACGAAGCGGACCGCAGACAAGCGTTGGACTAGATCCAAAACGGTCCAACCAGCTAACTGCGGGATCTGCTTCGAGGACGTAGTGGAGGGGGTACACAGCGTGCGATTGGATTGTGGACATCTATTTCATCGTGCCTGTGTCCAACAGCTCCTCCTCACGTCCGAGCTTTGCCCGTTATGCCGGCGACCCATCGAGCGGACCGCCCTAGACGTCCCCCTCGGAACGCCCGTCCCAACGCGTGGAGCAGTGGCGAAAGGGGTTCCAGATGCCGAACCGCCTCAACCACTGATGGACCTTCAAGGAGCCGTAGGCGGTGAAGTTCGGGCTGCAGTTGTCGTGTCCGAGGTGACCCCCATGCCTTCCGCCCACTCCATTGACACCCTCGTGGCGTTGATGCGAGATATGTCGGAGAGGATTGGCAACTTGGAGGGAAAGCTCCAGAATCCCTCCATGAGTCAACCACCCAGCCGCGTGAGAACTCTGCTTGGCTGGGAGCCCAATCCCAGCGTGGCTATGCCCCATTCTCGACCATCCGATCAATGGGCCCTACCTCCAAGGAACTCGGGAATGGATCCCAGAGCTCCCGAGTATAGACCACGACACAGCACCGCACCTCCGTTGGTACCTCCAGTCCCCGAGGCAGTTACTTACAACAGGTCAATCGAGGATGCGATCTCCCCCGGAAACGCATTGACACCTTTCCGAGACCCGACGCCTCGTATCATGGAGAGTTGGCGCCTGAACTTTACGGGTTTGAACGATATGATATCGGCGGACCGGTTCCTTTTCCGGATTCAGGCATTAATATCCAGCACCCTGGGAGGTGATTCCTCGGCCTTCCTCCGGCATGCACATCTGTTGTTCAGCGGTGACGCTGCCGACTGGTACTGGAGTTTTAAGGAATCGACGCCACGTCCCACTTGGAACTCTTTCAGTGCAGCCTTCCGCAACCGATTTGAGGATGGCTTCACTGAGAGAGAACTAAGGGAACAATTAAAGAAACGGAAACAAGGTGCTCACGAACCGTTCGACCAGTACTACACAAGTATAGTGAGATTGAGCACTCGCTTGCGAACAACCATGCCCGAGGACGAACTGGTAGAAATTATCAGAGAGAATATGCGTTGGGATCTTCAGAACAGCCTTCTGCATTTTCCCATCAACACCATACAGGGATTGCGCCTCCATGCCCGTAGGCAAGAACAATTGGATGAGCGGCGAGGTACCTTCCGTCCACAACCTCGCATAACGGGACCAAATCCCCGAAATCATCACACCGCGGAGTTGATGGCAGCGGACCACCTACTTGCTGACCCAGTACCAGTACCGTGGAGCGGAGCACCACAGGAGCTTGAGGACCCAGCATTGATTGATCGACCCTCCCTTGAAGCAATTACAAGCCCGACGGTCTGTTGGAACTGCCGACAAACGGGGCATCGGTTCTATGCATGTCCAGTGGAGCCGACGCTTTTCTGTTACCGATGCGGGAAGGCCGACACATACGCACCTGATTGCGCAAATTGCAAACTGCGAAAAAACTTGCCACCGAGTGCCGCGACCACCCATCGGCACTCCTAAACCCCGGACGAACCAATCCTGACCCCATCACTAGCTATGACCAAGCCCCCGACATGACTCCAATTCTGCTGACTTGCACCGCTAAACACAGTTCTTCCGAAGTTCCTCAACCGACGCCATCCTTCGCCGAGGCCAACGCGCAGGGAAATGATAGCGAGGCGAAAGTTCCTTGGCATGTCAAACGTTTCCACGTCAGGCTGCGGAATTATTTGGCTACTCGACAGCGCATCTTCCATGAGGAGTTGGCTACAACTGTCCCACCGCGAAGAAAGCGAGCCACGCGTCGGATGCGGAGCTTCTGGAGAAAAGTCAGGCAGTCGAGGAAGGTGCTGAAGGACATACACTTAGACGAATTATTGAGGGATGACGTTCGACCATATGCGTCAGTACACCTCCTGCAAAAACGAGTGTCAGGTTTAGTCGATACGGGAGCCAGTGTGAATTGCACATCCGCCGATTTTGCAGGGGAGGTATCGGCAATGCACGCGGACCAAATCCGTCATTTCATCTCCTGGTTAAGCACGGCGGACGGAACTCGTCACTCTGTAGTGGGAAAAATTACGACGGATGTCACCTTTAAAGGAGTAACTAAACCTCTGGAATTTTACATCATACCTCAGTTAACCCAGAATCTTTATCTAGGAGTGGATTTCGTTCGAAAATTTAACTTGGCCCCGGCACTGTTTTTCGGTACGACCCTGGAGTCCGTCACCACAGTTCCTGACCAATCTTAAACCACTCACTTATTACGACATACACTGGATGTAAATCAGCAACTGCGTCTTGACTCGGCTATATCGGCTTTTCCATCGCATGAGAAGGAAGGTCTTGGGCGGACTGCACTGGTGTTCCACACTATAGATGTGGGGGATGCTAAACCCATAAAACAGAGACATTTTGCCATATCTCCGGCGAAGGAAAAGTCGTTATATGCCGTAGTGGATCGAATGCTAGCATTAGGCGTAATCGAAGAATCGCAGAGCGCGTGGGCTTCCCCAGTCACCTTAGTTGTCAAGCCGAACAAGGTCCGGCTATGCTTAGATGCCAGACGCTTGAACGCCGTCACTGTCAAGGACGCATACCCTCTACCGTTGATTGAAGGCATTTTGAGTCGGTTGCCTAAAGCCCACTTCATCACGAGCTTAGACCTCAAGGACGCCTTCTGGCAAATTCCTTTAGACCCTGGCTCAAAGGAGAAAACAGCCTTCACAGTCCCAGGTCGGCCCCTGTATCAATTCGTGACCATGTCATTCGGATTGTGCAATGCCCCTCAAACAATGACGCGCCTTATGGATAAGGTGATACCACCTCATTTGCGGCACCAAGTTTTCGTTTACTTGGATGATCTGCTGCTTATAACCGAGACCTTTAACGAACACATCGACCTGCTTCAGGAGGTGGCTCTACACATCCGGAGGCCAAGGTTAACCATCAACATAAAGAAGAGTCAGTTCGTGATGACGGAGGTGAAGTATTTAGGTCACATCATTGGGCATGGCCATATCAAGACCGATCCGGACAAGACTCAAGCGATTGACGTTTTTCCATTACCCAAGACCACCAAGCAATTACGCCGATTCTTAGGCTTATGCGGATGGTACCAGCGTTTTGTACGTGACTATGCCACCATTACCACTCCTTTGACCGACATGCTGCGTAAGGGACGTAAGTTCGTCTGGGAAGAGCCCAGCTTGCGAGCCTTTGAAGAGCTAAAGAAGAGTCTGACTACAGCCCCCGTACTGCACAGCCCGGACTTTGACAAACCGTTCTCAATCCATTGTGACGCGAGTCAACATGGGGTGGGAGCAGTCTTAGTCCAGGTTGCACAAGACGGCGAGGAGAGACCTATAGCCTTCATGTCTCACAAGTTGAACCCAGCCCAGCGAACTTACACGGTCTCCGAGCAGGAATGTCTAGCTGCGTTGTTGGCAGTGAAACGCTTCCGAGCCTATGTGGAGGGACACACCTTTGAAATCGTTACGGACCACGCTTCTCTGAAATGGCTAATGAGCCAGACTGATCTCAACGGCAGATTGGCCAGGTGGGCACTGAAATTACAGGCATTTGACTTCACGATTTGCCACCGAAAAGGAAGCCAGCATGTAGTCCCCGACACCCTATCCAGAATGTTCGCTCCTGAAGGAGCCTAGTTGGTCCAGGAGGACGACAGCCCCCAATTGATCGATCTGGACCATCCTGCCTTCAAGTCAGCCAGCTACACCCAACTGATTCACACTATCCAGAATCGACTGTCCCAGCTTCCTGAACTGCGGTTGATGGATGGATTTATTTATAAGCGGAGGGGACACGCATCCGGAGACCCCATACAAGAAGAAGAACAGTGGAAGTTGTGGGTGCCCGAAGAATTAACCACTGATCTTATCAGACGGGCTCATGACCACCCATCAAGTGCGCACGGCGGATACGGTCGTACACTTAGGCGGTTGAAAACCTGTTTCTTTTGGCCTAAGATGGCACAACAGATAAAAGCGTACGTAGCCTCCTGTGAGCTATGCAAGTGCACTAAAGCGCCCAACACCATTCTTCGGCCTCCCATGGGTAAGGTTGAGGTCCCCGAACGCGTGTTCCAGCGCTTGTATATTGATCTTATCGGTCCTTACCCTCGATCTGCTTCTGGTCACACGGGAGCTGTCGTGGTCCTGGACCAGCTATCTAAATTCCCTATCATAGAACCACTACGTAACATGCACACCGGACCTATACTCAGCTTCTTGGAGAACCGAGTCTTTCACATGTTTGGAGTTCCGGAGAAACTTGTCTCCGACAACGGGGTCCAGTTCACCTCAAGCAAGTTCCGAGACCTAATGTCCAAATACGGCATCATCCACCAACGAACCGCCGTCTATTCACCACAAGCCAACGCATCCGAACGACTGAACCGTACGCTCATAGCGGCCATCCGCGCCTATGTCCACCCGAATCAGAAGGACTGGGATCGCAAGTTGTCCGCCATCACTAGTGCTCTGCGCTCGTCGTACCACGCCACTACCGGCATTTCGCCGTATTTCGCATTGTTCGGCCAGTACATGATCTGTCATGGAAGCGCTTACAGGCTATTGCGACAACTGAAATCGCTAGAGGACCCAATCTTGGTTCTGGAACCGCACGAAAGCTCCAACTTCTGCGAGATCAACTGCGGGAGAAGATTGAAGAAAGTAGACGGATGGGAGAGGAGCGGTACAATTTGCGATCCCATCCTTCTGGCTTTAAGGCAGGCGACGAAATATATCGTCGAAACTTCCGGCAGAGCGATGCCACCCGACATTACAATGCCAAACTAGACAAGAAATTCATGAAGTGTCGAGTCCTACAAGTAATAAGCCCCACACGATACCTCATCGCGGACATGGCTGGTAAAACCCTGGGAATTTACCACGCAAAAGACCTTAGACGGTGAAGTGCAACTATTTCACGCGAAAAAAACTATGGCTTACCTAAATCTCTGCCTGGACGAAGACCTCCGAGTAACACCTGACTCCCTACTGTATAGCCACTATCGAGTCTTCACTGAAATTGTTGTAGCCTATTCCTCGAAATCGATCTTCGACCCGCCACGGCCCTAACCAAGACCTTTTACATAGGAGGCGGGATCGGAGTTACTTCGATTTTGGGGGGGGGGGGGGAACGTGTAATGTGACGCCTACGCCCGGGAACCGAAGTGACTCCGATCCCGAACCCTGGCACCCGGCCAGATATGTATGACTTCGAAGTGCAAGCAGACTTCATCTTTCGTGCAGATATCATTGCGCAAAAAATATTTTTTTTTTTAAATATTTATATTTGTGGAGAAATATTTTCTGTCAATGTGATCCGCTGTAATTAAACACCGATACATTTCGAAACATATCTATCTGGCAATGCCTCCCACAGTTGCCATCAAAACGTCAAATAGGTAGAAAAGTGGAAACGGGTTTGAAGTGTCAAGGGGCACATGGGATTTTCCATGAGCATCCGTTATAAGTTTTGAGTGGTGGTTTGACTTCGCAGCCTGCAAGCGGCATTTATTTGAAGTTTTATAATAGGCAAGGGTGTATAAGAGTTGGAAGTGGTCGGTGTCGTGCATTACGTGGAACGGGATTGCAACATAGTGTATGAAAACAACGGTTATTCGTAACAGTTGGACGCATCTTTCTCTAGAATCTAGGAATGGTAAAATCGGTGTGTTGCCGCATCTGCGAAGCGAGTGATAATTTACTATTCATTTTTAGAAAAGAAAACGAAGATGCCCTACGCATGCTTCAATCGATTGTATCACCATCATCAGAATCAGCTTTAGCATTACCATCGGATCATGGATAGAGCAAGTTTTATCAACACAATTGGGAAAAAGCATCAGGCTGAGCTGAAAAAGCACACCGAACAACTAAAACAACAAGTAGAACGCAACCACGTTAGCAACACACCTAATGATTATCATCATACATCTAGTTCTCATACAGGAGGATTAAATAATCACCAAGAACATGGAAATCATGTAAGTAGTGATGATGTTATTTTAGAGAATGCTCAATTACGAGCGCAAGTAGCTGAAGTAAAAAGCGTAGTAATAAGTACAGAGAATACCGTAATCCGCTAATACATGCCCTGGCGAATTGAAAATCAACAGTTGCTACCACCTATCTTTTGGCCGTAACCTAGCCTCATAGATTTTAGCTAGTTATAAGTAGAAAGTTAAGTTATGTTAAGCTAATATAAGTTCAGTAGAGGTTTTTGCCTAAATTTTCCTCTAGCTAATTGTAATAATCTCATAGAAATACGATAATATGCATAGTTTTAAGTAATGTTCAAACGATGGTGAGATGACTTTGTCAGAACACCTACTATATTATAAGGCCTCTGTACCGCATACATTCCAATAAAGAAAAATTATATATTTGAAGAAAATCTAGAAATGCAAGCTCAGGAGCAAGAGTCCAAATGGCGTACTGTGGTCAGATGAAAGCCACAGAAAATAGATAATTCTGCCACTTTTCGAACATGTGTGGATGAAGGGTTCGTTATAAACCCTTCGTTAATGTTTAAGTTTTGATTCAAATTGAAGGCATTTCACATAGTATGACCACGATCTACTTAGTTGAGGGCTTTGACTGCGATCATTCATCGTTTTCGCAGTGTTTTAGATGCCAAATTTTGATGTGATTCTGTTTTAAGGTTACAAATAGAAAATGAGAATGCAATTCTTGGAAACAAAATTAAAAACGGAAAAAAAAAATCGCAACCGGTTTAATATAGAAACTGTTGTGACTATTGTCACAAACATAAAATCAATTGATTCAGATAATCAAACTTAACCATTTAAATGAATGACAAGATATTTAATTCCCCTGTTCACAAAATATATTAGGGAAATGATGTTATCATGTGGTCACAAAACGTTTGTAACGAATTGTGTTTATAGGTTGGAATGTCACGGGTGATTCAGAATGGACTAAAGAACCAGGCCCTCTACTAAAGAATCTCACAGATGACACAGCTGAAAGTTAATGTTCGCTGTAACAATGGTTATTTTAATGAAACCTTTACTCGAACCCGCCAAAAAAGTGATCAATGGATATTTTAATGCAACAATGCATTAGCTGAGCTAGAATGAATAACGAAAAACTGAAATTGTAAATTAGAAATGCAATTGTATAAGGAAGCAAGCACGTTGGGATAATTGTAAAGGAAATGTGTTTGAAAATTAGGAATTATAATAATTAGAGATATAAATTGTAAAGACCAGCTCAAAATTATCATTGCCCATTACCAATCTCTTTGCTTCCTTTGGTACATGTTTCCTCCTATAATCGATGTAAATCTTATATGAAGGTAAACTTCTTTGATAAGTGCGCAAGCGACCAATTACAGCTGTTAAACAGGAATGGTGTTAAGAAAAGGAAGAGTTGTAGTAGCTACACGTTTACCTGTCTCGAGGAAAAGCCAGCCCAGATATTAAAAGTAGGAACATTATCCAGGCGATAGTTGTATTTGAAAATTTTTCATATTGGCGTCATCGGTAAGATCAGGATATCGACACACTTCCCAAAGGTTCTGAGAACCAAAAGAATAAGCTTTGAAAACAGCCGAGGCCCTTAATATTTCGTTGGTTAGGTATAGGAAAGATTTTTCTTTAATCCTTTTGGAATAGTTTAGTTGTTCATTTCCTGAACATTTTTTTAGAGTCATGTATGAGTTAAGGCTTTAGTGAGAAGTTGGTTAGGAGGAAGTAGTTTAGTGACAGTTTGAGATTTTTATTCGGATCTTTTGTACGTAAGAAAAGTTGATAGGGCGGGCGATATATTTTTTCTCTTTGAGTGCTACTGTACACAATTATGAGCTCGGTTGTGTTGTGAAGGCAAAGTACAGTTTAGTTATTGAAAGTTTATCGTTTCTATTATTGAATCCACATATTTTTCGTATTCGATTTTAGTGCAGGGTATTTAGTAAAAGATTAAAAATGAAATTTCATATACATGTATAATTTCTACTAGGGTTCAACTGCATGCTTTCAAATCTGAGAATCGTATTATAGAATTTTTATTCCACCATACAGGGCGGGTCCACCAGGTACTTCTAATTGTTGGCGGCAGTGATATTTTTAAGTTAAATGGCTGTGATAAGCTCGTATTGGTTCTCATTTTGAATTGAATTTTAATGCATGTGGCTGATCATAAAGTTTTGTGCCCTACCTTTTGTTCTGCTTTTAAATACCCGATAGATAAATTTGAGATACGACTGGTCTACCAACGACAAATTAGTATGATTATGATGTCATAATTGTTGAATTAAGTGTTAGATATAGATTTATTAAATTTGTATATTCTGTAAATTAGTTAAAATAATTGATTTAATGGACAAATGCCTCCTATATTAGTTCATTTCTCATTCTAAGATCACATTATCATTGATATTAATTTTGTTAGGGGAAAAAAAACCAAAACTAGGCATAAAGACATATATAAGTTTTGATTAGAGTAGTTTGCAAATGAACAGATATTATGTTAGAAAATTCCCGAATTAGAAAGTTGTATAAGCCTCGCTTACATTTTGAAATCAATTGTAAATTTGCTTTATGTATTTTTTTTGTACGTTCTTACAACGTATTCGATTGTTAAAAATATCTGCAAATTATAACAAAATGAATTACTAAAAAAGCAATAAGCCTTTCCGTTCCGCATGCTCTTTCTTTTGCAGCGGAAATGATGACCGAGGGTAAGTATGTCTTGAAGAGGTTTAGGTTTTCATAATCTGCGGATGATTGATTTCTGTTCGGTTACGGTCCGCGGTACCCTTGTTTGCGCTCGTTTTTTTCTTAGAGTACGCGTTTGACATAAGTTTGTGCATTTCTGCTAACATGTCATCCGTTCTTCTATAATGTAGGACACGTCTTGTATCTGACTTGAGCAGACAACGGCAGAATTTAAAGAGCTCAAGTCAGATACAAGACGTGTCCTACATTATAGAAGAGCGGATGACCAATGAAGAAGTACTACAGGAACACTGATATTCCCCTTCTTGTGAGGTGAAATCCGATTGGTGTTAGTGAAACACCATTTTAGTATTAGTGCGCTCAGTGAAGTGGTGAACAAGTTATTTTTAAAAGGCGCAAATTTAGTGAATTTTCAAATTTGGCGGGAGTTTCATTATCAAGAGATGAATTTGTTGTAGATGTAAAAAAATTTGAATGAAGTAATTAAAACAAGATAAAGTTTAGCCACTTAAATATTATCTATATATATATATATATATATATATATATATATATATATATATATATATATATATATATATATATATATATAGTATATATATATATCGAAGATGTATATAATAGCATAAGATTAAGCCTTGTTCCTATGTGCTCAATAACTAATGCATGTATCGACGCTTACTGAAAAGCAGACATGCAGTTTCTGATTCTTGGTGGTTATTAGTGATTCTGTACCACAGGAAGCTTAGAAAGTTGAACATCCGTTAATTGTATACTGAATGGTATAATTAAAAAAAAGATAACAACAGGGACTCGAAGTCTTTCTCATCTGCAATAGTTTGAGACAAACATATAATTATTTCAGTTGAAGGAAAGTTTTCTAATTAGCATAACTTATCACATCATAATACTTCTAGTGAATCGTGTCTTAAAAATGATACTGAATTTAGTTCTTTTTTGCACCTTCAGCCATAGAAAATTCAAATTAATATAATCTATGTTTCCAGGGATCACCACGTGGAGGTAGGTGCAGGAAGTGTCTTAAATGAGTATAACATATACAAATATACCTGTTTTGTTATAGAGTGATGAAATTTATGAATTCTTATGAACACTTCCTTGATCCCCTTACAGCTTTCTTCTTCTTGAATGTTAGTACTTATTTTTGAATGATAAAATTAAATAATAACTACGGGATTAAAGTTTACTTGCATTCGTTAAAAATAATCATTTTACTGTAAAATTGTCGCAGTGAAATTTTATCAGATTGTTTTTTGGCTAGAAAAAAATTAAAAATTAATAAAATGTGCTTCCTTAATATGTTCTCATTTTGATTAAATTGTAATTTCAAACGTAATAGACTTTCTGCTTTTTCACAAATCTTTACAACGCTGGGAGAAGGAATCTTCAAGAAGCCCTTAGATTTATAGTAAATAATTGATTTCGTTGTGTGGGCTCCTTCTAAAACGGCAAGGCATTCGGTACAAATCAACGATTTATATAATTTAAGAACAACAAAACCAGATATATAATATACAACGTGATGCACATAATCAGACAACTTTGTAGGGTACATGACATAGTTATGTTCTTCCAAGAACTGCTGGTCCAAAATATCAGTATCTTCTACAACGTTTTCTTGATCTATCATGAGTGCCCTTTCTGTGGTAGCATTTATTTGCGATGAAGCTGTTTCACAAGAAGGCTGTTTTTGAAGGTTCAATATGGTTCCTCCTTCTCTTATTTGGCATCGGACCAATAACTTTTTATAAGCAGCGATAAACTGTCTTACCGATGGGTTGTTGTTATGGCTAAGATGCATCCGTATTGAAGCGAAGAACAATTCTAGATGGTCTTGATTCAATTTGTACATTGGTATGAATCGTAGCTGCTTTGATATTATAGACAAGGTGGGCCATAAGGGTGTGGGTGGGCCATAAGGGTGTTGGCGGTTTAAATATCCGATTTAAAAAAAACTACGAAACATAACACAAATATATTTGTATTGTTAAAAAGTAGAAGCATAGGAATTTTTAAGACTTAAAAATAATGTTGTCCAATGTTTCGTAGTTTTTTTTAAATCGAATATTTAAACCGCCAACACCCTTATGGCCCACCCACACCCTTATGGCCCACCCTGTATTTATTATGTACAAATGCTACGTTTTTCAGTGCAGCAATAAGACCAATAAAACCGGTTTTTCTTACGCTATTTACAAGTGGTTGCCCTGAACAGGTTCTCAGCTTCGACAAGTAGGCGATGCAATGTTCTGCATACGGTAGAACTTCGTTTGCATTCCTTTCGCATAGCGCTCGTTTGAACGGGTCAAGAGCAGATAATTTGCGACTGTTCAATATATCGAAAGAATTGTTTATAACCCGTATAAATTCGGTTAGAGGCTTACTTCCTTCGAACTCTGCTAAATTGAGAACATCTGCACAAAAATCAAGAGCATCAGCAACGGACTTACTAAATATTTGAGTGGCCAGTTTAACATTCATTTTTTTCTTAGCAAAATAAATATGGGCCTGTCGTAGCTTATTGCCCAAGTGCAATTGCTCTTTTTCTTGTAGGATCACAAGTCTTTCGAGGTATATCCATTAAATATATTCTCCATCCTCGTTCAAAAAAGTTTTAAGGTCACCAAGGGTATTCCTTACCAACTTTACCATATGGCATGGATCAGGATGCACTATATATCGTTCGTTTAGAAGTTTGTGCGACACTTGAGAAGGATCTGCGATATTTCGCAAATCACAGCCTAGGGATTTCATTGCACTAATGTTATTATAAGCTCCATCAAATGTCATGCCAATTATATCAGCGCCACAGGTGGTCCATTCGTCTAGCGCTAAACGAATAATGTTCGCCTTTTGGTCTCCACTGAGAGATGTTATGGGAAAAAATCCTATTGGTATTTTCCATGACCTGTTCAAAGCAACAGCCATTATCACTAGAATCTGCGTTGCCAAAAACCCACTTCTGCCACCATCTCCCATATAAACATAGCCATACGATTTCTCTCCATCCCAATCTACATGCTTTCGAATGTGAAGTTCATCAAATACAATATTTATCACTAATTTTCCGCTCTTTTTATTTGCTTCATCACAGGCAGTTTTAATGGCATGAAGTGCTTCATTTGTAAAGCCAGGAGAGCAATTCAAAACCCGATACCATTGGGAAATATTTCTCGTACATACTCATACCCTTGGGCTGACAGGAAGTTGAGATAAAGAGCAAATAATCGAATATTTTCGTTATACTCTTTCTCCACCACTCCATGTTTTGATTTGCGTATATAACGATAGAGAAAGTCTTTTGTTGGTCCGGCAATATCAATTAGCACGCTTTCTATTTCATTATCAAGAAAGTTTTTAGTTTTGAGTTCCTGCAGTACAGTCTCAATTTGCGCGATTCGTTTGCGTTGTCGGGAATTTTTTTGTGTCAAGCGCTTTATTGATTTATCCCTACTCTGGATACACTTGCGCAGTTTTCGTAATTTAGCCTTCTTAATAATCACCTTTTCTGAGATTTCGCTTTCATCGTCACTTGAAGTCTCAAGGCATTCTTTCAGACTCAGATTTTTTTCTATTCGATTAAATATATTATTTATTTGTATTGAAACCTATCCTTTGCAACGGCACGACTACTAGGTTTGGTTAGTATGAAGTGGATATAATGGCACATATAAGGATCGAAAAACAAAGCATACAATTTTGTGTTTGCGTAAATGAAACCAAAGCAATATATGAGAATAGAGGAACAACTTACAACAGAAATTTTCACATTACTTTTGAAAAATGGTGGTTCAGGCATAATATGAACATTGTTCTGAAAATGAGTTAAAGAATATAAAAATGATGATACCAGAAAGGAAAGAAATCAACCAATACAAAAGAGTGAAATCATTAAATTTTATTTTAGATCAAAAGTACGTGGATGAAGGAGTTTAGTATGAGTGACTATAATGATAACTAAATTAATTCCCGCACGCTTAGTTTAAGGCGCAGGCCCGAGTAAAACTGCCATTTTGGGTAAACGAAACAGCCGTCCATCTCAGAAACCCTAAAAATATATGCAAATATTTTTTAAGTAAAAATTAGAACTAACCTTTGTAATGTGACGCCTACGCCCAGGAATCGAAGTGATTCCGATCCCGAACCCTTGTAACCTGCCAGATGGATATGTCCTCGAAGTGCCAGCGGACTTCATCTGTTGTGCGGATATCGTTATGCAGAAAATATTTTTTTTTCTGTCCAAATATTTAGATCCGTGGATATAAATATTCGAAATATAGAATTAATCCAACCCCGGCACATTTCGAGGCATAGCCATCTGGAAATGCCCCTCCACCGTGGCCCTCGAGAAAACTATGCCACTGGCGACAACTGGAGAGGTACATTGCCGCATATGACGTGCCATTCCACACACAGTTGTTTTGTCCGATGTGACAACGGGATGATTTTGGCAGCCACATGTAGGCGCTAAACGTCATCGTAAAGTTCTTCGTGATAATATCCAAGGTATTACAAAACCAGCTATACGTCGTTTGGCGCGACGTGGTGGAGTGCAACGTATTTCCGGTTTAATCTATGAAGAAACGCGTGGTGTGCTTAAAGAGTTTTTGGAAAACGTTATTCGTGAGGCAGTGACATTCACCGGAGCATTGCCTCAGGCTGGAGCATGAAGCTCTGTCAAGGTCGGAAAGGAGATCAACAGGCAAATTAGGAAAGAGGTTAGTTTAGTTAATAAAGGATTAGAAAGGTTAGCAATATTTTGTCTGGTCTGCAGCGGAAGGCAGTGTGAACTGTATCGGAACCAGTAGGCGTGGATTTGACGAGCAGCTTGGATTCAGTCGATAGGTTATCTCACTCAAGAAAAAGCCAAAGTGGATCGGCATGGAACGGAGTTGACGACATGCAATTGTTCACAGAACTTGACGCCAAAAGTGGGGACTTAATCCGCGAGTGGAATAGTGTCCTGCGAATTCATCGCTCAAGCAAAGACAGTATTAGTTCACAATCACCCGCACGTGCAACTCGCCTGCTCAACAGGTCCCGCGTGCAACAGAGCACGCTCAGCAATACCGGTTCAGATAGTCCTAGATCAATAGATAGTCTTCCACACAAACATCTCCGTTCATCGCTGACGGGCAAGGATATAGTCAGCTCGTCAGACGATCTCCTGTGTATAGACAAATCTTTTAGGAATGCAATGATTCAAGATGTCCAAAATTTAAGGAAACAGTTGACACGTCTCCGAAGGATTTTACAAGATTCTGAAACTCTCAACCCATTCGAGCAGAGTAATGGGAAATTATTCGCATCTTGTGAATTGGACAGTAGTGGTCAATTGCCCGCTGATGATAAGGACACAAGTAGTCTGGCTTCGTCAATAGCCGATGATCCTAGACAGGAGTTAGCCGATCTACGAAGACAGGTTGTTTACCTTCAGGTATTTGCACGTCGTTTATTTTATTGTTTATTTTATTCAGAAATAAGTTACTGAATGAAACTAAAACGAACCATTATTCCTCCAATACCGTATTTCCGAAAATAATGCATATCGTAAACAACATTCTTTAGTACATTTACCAATAATAGCAAGTGGTAATTAATTCGATTTGAATCGTACAATTTACGTTTGATTCCATGTTTGGTTTACTTAAGTCTACAAAAAAAAACCCAGCCATGCCGTACTAAAGATGATTTTGTTCTGATAGAAAACTCGCATCTGGCATGAATAAACAAACTGTTGAAGCTATGAAGAAAAATTAATTAGTAAAAATAGATAAGAAAACGCAAACAAACGACTTGGGTAATTTTACACTTTTCTATTTCTATATTCCACCGCTTGTCCATAGTAATGAGTACAGTAAATGATGATAATACAAAATAACTCTTAGCGTAATAACTTTTGTAAGAAAATGCGTTAGCTAAATCGGACGTTAGTTGAACGACATGAATGATGCGGTCCTGATTTCTATCTAGAACATATGATAAATTTTTTTTATAGTTTTCACGTCATTCCTACTTTTAAATCTTTGTGTACGTTGAACAGTGTGCTTTATGTCGTTAAAAATATTGCAAGAAATGGAGGGATTGCTTTTTGTCGCAGAGAATGGAAAATCGAATTTTTTTTGTCTCTCAACCCCCAATTATTCCTGATTAGTTCAATCGTTTCCAGTAACATTCCCATTAACTTCAAGCAGCGACTGATTGTGAATCAAATCCTCAATTTTAAAACACTATTTCAATAAAAAAAAAGACATTTCAAAGGCATTAAACATTAAAGTAACTGATAAACAATAATAATAAACTGGCTTGTAAATATTTTGTACTCACCAAATGATTGTTAAAGATCACGCTCACATATTGTTACACCGCTCCGTATTTATATATATAATATTCAAAGTTAAACGCCATACAAGGGGAATAAAAAATGGTAAAAGAAGTGGAAAATTCCAGATAAAAAGCAATAAAAAAAAAAAAAACAATGAATCGATTCTCCGTTTTTTTTATACAAAATCACTTGCATCGTTTCCTGATTTGTTATTAATTATTGTATACGTGGATAAGCCATCTTTGCTGCTTCCATTTCGCTTTTTGATTTTGACGCACGATTAGATTCGTCACTAATGCGTGCTTGCACCACTTAGAAATATTAAATTAACGAAATTGTTGAGAAAACAAAATTTAAATTATTTAAAACCAAACAAGAACAATAAATATTAAATCCACCTAGAAAAATTAAAAATAATTGTTTAATTTGGCGGTTTATTGTAAAACGAAAAATTTGTTTGTGTTCGCAAATTTATATTCAAAAATAATAAAAGGTGAAACATAAATTAAGAAACAAATTGTTAGCGGTTTACCTTATTATGTAATTGTCTTCAAAAATAATTATTATAACTATTATCATTATTAGTAATAATTTATCGCTCGATTCTTGCAAAAACCCTTTAAATACGTATTAAGGAAATTATACTTTATGTTCCGTTTCTTGAAGTAAATAAAAAAAATCCAATGAATTGCTAATTTAACTAACGACTTTCCTTTTTAGTAACTCGTTCTATTTCAGGGGGAACGGAGAGTGTATGGTAGGTATGTCGTCGCGAGGTTAGGGTTTCGCCAAATCCGCTGAAGTCGGTTTCGCGTCGCGCGCGGTACGCGGTACCTTTGTTTGTTTCGCCATTTCTTTAGAGTAGTTTTCTTCGGTTTAAGTTCGAGTAGTATATTTTTCGGTACCGCGTCGGTGAATCGGTAACGCGCCTATGGGATTTTGTAGCGTTTTTGATTTGAGATCTGTGGATAGATCACATCCAGAACTAACGTAATGTAGGTTTCTCGTTCTGGATGAGTAATTGTTGACGCGTTTGAAAAACGGGCAAGTTCAGGTGACTGAAATATTGTGATTGAGCGTAATCCATTCGGAGACCCGCGACCGAAATCCTCTCCGAACTAGCTGGCCGACAAGCAGTCACCGCGTGAATGGATTACGGTGCACGGATTGGTTGACCTGTTGGTACCATCCGTTGGCACTACTCAGACTTAACGTCTAGAACCGATGAGAGGTCGGTTCCGCGTTCGAGCTGAAGGTAGAAAAAATCATTACAAATGGCGCCCAACGTGGGGCCAAACAACATCCTAAGGGGGAAAGAACTTCGCGTCTTCTGACGAGTTGGTCCTTTACGGAGGATGTAAGGTACTTTGGTACTCGAGTCCCACTATCAGGAGCAGTGGAATTGTGTGATACACATTAGAGGTCGCTTCACGTGAGTTGTAGCTTCCGCTCTCCTTAGTTTGATTTTGCTTTCGCGACAGAATCCTTCCGACGTGTTGTCCCAGGTTAACCCCTGTAAGGACCTTCTATTTTCTTGATGGAACTGCCAGTCTGATGGGTTTACCTATCAGCATGGACTCTCAAGAAAATAGAAGGCTACCTTGCCTTTATGTCGCGGAAGGATTCTAACTATTTCTTATGCGTGTTAGACGAGTGGTATCGGTTCAACGTTCGGTGGCGTATGCTGGAGTTGCGAAGCCCGGAATGCTTCTACGCGTCGGGAACTTTGACCGCGTACAAAGTCGTTACGGTAGCTCTACCACTTGTCTCGTCGAGTCATTTAACGTAGATTAGAACCGGTTTGTAATGTATGTGGGTATGGGGATAAATTTCGTAAATCGACCGAAGCACCCTTTCTTCGGCAGATTACCACGCACTCTCATTTCCCGCTGAAGAGTTCGACCACTGAAAAGGAAAGTGTGTATCATTTAATCTTTTTTCCTCTCTTTTTTTTTCTATTTTATATACATAGCTCGCCACTAACGGCCACTAATTTAGTGATAAGTTATTAGTAGGAATAAGTATATTCTATATATTTTTTTTTTTACTTTATTTTAGCACCACAAGTAACACACACAAAATGGCAACGAAGCGGACCCCAGACAAGCGTTGGACCAGATCCAAAACGGTCCAACCAGCTAACTGCGGGATCTGCTTCGAAGACGTAGTGGAGGGCGTACACAGCGTGCGATTGAATTGTGGACATTTATTCCATCGTGCCTGTGTACAACAGCTCCTCCTCACGTCAGAGCTGTGTCCCTTATGCCGACGACCCATAGATCGGTCTGCCCTAGACGTCCCCCTCGGAACGCCCCTACCGACGCGTGGAGCAGTGGCGAAAGGAGCTCCAGAAGCCGAACCGTCACAACCACTCTTAGACCTGCAAGGAGCAGTAGGCGGTGAAGTTCCGGCTGCGAGTGTCGTGTCCGAGGTGACAACCATGCCTTCCGCCCACTCCATTGACACCCTCGTGGCGTTGATGAGGGATATGTCGGAGAGGATTGGCAACCTGGAGGGAAAGATCCAGAATCTCCCGTTGAGCCAACCACCCAGCCGCGTGAGAACTCCGCTTGGCTGGGAGCCAAATCCCAGTGTGGCGATGCCCCACTCCCGACAATCCGAGCAATGGGTCCCACCCCCAAGGAACTCGGGAATGGATCCCAGAGCTCCCGAATACAGACCGCGACACAGTACCGGACCTCCGTTGGTACCTCCAGCCCCCGAGGCAGTTCAGTACCACAGGTCAATCGAGGATGTGATTCCCCCCGGGAACGCATTGGCACCTTTTCGAGACCCGACGCCTCGTATCATGGAGAGTTGGCGCCTGAACTTTACAGGGTTCAACGATATGATATCGGCGGACCGGTTCCTTTTCCGGATTCAGGCGTTGATATCCAGCACCCTGGGAGGGGATTCCTCGGCCTTCCTCCGGCATGCACATCTTTTGTTCAGCGGCGACGCTGCCGACTGGTACTGGAGCTTTAAAGAGTCAACGCCACGTCCCACTTGGCACTCTTTCAGTGCAGCCTTCCGCAATCGATTTGAGGATGGCTTCACTGAGAGAGAGCTAAGAGAGCAAATAAAGAAACGGAAACAAGGCGCTCACGAACCGTTCGACCAATACTACACCAGTATAGTGAGATTGAGCACTCGCCTGCGAAATACCATGCCCGAGGACGAATTAGTAGAAATTATCAGAGAGAACATGCGCTGGGATCTCCAGAACAGCCTGCTACATTTTCCCATCAACACCATACAGGGATTGCGCCTCCATGCGCGTAGACAAGAACACTTGGATGAGCGACGAGGTACCTTCCGCCCACAACCTCGCATAACGGGACCAAATCCCCGAAATCATCACACCGCGGAGTTGATGGCAGCAGACCACCTGCTTGCTGATCCAGTACCAGTACCGAGGAGCGGAGCACCACCGGAGCTTGAGGACCCAGCATTGATTGATCGACCCTCCCTTGAAGCACTTACAAGCCCGACGGTCTGTTGGAACTGCCGACAACCGGGACATCGGTTCTACGCATGTCCAGCGGAGCCGACGCTTTTCTGCTACCGCTGCGGGAAGGCCGACACATACGCACCTGACTGTGCAAATTGCAAAGGGCGAAAAAACTTGCCACCGAGTGCCGCGACCACCCGTCGGCACTCCTAGACCCCGGACGAACAAATCCAGACCCCATCACCAGCTATGACCCAGCTCCCATCATGACTCCAACTCTGCTGACTCGCACCGCTAAACACAGTTCTCCCGAAGTTCCACAACCGACGCCGTCCTTCGCCGAGGCCAATGCGCAGGGAAATGATAGCGAGACGAAGGCTCCTTGGCATGTAAAACCTTTTCATGTCAGGTTGCGGAATTATTTGGCTACTCGACAGCGCATCTTCCATGAGGAATTGGCCACAACTGTCCCACCGCGAAGCAAGCGAGCCACGCGTCGGATGCGGAGCTTCTGGAGAAAAGTCAGGCAGTCGAGAAAAAGGTTGAAGGACATATACTTAGACGAATTATTGAGGGAGGATGTCCGGCCATATGCGTCAGTACACCTCCTGCAAAAACGAGTATCAGGCTTAGTCGATACGGGAGCCAGTGTGAATTGCATCTCTGCCGAGTTTGCAGGGGAGGTACTGGCCAAGCACGCGGACCAAATCCGTCATTTCACCTCCTGGTTAAGCACGGCGGACGGAACTCGTCACTCTGTAGTGGGAAAAATTATGACGGATGTCACCTTTAAAGGGGTAACTAAACCTATGGAATTTTTCATCATACCTCAGTTAACCCAGAATCTTTATTTAGGAGTGGATTTCGTTCGAAAATTTAACTTGGCCCCGGCACTATTTTCCAGTTCGACCCTGGAGTCCGTCACCACCGTTCCTGACCAATCTCAACCCACTAACTTACTACGGCATACACTGGATGTAACTCAGCAACTGCGTCTCGACTCGGCTATATCGGCTTTTCCATCGCACGAGAAAGAAGGTCTCGGGCGGACTGCCCTGGTGTTCCACACTATAGATGTGGGGGACGCTAAACCCATAAAACAGAGACATTTCGCCATATCTCCGGCGAAGGAAAAATCGTTATATGCCGAAGTGGATCGAATGCTATCATTAGGCGTAATCGAAGAATCACAGAGCGCGTGGGCTTCCCCAGTCACCTTAGTTGTCAAGCCGAACAAGGTCCGGTTATGCTTAGATGCCAGACGCTTGAACGCCGTCACAGTCAAGGACGCATATCCTCTACCGTTGATCGAAGGCATTTTGAGTCGATTGCCTAAAGCCCATTTCATCACGAGCTTAGACCTCAAGGACGCCTTCTGGCAAATTCCTTTAGACCCCGGTTCAAAGGAGAAAACAGCCTTCACAGTCCCAGGCCGGCCCTTATATCAATTCGTGACCATGCCATTCGGATTGTGTAATGCCCCCCAAACAATGACGCGCCTTATGGATAAGGTGATACCACCTCATTTGCGGCACCAAGTTTTCGTTTACTTGGACGATCTGCTGCTTATAACCGAGACCTTTGACGAACACATCGACCTGCTTCAGGAGGTGGCTCTACACATCCGGAGGGCAAGATTAACCATCAACATAAGGAAGAGCCAGTTCGTGATGACGGAGGTGAAGTATTTAGGTCACATCATTGGGCATGGGCATATCAAGACCGATCCGGAAAAGACTCAAGCGATTGACGTTTTTCCATTACCCAAGACCACCAAACAGTTACGCCGATTCTTAGGCTTATGCGGATGGTACCAGCGTTTTGTACGTGACTATGCCACCATTACCACTCCTTTGACCGACATGCTGCGTAAGGGACGTAAATTCGTCTGGGAAGAGCCCAGCTTGCGAGCCTTTGAAGAGCTAAAGAAGAGTCTGACTACGGCCCCCGTACTGCACAGCCCGGACTTTGACAAACCGTTCTCAATCCATTGTGACGCGAGTCAACATGGGGTGGGAGCAGTCTTAGTCCAGGTTGCACAAGACGGCGAGGAGAGACCTATAGCCTTCATGTCTCACAAGCTGAACCCAGCCCAGCGAAATTACACGGTCTCCGAGCAAGAATGTTTAGCCGCGGTGTTGGCAGTGAAACGCTTCCGAGCCTATGTGGAGGGACACACCTTTGAAGTCGTTACGGATCACGCTTCTCTGAAATGGCTAATGAGCCAGACTGATCTCAACGGCAGATTGGCCAGGTGGGCACTGAAACTCCAGGCATTTGACTTCACAATTCGCCACCGAAAAGGAAGCCAGCATGTAGTCCCCGACACCCTATCCAGAATGTTCGCCCCTGAAGGAGCCGAGTTGGTCCAAGAGGACGACAGCCCCCAATTGATCGATCTGGACCATCCTGCCTTCAAGTCAGCCAGCTACACCCAACTGATTCACACTATCCAGAACCAACAGCCCCAGCTTCCTGAACTGCGGTTGACGGATGGTTTTATTTACAAGCGGATGGGACACGCATCCGGAGACCCCATACAAGAAGAAGAACAGTGGAAGTTGTGGGTGCCCGAAGAATTAACCACTGATCTTATCAGGCGGGCTCATGACCACCCATCAAGTGCGCACGGCGGATACGGTCGTACACTTAGGCGGTTGAAAACCTGTTTCTTTTGGCCTAAGATGGCACAACAGATAAAAGCGTACGTAGCCTCCTGTGAGCTATGCAAGTGCACTAAAGCGCCCAACACCATTCTTCGACC
The DNA here is from genome assembly GCA_963969285.1 of Odontomyia ornata. NCBI lineage: Eukaryota > Metazoa > Arthropoda > Insecta > Diptera > Stratiomyidae > Odontomyia > Odontomyia ornata. The sequence continues at coordinate 162,746,393 of OZ017742.1, forward strand.
ACCCATGGGTAAGGTTGAGGTCCCCGAACGCGTGTTCCAGCGCTTGTACATTGATCTTATCGGTCCTTACCCTCGATCTGCTTCTGGTCACACGGGAGCTGTCGTGGTCCTGGACCAGCTCTCCAAATTCCCTATCATAGAACCACTACGTAACATGCACACTGGACCTATAATCAGCTTTTTGGAGAACCGAGTCTTTCACATGTTTGGAGTTCCGGAGAAACTTGTCTCCGACAATGGGGTCCAGTTCACCTCCAGCAAGTTCCGAGACCTAATGTCCAAATACGGCATCATCCACCAACGAACTGCCGTCTATTCACCGCAAGCCAACGCATCCGAACGACTGAATCGTACGCTCATAGCGGCCATTCGCGCCTATGTCCACCCGAATCAGAGGGACTGGGATCGCAAATTGTCCGCCATCACTAGTGCACTGCGCTCGTCGTACCACGCCACGACCGGCATTTCGCCGTATTTTGCAGTGTTCGGCCAGTACATGATCGGGCATGGGAGCGCTTACCGGCTATTGCGGCAGCTGAAATCGCTAGAGGACCCAATCGTGGTTCTAGAACCGCACGAAAAGCTCCAACTTCTGCGAGATCAACTGCGGGAGAAGATTGAAGAAAGTAGACGGATGGGAGAGGAGCGGTACAACTTGCGATCTCATCCTTCTGGCTTTAAGGCCGGCGACGAAATATATCGTCGAAACTTCCGACAGAGCGATGCCACCCGCCATTACAATGCCAAACTAGACAAGAAATTCGTGAAGTGTCGAGTCATACAAGTCATAAGCCCCACCCGATACCTCATCGCGGACATGACTGGTAGGACCCTGGGAATTTACCACGCAAAAGACCTTAGACGATGAAGTGCAACTAATTCCCACGAGAAACCTTGGCTTATCCCAAATCTCTGCCTAGACGAAGGCCTCCGAATAACACCTGACTTCCTACTATATAGTCACTGTCGAGTCTTCACGAACAGGGTTGTAGCCTATCCTTCGAAACGGATCTTCGACCCGCCACGTCCCTAACCAAGACCTTTTACAAAGGAGACGGGATCGTAATTACTTCGATTTTGGGGGGGGGAATGTGTAATGTGACGCCTACGCCCAGGAATCGAAGTGATTCCGATCCCGAACCCTTGTAACCTGCCAGATGGATATGTCCTCGAAGTGCCAGCGGACTTCATCTGTTGTGCGGATATCGTTATGCAGAAAATATTTTTTTTTCTGTCCAAATATTTAGATCCGTGGATATAAATATTCGAAATATAGAATTAATCCAACCCCGGCACATTTCGAGGCATAGCCATCTGGAAATGCCCCTCCACCGTGGCCCTCGAGAAAACTATGCCACTGGCGACAACTGGAGAGGTACATTGCCGCATATGACGTGCCATTCCACACACAGTTGTTTTGTCCGATGTGACAACGGGATGATTTTGGCAGCCACATGTAGGCGCTAAACGTCATCGTAAAGTTCTTCGTGATAATATCCAAGGTATTACAAAACCAGCTATACGTCGTTTGGCGCGACGTGGTGGAGTGCAACGTATTTCCGGTTTAATCTATGAAGAAACGCGTGGTGTGCTTAAAGAGTTTTTGGAAAACGTTATTCGTGAGGCAGTGACATTCACCGGAGCATTGCCTCAGGCTGGAGCATGAAGCTCTGTCAAGGTCGGAAAGGAGATCAACAGGCAAATTAGGAAAGAGGTTAGTTTAGTTAATAAAGGATTAGAAAGGTTAGCAATATTTTGTCTGGTCTGCAGCGGAAGGCAGTGTGAACTGTATCGGAACCAGTAGGCGTGGATTTGACGAGCAGCTTGGATTCAGTCGATAGGTTATCTCACTCAAGAAAAAGCCAAAGTGGATCGGCATGGAACGGAGTTGACGACATGCAATTGTTCACAGAACTTGACGCCAAAAGTGGGGACTTAATCCGCGAGTGGAATAGTGTCCTGCGAATTCATCGCTCAAGCAAAGACAGTATTAGTTCACAATCACCCGCACGTGCAACTCGCCTGCTCAACAGGTCCCGCGTGCAACAGAGCACGCTCAGCAATACCGGTTCAGATAGTCCTAGATCAATAGATAGTCTTCCACACAAACATCTCCGTTCATCGCTGACGGGCAAGGATATAGTCAGCTCGTCAGACGATCTCCTGTGTATAGACAAATCTTTTAGGAATGCAATGATTCAAGATGTCCAAAATTTAAGGAAACAGTTGACACGTCTCCGAAGGATTTTACAAGATTCTGAAACTCTCAACCCATTCGAGCAGAGTAATGGGAAATTATTCGCATCTTGTGAATTGGACAGTAGTGGTCAATTGCCCGCTGATGATAAGGACACAAGTAGTCTGGCTTCGTCAATAGCCGATGATCCTAGACAGGAGTTAGCCGATCTACGAAGACAGGTTGTTTACCTTCAGGTATTTGCACGTCGTTTATTTTATTGTTTATTTTATTCAGAAATAAGTTACTGAATGAAACTAAAACGAACCATTATTCCTCCAATACCGTATTTCCGAAAATAATGCATATCGTAAACAACATTCTTTAGTACATTTACCAATAATAGCAAGTGGTAATTAATTCGATTTGAATCGTACAATTTACGTTTGATTCCATGTTTGGTTTACTTAAGTCTACAAAAAAAAACCCAGCCATGCCGTACTAAAGATGATTTTGTTCTGATAGAAAACTCGCATCTGGCATAAATAAACAAACTGTTGAAGCTATGAAGAAAAATTAATTAGTAAAAATAGATAAGAAAACGCAAACAAACGACTTGGGTAATTTTACACTTTTCTATTTCTATATTCCACCGCTTGTCCATAGTAATGAGTACAGTAAATGATGATAATACAAAATAACTCTTAGCGTAATAACTTTTGTAAGAAAATGCGTTAGCTAAATCGGACGTTAGTTGAACGACATGAATGATGCGGTCCTGATTTCTATCTAGAACATATGATAAATTTTTTTTATAGTTTTCACGTCATTCCTACTTTTAAATCTTTGTGTACGTTGAACAGTGTGCTTTATGTCGTTAAAAATATTGCAAGAAATGGAGGGATTGCTTTTTGTCGCAGAGAATGGAAAATCGAATTTTTTTTGTCTCTCAACCCCCAATTATTCCTGATTAGTTCAATCGTTTCCAGTAACATTCCCATTAACTTCAAGCAGCGACTGATTGTGAATCAAATCCTCAATTTTAAAACACTATTTCAATAAAAAAAAAGACATTTCAAAGGCATTAAACATTAAAGTAACTGATAAACAATAATAATAAACTGGCTTGTAAATATTTTGTACTCACCAAATGATTGTTAAAGATCACGCTCACATATTGTTACACCGCTCCGTATTTATATATATAATATTCAAAGTTAAACGCCATACAAGGGGAATAAAAAATGGTAAAAGAAGTGGAAAATTCCAGATAAAAAGCAATAAAAAAAAAAAAAACAATGAATCGATTCTCCGTTTTTTTTATACAAAATCACTTGCATCGTTTCCTGATTTGTTATTAATTATTGTATACGTGGATAAGCCATCTTTGCTGCTTCCATTTCGCTTTTTGATTTTGACGCACGATTAGATTCGTCACTAATGCGTGCTTGCACCACTTAGAAATATTAAATTAACGAAATTGTTGAGAAAACAAAATTTAAATTATTTAAAACCAAACAAGAACAATAAATATTAAATCCACCTAGAAAAATTAAAAATAATTGTTTAATTTGGCGGTTTATTGTAAAACGAAAAATTTGTTTGTGTTCGCAAATTTATATTCAAAAATAATAAAAGGTGAAACATAAATTAAGAAACAAATTGTTAGCGGTTTACCTTATTATGTAATTGTCTTCAAAAATAATTATTATAACTATTATCATTATTAGTAATAATTTATCGCTCGATTCTTGCAAAAACCCTTTAAATACGTATTAAGGAAATTATACTTTATGTTCCGTTTCTTGAAGTAAATAAAAAAAATCCAATGAATTGCTAATTTAACTAACGACTTTCCTTTTTAGTAACTCGTTCTATTTCAGGGGGAACGGAGAGTGTATGGTAGGTATGTCGTCGCGAGGTTAGGGTTTCGCCAAATCCGCTGAAGTCGGTTTCGCGTCGCGCGCGGTACGCGGTACCTTTGTTTGTTTCGCCATTTCTTTAGAGTAGTTTTCTTCGGTTTAAGTTCGAGTAGTATATTTTTCGGTACCGCGTCGGTGAATCGGTAACGCGCCTATGGGATTTTGTAGCGTTTTTGATTTGAGATCTGTGGATAGATCACATCCAGAACTAACGTAATGTAGGTTTCTCGTTCTGGATGAGTAATTGTTGACGCGTTTGAAAAACGGGCAAGTTCAGGTGACTGAAATATTGTGATTGAGCGTAATCCATTCGGAGACCCGCGACCGAAATCCTCTCCGAACTAGCTGGCCGACAAGCAGTCACCGCGTGAATGGATTACGGTGCACGGATTGGTTGACCTGTTGGTACCATCCGTTGGCACTACTCAGACTTAACGTCTAGAACCGATGAGAGGTCGGTTCCGCGTTCGAGCTGAAGGTAGAAAAAACATTACACCTTTCGCTATTGAATCAGTTCATTACATATTGCAAAAAGTTTGTTGGGAAAATTACTAAATTCAAACAAAATAGCATGTTTTCTTCAAAAAATGTAGTAAACCTTAGAAACTACTTAATGTACCGTGTTGATTTAAGCTATGTTTGTTAGATCTAAATTATTTACATTAAATGAACTCATCAAAAATTTAAAAATGTTTTTGCCAAAAATTTCCTAGAACAAAATGTGGAAATTTGATACAAATTAATGTACATGCATGATATTTGTTCAGTGTGTGCAAATTACACATTTTTTGTTCTAGGAAATTTTTCTGCAAAATTTTTGTTTAAATTTTTGATGAGTTAATTCAATACAAATAATGTAGATCTAATAAACATAGCTTAAAGAGAGAGAGATTTACTACATTTTCTAAGGAAAACTTGCTATTTTGTTTGAATTTTGTAATTTTCGCAACAAACTTTTTGCAAAATGTAATGAACTGATTCAATAGCCAAAAGTTCATTCTAATTTTTACTTAAACAAATTTTCCAAACATTTGAAAGGTTTTCGAGATGGACGGCTGTAAAGTTTAGAAAAATTTGCAGTTTTACTGGGGGCTGCGCCTTAATAATGTACTTTCATTCTAGAACGAAAATGGGTTAGATCATATTGCATTCATAGGAGCTAATATCTGTAAATATATTATGGAAACCCAACCATCATCCAATATCAATAAAAATAAATTCTATGTTCACAAGCTAAAATGTACCCTAAGAATTGTGGCAGTATGAATGACCGCTATGACCACCTCTTGACTGTAACCGAAAATTCATATTGTTTGCATACGTTTCCAACTTTAAACTGTACAACCAATTCCAAAATGAAACTGAATAATTTCAATTTGGCATATACAATTTCATATTGTTGATTAAGATTTACAAATTGGAATTTCATTGCTAATCTATGATTTCAAAATTATTCATCTAACTTTCACTTGAGAAATTACAAGATTTTATGTTTACTTTACTTTAGACTTCTGTTGTATTCTTCTGAATTTACTTATTACGAGGGTTAAGTAACATATTTCTCGGTAAAATCAGTTTTAATGAACAATAAGTCACGTAATCCCCAAAATATACACAAAATGTACAACAAAATTATATAGTTGATTTAAAATCTTTTAATTTCTTTAATTTAAACTTGATTGTTTGAGATAATTTAAAATAGAATAAATATTAGTGCTTACGTGAGCGGTAGAAGTTGATGCAATTACTTTTGATGGACTTGACGATTCCATTAGTCTGGAATAGGAAACTTTATTAAAATTTATGAATTGTTTTACTCTAACCACCTTAACCTCATCTATTTTCTCCATATGATGCAGTATTCCATAGGGATCAGGCGTGACAACTGCTTCACAATTCTTATCGCTTCCCTAAAACAATATATGTATTTTTTTCGTTATTGAATTAGATGAAATGGTATATGAGATATATGCATATTAAGAATTTCTCAAAAAATTTTAACTGTATAAAGAGTAATATTTTTAACAACTAATTACATTGCCAAATTTTAACCAAAGGTATTAATTCACACTTATAATACATTATAACTTCAATCAAATAAGAGTAACTTTTTCCAATGTGTTATAATTAAAGTAAGTAAAATATTTTTTTTTCCTCTTTTAACAATTATGCATAATATGAACATTGTATACTAGTCGAAAACGCGTTCTATACTAAATAAATATTTATCCAAGGCAAAAAGGGGAAAAATTTATTTTACTTACCTTTACATTATAACTTATTTAAAAATGTTTAAGACTTACATGAGGCCAACTTTGCTGATAAATATTGCATTGGACACTGTTTGGTTCACAGCATGATTCCATTGTACTCTGAAATAACAGACTTTATTTCAATTTATAAATTATTTAACTATAAACACCGTTACCTCATTCATGTTTTCCATATGATGCATTATTTTATCAGCCTCTGTGGTGGAAGCTACTTCACAAGTATTACTCGTATCTTTTACCTAAAACAATTCATATATTTTTCCCTTTATTAAATTAAATATATATAATAAATATACGTATTAATCATTAATCTAATGAATAAAATATTATAAAGAATTATTTTTAAAAACTAATTACATTGCCAAGTTTTTTTTTCGAAGGTACCACTTAATGTTTGTTAATATATTTTAAAATTATAGCGTATATAAATAAAATTAACAAAATAATTGACTACATTATAACGTAAATCACATTCCTACATCTTGTGGAAATGTAATTTATGTATCAACTTGTCGCTATTGATCGTTTGAATAATAATATTGAAAAATATTATGCATTTATTCGTCGATATAAAAAAGCAGTAAATGAAATCATTAACTGTTCGTACTCACCAAAACTTCACCACATAGTTGTCCACTCATGCCGGCTTCATTTTGATCAAGTATTAGGTTTGGCTGAAATACAAAGAAAAACTTTTAAAAACAGTATTAGTATTTTCGTACGACTTACAACATTAATTTTTGGTATCGCATTCTTGGCCAAGCTTCTCCTTACTCCAATATCAAGGACATCTTCTGGCACAAAGTGGTCGGAACACACAACCGATTGCTTCCGTGTGTCAGCTTCAGGACGTCCTATAGCCAACAACCACTGCCGACGCATTTTCACGTCATTGGGGATCCTTAAAAAATATATTTTAATTAGTATCGCACAAACAATAAATCTTATTCTGAAAATATTTCAAAAACTTTCCCAGCCCTCGTCATTATAAATGCTTTATAGTGACACCACTGAACTAAATCCCCTGGGCTTATCACACTTGACAATTCCCATGGCATTTGCTATGAAACATAAACAAAAATTAGCTAACTTTATTTCAACTTAAAACGATTAATCCCGCTAGGTTTAACATTGCACAAATTTCATAGCAAACCAATTAATATATGTTAATTTAATTATAAAACCAAAATAAACACCTGAAAAACGATTTCCCTTTAAATTGGGATAAATTGTTTCTACAGTTTTTCACCAAGCACTTCATTTTTCACTTTTCACTTTTAATTTGAGTTAAAACCGCACACGATATATCAAAAGTACATTCGTATCACACGCGATATCACTTTCGAATGTTTTCCGAAACCGGGATGAAATAGTTCAACGAAAAATTATGAAAAGAACGTCGCTGATTTTACCGCTTCGTATCGGTTTGTAAATTTGTTATGACAGTGGAACCGTCAGTGAATGACAATTAAATCCCTTTCATCTCTTTCTTCCTCATAGAGGGTATCTCTTTTCAACTATTTCTCCTGCGGGGGATTTCACTTCACTCATGTACACTGTACGTGTGCCATATCGCTGTTCCTGTAGTACTTCTTCAATGCGGATGACATGTTAGCAGAAATGCACAAACTTATGTCAGATTATTTTGATGCTGAAAATTTTGGTTCGAAGCCGAATATAAAGAAAGTTGCTTCAAAAGATGACGAAAGAGCGTTGAATATTTTGGAGTTATCAACGATGAGACTCGATGTTAGATATGAGGCTGGACTCTTTTGGAAAGAGTTTGTCCCACCTTTTCCAGATACTTATTCAATCGCCATGCGAAGATTAGAAGGCGTTGAAAGAAAAACGCTTCGAGAAACGTAATACGCCAACGAATATTGCAGTAAAATCAATGATTATATAAGAAAAGGCTACGCCCGTAAACAAATTATCGGTGAAGCAGCTCAATGGTGAGAGAAAACCTTTTACTTGACCCAAACAAACAAGGGTTACGCCTAGTTTTTGATGCCGCAGCTGAGGTTCAAAATATTTCACTAAACAAGGCTCTTCTTCCGGGTCCTGACATAAACCAGCCACTGATTAAAATTTTATTCAAATTTAGGCAGGTGTTACAAACCAGTATACCCTATGTATACTGGTATGAACTGGGAGCTCATTTGATGTGTATCCAATATACATCATCAAGGCTCCCGGGGAAAGACTCTCTGTAACACCACTTACCTGCTACTCTGACCATCAAAACCCAAATCACCAAAGGCAAGAGTTCACTTTAAAGCATTACTTTTATTGTACTATTGTTATTTTCTAAAAACATTTACATTACATTAGAATTTCCAAATTATTTTAAAACACTAAATATCAGCCAGCCTGAAGAGGGAACCAACTTGTCGTATTAATGGTTCGGGGTGGCCACACGGCGTGAAGCGCCAAAGGGCCGGTTGAGGATCGCGGCGCAAGCCAACACCTCACCCCTCACCATTTCTTTGAACACTGGACAGCACTACCAATTCAAACTTAAACTCGAATACTTCGATGTTGTTAATGATAAATGGGTAGCAGCACGCTCCCTTTTGGATTTGAATACAAACTCACTGGTAAAAGACTGCCCAAGAACATTAAATACCATTTTTTCGTGAGCTTTCAACCTAAATTCTCTTTAAAGGTGCTGAGTAGCCGAACACGTGCGCTCTCGTTCCACGAAAGTTTTTCCTCCCCGTTTCGTCTCGCTTGCTCGGCTGGTGAATATGCGAAACTGGGGAAATTGAGCGAAAGAGTGTTTTTCGCGTAAGCTTTCGACTTCGAAAGAGTGCTTTCAGTTTAAGCTTTCGGCTTTCCCAAGATCTCTTGAGGTAAAATAGCGAAACTGGGGACATTGAGCGAAAGAGTGTTTATGCCGGAACTTTCGGTTTTCCTTTCCGCTTACCTCTCTTCGAAGCACCCCGTTCGTTCACGATGTGAATATCGTTGCGGGTTGAACTTTGTCGTTCACTTAACTGCTCGCTTATTTACTTGCGCATGTGTTTCCATGGCTAATTTTCATTGGCGAAGTGCGAGTACATAGGTGTTGTTTGCTCGCTACTATTGCAGTTATGAAGCGGGAATATATCCGAGTATGCTTATGTGTTCACTCGCAACATTCCTCCGGCAGTTGAAAAAAGGATTTAGTGTACTTGGAGAGTACAATAAATCGTCGCTCTACTCCGGTGATCTGAATTACTTAATGTACCCCAATAGATTACGCTCACTCTTGGTTTTTCGCAATTTTTGTTGTTGGTTGAGTCTCGCTACATTCCCTTTTGTGTAAATCATTCGTACTTATATCTCGCGCTGTTATCGCCATTGGTATTGTCCACTGTACTCCTCGCAACTTATTATTAACCGTAGTTTTGCTGCTGGTTTATGCGTAATTTACTAGATACTAACGCGCCAATGTTATAATTCTATCCAATTGACGTTACTTAATATGTTGTTACAAGTCAACGTTAGAATTGTAAATTTCCACATTTATGAATTAATGAGTTAATGTTTGGTTTGATACTATACAATGTTTTGTTTGATTCAATCATAAATTAATATTATAATATTTCGTTTGGTACTATAAGTTTATGCTAATTAATATGTATTACATGTCATTGTTGTATTTGCAAATTACTACAATCAAAAATTACTAAGTTAAGATTTGATTTTATACAATTATGTATCATATTTTCCTATTTTGTTTGGTACCTTGAGTTAATGTTAATTAATAAGTATTACATATCCATGTTGCTTTCATAAACTACTACAATTATAAATTAATAATTTGAAGTTTGATTCCATACAATGTTTTGTTTGATTTAATCATAAGTTACTGTAATGATGGATACAATGAGCGAAGATCCTGTTTGGTTTAATAATTTGTTTGCTTCAAACATTAAGATGTTACTATTTCATTTGATTCTATGCAATAATGGAATAGTGCTAAATTTGCTTCTGACGTAAATTACAGGATTATAGATTATTTCGTTTTACTATAATATTGAAAACCATACTGAACATATTTTTTCCGACCTTAAATTGTTTTTTCTTGACAATGAACTATTATTTTACAATCGAAAAATAGCGGACTACAATTTCTTCTTTTAATTGGTTTTACTTAATAATATGGTTACAACTTCTCTTAAGATTCATATTCAATGCCGATCTTTTTTTATATTCTGAAGTTAATGGTTTTCTCTTATTTTTAACATTACTTATCATCTTGGAACTTTTATTCTACTCTATTTTTGGCTTTTAATTTCCTCATTTCTTTCAAATAGTATTAAAGTTCTCTTGCGTATATTCAAATATTTTAGTTACTAATTGATTCGATGTTGCTTTTGGTTAGTGGTTATTACTCGTATTAGGGTGTTACTATTTGTTTAGTACAGGTTTTAGTAAATTATAACAGTTAGCGTTAGTGAGGATTTAATGTGGACGGCTTCCAAAATAGTTTAAATTTGCAAAGAAATTCGTTTTTTATTCTATTCATGGTTTATTAATATTCAATTAAATTACTCTCATTAATGCTATAAAAAAGCTCTTTATGTAAGCTTCTGCTAGCATTTTATTAAATTGTGTATTGTGCGAATAGGTTAGTAGGGAAGTTTCAATAGGAAATATTGTTAAAGCTTTAGCGGTTATTTATTGCGAATGAGTTAATATGTAAGCGGGGAATGAATATTTCACACGATCGTTACGTTCGGGAATTGATTCGCTTCGGAAGAAGTTTTGCCGAGAGAATAGCTTTCCATTGATTTAGCTTGGGAGTCGTTGTTGTTGTATTCCCACGACTTTAGTATAAGCTATCTTGGCTTTATAGGGTGCGAGTGAGTGTGATAAATAAACTTTCCCCTTAATATGATGGTTAATGTTGTTAATGGGAATGGGAGTCATGGATTGAAGGTTTACGTGATTGTTTTTGCTCGCCGCTAACGAGCTTTGAAGATATGATTAGCATTGCTTCTGCAATGATGCATGAGAAAATTGAATGAAGCGATGTATTGTAGCTTTTACATGCGCTGATCTGATTGCTAGGAAGTATGTGAAATATATGATATGTATGTACTAATTCATGGTTGGCTGCTAATGCCTTCAAGAGCATTTGTTTTTAATTAAGTCGGCTTAATGCATTTCGTAGTGGGCAGGGCTTTTAATTCATCTATGCTATACGATTGTGTAGGAGGAAGAGCTTTTGAGGTATATGCATTTAATTGTCGTTTAATTGGCTTAAGTTGTAAATTACATACTTTTTTATTCATTTGTAGTTGTAAAAAGGGAGGGTTATTAGAAATATATTCAGCAGTATCTGTAAATAGTTGTGGATTATTTATAAATCGGAATTATTATGTAGGTTTTTTATTAAGTATAGAAATGTTTAATGAGTTAATATAAATTAAGTCGACCTTTTTCTCAAACTGAAACTAGAAGGAGCGATTCTGAGCTCTGTTGTATACTTTTATTGATATTAGTGAATTGTTAAATAGATATACTGCATTGAAAATATCTTGTGAGAAATTATTGTTAAAGATGATCGAAGCGACACAATCACTATATGGGCTTGGGAACATATAGTTTCGGTCTTCACTCAAGACCCTATATGTGTTCCGTCTAATTTTTCCCTAGTGTGTGTCTACTTAGTTTCGCATAATGCTGTCCTGAACCTTACTGGAAGACAGTACAGTGCCGTGCGAGGTCACTTCATTAGCCGTTACTAAATTTTTGATCTCGATCTTGAGGAAAAGATTGTTTTAAAGCATCTTAAAGTATAAATTATAGCATTCTAAGACGCTATTTGATATTGTCGCCATATATAAAGTAAAAGGGTAGGAAATGGGTGGGCTTTGAATTGTCTTGCGCTTTCTACAGGAGTTTTATTTGTGACTTTTTTCTAACAGTTAGCAGTTATATAAGGTATTTATTGTGCAAGGAAACGTAGTGGCTTGTTTAAAGGGTACATGGTTGATAGTGTGTTGTAAACCCTTTTGGATCAACAGCTCAGAGGCTACGACTGGATGGTAAATTGATGTCTCTTTTGCATATGACTTAATTCTATATGTAGCGTGTCTGCCGAAAGTTGAAATCGGGCAGCTCAGAGGCTCAGAGGGACTTATAACTAAAAATAGCGTGTCCGTCGACAGCTAATGCCAACGGCTCAGGGGCTGTTGTTAAATTTACTGGTTTTCATTCCAGTGATTGTGCAATTAGACATAGAAAAAGCGTGTCTGCTGATAGTTATGGTTTGGAGTTTTACCGGGGTTTTACCGACTTGACTGCCACTTTTTCCGTTTCCTTAACATGATGGAGTTGCAGTGGATTTTGTAAGAGATAATTTGTTTTGGGGTAAAATCGTTTGCATTGTGCATTGTTCTTATAACTAAAATTCTGTTGTTTCAAATTTCCCATACTTTAATTGTTTCAGTGTAACTTGAAATTAAATTAGTTTCATGTTTATTTGCGTTGGAAAATTGCCGTTTTCATGTAAATTATTTTTTTTTATTTGTTTAGCGCAGTTAATTTATTTAGTTTGCTCTTCAATGTTTTTGCATTTAAAAATATTGCCCAGATGTCTATCTATTCAATTTGCAGTTAAATGTTTGTTTTTGTTTGCTCTTTTAATTATGCTTCAGTTAATTCGAATGCTCATTCAATTCAAGAGATAAGACTTTAATATGCATGTGGGTACGCGTATTGTCCAAGCAGTCGGAGTGATAAGTGGTATCATATTTCGATAACAATGGGCACGCGTTTGTTTGCTCGTATTAAGTTTTCGTTTTGCTTATTTGTGTTTAATATTTACTTGTAATGTTTTGTGTTTTGCATGTTAGTTGATTGAAACTTTATATCTTTATAAATTCTACGTTGGGTTTGAACGAGTTAGGAGTTAGTTCGAATGACTTTCAGATAAGAAAGATGAGATTTAAGATATATGAATGAGGGAGTAAATGAATGAAGAATTAAATGTTCAAGATGACTTTTTGATTTTAGGACTGGTCTTATTTGATGGATATTATGAGTAGAAATATTATTATATTTGAATGTTGATATTATGTTTTAGTTATTAAAATGATCAATAGGATTTTTTGTTTCGATTAAGGAGTGATCTGGGTAGATGACCAGTATGGGTAGCGTTAAACTGATATTATGTTTTTGTTGTTTAAACGATTAACATGATCCCATATTTTTTAGAGGACTGGTGAAGTTTCATACTTTCTTTTTGTTATTTAAATGATTGAAATAATTATTTGATTTTTTTTTTTTCGTTTTAAGTAGGTTGATTTAGTTTTATGCACTGTATTAGTAGCGTTGTTATGATGTGGGGATATTGATACAATATTTTTGTTTTTTTAAAATGATTAAAATTATTAGTCGATTTTTTTTTTAGGAAAGCTGATCTAGTTTGATGGACTGTTTGAATAATATTGATATTATTATATTTAAATAATGAACATTATCTTTTGATTTTTTTTTAAAGAAGGTTGATCCAGTTTGATGGACAGTATGAGTAGCAATGGTGTCTTACAGGAGTTGAATGGTTTGAGATATCGGCTGGGTGAATAGATTTTACAGCCCATTTAAATTTGCTACACAGCGCACTACACTGTGGTCTCTGCAAAACCGATATCCTACCGGCTGCGCCAATTTTGTTACAAACCAGTATACCCTATGTATACTGGTATGAACTGGGAGCTCATTTGATGTGTATCCAATATACATCATCAAGGCTCCCGGGGAAAGACTCTCTGTAACACCACTTACCTGCTACTCTGACCATCAAAACCCAAATCACCAAAGGCAAGAGTTCACTTTAAAGCATTACTTTTATTGTACTATTGTTATTTTCTAAAAACATTTACATTACATTAGAATTTCCAAATTATTTTAAAACACTAAATATCAGCCAGCCTGAAGAGGGAACCAACTTGTCGTATTAATGGTTCGGGGTGGCCACACGGCGTGAAGCGCCAAAGGGCCGGTTGAGGATCGCGGCGCAAGCCAACACCTCACCCCTCACCATTTCTTTGAACACTGGACAGCACTACCAATTCAAACTTAAACTCGAATACTTCGATGTTGTTAATGATAAATGGGTAGCAGCACGCTCCCTTTTGGATTTGAATACAAACTCCCTGGTAAAAGACTGCCCAAGAACATTAAATACCATTTTTTCGTGAGCTTTCAACCTAAATTCTCTTTAAAGGTGCTGAGTAGCCGAACACGTGCGCTCTCGTTCCACGAAAGTTTTTCCTCCCCGTTTCGTCTCGCTTGCTCGGCTGGTGAATATGCGAAACTGGGGAAATTGAGCGAAAGAGTGTTTTTCGCGTAAGCTTTCGACTTCGAAAGAGTGCTTTCAGTTTAAGCTTTCGGCTTTCCCAAGATCTCTTGAGGTAAAATAGCGAAACTGGGGACATTGAGCGAAAGAGTGTTTATGCCGGAACTTTCGGTTTTCCTTTCCGCTTACCTCTCTTCGAAGCACCCCGTTCGTTCACGATGTGAATATCGTTGCGGGTTGAACTTTGTCGTTCACTTAACTGCTCGCTTATTTACTTGCGCATGTGTTTCCATGGCTAATTTTCATTGGCGAAGTGCGAGTACATAGGTGTTGTTTGCTCGCTACTATTGCAGTTATGAAGCGGGAATATATCCGAGTATGCTTATGTGTTCACTCGCAACACAGGCACCAGTGGCAGTCTGCGAAGACATAAAAGAGATGTTTCACAAATTGGCTATCTTAAAGAGAGATCAGGATAGTCAGCGTTTTTTGTGGAGAGGTGGTGACGTCACTAAGCCAGCTGAGATGTACGTGATGGAGCGTTTGATTTTCGCTCAAAATACCGCAATATATAAAAAATATCAATGCCAAACATTTCGAAGAGGAGTTTCCCGTGCAGGTGAGGCAACCATAGAAAGATATTATGTTGATGACTATGTGGATCGTTTCCAGTCAGAAGTCGATGCTATAAATGTAACACAAGCCGTCATCAAAATACACCGAAAAGGTGGGTTTGAATTACGAAACATAGTTTCTAACTCGGACAAAGTTAAAGCTGCTGTTGGAAACGCTGCTGCTGACTCAAGAGAAACGGTCAACATAGAAGGTGAATTGGAGAGAATCCTAGGCGTGCAATGGCTGTCACAGCCGGTTGTTTTCATTTTCAAATTGCAATTCCATAAAGTGCCAAAAGAAATATTGAACTTTAGTAGAAAACCCACAAAATGCGAATTGCTTTGTGTGAATATGTCCGTTTTTGATCCATTCGGTTTTTTAGCTGACTTGATGGTGTCAACAAAAGTGTTGATGCAAGCAGTGTGGAAAGCAGGATTGCACTGGGACTAAACTTTAACTGACGACTTATACCGTCACTGGAAACTTTGGATGGAGGAGCTGCCAATAGTGAGCCAGTTCAGAGTACCACGATTTTATTTCCTAGATTTTGAAAAGACGCAGGAGGATCTATACGTCTTCGTCGACGCAAGCGAGGAGGCAATGGCTGCGGAAGCGTATTGGAGAGGGATAAATTTAAATACACTGAAAGTAGCATTTTTCGCAGGAAAAAGTTCGTGTGCATCCACCCGGTACCACACTACACCGAAGCTGGAACTACAAGCAGCAGTATTGGGCGTGAGGTTTAAGAAAAAAACAATCATGAAGTGCCACACAGTCAAAACAAACAAATTTGTTTTTTGGACTGACTCAAATACAGTGATTATGTGGATCCAATTAGACCACCGAAAATATAAACAATATGTTGCAAATCAGGTGTCGAAAATTCTGGATGGTAGTGGAGTCGACGACTGGCGATGGTGTCCGGGTTCTATCAACCCGGCTGATGAGGCAACAAGGGCAAAGTTTCCGAGAAACTACGCAGCAAATGGAATTGTGATAAATGGGCCTGATTTTTTGAAAAGTGAGGAAGAGCAGTGGCCACAAGAATTTTCGACAGGTTACATCAACGATAAAAGCGACGAAGAACTAAGAGCCAAACATTATCTTTTGGCAGCCTGGCAAATAAATTTGATATTAAAAGATTTTCCAAATATAGCAGAGTTAAAAGAGTGGTGGCTTGTGTAGTGAATATGAGTAGTTTCTATATGTCCGTAAAGGACTGCAATCTTATTGTATGGCCGTTTTGTCCACAAACGTTGCAAATACATTGGCGTAAAACGGGGCATGTAGGCTTTCCATTTTCATATAATGAATGCGATGTATAAAAATCAAATGATTCTCCATTTTTCGGCAAAACGAACAACACTTGCGCATATTTTTCTTGTGATTATAGAAACTGTTCTCTGTGCGTGATTGCTGATGTGGATATTGCGGATGCGGCTGACTGAGGTTAATATTTGGCATGAACTGATTATGGGATGGAATATCTCTCCACGAGGTTCTTGTAGCGTATTTATTGTTAAAATATTGTGGTTGTATTTGTTGTTGAATTGGATTAGACACATTTCTATTGCTCGTTTTAAAGTTTGTGTGTGGAGTGAAGCAATCATCATAGTTTACAGTGTTACTATATTGATCCTAAAAGTTCGTACTTCTATGTTTATTACTTTTTGCTGATCGTAGAATAACTTCTTCATGTGTATATTGCCCTGAATCACCAGCTGCTGGTGTATTCAAAAAGTTAACTGGTTGTGTCCCAGTACAGTCATTGTTAGACCAACGCTTATAATTGATGTTAATTGAAGCGACGTTGTAATAATTTATATTTGCGTTTACATAGTAGTTTTGTCGTGGTCGATATGGATATCGCTGAGAAGGATCGACTGCAACTGGATCTAGAACTTTTTGAACTATATCTAAAACCAATAAATGAAAGCTTTTACAGAATGGAAGATATATTTCTTTTTTTTTATTTTTTTTTTTTTTTAATTCACGACGTCGGAACTTAGCGAACTCGGACAGAAATTTTTCTCCCGTCTTCTCCGTTTCTGCGCTCGACTTTTCGCACAATTTTCTTATGGTTACGGCACAAAAAAATCACAGCTTTTTCTAGTTTATTTCACAGTAATGACGCTCGCGTTGATAAATTTGGTCCTTGCGGAATTTTTCAATCGGTCGCGTATATTTTATTTGTTATCCAAAGCCCGATGACATCTGAAAATCCTTATGACAGTGCAGCCATTTTGTACGGAGTGTCGGCTGTGCCTGTTCTTGTGGTTGCTGCGCTGGCATTTTGAGCCATAACTCCTCGATTACTACACTTGGGTATCCCGGTATTTTGATAATCTGCGAAGGAAAATACAACAAGCACCAAGAGTCAATGGAGAACTGACACCTTCCGAAGAATTTGCAGCCAAAAAATATTTATGTCGTTGGGCACAGATACAATCTTTTGGAAGCGAACGTGTGCGCTTACAACGTGGTGAACCAATTTCTAAGAGCAGTCCATTGTTGTAATTGAATCCGCGCCTTGACAATGATAATATCCTTCGTGTAAATGGAAGAATAAGTCGGGTTCTAGTGTTTCCAGAAGATACAAGGCAGTCAAATCATCTTAGCTAAAAATCATGCGATGAGTTTCCTGATTGTACAATATTTTCATACGAAAATTTATCACATCAACCATGCAAGAGTAGTCAGTGAGATTAGACAACGTTTTTGAGTTCCTGCATTGAGGAGCTTTGTGAATACTGTGCAATCGCAGTGTATATTCTGCAAAATTTGTAAGGCGATACCTAGGCAGCCACGAATGGGTGAACTTCCTGTGGAGCGGCTGACTCCATACATTCGACTGTTTTCGTATACGGGGCTAGATTTTGGTTGATGGGTTGCACTTTTTACCTGTCTAACCATTCGTGCTATCCACTTAGAAATAGCGGCTGATCTCTCAAGCGACGCTTGTCTTGTTTGCATTAGAAATTTTATGAATAGAAGAGGTATTCCGGTTCAAATCCGCAGTGACAATGGAACTAACTTTGTCGGAATAAGCAAACAGTTGCAAGGTGTTCCAGGTTTTCTCGACGACGACCGTATGAAAGTCGAGCTTAGTCTACTTGGAATCGAATGGAAATTCAATACCCCATCTAAGGTGGAGTATGAGAAAGAATGGTTCAGTCAGTAACGGCGTTAACGGTAATGTTGGCTGAACAATCACCACGTCTGGAAGCGCTGCAAATCTTCTAGATCGAGGCTGAAAATTAGTCAATGCTCGGCCACTAACTCAACTGCCTGTAACGCCAGAAGAACCGGACCCCTTTACCCCGAACCATTTCTTGCTTGGCTGCATAAATTCTACACAAACGCTATGGAAGTTTGAACCAAAATTTATGAATTTGCGAAAGCAGCGGTGTCTTGCTCAGAATCTGAAAAATGGAATGTGGCATCAATGGATAAGGAAGTACTTGCCAGAATTGTCCCGCCGAGTGAAATGGTCCCAGCCATCCGAGCCTCTACGAACCGGTTGTCTCGTATGTATATGTGATGTAGATCTTCCGCGAAATAAATGGAGGCGTGGCAGAGTGTGCAAGCAACATTATGGAAAGGATGGAGTTGTGCATTTAGCTGACGTGAGCACGAGCACAGAGATCGCAAAGAGGCCAGTGTCAAAGTTGGCAGTTCTAGATATCGAGACCTCAACAGAAGATGGTGAATCCTCCACTCCGGGTCAATTCACGGGGGCGAGGATGTTGATAATTGATTTGAGATGGTAAAGCAAAGTTACGTTCGAGCACACCACGAGATGGCTCATCGTAAAAAATACAATGTGTTCATATGTGAGTATTAGTTGTAAGGTTATAAATAGTACTGTTTGAAAAATTCTTTTTAATAACAGTGATAGAGCGAATCAGACCAAATAAACAACAGTTGCTCAAATTTCAAACTAGCGTTTTAAAGACAACAGGTTAAATTCTGCCGAGCACGTTTTATTCAATAGCTCGAGTTACAAAAAGCCACAATATTGAATAAACATTATGACTACAAAAACAAAAAAAAAACAATCAGAGGCATGGAGAAAAGTAAACAGGGAACCAGTCAGTTGTACAACAAAGCACGGTAGTAAAAGTGAAATATTGTGGAGGACTATGGAATATAATGACGTTCGTAATTTATCATTCGTTTACTCAACTATGAATGAAGGGGACTAAACCTCGTCGTTGGTGATACAATAGTTTTTACTTTTACCAAGCCAACGATTTTAAACAGCATCGATGGTGCGGAACGAGATGGTGTACTTGTTATGGAAACATCATTACAAAGGCGGCGTCTCAACGGATCGAAGGAAAATTGAAATTGCTTGGCAAAATATTTTTGAAAAACATGAAATTCAAAGTGTTCTAATTTTTAAAAGCGATTTAAATTAATAAAATCTAGTATGCAGTTAAATACGAATTTATTGATTTGTGACTCAACATAATTTAGCCTAGAATGGCAATTCTCCTTTCAATAAGGCTTTTTGAAGAAAATTTTAATGATTTCCAAAAAAATTGAATTCCTTTGATTTTCACTTAAAATTTAAATTAGGGCCACATGGCAAATAAAAAATAAGCATGAAGAACTTTTGTAGGTTTTACGTTATTGGGACAACGCCAAGTCCCATAAAGAATAACATTGCTGTATTTCATAAAATCCTTCATATGGTCGTATATTCAAGTATGTGTATTTACATAGGATAGAAACCAGCATCCGTTTCCGTGGTGTAGTGGTTATCACATCCGCCTAACACGCGGAAGGTCCCCGGTTCGATCCCGGGCGGAAACACATCTTTTGTTCTTCACATTAATGGGACTGACCGTGCTGCTAGAAATGTGAATAGACAGTCCGTGTCCTTTACATTTACACTCATTCATTCTCGTTTGATTTATATTGCATCCCCCTCAAATATCTAAAATACGCTTTTTATCTTCTTTCTGCAAACTTTTGAATTGAAATGAGCATTAATCATGCATTTACTCTTCATCTGTCAAAACAGCTGACTTCTCTCAAGAAAGCGAATTGCGGAGAAATGGCAAAGAAGGCCAAGAAGAGTGGAAAAGAATAAACTAAAGAAACCGTGTGAAAGTAAAATGTCAAACTATAGTTGGAAAGCAAACGAGGCAGTTTGACACCTACATGCTGTACTTGCCCTTAGTTTTTTGTGCTTTCACAATGTGCAGTTATTATAGGTGTTAGGCGCTGATAACAGTTTTTCAATAGTAAAAAACCACATATGCAGTTATTATTATATATTTTGTGAAAACTCTTATAAAGATCCGCGAAGCCCTAGTTAATCGACACGTCGACCATATGTGAGAGACAGCGATAAACTTATGACCCTTCGCTGAAAACTATCAGTAATTGGACGACAGGCATCATGTTTTCCGCTTTGAAAAAACTGACCTCAAGACAAGATGCTCCTAATAACGTGCTGCCTGAGACTGTGGGGCAAACAATGTCCGGGTCGCTGCAGAAAAAATTCTCCCGAGGTGTCCAATATAACAGTAAGTATATAGGAAGCATACAATTACGCGTTCAATGTTTACATTTGCAGCATTTTTATGAACAGCAGCTTGCATTTTAATGGGTGTATTTTATTCCAGTGAAAATCATCATAAAAGGCGATAGAAATGTTGGAAAATCTTGTTTACTGCAGCGCTTACAGGGCAAAGGTTTCTTGGAAACATATGTTCCAACTGAAGAGATTCAGGTTGCCTCAATTCAGTGGGCATTTAAGGCAACGGAAGATGTTGTTAAAGTGGAAGTATGGGATGTTGTGGATCGCGGGAAAGCACGTCCTCGGCACAGTGGTTTAAAATTAACCACAGCATCTTTGCCGGAGACACCAGCACTTGATGCCGAGTTTTTGGACGTATATAAAGGGACTCACGGCGTTGTTTTAATGATGGATATCACAAAAGCCTGGTGAGAACAATTTATTCAAAAATGTAACTTATATAAGCATGGTACTAAAGGTCTACATCAAAAGTTTTTCCACCAAAATCATTTAATTCACAAATTTAAGAAACTATACCAAATAAGTTTTAGTCGTTTATGTTCAACCTAAGTCGCATATCGTTAAAGTGAAAAACTAATTGAATAACTTCCAACATATCCAGAAAAACTTGCTCTTCGATCATCATATCGATTTCTGTTCACCATTTTAGTTTCTGCTTTAAATTACTTGACCGTCGGAAATTTACCAATTGAATATTCGCTTAACAGTATTTAGAAAATTATTGGGTTGTTCGATAATTCATGTCGTTTTCTCTCATAGGCGACGTAAACTGCATATTTTATGTTGTCGTGATTACGAAGCTTGTGTTATTATATACTATTTTAAAGATTCGACTAGATTTTCAGTCAAAAACTGAGCGTCATTAGTAAACAACAAGTTGGTTAAAAATAAACTTGAAAATGAACAATCAAAGAGAAAGGGCAAAAATGCGGTGCAAGCTCGAAAGAAATTGCGTGAGGTTTATAGTGAGGACTGTCTTACTGAACGCCAGTGTCAGCGTTGGTTTACTTGCTTTCGTTCTAGAAATTTTAACGTGCAAGATGCACCACAAACTGGTCGTCCAACCACTACTGATGACGACAAAATAAAGGCGTTAATCGAGTCTAACCGGCATATGACAATTCGAGAGATAGAAGAGAAGCTCGACATATCGAATTCAACCGTTTATTTGCACTTACAACAGCTTGGTACGGTAAATAAACTGGATTCCTCACGAATTAAAGGAAATCCACCTCACCAAACGCATTAACATATGCGACTCTTAGCTGAATCGTAACCAAAACTACCCATTTCTAAAAAGAACCATAACGGGTGATGAAAAATGGATTGTTTACGATAACGTAGTTTGAAAACGATCATGGACCAAGCAAGATGAGCCACCAAAACCGACATCGAAAGCTAATGTTCACTAAAGAAGATTATGCTTTTTGTGTGGTGGGATTACAAGGGTACAGTCTACTTTGAGTTGCTTCCAAGAAATCAAACTATTGATTTGAATGTCTACTGTCGTTAACTATCGAAACTGAATGAAGAAGTTAAGAAAAAACGCCCTGAACTCGCCAATCGCATACATTTCCATCAAGATAACGCCAGACCCCACCGCTGTTTTATAACCCGTCAAAAATTAATGGAGCTCTATTGGGAACGGATGCCACATCCACGCTATAGCCGTGATTAGCACCAGCTGACTTTGCTGCCAAAACTTTTAATTTATTATCATGGAAGGCCGGAAAGAATCAGCCATTGAAATAAAACTGATCTTAGGTGCTCGATCTTCACAGCTCGAAAATGATTGTGCATAAATTGAACCAAACGTTCCTCGTAAATTGTAGCGTTTAAGTATTCTCGATAACTTTTAGTTTACAAGTGCACATATTTAAATTACATCACAATGTTTTAAGACATTGCATCATCAGAAATTGCTCGACATTTTTTCATCTTTGATGCTACCTAACAACTATCATGATGTAAAATGAAATCAAATGTACCTCTCTCCTCAAACTGATGACCTTCCGGCTCACGTTAGCTTCGATCTGAACAAGTTCAAGTTTGTCATCACTGCTTTCGAAAAATTCAACGATAATCTCTTTTTTCTCTATTCTTTCTTCCTGTTCGTGTCATATTTTTATATAGAATACGAGTACATCGAAAATACTTAAAACTTTTCCTTCTCTCACTTTTCATACTCAAATTGTTCACTGGAGACACAACGGAGAATGTTGAGGAACAAAAATGAGCTGCTGGACTGAAAATAAATATCAGCACTACTAATGTATGACTAGGATTGGGGCTTGATCCTTGCTTCAAATTTGTTGCTTTGAATAGTGCATGTGTCAAAAGTCGATCTTAACGTTTATGTCGTTGCGATCGATATCAAATACGGTTAACAGGCGAGTATGGAAGTAAGCATATGATACAAGTGTATCATATGAAACTGAAAAATAGACTACACTTTAGTACAAGGATTTATTCATTTCGCCTATGCAAAAAATAGTTGCGAAAAAGGGGGAAATTAGAACTTTTGTAGCCAGTAAAAGTGCATTAAATATAGCACAGAAAAACTTATTTACGGAAAAAGTTTCTAATTTCATCTGAACCCCGCAATTTTGGTATACCGTTCTGAATGTAAAGCTGGGAAGTTACGGCAAGAAAGTTTACCTTTGTTTATTTTTAATCAAAAAATGACTTCAATCACTGAAGGCCGAACATAAACACAACTGTAGGAAGCAACGTAAACGATCTAGAACTATATAAAATACAAGTATGAGTAAACGCCGACAACGAAATGCACCCGTTGACAAACTAAACAACAAATTACTCCATAATTTCTGTTCCAAAAGTAGCACTTAAATAAATAGCTTGAATTACGGGACATTTTTATAGGGAAGCAGCTTACAATCATACTGTAGCGTTGTCGTGGGGCGGGTTCTTTTCCCACAGCGCGAAGGCCCACTACAAATTATTTCCGCATTCACGAACTAAAAATTGACCGGATTCAAAAAAAATCGAACCGATTGGCCGGTGGTAGAGATAAGAATGGCCGAAGCAACCTACCGAAAGGGATTACAAACCGAAAACGCAACGTCGAATAACGAATTAGCGCACGCGATACTTAAGTTGATTTCGTCCTTGCTCAGGACGATCACGGCCCACAAGTAAGAATGGGGCATCCAGATGGTGGCCGTGCCCCCACGCACTCCTCCCAACTGGATCGAAATTCCAAAAAAATTCTGCCTTGGCCCATATCGGGTGTGGAAGGCCAAGCAGCCCTGCGAAAACACCTGTAACAATTAAAAAGGGAAGAGCTCACCCGATGGCTAGCTCATGAGCGGAGGGGCCAGCCAAAGTGACGGGTCTCATACCCGGTCAGAGTTTAAAAAAGAAAGACCAAATTCCACATTTATCTAATCAAACATTAATATTTCCATCTCCCTCATTCTTTATAAAAAATTTGTTTTTACAAACTTTCTTCACCGGTCAAACATAAACCAAATATCGCAAACTCCACTTATTTCAAACCGGAAGCCCTTTAAACAATATTTTCGAAAAAATAAATTTTTAATAAGATAAATGGAGTATGTTATATCAAAATTAATTAACATGTTGGGTAGACAGAACTACGCTTATGTCAAAAAGGTTATGTACTTAACCTACAATTTGCGGATAAATAAAATGATTTAATTCAAGAAAAATTTTTATGGCATGCATAATAAATATATTCTTGCTTTAAAAGAACTCCATTTTCACCAGCGATATTACTAAAATCATTGATTGACCTGAATCTTAAATGTGTTTATGTTATTCTTCTTATTTGAAAATTTGGAGAAGATTCAATCAAAAGCCGATGTAGTAGAAAAATCGTATATGACTTATAATCGGTGGAAATTCAAATGGCTATAACGTCGGTAAATTTTATTGAAACTTATACAATAAAATGATATTGTCGCGTGTTATGGTTCGCGGCCAATAATTTTAATGTTCCGGGAAACACACAATGTCTTTTTAAATTAAGTTAAAAGAGTTTATTTACTAAAAATGCACAATCATTAATTTAACAATTTCACTATTTTACTTTATAATTTGTCTATAAATTTTTATTCAACTGTCTATATCACTTCACTATTACTCAATATCACCTTTACTTCGCGCTCCACTAGATCGCAGTTTTACTATCGCAGTTTTACAATCGCAGTTTTACTATCGCGGCTGTAATAATCCCCCCCATTCATTCAGCTCGCCTTTATATAGGGTCTCTAGTCATTCAATACATTTCTCGTACATTGGCGAACTACCTGGAATATTCGAGCAAAATGAATGGCGCAGTGACGTCACTTTCAGATGTTGATCATGCTTGGTGGGTTTGCGAGTGCACTCGTTTGTTGATCATGATGTCCTTAATGTTTGCGAAAACAATTGCGACAGTAGCTCGCAGAATTATTTGTATATGTAACAATATTTTAAAGAACTACGTAAATGGCTGTTTTTATCCAATTTAATGATGCTAATACAGTTTTACTGACGAAATTATTAAATCCTACAATTATTTGGGAAGTTCAATGAATTTCAACCTCTAAGTTATTTGTTATTGGATCTAGCTCCATGATTTTTAGGGCTTTCTGAAAGAAATTTTGTAGAAATCGACTAGTCTCGCATCATATCTGTCCATCGGTTCATCTGGCCGTCTATGCGTGCGTCACAAGAAATTTCTTCCGAAACTATAGAAGCTACAAAGCTCATACTTTGGGAAAAGATCAGAAGTGGTAGTATCTCAAAAGTTTAGGTCTTATCAAATATAATAACTTTTTTAAAGGGGGTCACCCTTTATAATCTTCATCCAACAGTCGGAGAGCGATTCTAAAGAAAATACCACCTCCAATTCAACATCAGAAATCGAGTGACCTCGTTCGATTCTCTTGTTATTCGTGCTTCTATACCTTTGAAGAATATCTTCATATTTAGAGTGGCGTACGAAACTTCAGTTGAGGACCTAAAGCGTTATGTCAACAAAAAGTTTGGATCATGCGTTAAAGTCTTTAGTTGTCATAAATAGACTAAGGAAAATTTAACGGACAAAGTAGTTGCCTCATTCAAATTGGTGATTTCTGCAAATACTGATATTGTCCTGAATCCGAATTACTGGCCTACTGGTGTACTTGTTAAGCCGTTTGAATCTAGGCGAAGAAATTTTCGTCGGGCAACAAACGAAATCCCAAAGCTCTAGTCACAAGTAACCTTGATGAATATTCTGATAATCATAATGTTTTTTCTACTGTATCCTCTTTGAACGTCAATGAATCTCTCTCAAACCTTAAAACTCTTCAATTTAACTTCTCTTCTCCTAATAAAATGTGTTTATCTATTTTTTACCAAAATGTACGAGGATTAAGGGCCAAGCTTGAGGAACTCTTTATCTCTTATCAAGTTAGTAATGATTCTATTATCTGCTTCTCCGAGACCTGGCTGAATGGAAACATTTTGAGCAGTGAAATGTTTCCTGATCATATTGTATATAGATGTGACCGTGACCTGATTGCCACTAATAAGGCTGATGGTGGTGGAGTTTTGGTTGCAGTTAGCAAAGCTCTACCTAGTTCTCCTTGTTCTGATTTCTGTTTTTCTCCTACTTTAGAATGTGTTATTAACAAAATTTCTCTCCCTCATAATACAGAGTCCTGGATTTTGTCTATTTATATTCCTTGTAATTCACCTTTAACGGTTTATGAGACGTTTTTTGATGATCTATCCTCTTATCTAGTTTTGCGACATCCTCACGCCAAAATATTAGTTTGCGGGGATTTTAACTTGCCATACATAGAGTGGAAAAATTATACTACTCTTCAATCTCGTCATTTGACCCTTTTTCTATAACCCTGTCATCTTTCCTATCTCATTGCTCCTTCTCTCAATTTAACCATATCCGCAATCCTAATGGTCGTCTCCTTGACCTTGTTCCATCAAATGTTCCAGTTGGCTACTTATCTGTATCTCAAGCCTTACATCCGTATGTTCCTCCTGATCGGCAGCATCCTCCTTTATCTATAGATCTTATAGTCGATGAAATTAAATTTAACAAACCTCATCCTACTCCAAAACTTAACTTTTTTAAAGCTAACTATGAAGCTATTAATACAGAATTACTTTCAGTCAACTGGCTAGATTTCTTTAGAGGCCTAAATTGTGAGGCTGCTTTGAATAAATTTTACATATATATTTATAATCTTATTCGCTGTTATACGCCTCTTCAGACATTCCGTAAAGCAAATCATAAGCCTCGGCTTACAAAGCGAGTGCTTAGTGCCCTACGAGCAAAAGATAAGGCACATCATGTCTTTAAAACACTCGGCACTATTGAAGCAAAATGTAATTTTAGCAGGCTGCGTGCAATTGCCAAAAAAGAGCAGTCTGGATAGCTCTCTTGTGGCTGATAATACAAAGCCTTTTTGGTCTTATATAAGGTCGCTGAAATCCTCTTCTTCCATTCCTAGTAAGGTCCGTTGGAATGGTGCAGAGGTTTCTTCTCCTCAAGAAGATACTGACTCATTTGCCCAATTTTTTTCTTCAACTTTCTCTTCTCCCGCTGCAGCTGTGCATCCTGTTGTCTTACCTAATCATCTTCCCTTCCCAATTTCCTTTATTTGTACAGATGCATCTGAAGTCGAAGCTTTGATCAATGCTCTTGATCCTAATATTAGCCCTGGGCCGGATGGTTTGCCAAACATATTTGTCAAGTCGTAGACTCATCGCTTGGTTTTCCCTCATCTCTCCTCTTCGATCTAAGTTTGAGTACTGGTACTTTCCCAAACCCTTGGAAAACAGTTAATATTGTGCCTATTTTTAAAAGTGGTGAACCTACGTCAGTTTCCAATTGTCGCCCTATTTCTTTACTGTCCTGCTTTCCAAAGTTACTTATACGGTTGGTTCATAATCGACTCTCAAACTCATTAGCTCCTATTATTGCTCCAGAGCAGCATGGCTTTCTCAAAGGATACTCCTCTACCTCTAATTTAATGGAGTTCACAAACAGTATTGCAAGAGCTTTGGATAACCAACTGCAACTTGATGTGATCTACACAGATTTCTCCAAGGCCTTTGATACTGTGAATCATTTTCTTCTTTGTTGTAAGCTTGAAGCTCTTGGATCTCGGGTGCTCTTCTATCTTGGATGTCATCTTATCTATCGTGTCGTCCCTGTCGAGTAAGTCTCTCTGGTACTACGTCTAGTCCTTTTTATCCTTCATCTGGCGTTCCACAAGGTTCAATTCTTGGGCCTCTTCTCTTTCTGTTGTTCATAAATGATCTTCCCTTTGTAATTAATTCCTCGTGCCTTTTGTATGCAGATGACTTCAAAGTATTTCAAGCAGTCGAATCCCATTTAGACTGTCAGCTCCTCCAAAATGATTTGAATGCTCTTAATGAATGGTGTGCTTCAAACTATTTATGTCTTAACACTGCTAAATGTCACAAAGTGACTTTTTCTCTTAAGGACTGTCCTATTAATTTTAATTATATATTAAATGATGCTTTGCTCTCTGAAGTGTTCAGTCATAAAGACCTTGGAGTAACTTTTGATCCAAAACTCAAATTTGATGCACATATTTTAAATGTGATTACTAAAGCGTCTAGAGTTTCCGGGTTTATCCTTAGACATGGACATAAATTCAATAGCATCTCTACTTCTGTCCGCCTATTTGTTTGTCTTGTTCACCCTTTGCTTGAATACTGTTCTGTTATCTGGTCCCCCCGATATTCCTATCTCGTGACTTCTTTAGAAACTGTCCAAAGAAAGTTCACGCGTTTTCTTTTCCTTAAGTTTAATTTGCCGTATCAGCCTTATGAAAGTCGTTTATCTTTCCTATCTCTTCCATCCCTAATATCCCGACGAACTTATTTAGACCAATGTTTTTTGTACACACTCTGCTACCATCAAGTCCCGTTAAATATTATTTCTGAGCTGCGTTTCCGACAAACATCTCGTTCATCTCGGATGAATTCTTATTTCGTTATCCCATATGCTAGAACTGATTTATATTTCTATTCACCAATCTTAAGAATCGTACGAAATCATAATAATCTCGAGCTTGGTCCTTTCCCCTCTTCTTACATAGCATTTAAGAAAAAACTAAGAGACTTACTACTAGTTTAACTTTTAATTATCGACATTTTAGTATTCTTTTTCATTTAAATTTTGCTGTAATTGTTCTTTGCGTTCTATTTTGTGATTGGATTGTTTAGTCTGGAAGATGGAATAAATTAATAACGAAGTGGCCCTTAACAAATTTTTTCATCAAATGTAGTCGAGTAGGGTATCAAATGAAAAGTCTTAGCGTATTCAATAAGTCATTTTTTGCGTTAGGAGTCCAGGGGGAGGCAAAATGCACGAACAATATTTGGTTCACCTCCCCTCACGATTGGACACCTTTGAGCCGAAAACCTGAAAAAATCACGAAGGTAGGCCTTTATGAGTCCAAGTGCAACAAATACCGCGGAAATCAAAACTCACTCAACTCTATTAATAATAGAATGATTTGTAAATTTTACATTTTCCCCCAAAAATCGAAACGGTGCCCTTAAACTTCTTAAAATTTTGCCCACGAAATTTCATGAAAATCAAATCATCAAGTGAGTTATCGCCATTTCAATTGCATGGAATTACAAAAACAATAACATATGTTGATAGTTAATATATATTTCAAATCATCCAAGGCACTCTTATTTTCTTCGGATTTTCATGAAAATTTAAGAAATAGTGGTTTACTTGAATATGTTCAATGGGCCGAGCAGTCGCAAAAATTATTTAACGTGGAACCAAATCCCGGCTGTTATGTGCTTATGAACGAAACACTGCACCTTTTGGATGAATGTGAACGATTTTTTAAACAAGTATTGGGTGAATGATTCAAATCAGCGATTCATGGTGGCAGAAAATTTGTTTCGACCCCTAGACTGGTTGCAAAGCCCTTCTGTTAGGAGCTCTCTCTTGCCTCCTCGACTTGTTTCACCTACGACTATAAATTCCAGGTACACATCTTCAGTCATTCATTAAATTGAATCAAGTGTTAAGAGCATGTACATTAAATATTGAAGTTGGGGAAAGATAACATAAAACTATTCATTGTTCTCATTTAAAACAGCCCCTATTTTGTTTTAAGATTACTGATACCACTAGCTGAACCAATTCTCAAAGATATTCATGATACCTATCATTCCTGAAACTTTCATGCAAATGCTAGCAAACCTGTAGTGTCTGAGTCGGTAAAAAGCGCATATTGTTCCATAGCCATGTGTTCCATAGTAATACTGAAAAAATCAAGCCGCTTTAACTTCGTTAAATATCATTCGATCTGTGTAAAACTTTATAAATAATCATTTGTGTACTGAATTCGATTGAATTTGAAGGTACCGTTAAGATTTTATTCAAGAAAATGTAAAATTAAAAAATCATATATTGCTAACGAAGTTGAGTGAATTTTAACTTCTCATGTATTCGTTGTTGTTGTACTCACAAAGGCCTATTTTCATGATTTTTTTCAAATTTTTTCGGATAAAAGGTGTCCAATCGCTAATTTTTTCTTTAATCGGATACTTTCAAGTTGTTTTAAATCTTTTTCTTATCTTTCCTTGCGATTGCGGGTCACGCCAATAACCTTTTCAGGCGTTGTGCACGAAATGCGAACTTTTTGTTGGAATCCACTAAATTCAAAGGCGTAGGTGAGCACAGAAAAAACTAATGAAAAGAAGAGTAGTCCGAGTCTTTGTTCGATCTCGAATCGAAAAATATGCGATGCGGGTTTTCCGTGTCGCGACGAGACAAAACCGATTTCAAATCGAAATTTTCTTTTACTTCGGCGCGCGGGGTCTGTTTTTCTCTCTTTTAAATCCCCACACTCCGTTCGCGAAATTTTCTTTTTTTCTTCGTAGTCACAACAACCGTCGCCGTGTGCGGCCAGCAAGCAACCTCCGCGTCGACGAGATCCAACTTCCACCTCTCGTTCTTCGCCGGTACGGAATCACGTCCAACTCAATTCCAAGTTTGCAAAAAACGACTTTTCCCGCATAATACCATGCTCGCTAGCTTTGTCGCCGTGGCAGTAACGGCTGATTATGATACAATGTACTATAGTAGGCGGTAGGAGGTTGAATTGGAAAATCCACTATAAACAAGACTTGAAACTCTGTTTGAAAAAATGTAGCTTACATGACCTGTAAATTATCTTAGAAGTTCCAGCAAGACTGCTATTGATATCGCGATGGTATTATCTTCTACATATTTCGCATAAATGAAGATAATTTTCATTATAAATAAAATTTATTTTTCTTCAACTGATGTTAAAGCCTCTTCCCATTTATTTTCGATCGATCATTGTTAGTAGTGGCATTGATAACTGTTTGTAATTGGTGCCAATAATTCTCGAAAAAGCTGTGGCCGTTCACATACCAAGTAAATTCGATATCTGCTGATAAAGAAAGACTTTCACAAATATAGAAAGAATCTCTTCCAAATCAGCATTTAATTTTGATGAACATTCTTGAAATCCATATCGTCCACTTAGTAATGCTTTGATCTATTCTTTTTCGTAATTAGGATTATTTATCATTTTGAAATTTTACAAAAGTTTACCAAAAATTACACGTAATATGATACAGATCAAAGTACTGAATATTTTCTACTTCAATCGGATCTTTAACGTATCGTTCCAAGTACTCTCTAAAGAAGCAAATCGATTACGTTCAACACCTGGGTGACTTTCCTAGGTTCCCCATTTGTCTTGTATGTGTATGGGAAGATTGCTTTCCTGAAGCTATTCACATCCGAAATGGGGTGATAGGAAGAATATTTTTTTTTTGTGGAATCAATGGATCCGTTTTGCATTTCTCCAAAGCAATATATTCGATAAATTTACTGATGAGAGTGCCATAAGAGAAAAAGATACAATAAATAGTTTTTTTTTGTAGAGGTTTTCATACTTTTTCTT
The DNA here is from genome assembly GCA_963969285.1 of Odontomyia ornata. NCBI lineage: Eukaryota > Metazoa > Arthropoda > Insecta > Diptera > Stratiomyidae > Odontomyia > Odontomyia ornata. The sequence goes on from OZ017742.1 coordinate 162,778,196, forward strand.
TTTGCTATACGTTCAAGTGTCTGTTCATGCTGGTGAAACAGATCTTGTGAGTTTCGCTGCTGGTGATGTTGCAAGATTTGTCGATGTTCTTGCAGCATTTGCTATTGTTGTTTTTTTGTGGCAGTGATAGTTGTTGGCGTTGAAGATGTTGTTGGCATAGATGATGAGAGTGATGATCAGCATTTACTGTCGTTGGTCATCATACGGTTATCTGAATTGTGTACAGCTCGGGATTCTCGTAGCGTCCGATATTAGAGGTCGGGTGGAATGAGGTGTAGAAGTGGATGGAACTATTTAACGATTGCGAATAGTATTTATCTCCCATTGTTCTTTTCTTGACGGCTCCTCGAGCAGTTTGCCTAGGCGGACTGCTCGATTACTACAACAGGTTCCAGAGCAATATTGAACAACCTTGGGGCAAGCCCATCCTTCTGTTTTAGGCCTGAATTCGTTGGGAAGCGTTTAGTGAAATTTCTGTTAACTTTGACCTGAGACTCGGTGTTTAGCGTTGTAACCTTGGTCATACAGACGAGTTTAGTTAGGATCCCAATGTCAAGCATTATTTTGAACAGGAAATTTCTGTCAACACTGTCGTATGTTTGTTTGAAGTCTACGAAGAGCTAATATACATCGATGTTATATTCCCAGCACTTTATGACCTGTGCTGCTGTATGCATGTGAAACGTTCTTCTTCTCCTTTGTAGTACTACAGCCCCTCTCGGTCCTTCGCTTCTTGCAACAAGCGCCTCCAACTGTCTCGTTCCATTGCCCGCGCCCTCCAATTTTGAAATCCGAGCAGCGATGAACTATCTTCGTCGGCCGAGTCAGACCAGCGATGTGAAACCTAGGCTATTACAAATGTTTCCGAAAAGGACCTGGACGTATTCGAATGCGAAGTGCTCAGGAGGATATATGTCCCAGTAACGCATAGAGTAGAGTGGAGACTTTGTTACAACAACGGGTTGTATAATCTTCATGACGACCCACCTGTATCCGCATGCGAAAAGCTACGCAAACTACAATAGGCAGGACATATGAATAGAATGGAAGAGCACAGGCTCCCCAGACAAAAGTTGAAGTGCAGAGCGCAAGGCAAACGTCCAGCCTAGAAACCGAGGAAACGATGGGAAGATGGAATTGATACTGACACCGGATCCATGCTTGGAATTTCCAATTAACGAACGCAGAACCGCGGCGAATGCAGGCGACTACTACTGGAAGTGAAAGTCTGAATTGGAGATATATCATAAATAATTAGATGATGAATAAATAAAAAAAAAACAACTCAACAGGACTTCATATTGTTGGATATTATTAATTTCGGGAGCAAACTTCATGGTGCAAAATTAAATTCTGACTTTTGAAGTATAAGAATTTCAGTAATACTAATATTATATTCGAAAACATATTAAATGCAGAAGCTATCATATGAATATGTTATGTAAACAACCAAGAAGCCACAGACGGTGTATATTTGGAAAATGCGAGAGAATTGGTTGATATCGGTAAGAAGTTTTTCCATTTCCATTGCGCAAGGGTCGCGAGCCCCTCGATAATCGTTCTGTTTTTTCACGTTCGTTCCTATTTTCAGTATCATCAAATAAACATTAAACTAACAACAAAATCTAGATGAAAAAAAAAATGCTAATCAGAAAGAGGCAAATAATAAGCTAGCAAAATTAATATTGTACTTTACTTTGTTTTCCGTCCTCTGGCATAAATCGCTGCTCTATGCGGATATAATAATTGGAAGCACATTAATCACATAATTTTCAGCTTCTTCGTAGTACTACCGCTCCTCTTGGGCTTTCGCTCCTTGCAAAAAGTTCCACTAATTGGCTCGGTCCATCAGCCGCACCCTCCAATTTCGAAATCCGAGCAGCGTTAAACTGTCTTCGTCGACCGAGACAGACCTTCAGTTCACCCAACGAATACCTTTTTGGGTAGTCGTTTTTTGTCCATACATTTCACGTGGCCAGCCCATTGCAAATTCCGCAGTCTTACGATCGTTTAGACCTCCGACTCGTCAAGAATTTCATACAGCTCATGTATCGAATTCGCCATTGGTCCCCGTCTAGCTTCACTTCGATTATTTGCCTCAGGACTCGCCTCTGGAAGGCGTTCAACATGTTTGCGGATGCTTGGGTTAGGGTCCATGTTTCACACCCATAGCATGACATAGGTCTTATCACAGATTTGTAAACTTGGCGCTTTGTTTACCTATATATGCAGCTGGTCTTCAAAATCATCAAAACTGAAAAAATATTTTATTTGCGAGCTGTATTCTTCGGCGTATTTCGTATCTTTCATTACCTGTTCTCATTATTCTGATGCCTAAATACATAAAATTGCTCACATTTTCGATACTGTATTCGCCAAGTGTGATATTTTGTGTACTTGAGGTATTTTTCCTCGACTGCGTCATGAGCTTTGTTTTATTCTCATTGATTTGTAGCCCTACTAGTTTTGCTTGGTTGTCGAGTTTCAGGAATAGCTCTTTGATGTTGTCCACATAGGCTCGACTTGTATAGTAATGTACCTTGTGTATCGATAGGTAGTTTCCTTATGACGTACTCCAGAGCCAAATTGAATAGTAATGGGGCCAACCCATCTCCCTGCTTTAGTCCGATATTTGTGTCAAAGGCATCGGTGAGTTGGTTATTGATGCGGACTTGGGAGGTCGTGGACTCCATCTCATTATGGTAAGACGGACTAATTTGGCTGGGATGCCAAAGCAAAGCATTATTTGGTACAGTACGTTACGATCAATACTCAGTTCAAAAGAGTTTTCTTCGAGGCAAATACTAGGAAGATTTAAAGTGTCGTTTTGAATACGCAACCCAATATTATTAATTTCCAAGTAATTAACGATAATAAGTGCAACATCTTTAGGAAGAATATTACGAAATTTTTGTCCAATGATAAAATAGTCGCATTATTTGGAACAGCTACATCTTTAACATTATGTATCAGTTCCTGGCTATTTTTGAAGCTAAATATTGGCTTAAAATGAGTTATAAGTTTTATAAGTTTTCTGTAAAGTGCTAGCTGGAGCATGAATGTACGACACCACCGGCCTAATAGGATAATCCTCTTTAAGTAGCTTAATTATCGAGTATAATTTGAAGGCCCGTATTGTAGTCACATAGAGGTAGGTAAAGTGTCCGTAAAGGACTGCAGCGATGGTCTGCTACCCCGGCGAGAGAGGATGGTGAGATTCACCGCAGCACAAGGACCCACTACAAAAAAAAATTCGCATCCACGAATTTCAAGGTACAAATAAATATCGACCGGAGTCAAGCCTGAGGTAACCTATGTTACTAAGGGTCAAAAATTGCAAATGCAGATGACAAACCGAGCCGGGAGAAAACAGACGGACTTAAGAGGAATTCGTCGTTACTGACGATATTTATGGCTCCCAAATAAGAGTGGGGCATCCTGGTGGAAGCGTTGCCCTCTCGCAACCCCCCCAGCCGGATCAAGATCCAATGTAAGTATGGCCATATATTTTCCATTTGAGTGAAAAACTCATACAAACATAATTTGCATGAATTTTTCCCTTAAATGAAAAATATGAACGTGGCAAATTTATGTTATAGTATTGTTTGATGGAATCACATAACCCTATACAATAAATAGGCACGCGAGCGGAAGGCCACCCTACCCTGCAATAGCACCTGTAAACTACTTAGAAAAGGGTGAGCTCACCCGATGGCTAGGCCATTATAGTGGAGAGGCCAGCCAACGTGGTGGGTCCCATACCCGATCAGGTCTCAAAATAAAAGGAAAGACCGAATTTGGATGGAATCACATAACCCTATACAATAAATAGGCACGCGAGCGGAAGGCCACCCTACCCTGCAATAGCACCTGTAAACTACTTAGAAAGGGGTGAGCTCACCCGATGGCTAGGCCATTATAGTGGAGAGGCCAGCCAACGTGGCGGGTCCCATACCCGATCAGGTCTCAAAATAAAAGGAAAGACCGAATTTGGATGGAATCACATAACCCTATACAATAAATAGGCACGCGAGCGGAAGGCCACCCTACCCTGCAATAGCACCTGTAAACTACTTAGAAAGGGGTGATCTCACCCGATGGCTAGGCCATTATAGTGGAGAGGCCAGCCAACGTGGCGGGTCCCATACCCGATCAGGTCTCAAAATAAAAGGAAAGACCGAATTTTTATAAAGTTTATCTTTCCATTTTATTTTTTTCTTTTGAATTTGGCTTTAAACAAAATACCATTTCAACTAGAAGTTAACAAATAAAACAAACGAAATTGTTCTGTAAATGATACTTCTTCCAAATGCAATAAAACGTAAATTACTTGGGATTTGGATTACTTAAAGTGAATCAAAATTTTTCATTCTAAAACAAGGTCATGCTAAACGAAATGCCGGAACGGAAATTTTGGTTTGGTAATAAGTTTCGAATTTTTTCGTTTCATAAAAAAATTTCGTAATTTTGGTGAGAATCTAAATTATAGAAATAATGGTAAATAAAGGGGAGCAAAAAGAAACAAAGAAAAAGAATATACATAAAAATTCATACACAAAGAAACCAGAACAAAATATACATAAAAATATTATATGAAAGGAACCAAAAAGGGTACTCACCAACATCCTCAACGGGCGCCCGTTGATGATGTGGATGATGCCTTAAACTTTATGAAATCCTCGTTGAAGTACGTTACGAGTGCTTGAACAAAATCATTACTTTTTACAATTAAGTGAAATGGTGAGGAAAATTCCAAATGACACTTTTGCACTATATATAAGTCCACTTCCTTAATTAGATATGATGTCGAGGCAAGCTGCTTTGAGTCAACTACATCAACAAGTGGTTCCGTTATCGCTACTTTTCGGATGCAATTCATATCATTATTTTTTTTCCTTTAACTTTGAGTCTTGGTCCCTTAAAGTTTGAATATCGTCGATGGTTAAATTGTCCAATTTTTCAATCTCTTCGTCCAACTGTTTTTTCCACAAGCGAAGCGAGTGTCATCCAACTTTCTGGGAACATCGGTGCATTGTTTTATGAATAAAATCACACCTATTTAGCCAAACAGAACCGTTCTTTGAATTCGCCGGTATCGTCAGTTCTTGTTGCCTTCTCGTTCGTTCTGTTGAACGCGTTGCTGGCTCAGGTGAAAAATCGTTGGGCTTGTGCTCAATGTACATTCGACATTAGACCGGAAAAGGAAAAAAAGCGCGACGGCATTTTATTTTCGTACACCCAAACTAAATATTTGAATGAAATCTTCAATTTCAATTATGAACAAAGTTCCACTATTTTCTCAATCCCATCTGGCATTTCCACGTCCTCGACTTTTCCTTTGATAACAGTTATCACGTCTGTTCATTTGTTGTGTGAATTTTACTGCACTTTGCAAGCACTAAATCCAGCCTGCACGGAACTAAAGTCTTCTTCCCATATTCACTCTATCGAGTCGACAGCGACCACCTAACTCCAGTGCATTTTTCTGATTGGTTTTCTTCTCCACTCTGTTCCAAGCAGGAATTCGCACACACGGAATCACTCACTTGCATAATATCTGTTATTAATGAAGTTAGACGTGTTTGGTCCAGAAACCCAAGCCGGTCTTTGGCCTGCTTTAAACTTATGTTGTTTAAACTTCCTTCGAAAACTAAATCCACTAGTCTTGAAGTATGTGAAATTCGATTTGGCGTACATATCCGTACTATGTCTGTTTTAGAAGCATACACGTTGCTTCCGGCATGCAAAGGAATCATATCATTGTTGGGTTTTTCTATAATGATAACATCTTGGGTTGGTGATGTTTGCTCATAAAGATTTGGTTGTTTTGAAGAATATAATTGCCTGAATATGAATCACATCGGTTCGGGCTTGAAACGTTCAATATTATTCACGTTATAGGTTAAATGTTGGCCCGCTGAACAAACCATTCAACAAAAACCGTACAGTGCTTTATTTAATGGATATAATTGAATTGATAACACTTCGCACACTTGAGCGAAACCAACGCGAACTCTGCTTTTCCCAAATTCTCCGTGTTAAGGCATTTTCACACTTTATTCCACCAAAAACCGTTCACTGCGCTCATTAGCAGATCATTGCCCTTCATTCGCACCGAGCATCGTTAGCGTAATCGAACTCCCGATTATTATTCGACTCAAGACATTTGTCACCGCGCACTTCTTCCGTTTCTTTTTTAAACTCCGCTAGCCGGTGCGGTTCTCCGACGTGCTCGCTGTGGCGATCTCAAGCAGACTTCCCGATCCGCTCAAGCAGATCTGCTTACTTCATGCGAACAGCCAACGTACGGTGAATGCCGCAACCGAGGTTCGGTTCGTGACGAGCCCCTCATCCACCCACTGTAGATTGCATTCGGCAATGCAATTCGTGGATGAGCTGCATTAAATAATTAATTTTTTAAATTTACAATTAAAATTGGATTTATGTTAATGTTTTAGAGCAGTTTGCTTGGGCGACTGCGCACTGCTGATTTTTCGGACGGACTATAAGCCCGTTCAGTTATGATACGTGTTGGTTTAAAATCAGAACGTATAGCAGCTATGTGGACAGACACATGGCCAAAGCTTGATACTGACCATATCACCTTGTGGAGTTGCCGACACATGATAATGATATACTCTAACTATCTCAAAGCGAAGGCCCGAAAGGGGTTGTAATGCTACAACATCATATTACACTAAACAAATTGAATAAATAGAAGTATGTTCCTACCTGAAGGGTTTAATATCCAACCTTTCAAATGACATTTATCTGAAGCCACTCGTGATTCTACTCGATAGTTTATTGGCATGTACGTTGTATATTAAATGTTTAAATTAGGGGGGAAAAGACCACAATACACACTATTGTAGTTTATGTTGCACGCCTATTTAATTTTGAGTGACTGATACTGTTTGAATAAATACTTGGAGATATTCATGATATGCATTCGTTCTGAAACGTTCGGGAAAATTTTTCCAAATCGTAGTAGTTGCCCTTTCTATCTATAGGTGACAAATCAAGATGGAAGTGGGGGACAAAAAATTGTTCGTGCTATTTACCTTCCACTGTGCACCTCGACATCAATTATACAGTTTTAACCCTTGCTACCAAAAGTTTTCACGAAGCCCTTTCATTTAATAAACCACATGTCTAGCTTCGATGAAAATATTTTTAAGGGAGGATCCTTTGCAAAAAAATTTCGACTACAAAAGTTACAGTAGACCACGACTTTTGCGCTTTTCACAATGCATGATTATTCTAGTTTCTACAGCTCCTGTGTAAACTTGCTGTGACGCAGGGACGGACAGACAGGTACTGATTTTAATATTGTACATTTTTTTGCAAACCCCTTAAAAGAAACATTGCTAGCGATGTCTAAACTTCAGGGAACTAGAAATCTTTTAGTCGAAGGAATTCTTTCGTCTAGCGCATTTAAAACTGATGTTAACTTAGTATCCTCCAACTGAACCGGAGAAAGGGAGTTTCAGCCCATCAAGTTATATGGAACTTTTGCTTGGAACACTACTTCAAGTCATGGAAGATAGATGTTTAAAAATGGTTCTTATTTTTCGAGTGGAAAACTATTTGAACTTGCTGGAATGTGTAAAATGATAGATCAGGCACAAAAGCGTAAATTAATATTAATGGCCAGATCAGTTACTCCATCGAACCCTTTATTTGTCTCAATCATGGGTAACAATATTCTTCAGCTATCATACATTCTTAGTCTAGTTCGCATACTTAAGTATAGGGCATTTTATGTTATATTTAGATGGGAAAAATTTTAAATTTGATTAAAGGATTTTCCTTCGAGTTAGCAAACCATTTATAAAGATAAAAAAATATAGGTAAGCTTAAACTGCGATTTAAGGAAGAAACGAATTTTGTTCAGGATCACTAACATCAGTTTCCAATTGTGTTAAAACGAAACATTAATAAATATATTTACTTATTTCAATCAAAAAATACTTTTCCCACTAGGACTTTTGATTATGTAACGAAAGAGCTTCCGAAAATACCGGAGGAAATTCCCGTTTTGATTCTTGGCAACCACTGTGACATGGGCCATCATAGAGTAATCACACATGGTCAAGCAACGGCTTTAATTGAAAGTTTGGGCGAGTGAGTATAATTTCAAAAGAATAATTTCTAACGATTCAAACAACATACTTTCTAGTCGTCCTGCTGAAGTGTTATATGCAGAAAGTTCAATGCGCAATGGATTTGGTCTTCGATTATTGCATAAATTTTTGGGTCTACCGTTTTTGCGACTTCAAAAAGAAAGCTTTTTAGCGTTGCTCGAAAGAAATAAACGTGACACGGACATTTGCAGTTTTGAAATATCTGAATTTTTGGTAAGATCCAATAAAAATGTTTTTACGGAATAAGGTTAACATTTTTCTTCATTTCAACCAGAAATCTGACGATGCTGACTACAATAAGTTTTTGGATAGTTTGTCAAATAGAAGACGGCAGATAGCAGATTCAAATTCGAGTGTCACATCCATCCAACATTCTGCAAGTGCTGACGCACTTTCACCAACATCACCGACATCTCCGCCAGAGTTCAAGCCATTGAAGAGCATTATAGTGGGCGGAGGACAACCAATTATCATTCCAGGTCAAATCAATGTTACGCAACAAGTTAAGACCACCAATAATGGTCTTAAAACTAATACGACTGTACTGCCAGCAACGACAGCTGAATCAACAATTTCAACAACAACATCTAGTCTAGTCTCAAGTTTATTTAAAAAGCCAGACATTAAAGAAGCGAGCGTGGTTCCAGAGATGCGAAAGATGAGCATTCAAGAACAGAGAATAGCCAGCGTGGAAGAATTTTGCCCAGACGAAGGGGTTTTAGACAGGAGTTTCTTGGATGATACGAATACATTAGGTGATAATGCTGCAACATCGGGTATCGGCGGTAGTTTGGATTCCGATAGTGAAGAGGAAACAGAAAATCCAATGGTTGCCAAATTTAGTGACGATTTAGATGTGAATGAAACAGATGAAGTTACTGCTAAGCAAACCACAGTAGATAGCACTGGTAATAATCGAATTTTAAAAGAAAATCCCCTTGCGAAGGGGAGGAAAAACTCGGACTTGGTCCGAACGGACCTCTTGTCAACACCTCCACGTAAATGGTCAATTTCGAGCGAGGATATTCCTGTCACTTCAACCACCATTGATTCAGCGTATGGTGATGAGTTTGATGGTTGGCTTGAAGACTCATCCATCCGCCGGTCACCTGAAGGTGGAGAGGACACAAGTTCGATTCCAAGTATTGTTCAGGATGTACCACCTAAGTTGAAGTCAGAAAGTGGCTCTGAAAAGAGACACAAGCATAAAAAGAAAAAGGATAAGGACAAGAAAGACCGAGAAGAACGAAAGGAAAAGAAAAAGAAAAAGCGTTCTAAGGAAAGTGAACTAGAAGATTTTCTCAATGGCACTCCTGATCCATCAGTGAATCGAGTCGACGAAGCATATGAAGCGCTTTAATGATTTTTCCAAACTTTTAGGTAGCTAAAGCGTAGTTGTTTTCTTGTTTTGATTATAATATGCGTAATTGTGCAAAAACGACCGTTGATTCGATATAACCTAATGCAGGCGCTGTAATCGAATGTCTCCAAAAGATGAGAAAATTTACGCCGTAATTTTAATTGTTACGAAATATAATAAATAAATACTAATGTTTTAAAATATCTCTTACTAATCACATAGTGCTAAAGAATGAGTAAATCGATGTGCGTGTATGGTAGCAGTTTTGCTGAGAGAAAATACATTAAAAACAAAATAATAAGTTAGTACTTGTCATAAGAGCAAGAAACTCAAAGAATGCCAAATCCTGACGAATGTCTTCAATGAGATGATTTAACGCAATTTATTAATATAAGGAATATTAACACTAATCTTTTTCTCCGTTTTAAAGACAGTCTAAACAAATATAAAATTCAAAAAGTAAAATTAGCTTTCTAGGTGCATTTTAAAAACTTGTTATCTCATCGTCGCGTCTCTGTGAGTGTCGCCACCCCAGTCACAGACATAATGAAAGTATAATGAATGTTGCATATATTGCAGTGAATCGAATCTTATCTATCTGTCAAATTTAAATTATTCTATTATCATTGTTTCTATAATACGCTATTTTAATTTAGATTAAGGAAATAAATTTGACTATTAGGAATGATTTATTTGAATTTTTGTTACGTTTTTATATGGTTTTATCAATTTTTGGTAGATATGTTATTGAAAATACACTAAATTTTTTATTGTTACTCCTCGGAAAAAACAGACTTAATAAATGTGAACTATTCGAATTGTATGTTTACTTTGAAAATTCGGCATTGTCGATGTATTGGCAACTGGTATAGTCTTGCTGCTCTGTATTGGGTTGTCGCATCGCGAGTCAAATGCGCACAGCTCTTGTTGTCGTTTCGATGATTCTGCTGTGTTCGTCTTTTTGCCACTGAAAATGCAATATCATGATCATTTAGTTGTTAAAGATGTCTGAGAGTGCAAAACAGCGAGTTCTGTAATATTATGATGGAAGGTTTAGGTTGCCTAGTGCTCATTTGTTTTGAGTTGTTTTCTGGGAACTCTGAGCGTTCGAGAAAGAATACCCTAATACCACAAAACGATGCTTGACCGATATGATGTAGTCGAATGCCACCTTTACTTACCTCTCCACTACTATATACCTCACACTAAAATCGGACTCCAGGAAAAGACGTTATATTAATGGTTATTAAAAATTGTTTAACAAAAATAAGTTTCAGGAAACTGGTGCGAACTGCTAATCCCACTTACTTTGTTGTGCGTTAGTGGCCACTGCTGGCTGCCACTGAGATGTTGACGCCTCGATCCTTGTTTCTGCTAGTGTTCAAATTTTTCGCTGTTCCTGTCGCTCCAGCTGGAAGGTCCGCTCTAGCTCCATGACTTGGGACTTGAATTTCGCTCGCCCGATAGGTGTCACGGCAAAACGAGCTAGACGTTTGAGCTCATACATCTGGCGGGTATGTTCCCACCTCCCGGCTCGCATTGGTTGGTTTGTTTTGACAAGCACGGTTGTGTTCAGGGGACGTAACTGGCAGGCAAGGTATTCCTGAATAGACATTGGGCGAGGTCTGGTTTGGGGGGATGCCCGGAGTATCTCCTAGAGGGATACAATTACGCGTGACATGCGCGGATGATGGAGGATGTTGGAAGCCACATGTCTAATCCTTTTCCCAAGCTGTAACCAGCTAACTGCGATTTCATCTAACGGTTGATGCGTAGAGCGGAGAGAGAGTTGAATACGCAATACGAGCCACAAGGCTATTCCTAGACCCAAGCCAGAGCATATCTACTAAATAGCAGCTGCAATTAGAACAAATTTTCTTTCTTATGGTACTTATGGAGTAGAGAGAATTAGACTAAAAGTGCGTATGTATGGTAAACAAAAACTTGAACTTGCATGCAATTTTACCAACACAAGGTAAACTTTAATCCATCTTTTACACGTTTATTTGCCTCTCTTTTCATTTTGACAGCTCCTCGATTGCAGGTGCTAGTTTGTATATATGCTCTGCCCAAGCTATAGATTGCTAAACCGGGTTGCGTTGAAAATTTTACTGCGTATAACGGAGAGTATCCAATATTCCACAGGAGCCATAAGGCTACTGTAGAAATCGAGCAGTCCGTGCATGCGAGCTGCTCGTGGAACTTCCAAAAAAATGAAAATGTTTATAATACGAATCCAGTAGTTGAATGGAATAAGTTGATAAAAAGTTAGCGGCCACAAATCATGAAATTTTTAAAAACTTTGTAATTTCAGTTATTTATGCACCCTGTGTTAGGTATAAAACTACTCTTATATGTGGGCAATCAATTCCACAGAATGGCGTTATGGATTTCATTTTAGCCGTTGCAACGTTTATTGCATCAAACTGCAACCCAGCTCAAATGGATATCGAAAGTATTGGCAGTAATCATAGTATTGTTCGATTAAATAAGTATAATAAAGAATTTAACGAAAATGAGCAGCACTATGAAGCATTAAGTATAACTCGAAGTCATCCTATTACACTTTTAACTAAATTCAACAGTTTAATACGTTTAAATAGAACTGAAAAAGGAGAAAAGCCTGCAAAGATAACGTGCATCCCCTCAGAAAATATCAATACAGATTCAGTTTTTGCATCCGCCGAAAAAACCTGCACCTGCACAGAAAAAAACAATTTATGAAAACAATGTGATAACATATGATATATCACTAGTTGCAGGAGAATTCTTTTTCAAAGTACACTAAACTGCTCCAAATATAGCAAATATAACGAGTGAGTAAATGGTCGTGGAGCCGTTGGGGAGTCTAAAAATTATACAACCCAACATGTTAGTGCCAAAGAAAATGTACAATTGTACGAAAAATATAGCGTTGGTTGGTTTTTTCTCCTTTTTCCAATTGACTTTCAAAATATGTAATAATCTTAATTAATTGAATTTGCTAGAGTTTTTCTTTGAAGAAATATGTTTAATGATAACGTATAAATTTAGAGAGCCATTTGGGCCATTATGTTTTTGTATGTTTATTGTTTGGAATTTGCTTTATATTCTTTGAAAATTTATACCGATTAGTATTGAACAAAGCGCTTTTGACTTTGACATTGTACGAAAAAATCGTAATGTACTTTTCAACGCTGATTCGATAATATATCATTCGAACGGTTCTAAATCGAACGCATTGGCCATTGGGAATATAGTTCGAAGGCTGGAACGGCTAAGAGAAACCTTCAAATTGCCCATGTTAATTATTCTGAGTGTGGCAATACCAGTATACCCTATGGATACTGGCACGAACTGGGAGCTTCATATTATACACATCAAGGCTCCTGGAGAGAGAGAGGTATCACTGCATAACACACTTACCTGATACTACATACGTGTCAACCAAACCAACAAAGAGATGCGTTTGTTCAATGAATTAATTTTACTTCATTTGAATAATTATGTTCTATGTTTAGATTATTTGAATCTATTATTTGTTCTGCCGTTGGATATTCAGGAAAACAGCCTTTGCCGGATTGCACTTTGCAGGAGGGTTGCTGCTCCGGTTGGTTCAGCGTGTAGTCCTTTTGAGTGAATTGTGAGTTGATTCCGGTCACAACGAATTAATCAAACAATACTGTATTTTAATCCGAATAAAATGAAGTGAGAGTTCAATGAAAATGATATTATGCCTCGCTGTTTCTCCATGTTTAGATTTGGTTTATGGTCAATTCAATGATTTGAAAGTGAATTTTTCTGAGCTAATTAAATATTACAAAATTAGTTGAAGAGGTCTTATGCCTGCATATCTACAAATTTAGAGTATTAATGGAGCAGTGAAACTACTTTAATTATGTTTGTAGTTTAAAGGAAATAAAAAGAATGATATTAGTTGATATCGTATTTGAGGAAATCAGTCAACTAAGACTATAACTGTTGGCCCCGGGTGTAATCGCCTTGGGACGCTAATACTCAGGCTGATGCATTAAGTGCGCAGCTACATATATTAATAAATAAATCAATTAATAATCCAACAGCTGACCCCGGTCGTGACGCCTTGTGATGCTAATACTTAGGTTGATGCCTTAAGTATGTTGTTAGATTGACAAATCATTCAATTCTTAGTTCAACTGCAGGCCCCGGGCGTAATTACCTTGAGACGCCAACGCCTTGAGTACGCAGTTGAACTTATCCTTATTCGCTTATCCCGGGCTAAGTGCCTTGGGATAGATTACGCTCGGGCGCGGGCGAGAAATACTTCTCGATTCTCTTACTTGCATAATTTTCTTTTATAGCATAATTATGGTGACTTAATTGCTTACCAACCAAAATAATGAAGACGATTAAAATTAGCTCATGATCAAAGTTCACATCTTTTTTTACCGCCATCTACCTGTGACTGGCACAACCACAAAGCTCAAGCTATCGCTCGATTTGCTTAATTACGCACGTGCGTCACCAGTTCGTTCCACTGTTACTGAGGCGGTATGGTCGAAAGCGAAGCCTTGTGTGTATATGCTTTAATACTTAATACGAGTATGGATACACACCCACTTCTACTAAAGCATGATACGACAGCAGCGCCCACAGATTGTGTGATTACGATTTGCAGCTTTTCGCGTATGTTGCCATTCACAGTGCACAGGCAGAAACAACGGGACGCGGAGTGAGTAATATTTGCACTGTGGCTCCCGTAACAAGAGTCTCTGCATAGCAAATTAAAAGTACAGACATTGCATGTGCAGACGGCGTTACAAGTTGTGCTCCATCCATTGTTAATAAGATGTGATTTGTCGCTTAAATAAGAGCTATGGAATAAATTCCCCGTTCTATATTTCAGGATGGAAACTAATGTTCTATATCATGTACATATGTATCAATCCTAAACAACTGCTTTGAGTGACGGAAATACAAAAACAATTTTTCAGTACTATGAAATGAATGAGTACTATGAATAAATTTGGAAGGCGGAGCAATGCAACTTATAAGTGTAAATATGTTGGAGTGAAAAAGCAATATTACTGACGAAAACAAAGAAAAGAGACAAATAAATTGCTTGAATAGTAGTCAAAGCAAACGGCAGAGCAAGAGTCACCCGGCCGGTTTTGGGTGAAATTGCATTTTATGCGAGTTGCTCAAAAGCCTGCCGGGCGACACGAGTTTCTAGGCGGTTTATGAGGGCTCAGGGAGCTGCTGCTGAGTCGGAGTCGGAAAAAGTTGATTTGCACGTTTCGTGGTGGTTTCGTAGAGAGCAAGTTCTAATTTGAATTTAAACTCAAAAAATAGTTCATTATTCTCCAAAAATATTGTAGAAGAGTTCCTTAATGTGTCAGTAATCAATTGTGCATGAAAATTATTCCAAATCGTTAAGTACAATAATTAGTGGAAACCGTGATCAAAGTTTGCCGAAGAGATTTAGGCGCCAATCGCACAAGATTGGTGTCACGGTCCCCCCGATTGTCGGTTTTACCCAGGAGAGAAGGACAATGCCTGCCACACATTTTTTGAGGGCACAAAATGGGTCAGGCTGCGAAGGAACCTCTACAGGGAGACAGGAGCGCTCACCCCGGATAATATAGTCGCGGTGACGCTCGAATCGGCTGACAAATGGAACCAGGTGGCACATTGTGCTCGGGCAGTTCTAAAAGAGAAAAGGGACTCACAGCAGCCGGGGGCGTTGGGGCCGGGGAATCACTTGTCGAACACTTCCTCTTCCCCTCTCCCCGCCCGCTAAAAGAAGGATCCCCCGGCTTGCAGGCACCTCACAGTGGAACAAAATGAGACCTGGCCCGAAGTAATCTGTCAAACGGTTCCAGGCTGGGTTCTCGGGTCATGGGAGGTGTTTAGTGGGTAGTCCAGTCGCCTTCTTGCGAGCATGGGAGTCCCAAACTCTGTGCGTAAATGGCATTCACCTCCCAACCACAAGAAAAAAAAAATCTATTGAAGAAATTGAAGTGGGTCTACATAATTTTTTAAAGTAAAACTGGAAAAAGAATGTACCCCACCTCTATGTGAAAACAAAAAAATTGACAAGGAAGGAGATTCCCTCAGAACTTCTACCTCACACATACTGACGTTCATTGTCCTTTCTAACGCAAAGTATTTCAAACAGGCACAATTTTAACATTTGTGTTTTAGTAAAGACATAGTTGTATTTTTGATGTAAACATTGATGAGAAAATCTATCCAGGTGCCAAAAGCTAGAGTTAACCTTAAAATTTTACTTTCATTTAGTGTATGGTCCCTTGTTATGATATGTTTTTTTAAATTGCGCGGTAATAAGGTGATATTGCAAGTACATGTATCCGCCCCAATAAGTGGTCGTCTCTTACTCCAAAAGGATAATAGGATAATCAAAATTACTTTGCACCATATAGCTACTGCTCCGTGCGCTCGTGGATATTTAGGTATGTTTACGCTTTCTTTTCTTTCATTTTTCTCACATAAATTATATATACATTCATTTCCACTGTTATGCAAAATTATTTACATCTTTTTCTATATAAATTCTTGTAAATTAAATATACAATGTATTTACATTGTAATGCGCAATAATTCATACCTTATTTTCTATATACATACTGTAGACTTGGGCCCGCTATATTAAAAGTAACCTTACAATGAACGTTACAATGAAATATTCCATTCAAAGACAGAACTGCACACATATAATTTATGGGATGTGGTGTATAAAACCCTTAACCAAATCGTAGGTTAAATGCAGATGTATACGCGTATATTGACGGCAATATAAACGGAGAAAAATGAGGAAATATGTGAACACTTAGGGCCTGATATTTTTTGGTCTAAAAATAAAAAGTGTAAACAGTGGAATACATTGAATATTTTAATATAAGTGTGATCGCCCTTGGAAGTGCACAGTGTATTTCAGAAACGGCCATAGTGGAATATATATATCTTTTGTATTGAACATTTTTTTTTCATATACGAGGTGTGACAGTTAAGTAATGAGACTGATTTTATTGCCACGCTTGTGGTAAATTTGTGACCTTAAAATTCCCTTCCTCTTCCCCGGCATATTTTCCCTCTCCATTGATGTATTTACCATCGCTCTAGTTTGTTTAGTTCACTTGCTGTGTCGTTTTGAGTAGACGTGTGTTGGCAACGCGTCGCAATATAATTTTGCGTCAGATTGGGCGAAACAGCTTCGGAAACGTACGCTAAAATTGCATGGTGATAGTGCTCTTACGCGAATAATCGGAGCGAAGCTAGACGGGGACCAATGGCGAATTCGGTACAACCATGAGCTATATGAAATTTTTGACGAACCGGAGGTCTCAACGATTGTAAGACTGCGGAAGCTGCAATGGGCTGGACACATGAATCGTATGGACGACAACGGAAAAGGTATTCGTTGGGAGAACTGAAGGCCGAAGACCAGTGGGGAAACCGAGGAAACGCTGGTCTGACTCGGTAGACGAAGACAGTTCATCACTCCTCGGATTTCAAAATTGGAGGCCGTGGTCAATGGACCGAGACAGTTGGAGGCGCTATTTGCAAGAACGAAGGCCCGAGAGGGGTTGTAGTGCTAAGAAGAAGAAGAGTGCTCTTAGTCATGCTCAGGTGTTTCAATGGCATAAAGAGTTTAAGGAGGGGCATGGAAGACGAGGCGTGGAGCGGGAGACTAGTCGAGGTGCGGACTGACGGGAATCCGCAGCGTGTGCTCACCTTATCCATGAAGATCGGCATTTAACAGCTCGAATCAAGTCTACTATTACCAAGTACTCAAAAGATTGTGAAAACGAGTCAACAGGGTGCTCGTAACTGGATCCTTCATCAGGACAACGCACCGGTCCACACCACCCTCAGCGTGTCCCAGTGTTTGGCATCTAAAGGGACCGCCGTGTTGCAACAGCTACGTTATTCGCCCGATATGTCACCTTGTGACTTTTTTTGTTCCCTAGAACAAAATCGGTGGTCATTTTGAGTCGATTACGGACATCCAGGCTGCCGTGATGAGGGTACTGGTGGACATCCTAGTCGAAGCGTTCCAGAAATGTTATGAAGCATGAAAAACGCGCTGGAATCGTTGTATAGCTGCCCAAGGGGACTACTTTGAAGGGGATGCCAGAGTTGTAGAATAATTTTTAAATATACGGTTTTCATAGAATCAGTCTCATTACTTAATTGTCACTTCTCGTAAAGCGGTGGAGCAAGTTATCGAAAAAATCCAATCAACTAGTATTCAAGATTTCTGGCACTCAGTCTGGATTTTCTTCGGAAAATCTCGACGAACGAGAACATCTGTTAAAAATCATTACAACATTACTTTGGGCTAAGCCTTGGTTTACAACGCCGTGGGGCACCTTCAAGTTGCGAAATGCATCCTCTAGCGGGAGAGGAGGGAGGAAGAGGGATTGCTAGAAAAGTAATCCCCCAGCCACGAAGTCTCCGGCTGCTGGTATGATGCTATTAGGACAGAAAAAGTTACTGATTAGAATTTACTAGAATTAATTTAGAACATATTATAAAAGTTCACTGTTTTGTTGTGTTTTTTTGTATAATATATAATTTTTCAATAGAACTGGTTGGTTTTTTCTCCTTTTTTTTCGAATGAATTGATAATATAAAATAATTTTCATTTGATTAAAGAAAGATATTGTCTTTTCACTATTTTTTGATTACTATATTGTTTAAATTTAAATTGCCAAGAGAGCCATTAAGTATTTTAATTATTTTCACGTTTTCAAACTTTCTTTCTGTTTTTATAAATTTTATAATGATTCACAAAATAAAGCACATAAGAAATTGAATTAGACTTCATATGTTGCCAGAAAATTTCAAAAAATCAAGCCGTAAATAGCTGAGTTACAGCCGATTGAACGTATAACAATTACAACAGCACGTGGTACTGTAGAGATTCACTTTTGTGAATAACCTAAACGCTATAGATATGTAGGAAATTCAATGAAAAATCTAGAAATGATTTGTAACATGCATATGTTATCATGACTACTCAAACAATGAGGTGAACACGCTTAAAACAAATTGGCGATGAATTTAAACACATAATAACCATATTTTAGTGGATCGAACTCAATTGATCGAATTAATTTGTGAGCCAAGTTTTGATATCCAGAAGATGTTTCTAATTGCTTTACAAAATCCTTCTAGCACGAGTACTGCCCAGCTACTTTGACTTGTTTGCCTTCAGTGTTGATAACCCTTCCATAATTTCAGAATCTTTATTATATGCTTTCGACCGGCATTAGCTCTATGCTGATTTAGCACGATTATCACGTTGTTTTTCTTTTTCAAGTCAGTTTCCGTCTAATGTTTTTAAATGTCCTGAGGTTTCCTACATTTCTGGTTATTGTTTTGTTTTGCAATACACATTTTTGATTCCTACTCTTGTGTTGAGAAATTTCTAGGTTTAGATTGTTCAATGCTAGAATAATGCTGATGATGACGAGAAATCCTAATGTTTCCATTTGCCCATTGTAAAATTTACTTCCTCTAACGCATGTATAGGATTCCGCCCATACACGATAATCTACAGCTTTATTCCTTTACCTATATGCATTAATCCTCTTACTATTCTTTCTATTTAATAACTGGACTTCGATCTGTTAAATAGAAAGTAAACTTTAAAAAAATTAATTGAAAAAATGGTGTGCTACTTTGTAGTAATCGAGTAGTCGCCTAAGCAAACTACTCAAAATCCACCATAATGCTGATCCAATTTTCAATTGTAAATTTAAAATAATATTAATCATTTAAATTTGCAATTGAAATCTGGACTCGGCAACCCCCTTTACAATGGAGCTTATCCACGAATTGCACTTTCGCAATGCAGTGGAAAGTGAATGGAAGGCTTGTCAACTGCAATTGTGAGGAGTCCCGCAAGGCGACGAGCAGCAACAACAGTGAGTCTTATGGAGAACGCCACGCATTGCAGACGTCACGAAAACCGCGTCGGCAAGGGAAAAAGGAGAGTCCGGGGATGCGCGCAAATGTTGAAAGAAAGGAAGAGATTAATATTGATCGGTTGATATTGTAGATTAATTTAGTGGCGGAAAATATTAATTAAAATATTTTACCAACCATGACTCAATGGCAATTCTCAATTGGGAGTGCAAAATTTTGCGTAATATTAAGTGTGCGAGTGGCGCGAATCATGTTCAAATAAAACGGTTTGAAAGATTAACTGTGAAAAATTATTAAATAATTGTTGGTGTTATTAGGAGAATTGTTTTGCAATATGTGTAATAAAAAAATGGAAATTGCATTTCACGTTGAAACGGTTTAACGAATTTAGTGCTGCTGAATGTGTTATGCGTAAAAAGAGCTTCTTATTGGATCGGTCTTATTGCGTCTAGTTAAATGTTTGGCATCGATTAAACAATCACAAAAAGACACGCCCTTGAATATAACAGAAAATCCCGGAACATCGAATGACATCTCCGATGCGAGTACAATAAAAGAAGACTGCGAAGACTTTCAAATTAACAATAATCCAGCGATAGTACACTGGCAAGCAACCTTTCTCTCGCATCAACTATTGATTGAAGAAGATTTGCCTCATGTCGTTCGTAGGGAGGACTCGGAGGACGAGTCGAGTTATGGATTCAATGAATACATTTCATACACTATTGAATCCGTCAATAATTTAAATGGAAACAGCAGTCAACAATCAAAAGAACATTCACCGTATACGTTTGTCACAAACAATATAAAGGAAGAGGAGAGTTTTATCGCGTGTAACGAAAATGAATTTGTAGAGACAAATGAGCAAGAAAAGACAAACGAAGATAATTTATTAGTTGATGATAGTAATATGAGATCAAATGTCTCCCAAATTTCCGGAAAAGGAGTAACTGGACGACACACACAGTCATCTGCCTGTACACTTCCCGTGAAAATCAACAAAGTTCCGCGTGGCTTAGGACTTTCAATATCAGGCTTTTTAACATAGTAATAGACACGATTATTTTAAGCAGAGCCTTAACTATAAGGGAAGCAATGTACGTTTTCAATGACATTCAATCAAGCTTGGTGAAGGGAATATTAACTCTGACGCATTTCATCATTATGCATAACTCCGGTTAGCAGATGCAAATTAATGAAATGAGAAGATGCCATTATGAAAATGAAAAGCCAATTTCTAGGCAAAATTACAGTTCATCAAGCGATGGAAAAAATTAATAATTAATCATTATTGAATAATACTAGTTTAGCCACTCCACAGTAAGTCTCTGCACCCAATTTCTAGCTAATAGATTTTTCAGAGGTTTCTAAGCTAGTGTAATTTCGTCGATTTAAATAGGAGAGTATTGCCAGTTATGGATACAGTAATCAAAATGATTTATAGCAAAACGCGAAGCTTTTATTCTGCTTTGTATATTAAATGATACGAACAAAGTCGTTGTAAGATATCGTCTTAGTTACATTACTACGTCTAGGGAAAGATTAATTTTTTTCGGTTTAAAGCTCATAAATAGTCACCAAATGAACGTGTGCCTAGGTTTAGAATTGGCGATCTGTGTGGTGAATAAGAAAGGTGTTAAGTATCTAATTGGAAAGCACAAAGTAATTGAATCAGTGGTTTTAATAAGGGCTTACGTCCACGATCTTAAATTTTCGGAAAATACAGACACTGTGTTTCTTCATGAGCTCATAATCAATTGATTTTTTTTCAATATGGTCCTCTTTGTTGTTTTACAGTGCATTTCAATACTGTTTTCAGTGAAAATGTAATTAGCCATTCCTTATACTTAACATAGTTTTCCCGAATAGGGTGAGCTATGTACTTTTCAAAATAGTCGATTCAATTACATTTAAATTTAATTTTAGGTGAATAAAAGACTAATGCTAAGGCAATATATTACCATCTGACCATAAAAAAAGAGACAAAATACGTTCCAGTAAATTAAACTTAATTGTTTTAAAGTTTAGAATGAAGCTTGAATTTGGCCAAATTAAGCAATCTTAACTAAATCTGATCTCATAACTGGAAAAATCAGCCATTTTGTTTGTCATACTTTCAAAACCAAATTAAAAATGAATCATATTAATCAATTAATTTCAATTTAGCTGATTACAATCAAAAACCCATTTCGACACTTTATTGTGTGTCTTTCAAAAATAAAAAAATTAATAAATAAAAAAAAACCCAATACATGTAGAAGAAAATTTTCATCTATTTAATAGAAAAACTGTTATTTGTTATTATTTCAAAAACTGGTTCATAAAAAAGAAAACAGGAAAAAATATAGAGAAAAAACTACTGTCATTATTATTGCTACTGTTGCGAGCGAACAAATACCACCTATATACTCACACTGCATCAATGAAATTATACAAGCAAGCATGGTACAAAGAATAACAAGGTATGCTCGCTCATGAGGAAAGCTTTTTGTGTGACGTCACGTTGAGCGAATTGCTTAGAGCTTTCATGTAAAATGTATTGAAATATTGATTGTAAACAATTTTTGCGGCTTATTTCATATCATGAAGTGAAGTTTCAAGAATTTTTAATTACATTGAATTCATACCTTTTGACGTATGATCTTTATTTCTAATTTCATGGTTACTTAAGCTGAATTCTTGAAGCAAAGAAACAACTAAGATTTGCTGGCGAACATGACATCCTGAAATTAAACGAGGATATCTCTATACCTATTAAATATTTTATAATGGTTTTTTTTCTGTATATTTTTTTCATTAAAACGTTTGATTGAGTGAATTTTTACAATAAGCGGTTGTTGATTATTAGTTCAAAATTTCAAATAGTTATGGGTCTGGTGAATTTTAGGCATAATTTTTCGGAATATGAAAGTATTTTTTTCTACTTCTGTTCGATACTTCGTGATATCATTTGGATATTTTAGAAGGAATTGATGCATTATAAAAAACAGGTATTATTTCAATCTTCCGACATATGTTTTTGCCACTTATCCAAATACGAAAATTTGTTTTGTAATCAATATTACATGAAAAATTATAATTTTAATGAATTTTACAATCTATCCAAAGTTTGAAAATAATCTTGTCAATAATTAGCAAGTCCGGTAGACAGCCCTACGTTCGTATCAGAAGGGTTTTGTACTCAAAATATGATTTGCAGTTACCAATAATGAATGACTTCAAGATGCTCTTGAATGACATACACATCAAAAATTTAGTTTACAAGAAAAGCCAACGTTGCTTCTGTTTAAGCGGCCGCCATTCTGTTGTGGTACTATAAATATTTTTGATTGGATGGATATTTATGTTGTTCATATTATCTGAACATTTTGAGGAGATCGATTCAAAACTGTAGCGTCTGGTTCGATGAAAAGCCTTTGATACCCCACATGACTACCTTCGGTGATTTTTTTTTCAAGCTTCCGCTCCGGCATGGGGCGGCCCCGCTTTAAAACTCTTTGAACGTTTTTTTGACTGCTGAACTTTCAAGAGGCAATCACTTCTGATATGCTTACCAGGTTTGGTTTCTGTAACTATTATAGTTTCGGAGAAAAACAGCTATAACACACTGACGGACAGACGGACAGACAGACGGACAGACAGACGGACAGACGGACAGACAAAATCGATTACAATAGGGTTTTGTATTTTAGTACAAAACCCTAAAAAACAAAGGCTTGAAATTATTAGAAATACGCTTTTTTTGGAGAAGCAATTTTCTTCTAGTCCCTATGCACTTTGGTATTAGATCCTTCTTCCTAGTAACCAAAAATTGGATGTGCATGTAATCAAAGTAACCTGTTATCAGTGACGTGTAACCAAAAAACTGAGGCCATTTCGCCACCTGCCATTTGAATTGGAAATATCTACGATATGTTATATGTTGTACGATTTAATTTTAATTTGTTCAGGTCACTGGGTTTATTTTCAAAATTTGTATTATGAACATGAAATTAATAGTGATTCAAAAATTTACCTACCATATCCGTCTCCTATCTACCTAAGAAAGTTCCAAAATCATATGCTCAAGTTTAAATAAATTTTATTCATTTGAAGCAATGTCGTTTTTTGTTGGTTTAAAGTTGTTATGTACATATTTTTCTCATTTTTGTTGACTTGCCACTGTATTTATTTTCACGAATATTTCCATACAAATGTTTTAATCGAAAATATATTCTGCATCGATAAAACAATTCTTTGGCTTTATTGTCCAAATCAACTAATTAAATGTTGAATAGATCCTGATCTTATTGTGATACTATTTGCATTCACAGCTACAAAAATGGATTCTAACTTTTTAATTTCTGTCAAAAAACGCTCAGATGGCTTTATCAGGCCGCCTTCCGAAATTTCGTCTACCCAAGTAAAGGAATGGTGACTACTATCAAAATATTCGCTTCTGTTAGCGTATCCACATTTCCTTATCATATAGCCAGCCAAATTTTCAAGAGCATCTAAATGTAGCTCATCAAATTTCTTGTCTTCATTGTCTCGCATATCGCAATCAATTTGACCCCTAGAGATTGGTTCGAGTAATGAATGGGTAATTACAGCCTCGTGTTGCTCTGAATAATTTAAATTTAAAGAAAAATCGCTATCCTTTTCTACATTTGAAGACTAAAGAATTGTTTCGTTCCTTCCTATTTATTAAAAAATGAAATGAAATAACATTTTAAGTGTTCCAACATGCAAAATATTGGCGGCTACAAGATGGAGGAAGGTTCTCAAACATCACGAACAAAGGAGATAGAAATTATAGAAGTAAATTACCAAGCAAATACGATCTTAGTCTATATTTGAATTGCAGAGCTGTCGGATGATCGTTTAGTCCTCCTTTGGATCTTATTGCACAAAAAAAATTTTCAAGCACGTCTTGATTCAACCGGTTTGTCAAAATGTACTGAAGACCTTGTCTACTTCTCAAATATACATACATATCTCTTAAGGATTTGTTGTTGATTAATATGCCTTTTTGAAAAGGAAGCAGGTGAGATTAATAATGTCAGCACATTCAATCACATTATCGTTTTTGAGCCTGCCGCTCTGCATAAAGCGTTTTAAGCAGCAAGAAACACTATGTGATAAAAGTTGGGCTGCTAATCTTACGTTTTGTCTAGAAGCATTTTTTGGATTTAGGTGTGCATAAGTAATTTTGTGTGTAATTTTTAAATCTGATTGATTTGATGCATCAAAAATTCTTTGACTGGATTTATGTTGATATACTTGCTATCCACAATAAATCCTGTATCCAAAAAATGATTCCGAACAAGTTTTAACAAATGGGGAGCATCCGCAAAAACAAATATTTTGCCCTCCTGTATTTTTGGGTGTGCGAAGGATGTATTTTCATTATCTATTGAAAGTCACTTCCAAAGTCCTTGATTACAAGGACCCATATCGGATACTATTGCAGCCACAATGTATCCAGCATCATACAATAGCGAAATTATATTATTCAAAATAGGAGCCATCATATTGCAGTCGTAGTTGTAAAAAATAGGTTGTTTCCACTTTTTTATCAGCCCTCTAACCATCACAACTTGGACATAGTTTGATGGGCTTATAATGCTATCATTCCCCCGGTCATACTCAAATTCTGATTTTATTTTCATTTCGTCAAAAGATAAAATGCATAACTGTCGTTTCTATTCAGGTTGGATTTTTCCATTAATTTGAGTACTCCTGTTAGAATTCCTGGCTGCACGTTAATTTTCATTGTCCACCTTCTTAGCGTTGACATTCCTGATAAAGGAAAGCCGTTTTGTGCATACATCTGTAAGCCCGAGATCCAGCTGAGTGTAAACATATAGCAGATGAAATGTCATCAAGGCTCCATTTTATGCATTTTGATTCTTTCTTTAATTTTTTTATTTGGCCAGCAGTAAATATATGTTGTATTGAATTATGAAGTTCTTCACGCTGTGCTTGGTATCTTTCCTTTTCACTTTTGAGGACCTTTTTTTTTTTTGCACAACTTCTAGCTTTTTCCTTAGTATGAAATTTTCATTCTGGAGTTCGCACTCAAGATTACTTATAGAAAGTAATTTGAAGCTAATATTTTGCTGAAATCTTCTCATAGCGATTGTTTACTCTGTTTGAATTCTAGTTTCTACATATAATTGTGATTCAGGACTCATGGCCGGACTTGGTTCTTTGTTAAATAGGCTATCAGTTCTAAATTTAACAACTAATGAATAATTTTAACATTAAAATTTCCTGTAATTTTGCATAAGTGGGTCTTCACCCAAATCTCAAACACTTAAGAACTATAGATTTTTCAAAAATAGCTACTTTACGCAGGGGGCAGAAAGTTTTCATGATTATTATTTAAAGATTTAAAAATTGCCAACGGGTTTCTCCCTTTTTCTTACATTCGAAAGTGATTTTTCCAATTTTTCTGCCAACATTGACAAAATAAAAAGAAAGGCATTCGTCTATTCTTGTTAATCATAATCTTAACGTTTGGCAATTGAAAATATGCAAAATATGTAGAGGGATACCTTTGTAATTTAAATGCGACTTGAAGGAGATGGGGAAAAGGATTTTCTTCTTTATATATATAAATTTTATGAAGGAGGGCGTCCCCATTTCCGTTGAATTTAAATGTGACCTTTACTCCATCAACTTAAGTCCAATCATAAGTTAATATTCATTGCCTTGCGATTTAGGTAAGTTTTAATAACTATTATTGAAATTATTTTCCTCTGAAGAAAATCAACTATTTGTTACTGATTTGATGGATACTCATCGTTCGGAATTATTTTTTCGAGAAATTGCGGCGGAACCCACTTATGAACATCTAGCGAATCTCCCAATAGTTTAACAGAAATATACTCACACAGTTGATTCATTCAGAATTCTTTCAACTTCTTTTTTCCTAGAATTTCTGGATGCACGTTTTGTTCTCTCCGTGATAATTTTTTCAACTGGCAGATGAAGTGTCGGCACCGTATCCAAAACGAATTTTTTTTAGATACACGTTCATTCAATAGTCTACTTTTTAAAGTGTAACTATGATCATCAAAATGTATCGAGCCAATTCTTGCACATTCTACGTTTAAATTATTTTTGTTACATGCAATAACCCAATCTTTACAAGCAGCCGATTTCGGGAAGCTATAAAACCACCCAGTAAATTTGTTTTTGGATTTACGGTTATTGCTATGCGAACACAATAATAAGATACTTGTATGCAATTGCACATTCGACCAATTTTCGATCAAGCGAAAATCACGCAATGCAGTCGATCCCATGTAGTCGCTCATCGCTCATAGTGACGTCACAAAAGCTTAAAATGGCGATGGAGCTTTCGTGAGTGAGCATACCTTGTTATTCTTTGTACCATGACAAGCAAGCACATACGCCCATTGCTATCAAAGCATATACTTGCCGTCCAATGGGCAAACGCATAGATCAATCCGCAATTCACTTCATACGTACATGATAAGCTTCGCTACGATCAAGCACATAATCTTTGGGGCGAAGCAAAGCCGTAGA
The DNA here is from genome assembly GCA_963969285.1 of Odontomyia ornata. Classification (NCBI taxonomy): domain Eukaryota; kingdom Metazoa; phylum Arthropoda; class Insecta; order Diptera; family Stratiomyidae; genus Odontomyia; species Odontomyia ornata. The sequence continues at coordinate 162,805,148 of OZ017742.1, forward strand.
AAGAGAGAGAGCCAAAAGATGAAACAAAAGCTCCCCTGGCTCAATTTCCCCAATTTTGTCGTAAAAGCCTACAAACGAAACGGAGAGTAAGAGTTTCCGTCGAATGGGAGCTCACATGTTGCATATTCGGCGAATTTTGGCGAAATATGGAGCAAAAGCTAGTTTCGCGGCCATATATAAACACTTGATGGAGTACTGAAGAGCAGTCTTGTTCGAGTCCAGTAAGGGAGCGTGCTGCTACCCATTTATTATTAAAAACGTTCGAGAAGTTAGAAGTGCTGTTCAGTGTACTGTAACGATTTCCTACTTCGTCTCGTTCGATCGCAAGCAGAACCGACCTCTCATCGGTTCGAGACGTGCAGTCTTAGAAATGACAACGGACTGTACCCTTCAGGTCAACAAGTCCGGTCACACTTAGTCTACTCCGTGGTGGCTGCTTGTGGGCTAGCTAGTTCGGAGAGGAGTTTCGGTCGCGGGTCTTACGCGAGCAGACTAAGTCCGAGTTACTTAACTCAGCCACCGGTTCACATGCCCGATTTCCAAACGCGTCAACAACTACTCATCCAGAACGAGAAACCTACGTTACGTTAATTCTGGATGTGATCTCTCCACAGATCTCAAATCAAAAACGCTACAAAATCCCATAGGCGCGTTACCGAATCACCGACGCGGTACCAGAAAATAAGCTAACCTACCTCAAGTCCAAAATAACCTACTCTAAGAAAAAACGAGCGCAAACAAGGGTACCGCGGACCGTAACCGAATAGAAATCAATCATCCGCAGATTATTAAAACCTAACCCTCTTCAAGACATACTTACCCTCGGTCATCACTTCCGCTGCAAAAGAAAGAGCATGCGGAACGGAAAGGCTTATGGCTACTTTAGTAACTCATCTTTACTTTTCAGATATTTCATTTACAATAGTCTTTTTCAGAATCCGAAACGTAAATTCAAAACGAACTGACAATATTCTCTTACGTTAATCCTTTTTTCTTATTTATACAATTTTCATTTGAAGCCTGATCTTTCAACATGAAGAAAGCATTGATTGCAAAATTAACATTAAATGTACTTGACTTTAGGTTCATTCATTAATCAATTTAGCAATTAAACAATGTTACCAATCGATAAATTTAAAAGGAAAAAAAAATAACCATCCGCTATTCAATAAAGACCATTTCTATTCCTCTGAACATTTTTAACATAATTGGCTTTTATGCAAACATATGGTTGAACGCAATTTTCACTCTATACGAAAACGTTATTATGGAACTTATATGTCAAAACTAGGGAAGTGAGTTAAAGGGATGCAATTTTAATGTTTAACAGCGATTATTTCCTATTAGAACTTGTAATGCTCAGCAAGTTATGCATATTATTAAAGAATGCTTCATTTATTGCAATAAATGGCGTAGGGTATTATAGAGAAAGTTGCCACATTTTCGCATAAATTTCATGATCTAGTTCCACCTTTCCGATTTTAAAATTATCATAAAAATGTATGTGTTTATTGAAAAAGTTAAGTGCTATATCTATTTTTAATTACAAAATTTTAATGCAATTCCTTGACTTTATAAATTTCGAATAATATTAATTGCATGAAGTGGAGTTCCTATATTTTACATATTAAGGATAATCGCATTTTCTTCATTCATATGTTACATTGTTAAATTCGATGCACGAGTGCGCACAACATTTCCTTAGATATATCTGGAATTAAGTCGCCTGCCTCTTTCACTCTGCTGTATCCGTCCCTTGCAACATCTGATGATACACGATTTCGTACATTCTTAGAACATCGCATTCGTTTGCGCTTTCCTCTTCTATACAGATAGGCAGCTAACTGAAGTTGCGCTTTCTCTGCCAAATCCCTTTGTAGTTGACGATTTTCCTCAGTATCCTTAAGAGCGAAATCCGAATTAACTCGTCGATCGCAAGATGAATTCCAACCTTGAAAATGAATTTTATATGGAATTAGTTTCTTGCCTCGCTTGTCTTTTGTTTCCACGAACCTAAGAACCTTAGAATCGTCCAATACTTTTGCCTTTGTTGGATCCGGTTCATAGCACAACACCCGCTCTCCTTCCGTAAATTATACCGTACGCCACGAGTTGATACCATCCGGCTATTTCGATCCTCGTCTGACATTTGGATGGCAACTGTGGGAGGCGTTGCCAGATAGATATGTTTCGAAATGGATCAGTGTTTTATTACAGCGGATCACATTGACAGAAAATATTTCTCCACAAATATAAATATTTGAAGAAAAATTTTTTCGGCGCAATGATGGTTGCACGAAAGATAAAGTCTGCTTGCATTTTGAAGTCATACATATCTGGCCGGGTGCCAGGGTTCGGGATCGGAATCACTCCGATTCCCGAGCGTAGGCGTCACATTACAGTACGACTAAGTGATAAGGGGTGAGGTGTTGGCTTGAGCCGCGATCCTCCATCGGCCTTTTGGCGTTTTACGCTGTGTGGCCACCCCGATTCACAAGCCCGTCTTCTTAGTTCCCTCTACAGACTGGGTCTCACATGTGAAGCGCGATAACTTAAGGTGAAGGTGAAAAGCGCTTCACCCAATATTGATAGTTAGTAAATAATCAAGTCATTTGTAATCTAAACGTTTAAAAAATGAACAATAAATTTAAAGTAATTCCTTAAAAATTAACTCTCGTCTTTGTTGATTTAGTTTAGATGGATAGAGTAGCAGGTAAGTGGTGCACAGCAAGATCTTTCCCCGGGAGCCTTGATGATGTATATAGGATACACATGAAATGAGTTCCCAGTTCATACCAGTATACATAGGGTATACCGGTTATGTGACACTACTATAAATAAAGGTAGTCATATTTTATGTGACTTTAAATATAATAAAAGGCTGATCACTAAATAAAAATAAACAACAGAAATTTAACTTGTTTGTATAAAAATCAATAATGAAAACAATGAATTATTAAACTTATATCTTCGGTCTTTCCTTTCCCCTAACCTGATGGGGTATTGGACCCGCAACGGTGGCAGGCCCCTCCACTGAAATGACCTAGCCATCGGGCGCACTCTCCGCTTCTTTCGTGTTAGAGGGGCTCTTGCCCGGGTAGAGTGGCCTTCCGCTCACGTGGCCCTTTTATAGTATATTGTTATGCAATCCCATTGCATAATACTATAAACTAAATTTGCCACGTTTATATTCTTCATTTGATAGAAAACTTCATGCAAATTAAGTTTGTACGAGTTTTTCACTCAAATGAGAAATCTATGGCCACGTCTACGTTTATATCTTAATCTGGTTGGGAGGGGGGGAGGAGGCACCGCTCCCACCTGGATGCCCCACTCTTATTTGTGGGCCATAAGTATCGCCGGTAACGACGAAGTTTCCCAAGTCCGTCCGTTTTTTTCTAGGCCCAAATTTTTCTTTCAACAAGCAATTTCAACCCTTAGTAGGTTACCTCGGCCTCGACACCAGTCGACCGGAAATTGTAGTGGTAGTGGGTCCTTGTGCTGGGGAAAGAAACTGCCCCACGACATCGCAACGCTAGCCTGCCAGCGCATTCATGCGAGTTGCATGCCCACCAAACACATATGAGTTAACATTATCATCATAAATCTTAAATTCTTAAAGTTCAGACATCATTTAAATTTTCATTCACACGTTGCGGCTGATTTTGCATATTCTGAAAAGTCTAGACAGCTTGTATTTCAGTTATTCTAAATTGTACACGTTTTGCAAACAAAGCATCTTTATACAGAAAGTCTGGAAATTATTGTTACATGTTAGTTCAGTCATATTTTAATCGCGAAATAAACCAGTTGCAAATTATCAAAGTCGTATTTTATTTTTTTTTCCAAATTCAAGTCTATGTGCCTTAATTCGCGTCCTCAGACAAGGCCAATTTCGGCGGATACTACCATCCTCTTTCGCCGAGGCAGCAGACCATCGCTGCAGTCCTTTACGGACACTTTATCCACACCACATCACTACAACTTTCTCTGATACATGAGTCACTAGTTTCAACATCCAATCCTGGTTTCATCCTATTCATTAGGTTGCTCGTAATAGATAAGAATAAGGAAAGCTATGATGCATTCGAATAAAAGACAAATTTACTTTTTAAATATATTTACGCATTTAGCTAGCTTAATATGTCACATTGAAAACTTTCTGTCTTAAATACATCGATATGTAACACACCTTCAATTTAAATGTAATGAATAGTTTTAACGCCTAAAAGAAAATTAATAACACTTAACACATACAGAAGTTCAAAAGTATTCTGCTTTAGCTTCTCACCAATTACGGCTTATGGTTACACATTAATTTGCCTATAAAAACAACCGGGAAAATTATTGTCCTAATTTAAATATTTTACATCTTACAATAAATTGAATATTTAACTTCTAACTTTAGTGTACAGCAATTTCTTTTGTTTATTTGGATATTGTCATTCTGTGATTTAATTGTATAAGCTATTGGAATTCACATTAGTAAATATTAATCAATTTAATAGTAACAATATATTTTTGAACTTATGGATTACATTGCTATAATATATATGAAATATACGAATAAGTGTATATTTACTTGGAAGACATTTTTCACATTTTCTTTTTGGAAGACTCGAAGTACTGTTTCAATGATATTTTTATGTTTATTTCTTCATTTGCTATAATCACATGATAGTCACGTTCTCATGTACAGCTAAATGTTGTTCGCTTAAATTTGTGCATTTTTAAATTAAATTTCTAGCTACAGAATATGATCAAATTGCGTCTGTGCCATGAAGTTGAATTTTATTTTTATTATTTTTATTGTCCTGTTTTCCTATTCTTTCACCTACGACATCCAATAAGACATTATTCGTAGCGAATATTTTATTAAATTTATTGTCAATGTTGGTGGTAAATTATTTCACCGAGTTTTGTTTGATCATAATTGAACTGGAAGACATTGATTACAAATCCTTGTTGTTATTCGTTTTACTTATTCTAAACTTTTATCAATAATGATAACTTTGTCGTTACAATACTTTTTGTATATATATGTTGTGGTATTATGTCGCATGAATTATATATAATTAAAATTGAACAATTTTATTTGTTTCTTTTGTGGAAGACTTTTTCATGTATTATATTCATTGTCACAATATTAGCATTTAATAATATTTAGTCACTTAGTTTATTAGAATCATACTTTGAATTACGTTTTATAAGTTGTGCTATTATTTTTCAGAGCCAATTTAATGTCATATTGCTAATGCCATCGGAAAAAAATTCTTCAAAAATAACAACATGCAAGATAATTATTAAAATTTATTACATCCAGATCAATGATAAAGTATATTATACTGGTATAACTGAGAATAACCCCAAAAGGCAAATGTTTTTGGTATAAATGCTTGTTCAAATCAACTTAAAATGAGAGAACCATTAACAAGCATGGGTAGAGAATTTAAATGATAAGAAAATAATATTCGACTATACAGCGTTACATAGTAAATAGATACTTGCAATCATAACACCAAATAAATCAAGATCAACTATACAATCAATTACCATTTACTTTAAGAAAGGAGTAGAAAATATATCACGGCTTTTTCACAATTTTATTATAAAAGTCGTTCCGGTTTTTTTATCTCTACCTTCATCAAATAAACCAATAATGTTCCAGAAATTATAATGGTTAATATAGGCAGCAGGGTTGACGATGGTAGTATAATAGTGAAGAATATATTTTCCGTACTCATTTAATTTGTCTAAATTAATTTGTTTTAGGCTAAATTATTCAATTCTTTTAACATGTAACGAAATGTTTGCAATGACGTTTATTTGACTGGCTCTTTTCAACGTACTGATAGTTCATCTTAAAATGTACAACAAATATTCAACAACAGTTTCGAAAAGCAAATGAAAATAACTTGTGGGAATTTGTACCTTTTCGAATTTCTTGATTTTACCAAAATATTTAATGGATGCAATTGCACTTCAACTTAAGTCCCTACAAAATATCAAATTTTAATTTTCCAGCCAGTATTAGGAATTTATTTGATTCGATGGCATAAATTATGATACAAATTCTCCACATATGCAACAACTCAATCTTAAAGATTCTATTTTAAAATGGAAGACCAATTTCGAAAGCTTCTATAAGAGCTCGTCCCGAATCATAAATGCCAATTACTGCAAATAGAATCCCTAGAAAAATAATAAAATAGTCATAGGCGATCTGTTTCTGGTCCAATAGGTGTCCTTTGATTTTCAAATGGAAATAGCATGGCCAAATGAAACTCAACATAGTTCCTGTAAAGCTCCCAATGAATCCCATCAAGATTGAAAAGTGTGGAATGAAAACAGCCATCAATATCGTTCCAAGAATTACCGTCAAACGAAATCCTAGACCCCAAACCTTCAACTCCCCGTCCAAATGCCAAATAGTGGGAAATTTAGTTTTCGGTGGACCACGAAAGAAGGCTCGTTCCAGAAGTTCGCATGCAGCATAATAGGGCAACGGATAGCTCAAAATTGCTTTCACCACAAGAAAGAAATTCACCATACCTTTAAACCCTTGTGAGTGCAAATTATTGGTGATGACTTGTTGAGTGTCATTTTGGAATGTGAGGAAGCAGATGTAGCCAAACAGTGACTTGAAAGCCGCTGCGGCAATGTGCGACCAATCCAGCATCCAATTGAACTTGGATCGGTCTTCCATATTCCCCTCAAGTGTGGGTAAAAATATTTGCGATGTATATGAAAAAACGATGACTCCAAGAGAAATTGGAAAATTCGCCATGTCTATACTCCATTTGACCTTAGACCAACCCCATTCGCCTATTTCTAGTAAACAATACCCAAGAATAACGGCATTGATAACTAAATGAGACATTGTACACCAAAAAGATAATAACGAAACCATGCGTAAGGATTTGAGAAATCCCAATGGCAGCAAAAATATGCCAACTAACATCATCCATGACCTGGTATCAAGGGATCCTTCCGGCCAAGTACCAGCCATGAGGTCTCCGCAAACAACCACGTAGAGAATGCAAGTCATTAGCAATTCAATTATTTGGGCAATACTTACTGCTCTTGCTCCGTACTTGGGCCCAAAACACACTTTGGCGATAGCTACGTAGCTATCTCGCACGCGAACTGGTTCTCCTGTATTTGGATCAGGTTCATAGAGGCATTGAACGAGGACTTTACCGGTATAACAACAAATATGAGCAATACCAATCATTGCAATGATTGCCCAATAGCCGCCTCGAAGCACTGCAAATGGAAGTGAAACAATGAACATTCCTTGAATGGCGTTGGTAACGTTCCATGCTGCTTGGAATTCGTTGATTTTGACGTCGGAGCGACCTTCTCCTTCACACGCAAAGGAACTTTCTGATGATGCAAAGCTACCTTGTCTGAAATAGTAAAAATACTATGAATTATTGGTTCAAAAATAGTCAAAAGAGACATTCCGATCGTATATAGTTGAAAAAAAATAAACTTAAAAAAAAAAATAAAGAAGAACACAAACAAACCTAGGAAACCGAACAAACAAACATGTGCCAAGAAAACAAATGGTAGGGTATATACTGTTACATGTACAAATAATTACATGTACAAATAATTCTGCGAGCTACTGTCGCAATTGTTTTCCAATCATTAAAACCGTCAACAAATGAATTTACTCGAACCCAGGAGAACCCAACAAGCATGATCAACATCTGCAAGTGACGTCACTCCATTCATTAATTTGCTCGAATCTACCAGGTACCTCTCGGTAGAACATTCGCCAATGTACGAGAAATGGGTGAATAGGTAGAGACCCTATATAAAGGCGAGCTAAATGAATGGGGGGATTCATTCATTCGACCGCGATAAGAACTGCGATAGTGTGTGGAAAGCGAATAGAAAAGTGATTTTCGTAATTGTGAAGTGATTTAGAAGACAATTGCGATAAGAAATTTATGGACAAGTGTTACATATTTAATAGTGAAAATTAAAATTGTGAAATACTAAAATAAGTAATTGTGCATTTTTGTGATTAATTGAATAAACTCTTTTAATTTAATTTAAAAGACATTGCGTTTTCACTTCCCCGAAACATTAAAATTATTGGCCGCGAACCGAAAACACGCGACAATGGTGTCAAGAAGTGAGAAAGAAAAATTTTGGAAGTGAAAACGTTTAAAAAATTTTAAAGTGCACAATTGTGAAAGTTAACGTGGAAAAATAGCCGAAACAATAAAAATGCCAGGAAATTTAAATTTAAAAATTAATGAATTGACCATGTCGGAGCTTAAGGAAGAGTTGGAACAGCGAGACCTGGCTACGCAAGGTACAAAGGCCACACTGATTGCACGCTTGCGTGACGCAATTGATCGGAAGGCGCGTATCTGGATTCGGGTGAGCCCTCAGATGCAGAAAAAGGCGCAGAAGGTGGTGAAGCAGAAATATCAAAACCAAAGGAACCAGAAAATGCGCTGATGCAAATGCTGATGCTGATGCAGCAAGAGCTGCGACAACAGTCATCTAATTTAACTGCGAAGCTCAATGAACAGTCGTCCAATTTAACTACGAAGCTAGATGAACAATCAGCGCAGCTAAATGAACAGACATCCAGTTTAACTGCGAAGCTAAATGAACAATCAGCGAAGCTAGACCAACAAGCAATCGAAATCAAAGCAGACATCAAGGCAGACATCACACAGAAGCTGGAGAAACAGTCAACCGAAATAAAAGCGGAGCTCGGTAGTCTCAACAAACAAATTAAAGACGTCGAGGAAAAGGTTGACCAGGTCGAGGAAAAGGTTTACCAGGTCGAGGAAAAGGTCAGCCAGGTCGAGTAGAGAATCAATAATGAGATGGAAAACATGAAAAAGGAATTGGAAGCAGCAAAGGCAGTAGTAACCACTTCACCAGCCCCACTTATAACCGCAGCGCAAAGCTCATCTAGAAGTGTGCAAGCACCAATATTCGACGGGCAAACGGTCTGGAGTATTTACAAAATCCAGTTTGAAACCGCCACTAGGATAAATCACTGGAATGAGCAGGAACGAGCAACTGCATTAATTCTTGCTCTAAGAGGCCCAGCTGCCGAGCTTTTGCAGACTATCCCCGTTGAGTTGCATTCAAACCCGGCTGCTATAATGAATGCGCTGGACATGCGCTATGGAGACGATCATGTGAAGCAGATTTACCGGGCACAGCTACGGCATCGGATGCAGAAGTCTAGCGAGACCTTGCAGCAGCTAGCATAAGACATTGAGCGTCTGGCACTTTTGGCTTACCCAGCGTGTGACCCAGAACATCGAGATGACGTAGCAACAGAAGCATTCATCAGCGCCTTACAGGACAAGGAATTGCAACAAGCCGTGCGGTTAGCTCAAAAGCAGACGGTTAAGGACGCATTGATTTACAGTCTTAACTTCGAGGCAACACAAAATGTGACTCGTACCACTGCCCGGGTCCGTGAGGTAGTGGCAGACGAGTGCAGGTGTGAGCGCGTGGAAAATGAGCGAGAGCCGCCGGCGAATGGAGCGCCTAGATGCTGGGATTGCGGTGAGAAGGGGCACCTGCAAAGAGACTGCAAGAAGCGAAGAAAACGGAGCTATTGCCCGGGATGGTGGAGATCCAGACCGTGTCAGGAGCCTAGAATGGAGGACCATCAAACTGCAAGGGCTAACTTCGTGGGGCAAACGTTAGCTAGGAGGATCGAAATCCCCAGCACCACCATCACCGTGCCAAAGCAACATCGTGGAGAAGCAGACAGATGCCTTACTGGTCAAGTTGATGAAGAACATTGCACCATAACAAACGACACTGGTGCAACCCGATCGACTATTCGACCAGACCATGTGAGGCCCCAACTACTTCACAAGGGCAGAGTTCATGGAAATGCTGACGCCCCAACTCGTCATCCATGTTCAGCTAACTGCAAGCATTGCCGGCGGATTGAGGAAAAGGAGCCGACCGTTGATCTGCGACTGATAACGGCCAAATTCGATGAAGGTTGGTCATCGGAGGAGATTCGAAATGCCCAGCTAGCCGATGAAGACATCGGACCATTGCTCGTATGGAAGGAGACGACTGGGCGACCTGAGTGGAAAGACGTTTCAACGCATGGCGCAACCCTGAAAAGCTATTGGGCACAATGGAACTCCCTTCAGGTAGAGGGTGGCATACTCAAGCGGAAATGGGAAACGGCGGATGGCAGCTCCTATAGGATGCAAACTATACTACCCAAAAGCCGAATCCACGATGTGGTTAAGGAAATGCATGAAGGATCCTCGGGAGGCCACCTTGGTGTTAACAAGACCTTAGCGAAATTGCGGGAAAGGTTCTACTGGCTCCACGCTCGAGAAGACGTAGAGGTCTGGTGGCGCAGATGCACAATTTGCGCTTCCGTCAAAGGCCCAAAGCGACGACTGAGAGGACAAATGCAAACCTATAACGTGGGGGTACCGTTTGAAAGGATTGCTGTTGACATCGCAGGACCCTTTCCTGAATCTGAATGGGGAAATCGATACACGCTGGTTGTAGCCGATTATTTCAGCAAGTGGCCTGAGGTCTACCCCATTCCCAACCAGGAAGCAACTACTGTTGCCGAACAGCTAGTGTTAAATTGGGTCAGTAGGTACGGCGTACCTGGCGAAATACATTTGGATCAAGGCCGAAACTTTGAGTCACTAGTTTTTGGCGAAATGTGCGAGCTGCTCGGAATACGGAAAACGAGGACAACACCACTGCATCCCCAATCCGATGGAATGGTCGAACGTTTCAACGGCAGGCTCAATAAACACCTGGCCAAAATGGTTGACGAAAACCAAAGGGACTGGGACCGACATATCCCACTATTTTTAATGGCGTATAGAGCCGCTGAACATGCATCGACGGGCCAAGCCCCAGCCAAAGTCATTTTTGGAAAGACTATTCGTTTGCCAGCCGATATAAAGTTCGGAACACCCCCTGAGAAACCCCAAACGGTCTCGGAGTACGCAAGTGATCTAAGACAACGGTTGAACCAGATACATCGGACAGTGCGAAAACACCTCGAATCGGCTACTGACCGCATGAAGGCCAGGTATGATCTAAAGGCTAATTCTACTGGCTTCCAGCAAGATGACTTGGTGTGGCTATATAACCCGCAACGGAGAAAGGGTAGGTCTCCAAAGTTGCAACATAATTGGGAGGGACCATACCAAGTTACAAAGCGAATCAACGACGTCGTATACCGAATACAGGAACATCGTAAGCCGAGAGCTAAAATGAAAATCGTGCATCTGGACCGTCTTGCCCCATATTACACCCAGGAAGAATTGACTACAAATAGCGACACATCTTTTCGGGGCGAAAAGAACTGAGGTGGGGGCAGTGTTACATGTACAAATAATTCTGCGAGCTACTGTCGCAATTGTTTTCACAATCATTAAAACCGTCAACAAATGAATTTACTCGAACCCAGGAGAACCCAACAAGCATGATCAACATCTGCAAGTGACGTCACTCCATTCATTAATTTGCTCGAATCTACCAGGAACCTCTCGGTAGAACATTCGCCAATGTACGAGAAATGGGTGAATAGGTAGAGACCCTATATAAAGGCGAGCTGAATGAATGGGGGGATTCATTCATTCGACCGCGATAAGAACTGCGATAGTGTGTGGAAAGCGAATAGAAAAGTGATTTTCGTAATTGTGAAGTGATTTAGAAGACAATTGCGATAAGAAATTTATGGACAAGTGTTACATTTTTAATAGTGAAAATTAAAATTAGTGAAAGTGTTAAATCGATTATTGTGCATTTTTAATTAAATAAACTCTTATAACTTAAATAAAAAGACATTGCGTTTTCGCTTTCCCGGAACATTAAAATTATTATTGGCCGCGAACCGAAAACACGCGACAATACATATGTGTATTCCGGGAGTAAAGTCGTCTCTTCTTCATTGTAAATGGCAAGGAAGCTACTTACTGCTGAAATTCTTCAAAGTTACCTACCGAAGCGCGGCGAGGGGCATATCGGCCGTTATGCCCCAGGTGATCATACTGCAGAAGACCATTCTAATGGACTCTACGAGCTTAATCCAGCAATTTTAACAAACAAAAACGTTTTTTGTGGTTGAGAGGAAAATGCTATTTACGTACTGAGTGTGGGACGCCTAAGCTCACAATTTATCTGGTCAGTTTGTCATATTACTTCGGGCTAGGCTTCCTTTTCTTACAACTAGGGGCGCTTTCATGTGCAGAAATCCCTTCGCTAGCTAGAAAGAGCGGAAGGGAAAGGATTACTAGAACAGGGGCCCTTCCACTCTCGGTGCCTCCCGAGAGTCCAGTGCGTTCTTTTTAACCGTCGGCACTGCCCAAACGTAATGTGCCACGCGGTTTTATTTGTTAACTGATGTAAGCACCTTCCGACACAGTCTCCGCAGAGAGCTTTCTAATTTCGCTGCAGAGATCATCACGCAGCCTTTTTCACCTTTTGCAGATAAAAAACATGTGGCAGGCATCATTCATCACTCCTCTGCAAAATATGCCCTCGCTTCTACGCACATCGACACTCTTTCACTCCCTATCAAGGAGCGCAATGGTTATCGGTCCTGCAATCACCAATACCGCCAACTCATAGAGTGTTCGGTATACGCGTGCGGTTCACAGCACTCCTTGTCTGTTGTCCAGCTGCTTTCGGAGCAACTCTTTGTTTATAGCGTCGCCCCATAGTCAGTGGCGTAACCATACCATCTGAGGCCCGTGGCAAATTCTTTTGATGGGGCTCTATCAGTAAAATTCGTCACGTTGTACTTAGTTTAATTTTGATAAACCACTTAAGTAGTTATCCAACACTAATAACATTTTATTTTCAAGAGCATGGGTTTATACCAAAGACATATAAAGTAATGGACCCGAAATGAGCTTATTTTCATCCATACGTGAGTGAAGTACTTTTACTACATACACGCCTTAGTCTCGAATGCGAATTGAAATCCCCCCCGCCTTTCACTCCGCTAGAGAATCTACACATTTAAATGGCTCTCTAGTTGCTCTCACGAAAATTCCACTTCTCTTACATTTCAACCCCCGAATTGTCAACAAAATATCAACCATATGATTGAAAACATATGATTCCCGAAAACTCAACAATGATGGGAAACGTCTAATCAAGTTGAATTTGAAATTGTACACAAAACAATTTTTTAAGATAAACCATGTTGGATGTAGGGCAAAAGCGTTGCAAAAGTGATAATTAATCCAACTGAAAAGTTTGTTACGGATCGCGAGTGTTTTTGTGTGGGAAAACGAAAAATATAGTGATGTGTGTGGGATTGTAAAAACAGCTACAGGAAGCTTGTTAGGGACGTATCCTTCGTAGGGTAACTCATGTTGAATTTTTATATCGTTCAAGTTAGAATACCTGCACGGAAAATTGATTTACTTCAAGATGCAAAAATTAGTGGGAGACGTTACGTTATTAACAGCTGATAACACGCCAACTTCACGCTACATCATAAAGTGCTTCAATTCTCTCGATGTATTTCGTATCCATTCTCTCTGACATCTATGGTTTATACAATTACATTCATTCTCATTCACCAGCCTATATTCGTCCCACTGCCGGGCATAGGCCTCCTCTCTTAGGCGAGAGGGAATGGGCTATAGTCCCCACGCTAGCCCAATACGGATTTTTTTTGTGGTGTGGAGGTGAATGCTATTTATGCACAGAGTGTGGGACTTCCATACGCGACTGGACTACCCACTAAACACCTCCCCTGTCAACCTGAGAACCCAGCCTGGAACCGTTTGACACATAACTTTGGGCCAGGTCTCATTTTGTCACGCCGTGAGGGACCTTCAAGCTTGGGAATTCCTTTCCTAGTGGGAGGGGAGAGGGGAAGAGGAAATGCCAGAAAACAATCCCCCAGCTCCAGCGCCCCCGGCTGCTGTGAGTCCATTTTATATTTTAGGACTGCCCGAGCATAATGTGCCACCTGGTTCCAGTTGTCAACCGATTTGAGCATCATCGCGACTATATTATTTGGGGTGAGCTCTCCTGTCTCCCTGTAGACGTCCCATCGTAGCGTGCGTAGCGTGTGGCAGGCATTGTCTTCCTTTTCTGGGCAAAACCGACAATCGGGAGACCGTGACTTACCGATCTTGAGTAGGTAAGACTGAAAACACCCGTGCCCGCTCAAAAGCTGGGTCAGATAGAAGTCAGTCTCACCATGCCTTCGATGTAGCCACGGTCTCACATCCGGGATGAGGCGCGCAGTCCACCTTCCCTTCGTGCAATTCCCCCAAGACTGCTGCCAATCGTTAAGCGAGCGTTGTCTCTCCTCGCGGACAACCATCTCCCTCGCATCCTCTTTTCGGCGCAGGTAAATAGCGCGACGCTCTCTAGCAAGGAGGGCGACAGGTATCACGCCTGCAATAACTCTCACTGCCGAGTCAGAGACTGTCGGATACGAAGATGCAATTCTCAGTGCTCCTCTTCTCTGTACCTGTGCCAAGCGTTTTCGGTATACCTCCTTGCTGAGAGCGTCGCCCCATACTTCTGTCCGTACAGCAGCACTGACCCTACAGCACTCATTAAGAGGCGTCTTCTTGACGGGCTGGGTCCCCCTACGTTTGCCATAAGTCGACTCAGAGCCAATATTCCCGAAGAAGCCTTCTCAGCCGTTGCCCTGATTTGCTCAGAGAAACTCATCTTCGAGCCAATCAGTAGCTCCAGGTACTTCGCTGATGGCATCGATTCGATTCGATTAGTATATCTCCAATACTGATCATCCTTACTCTAGGGATTCTCTTTTTTGTCAAGATGACCACTTCGGTTTTCTCCAGTGCTAAACTGAGCCCGCGAGCAGTCATCCAGTCCCTCACTCGGCGCATTAGCATACCTAGCCTAAGTTGCGCTTGTTCAACGGTGCGTCCAGCGACCAGAGCCGCAACATCATCCGCATAGCCGACCAAGCGCGACTCATCTGGCATTTCAAGTCTCAGTAGCCCGTCGTAAGACACGTTCCACAGGTCTGGACCAGGGATAGATCCCTGGGCAACACGCGATGTAATTTCCATAAGACACGTTCCACAGGTCTGGACCAAGGATAGATCCCTGGGCAACACCCGATGTAATTTCCATCCTTCGTTGGCCCTGTGTCGTGTTGTAGAGCACAGGCTTCGGTCCTTTAGGTAGTTCCTCAAAAGCCGCATTAGATATTCTGGATCTTGAAAAGAGTTTTCCAGCGTATCCAGAATATCCACCCATCTAGCGGAGTTGAAGGCGTTCCTGGCATCGAGTGTCACCAACAGGGCGATCCGTCGCTTGGTGCGACTATATGCCTCTGCCTTTTGGACCGCGTTCACCACCTCTGCAATCGCATCAATGGTATAACGTCCCGCCCTAAAGCCGTACTGCCGAGGAGATAGGTCCCCAGCAGCACAAATCGCGTCAGTGAGTCTTCCCTTGATGAGTTTCTCTAGCACTTTCCCAGCTGTGTCTAGCATGCATAACGGGCGGTATGCAGACGGCGATTCGGGATTTCCCTTTCCCTTGCTGATCAGCACGAGCCTCATCACCTTCCATCGTACCGGGAAAACCCCGTCCCGTAGGCAAGCGTTGAATGTGCTGAGCAGCAAGTCAGGACAATGGTGATAGACGAGCCGCAACGACTCAGCTGGAACACCATCTGGACCTGGAGCCTTCCTCGCTTTCAGGGAGAGGACTGCCTCCTCCAGTTCCAGCTGTGTGAAGAGTGGGCACTCGACTGCTGTTTCACCATGGACAGCGTCAACACGGTCGGGATGGGCGGGGAAGGGCCCCCGCACTATCGTGTCCATCTTTTCCGCGTCATGTATACAAGGCTTCCGTAGGGCACCAAGCTTCCACATGACCAGCTTGTAGCCAAGGCCCCACGGATCCTTGTTCACATTGTCCACTAGGTCTTGCCATTTTCGATCATACAATAACGGTAAAGTTCACACATTTGATCAATTTTTGGAATATCTTCAGTTGTATCGAATATGATAGAGTAGAATGGTACATTATCTACTTTAGAACCAGGACGGAAATTAGCTCATTTTGTATTTTTTGACTTCATCTGGCCCTTTTGTTTACTTAACAATTCTTGTGAAATCGGGTCGTATTTTCCTAATAACTCAACAATACTTAAAAAGTTTCCTTTAGAGCTTGGTTCACTGCTATCTGCGTTTTCTCTGTAGCCACGAAAGGCTAAATTACACGTTGAAAGTGTCCGAGTAACATCAGGGACTCTAGAAAGTGCTTGGCGCCAAAAAAAAAATTCTGTTTTGATCATGGACTCTTGCTCTTCATGGAGTGTTAACATGGAACACTGCCACTGTTGATCCGTAAGACAAGAATTCAGATGAATTTTCGATGTCTGGTGTCTTTCTATGGCATCTACAATATGTTTCCAGTCACCATAGCCTTCAATCCAATCATTTCGTATTTTCTTAGATGCCCGATTTGCGATTAACCATTACGGTTCACAATACGCCTTCTGAAGTATTAAAGAATAGGATAGCCATGTACGTTCAAGTTTCACGCCAGAC